>JASFXZ010000001.1:54719028-55388740 GCA_032209605.1 Mactromeris polynyma
GTTATTTTTGAATATATTGAACTAAAATGCTATTATGTAATAAGTTATATTCACTGCTTTGAATGCAAATTAGTGAGGAAAATAGAATTTTCCTGTTGATTATAATTGACATAATTTATACCTGAAGAAGATGCAAAATTTTCCAATTTGAATGCAGTTTCATTGGTATATTTCAGTTTATTTTAGAATATATTGAACTAAAATCATATGTAATCAGTTATATTCACTGTTTGATGCAATTAGTGAGGCAAAATAGTGTTCATCCTATTGATAGACCTAATACACCTAAAGAATATGCACAATTTTCCACTTTTGAATGCAATTTATGTGTAATATTTGAGTTCATATTTGCATATATTGACCTAAAATTCATACATAATGTGATATATTTACTATTTGAATGGGGGCAAATTACTGAGGAAAATACAGTTCACGCTATTGATTATATAGACCTAATATACCTAAAGAATATGCAAATTGTCCACTCTGTATGCAGTTCATTGGTATATTTGAGTTTATATTTGAATATATTGAATTAAAATGTATTATGTAATAAGTTATATTCACTGCTTGAAATGCAATTAGTGAGGAAAATAGAGTTTACCTGTTGATTATATTGACATAATATACCTAAAGAATATGCAAAATTGTCCACTTTGTATGCAGTTCATTGGTATATTTGAGTTTATTTTTGAATATATTAAACTAAAAGTGTATATGTAATAAGTTATATTCACTGTTTTGAATGCAATTAGTTGAGGAAAATAGAGTTCACCTATTGATAGACCTAATATACCTAAAGAATATGCACCAATTTTCCACTTTGAATGCAATGTATGTGTATATTTGAGTTCATTTTTGCATATATTGACCTAAAATTCATACATAATTTAATATATTTACTATTTGAATGCAATTACTGAGGAAAATACAGTCCAACCTATTGATTATATAAGACCTTAATATACAAAAGAATATGCACAATTGTCCACTTTAAATGCAATGTATGGGTATATTTGAGTTCATTTTTGCATATTTTGACCTAAAGTTCATATATAATGTGCTCTATTTACTATTTGAATGCAATAACTGAGGAAAATACAGTTCACAATGTTGATTATATTGACCTAATATACCTAAAGAAGATGCAGAATATACCAATTTGAATGCAGTTCATTGGTATATTTTCAGTTTATTTTAGGAATATATTGAACTAAAATTCATATGTAATAAGTTATATTACACTGTTTTGAATGCAATTCAGTGAGGAAAATAGGAGTTCACCTATTGATTATATAGACATAATATACCTAAAGAATATGCACAATTTTCCACTTTGAATGCAATGTATGTGTAAATTTGGGTTCATTTTTGCATATATTGACCTCAAATTCATACATAATGTGATATATTTACTATTTGAATAGCAATTACTGAGGAAATAGAGTTCACCTATTGATTTATATCAGACCCTCACTATACCTAAAGAATATGCAAAATTTGTCCACCTCTGTATGCAGTTCATTGGTATATTTGAGTTTATTTTTGAATATATTGAACTACTAAATGAATATTGTAATAAGTTATATTCACTGTTTTGAATGCAATGTAGTGAGGAAAAATAGAGTTCACCCTATTGATAGACCTAATATACCTAAAGAAATATGCACAATTTGTACCACTCTTGAATGCAATGTATGTGTATATTTGAGTTCATTTTTGCATATATTGACCTAAAATTTTATCATAAAATGCGTTATATTTACTTTTGGAATGCAATTACTGAGGAAAATACAGTTCACATGTTGATTGTATGGACTTAATATACCTAAACGAATAAATGCACAATTTTCCTCTTTGAATGCACTTTATGGGTGTATTTGAGTTCATTTTTGAATATATTGAAGCTAAAAATTCAAATGTAATATGTTATATGTCACTGTTTTAAATGCAAATTAGTGAGGAAAATAGAGTTCACCTGTTGATTATATTGACCTAATATACCTAAAGTATATGCACAAAAGTTACATATGTATCCTGGCGCATGGTGGACGGAGCTCCGAAAAAACACGCCGAATTTTAAACAATTAACCGGTTCTCACTCGTTGGAAATAGAAGAAAATAACCCCTCACTCGTTGGAAATTAAACACTTTGACCGTATTATCCGGCTGTATCACGGTATTTGCGCGGGCCGAATTGTCGCTCCTAACTATTGTATGCAAGGCGACAGTGTATATTAGAACCTACCTCTAGTTCAGTTTGAATACTTTGAGGTACAGTGAATATAAATTCGTTACATTTTTAGACAACCCTTTATTTAAGCATCTTATGATTTATACTATGACAATACAGAAGGTTAACAAGTGAACAAAAGAAGAACCCATATAACCCTTACAGCTTCAAACATGCTAAGGTTTGCTAGAATAGTTATTAATTAACTTTAAAGATATGAGATGTGGTTTGAAAACAAAGCAATCTGACACAAAATCTAGATAGTTACACCATAATTCAAGTATTAAATGATTCTGTATAGAATGTTGAAATCATATTAGTATTTAAATTTCATTAATTAATAAGAATTTCAGATATCTAGGCTATATGATCAGATTACTTGAATAATTGTGAAGGCTCTGTAATTACAGTGTCTCATTCGAAATATTCGTTATGCTCTGGCTCCCCCAAATATACAACATGGACATATCAGTCAAATTCATAATATACAATCTTATATTTACTGTTTTGAATGCAATTAGGTGAGGAAAATATAGTTCAACTTTTGATTATATTGACTTAATATACCTAAAGAATATGCATTAATTCCCACTTTCAATGCATTTTATTGGTATATTTGAGTTCATTTTGGAATATATTGAACTAAAATGTATATGTAATAAGTTTATATTCACTGTTTTGAATGCAATTAGTGAGGAAAATAGAGTTCACCTATTGATAGACCTAATATACCTAAAGAATATGCACAATTTTCCACTTTGAATGCAATGTATGTGTATATTTGAGTTCATTTTTGCATATATTGACCTAAAATTCATACATAATTTAAATATATTTACTATTTGAATGCAATTACTGAGGAAAATACAGTTCACCTATTGATTATAATAGACCTAATATACCTAAAGAATATGCAAAATTGGTCCACTTTGTATGCAGTTCATTGGTATAGTTTCAGTTTTATTTTTGATCATATTGAACTAAAAATGTATATGTAATAAGTTATATTCACTGCTTTGAATGCAATTTGTGAGGAAAATAGAGTTCATCTATTGATTATATTATACCTAATATACCTAAAGAATATGCACAATTTTCCATTTTGAATGCAATGTATGTGTATTATTTGATTTCATTTTTTGCATATATTGACCTAAAATTCATATACATTGTATTATAATTACTATTTTGAATGCAATTACTGAGGAAAAATACAGTTCACATGTTCATTGTATGGACCTATTACACCTAAAGAATATGCACAATTTTCCACTTTTGAATGCACTTTTATGGGTGTATTAGAGTTCATGTGTTGAATATATTGAACTAAAATTCATATGTATTAAGTTATATTCACTGTTTTGAATGCAATTAGTGAGGAAAATAGAGTTCACCTATTGATTATATAGACCTAATATACCTAAAGAATATGCACACATTTTTTCAACTTTTGAATGCAATTTATGTGTATATTTGAGTTCATGTTTGCATATATTGAACTAAAATGTATATGTAATAAGTTTATATTCACTTCTTTGAATGCAATTAGTGAAGGAAAATAGAGTTTTCCTGTTGATTATATTGACATATATATACCTGAAGAAGATGCACAAATTTCCACTTTTGAATGCAATGTTATGTGTATATTTGAGTTCATTTTTGGCATATTTTGACCTTAAATTCATACATAATTGTGATATTATTTACTATTTGAATGCAATTACTGAGATAAAGTCCTGTTCACCTATTGATTATATAGAACCTCATAAACCTAAGAATATGCAAAATTGTCCACTATGTATGCAGTTCATTGGTATATATGAGTTTATTTTTGAATATAATTGAACTAAAATGTATATGTAAATAAGTTATATTCACTGTTTTGAATGCAATTAGTGTGGAAAATAGAGTTTACCTATTGATAGACCTAATATACCTAAAGAATAAGCACAATTTTCCACTTTGAATGCAATGTATGTGTATATGTGAGTTCATTTTTTCATATATTGACCTAAAATTCATTACATAATTTAATATATTTATTATTTGAATGCAATAACTGAGGAAAATACAGTCCACCTAATGATTATATAGACCTTAATATACCTAAAGAATAATGCACAATTTCCACTTTAAATGCAATGTATGGGTATATTTGAGTTCATTTTTTGCATATTTTTGACCTAAAAGTATCATATATAATGTGCTCTATTTACTATTTGAATGCTATAACTGAGGAAAATACAGTTCACATGTTGATTATATATTATATATACTAATATACCTAAAGAAGATGCTGAATATTCCAATTTGAATGCAGTTCATTGGTATATTTTCAGTTTATTTTAGAATATATTGAACTAAAATTCATATGTAATAAGTAATATTCACTGTTTTGAATGCAATAAGTGAGGAAAATAGAGTTCACCTATTGATTATATAGACCTAATATACCTAAAGAATATGGACAATTTTCCACTTTGAATGCAATGTATGTGTATATTTGAGTTCATTTTTTTGCATATATTGACCTAAATTTCATATATAATGTGCTCTATTTACTATTTGAATGCAATAACTGAGGAAAATACAGTTCACATGTTGATTATATTGACCTAATATACTAAAGAAGATGCAGAATATTCCAATTTGAATGCAGTTCATTGGTATATTTGAGTTTATTTAAGAATATATTGAACTAAAATTCATATGTAATAAGTTATATTCACTGTTTTAAATGCAATTAGTGAGAAAAATAGAGTTCACCTATTGATATACCTAATATACCTTAAGAATATGCACAATTTTCCACTTTGAATGCATTGTATGTGTATATTTGGGTTCATTTTTGCATATATTGACCTAAAATTCATACATAATGTGATATATTTACTATTTGAATGCAATTACTGAGGAAAATACAGTTCACCTATTGATTATATAGACCTAATATACCTAAAGAATATGCACAATTGTCCAATCTGTATGCAGTTCATTGGTATATTTGAGTTCATTTTTGCATATTTTGACCTACATTTCATATATAATGTGCTCTATTTACTATATGAAAACAATAACTGAGGAAAATACAGTTCATATGTTGATTATATTGACCTAATATACCTATAGAAGATGCAGAATATTCCAATTTGAATGCAGTTCAGTGGTATATTTGAGTTTATTTTAGAATATATTGAACTAATATTCATATGTAATAAGATATATTCACTGTTTTAAATGCAATTAGTGAGAAAAATAGAGTTCACCTATTGATATACCTAATATACCTTAAGAATATGCACAATTTTCCACTTTGAATGCATTGTATGTGTATATTTGGGTTCATTTTTGCATATATTGACCTAAAATTCATACATAATGTGATATATTTACTATTTGAATGCAATTACTGAGGAAAATACAGTTCACCTATTGATTATATAGACCTAATATACCTAAAGAATATGGACAATTTTCCAGTTTGAATGCAATGTATGTGTATATTTGAGTTCATGTTTGCATATATTGAACAAAAATGAATATGTAATAAGTTATATTCACTTCTTTGAATGCAATTAGTGAGGAAAATAGAGTTTTCCTGTTGATTATATTCACATTATATACCTGAAGAAGATGCAAAATTGTCCACTTTGTATGCAGTTCATTGGTATATTTGAGTTTATTTTTGAATATATTGAACTAAAATGTATATGTAATAAGTTGTATTCACTGCTTTGAATGCAATTACTGAGGAAAATACAGTTCACCTATTGATTATATAGACCTAATATACCTAAAGAATATGCAAAATTGTCCACTCTGTATGCAGTTCATTGGTATATTTGAGTTTATTTTTGAATATATTGAACTAAAATGTATATTTAATAAGTTATATTCACTGCTTTGAATGCAATTAGTGAGGAAATTAGAGTTTACCTGTTGATTATATCGACATAATATACCTAAAGAATATGCAAAATTGTCCACTTTGTATGCAGTTCATTGGTATATTTCAGTTTTTTTTTTAATATATTGAACTAAAATGTATATGTAATAAGTTATATTCACTGTTTTGAATGCAATTAGTGAGGAAAATAGAGTATACCTATTGATAGACCTAATATACCTAAAGAATATGCACATTTTTCCACTTTGAATGCAATGTATGTGTATATGTGAGTTCATTTTTGCATATATTGACCTAAAATTCATACATAATATAATATATTTACTATTTGAATGCAATTACTGAGGAAAATACAGTTCACCTATTGATTATATATACCTAATATACCTAAAGAATATGCACAATTGTCCACTTTGTGTGCAGTTCATTGGTATATTTGAGTTTATTTTTGAATATATTGAACTAAAATGTATATGTAATAAGTTATATTCAATGCTTTGAATGCAATTAGTGAGGAAAATAGAGTTTTCTTGTTGATTATATCGACATAATATACCTGAAGAAGATGCAAAATGTTCTAATTTGAATGCAGTTCATTGGTATATTTCAGTTTATTTTAGAATATATTGAACTAAAATTCATATGTAATAAATGTAATAAGTTATATTCACTGTTTTGAATGCAATTAGTGAGGAAAATAGAGTTCACCTATTGATAGACCTAATATACCTAAAAAATATGCACAATTTTCCACTTTGAATGCAATGTATGTGTATATTTGAGTTCATTTTTGCATATATGGACCTAAAATTCATACATAATGTGATATATTTACTATTTGAATGCAATTACTGAGGAAAATACAGTTCACCTATTGATTATATAGACCTAATATACCTAAAGAATATGCAAAATTGTCCACTCTGTATGCAGTTCATAGGTATATTTGAGTTTATTTTTGAATATATTGAACTAAAATGTATATGTAATAAGTTATATTCACTGCATGAATGCAATTAGTGAGGAAAATAGAGTTTTCCTGTTGATTATATTGACATGATATACCAGAAGAAGATGCACAATTGTCCACTTTGAATCCAATGTATGTGTATATTTGAATTCATTTTTGCATATATTGACCTAAAATTCATACATAATTTAATATATTTACTATTTGAATGCAATTACTGAGGAAAATACAGTCCACCTATTGATTATAAAGACCTAATATACCTATAGAATATGCACAATTTCCACTTTAAATGCAATGTATGGGTATATTTGAGTTCATTTTTGCATATATTGACCTAAATTTCATATATAATGTGCTCTATTTACTATTTGAATGCAATTAGTGAGGACAATAAAGTTCAACTTTTGATTATATTGACTTAATATACCTAAAGAATATGCAAAAAGTTACATATGTATCTGCGCATGGTGGACGGAGCTCCGAAAAACACGCCGAATTTTAAACATTTAACCGGTTCTCACTCGTTGGAAATAAAGAAAATACCCTCACTCGTTGGAAATAAACACTTTGACCGTATTATCCGGCTGTATCACGGTATTTGCGGGGCCGAATTGTCGCTCCTAACTATTGTAATGCAAGGCGAAGTGTATATTAGAACCTACCTCTAGTTCAGTTTGAATACTTTGAGGTACAGTGAATATAAATTCGTTACATTTTTAGACAACCCTTTATTTAAGCATCTTATGATTTATACTATGCAATACAGAAGGTTAAAAGTGAACAAAAAGAAGAACCATATAACCTTACAGCTTCAAACATGCTAAGGTTTGCTAGAAGAGTTATTAATTAACTTTAAAGATATGAGATGGGTTTGAAAAAAAGCAATCTGACACAAAATTAGATAGTTACACCATAATTCAAGTATTAAATGATTCTGTATAGAATGTTGTAATCATATTAGTATTTAAATTTCATTAATTAATAAGAATTTCAGATATCTAGGCTATATGATCAGATTACTTGAATAATTTGAAGGCTGAAATTACAGTGTCTCATTCGAAATATTGTTATGCTCTGGTCCCCAAATATACAACATGACATATCAGTCAAATTCATATATACAATCTTATATTTACTGTTTTAAATGCAATTAGTGAGGAAAATATAGTTCAACTTTTGATTATATTGACTTAATATACCTAAAGAATATGCATTAATTCCCACTTTCAATGCATTTTATTGATATATTTGAGTTCATTTTGGAATATATTGAACTAAAATGTATATATGTAATAAGTTATATTCACTGTTTTGAATGCAATTAGTGAGGAAAATAGAGTTCACCTATTGATAGACCTAATATACCTAAAGAATATGCACAATTTTCCACTTTGAATGCAATGTATGTGTATATTTGAGTTCATTTTTGCATATATTGACCTAAAATTCATACATAATTTAATATATTTACTATTTGAATGCAATTACTGAGGAAAATACAGTTCACCTATTGATTATATAGACCTCATACACCTAAATAATATGCAAAATTGTCCACTCTGTATGCAGTTCATTGGTATATTTGAGATTATTTTTGAATATATTGAACTAAAATGTATATGTAATAAGTTATATTCACTGTTTTGAATGCAATTAGTGAGGAAAATAGAGTTCACCTATTGATAGACCTAATATACCTAAAGAATATGGACAATTTTCCACTTTGAATGCAATGTATGTGTATATTTGAGTTCATTTTTGCATATATGGAACTAAAATGTATATGTAATAAGTTATATTCACTGCTTTGAATGCAATTAGTGAGGAAAATAGAGTTTTCCTGTTGATTAAATTGACATAATATACCTGAAGAAGATGCAAAATTGTCCACTTTGAATGCAGTGTATGTTTATATTTGAGTTCATTTTTGCATATATATTGACCTAAAATTCATACATAATGTGATATATTTACTATTTGAATGCAATTACTGAGGAAAATACAGTTCACCTATTGATTATATAGACATCATATACCTAAAGAATATGCAAAATTGTCCACTCTGTATGCAGTTCATTGGTATATTTGAGTTTATTTTTGAATATATTGAACTAAAATGTATATGTAATAAGTTATATTCACTGTTTTGAATGCAATTAGTGAGGAAAATAGAGTTTACCAATTGATAGACCTAATATACCTAAAGAATATGGACAATTTTCCACTTTGAATGCAATGTATGTGTATATTTGAGTTCATTTTTGCATATATGGAACTAAAATGTATATGTAATAAGTTATATTCACAGCTTTGAATACAATAACTGAGGAAAATAGAGTTTTCCTGTTGATTATATTGACATAATATACCTGAAGAAGGTGCACAATTGTCCACTTTGAATGCAATGTATGTGTATATTTGAGTTCATTTGTGCATATATTGACCTAAAATGCATAAATAATGTGATATATTTACTATTTGAATGCAATTACTGAGGAAAATACAGTTCACCTATTGATAGACCTAATATACCTTAACAATATGCACAATTTTCCACTTTGAATGCAATGTATGTGTATATTTGAGTTCATTTTTGCATATATTGACCTACAATTCATACATAATGTGATATATTTACTATTTGAATGCAATTACTGAGGAAAATACAGTTCACCTATTGATTATATAGACCTAATATACCTAAAGAATATGCAAAATTGTCCACTCTGTATGCAGTTCATTGGTATATTTGAGTTTATTTTTGAATATATTGAACTAAAATGAATATGTAATAAGTTATATTCACTGTTTTGAATGCAATTAGTGAGGAAAATAGAGTTTACCTATTGATAGACCTAATATACCTAAAGAATATGCACAATTTCCACTTTAAATGCAATGTATGGGTATATTTGAGTTCATTTTTGCATATTTTGACCTAAATTTCATATATAATGTGCTCTATTTACTATTTGAATGCAATAACTGAGGAAAATATAGTTCACATGTTGATTATATTGACCTAATATACCTAAAGAAGAGGCAGAATATTCCAATTTGAATGCAGTTCATTGGTATATTTCAGTTTATTTTAGAATATATTGAACTAAAATTCATATGTAATAAGTTATATTCACTGTTTTGAATGCAATTAGTGAGGAAAATAGAGTTCACCTATAGGTTATATAGACCTAATATACCTTAAGAAAATGCACAATTTTCCACTTTGAATGCAATGTATGTATATATTTGAGTTCATTTTTTGCATATATTGACCTAAATTTTTTATAAAATGTGTTATATTTACTTTTGGAATACAATAACTGAGGAAAATAGAGTTTTCCTGTTGATTATATTGACATAATATACCTGAAGAAGGTGCACAATTGTCCACTTTGAATGCAATGTATGTGTATATTTGAGTTCATTTGTGCATATATTGACCTAAAATGCATAAATAATGTGATATATTTACTATTTGAATGCAATTACTGAGGAAAATACAGTTCACCTATTGATAGACCTAATATACCTTAACAATATGCACAATTTTCCACTTTGAATGCAATGTATGTGTATATTTGAGTTCATTTTTGCATATATTGACCTACAATTCATACATAATGTGATATATTTACTATTTGAATGCAATTACTGAGGAAAATACAGTTCACCTATTGATTATATAGACCTAATATACCTAAAGAATATGCAAAATTGTCCACTCTGTATGCAGTTCATTGGTATATTTGAGTTTATTTTTGAATATATTGAACTAAAATGAATATGTAATAAGTTATATTCACTGTTTTGAATGCAATTAGTGAGGAAAATAGAGTTTACCTATTGATAGACCTAATATACCTAAAGAATATGCACAATTTCCACTTTAAATGCAATGTATGGGTATATTTGAGTTCATTTTTGCATATTTTGACCTAAATTTCATATATAATGTGCTCTATTTACTATTTGAATGCAATAACTGAGGAAAATATAGTTCACATGTTGATTATATTGACCTAATATACCTAAAGAAGAGGCAGAATATTCCAATTTGAATGCAGTTCATTGGTATATTTCAGTTTATTTTAGAATATATTGAACTAAAATTCATATGTAATAAGTTATATTCACTGTTTTGAATGCAATTAGTGAGGAAAATAGAGTTCACCTATAGGTTATATAGACCTAATATACCTTAAGAAAATGCACAATTTTCCACTTTGAATGCAATGTATGTATATATTTGAGTTCATTTTTTGCATATATTGACCTAAATTTTTTATAAAATGTGTTATATTTACTTTTGGAATGCAATTACTGAGGAAAATACAGTTCACATGTTGATTGTATGGACTTAATATACTGTGGATTCATTAATTTTCGTTGGTACCAAATTTCGTGGTTTTGTCAAAATGGGCATTTCGTGGGGTACTTGAATTCGTGGTTTTTTGATTTTTGAAGCATAAATTAAAAAAGTAGTCTATAAGTCCAAAACAAATAAAATATATATGTCAATTAGAAAACAGTGACACGGACCCGAAAGATATACAGGTATTTTCTCACCTTTCATTGTTATCGATGTTACATCGTGTGGCCCCGTTCCCTTAGTTAGCCACACTATGCAAGTGTCAATTAACACATTATATTGAGAATTATCTACCTATTGTTTACATCACATGTCATTTAAATATGTCAATTAAGCACCAGTTAATCTGGCGCTAAACGAATTAACAATCAGTCAATAAAAGTTAATGCAAATCATATCATTAATGTATAATTACGCTATAACGACGATACATTTCACACGTTGAGATTATACTTCCAACACACTGATCACAACGATATGAAAATATTCGTGTACTGTACTTGGAAGTAGAGCTGCTAAATATAGCACACCAGATCAACAACATCATCACAGAACTGACTACTCAACTTAATAATGACGAAGAATATATAACAAACATAAATAGTAAAAGCATTAATAGTTTATTGTTATCAAATATTTACATTATATATACACCAACATGCTTATAAACTGACACAATTCACGGGAGGTAACCGCGTGTTAGCGGCGATGTTTATCTGGAGTGTACTAGTTTTCGGACATAGACTTTTCGGATACGATCGTAAGACAAAATTTTCGTTGGGTACTTGAATTCGTGGATAAGCTCAACCACGAAATCCACGAAATTTAATGTTCAACGAAAATTAATGAATCCACAGTACCTAAAGAATATGCACAATTTTCCACTTTGAATGCAATTTATAGGTGCATTAGAGTTCATGTTTGAATATATTGAACTAAAATTCATATGTAATCTGTTATGTTCACTGTTTTTAATGCAATTAGTGAGGAAAATAGAGTTCACCTGTTGATTGTATTGACCTAATATACCTAAAGAATATGCAAAATTGTCCACTTTGAATGCAATTCATTGGTATATTTGAGTTTATTTTTGAATAAATTGAACTAAAATTCATATGTAATAAGTTACATTTACTGTTTTCAATGCAATTAAAGAGGAGAATAGAGTTCACCTATTGATTATATAGACATTATATACCTAAAAAATATGCACAATCTTCCACTTTGAAAGCAATGTATGGGTATATTTGAGTTCATTTTTGCATATATGGACCTAAAATTCATATATACTGTGTTATATTTACTATTTTGAATGCAATTACTGAGGAAAATACAGTTCACATATTGATTGTATGGACCTAATATACCTAAATAATATGCACATTTTTCCAATTTGAATGCAATTTATGGATGGATTAGAGTTCATGTTTGAATATGTTGAACTAAAATTCATATGTAATAAGTTATATTGACTGTTTTGAATGCAATTAGTGAGGAAAATAGAGTTCACCTATTGATTATATAGACCTAATATACCTAAAGAATATGGACAATTTTCCACTTTGAATGCAATGTATGTGTATATTTTAGTTTGTTTTTGCATATATTGACCTCAAATTCATAAATAATGTGTCATATTGCCTATTTTGAATGCAATTAGTGTGGAAATTACAGTTCACATGTTGATTGTATTGACCTAATATACCTAATGAATATGGACAATTATCCACTTTAAATGCAATGTATGGGTATATTTGAATTCATTTTTGCATATATTGACCTCAAATTCATATATAATGTGTTATATTCACTGTTTTGAATGCAATAAGTGGGGAAAAAAGAGTTCACCTGTTGATTATATTGACCTAATATACCTAAAGAATATGCAAAAAGTTACATTTGTATCAGCGCATGGTGGACGAAGCTCCGAAATACACGCCGAATGTTAAACATTTAACCGGTTCTCACTCGTTGGAAATAAAGAACATACCCTCACTCGTTGGAAATAAACACTTTGACCATATTATCCGGCTGTATCACGGTATTTGCGGGGCCGAATTTTCGGTCCTAGTTATTGTAATGCAAGGCGAAGTGTATATTAGAACCTACCTCTAGTTCAGTTTGAATACTTTGAGGTACAGTGAATATAAATTAGTTACATTTTAGACAACCCTTCATTTAAGCATCTTATGATTTATACTATGCAATACAGAAGGTTAAAAGTGAACAAAAAGAAGAACCATATAACCTTACAGCTTCAAACATGCTAAGGTTTGCTAGAAGAGTTATTAATTAACTTTAAAGATATGAGATGGGTTTGAAAAAAAGCAATCTGACACAAAATTAGATAGTTACACCATAATTCAAGTATTAAATGATTCTGAATAGAATGTTGTAATCATATTAGTATTAATTTCATTAATTAATAAGAATTTCAGATATCTAGGCTAGATGATCAGATTACTTGAATAATTTGAAGGCTGTAATTACAGTGTCTCATTCGAAATATTGTTATGCTCTGGTTCCCAAATATACAACATGACATATCAGTCAAATTCATATATACAATCTTATATTTACTGTTTTGAATGCAATTAGTGAGGAAAATATGGTTCAACTTTTCATTATATTGACTTAATATACCTAAAGAATATACACTAATTCCCACTTTCAATGCATTTTATTGGTATATTTGAGTTCATTTTGGAATATATTGAACTAAACTTCAAATATAATGTGTTATATGTACTATTTTGAATGCAATTACTGAGGAAAATAGAGTTCACTTGTTGATTGTATAGACCTTATATACCTAAAGAATATGCATAATTTTCCACTCTGAATGCAATGTATGTGTATATTTGAGTTCATTTTAGCATATATTGACCTACAATTCATATATATTGTGTAATATTTACTATTTTGAATGCAATTACTGAGGAAAATACAGTTCACATGTTGATTGTATGGACCTAATATACCTAAAGAATATGCACAATTTTCCACTTTGAATGCAATTCATGGGTGTATTAGAGTTCATGTTTGGATATATTGAACTAAAATTCATATGTAATATGTTATATTTTCTGTTTTGAATGCAATTAGTGAGGTAAATAGAGTTCACCTATTGACTATATTGACCTTATATACCTAAAGAAGATGCAAAATGTTCTACTTTGAATGCAGTTCATTGGTATATTTGAGTTTATTTTTGAATATATTGAACACAAATTCTTATGTAATAAGTTATATTCACTGTTTTGAATGCAATTATTGAGAAAAATAGAGTTCACCTATTGATAATATAGACCTAATATACCTAAAGAATATGCAAAATTGTCCACTTTGAATGCAGTTCATTGGAATATTTTAGTTTATTTTTGAATATATTGAACTAAAATACATCTATAATCTATTTTGAATGCAATTAGTGAGGAAAATAGAGTTCACCTGTTGATTATATTTACCTTATATACCTATAGAGTATGCCAAATTTCCTATTTTGAATGCAGTTCATTGGTATATTTGAGTTTATTTTGCTCAATTTCCCATTTTAAATGCAATAGTTTGGGTAAAATTGAGTTCATTTATGAATATATTGACCTTAAATACGTATATAATAGGTTATGTTTACTATTTTGTATGCAATTAGTGGGGAAAGTAGAGTTCACCTGTTGATTATATTGACCTAATATACTTATAGAATATGCTCAATTTCCCAGTTTGAATGCAATTTATTGGTTAACACATAGAAACACACAGAGGAAGGCAATATATCATTATCTGATACATGCAATGATTAATAAACACAAATACACGTATAAAGCCTCTATTCAGGATAGATCAACGCATAATATAAAGTGTTTCAATGCGTCAATATATAAACTTTGTTTGAACCTCAGAGGTAAAACAGAGAGAATACGTAACTACAAGGAACGCCACATACACAAGACAGTGCCTCCCCACGGTAAGGTAATATTACAATGTCTGAGCTAAACACATTTTTATGTCTGAGCGAAACGAAAATCAAGACAAAAATAAGCGAAAGGACAACTTGACATAGCAATGTGCTCAAAGACAAACAAGATGCATACGAGTCGAAGTGACAGTTACATTTATAAATCTATTTCTATCATTTGTAAATGTACCAAACTACATAGGTGTGTAGATATAATATCACTAGTAGATTTGCACAGCTCTATACCACTTATACCACCATTACCTGAATATTTTCCTACTGACAATTGGAATATAGATCTTAATATTCGTGAATAGTATTTTTTGCACTGAGAAGGTTGTCATTAGTATAAATATTGGCAACTATGATAGGATCAGCAATCTTATCGAACAACGATTTGCTGAATTAAGTATACCATTGGTTTTCAGTGATAATATAAGTACTACAGTAAAACCTCTTTTCAATAAAGTCATGTTTGAGAAACACGAAAATTCGGCCAATGGCGCTACCGGGATTCGACCAAGACCACTTAAATAATAAGACCACATCAAAATATTAAGAACACAATTAGCAAGTCCATTTATGCTGTTTGCTGTTTATCTAACCTCAATATTAAGACCACCTCAATAAGAATTCCAGTTTGTAAGGACCCCAAGGGTGGTCTTATTATTGAGGTTCTACCGTACTTCGATCTGGTTAAGTTCTAATTTGTCAACTTATTTTCTTTTCTAATTAAAATGAAATTTTAATTTCTTTGATGAACAACAACATTTTTAAAACTAAGATTTGTATCTTTCAAAATGCGAGATCACTAATACCATGTGTTGCTCTAAGTAACCGTATATTTGCTATGTTTAAATATCTCACACTCATCGTCCTACCATGGGGCTTGACCAGACAATGTAAAGATAGTTCCCACATCTACAATATGTTCCTCCCTTGTTCTTAATCATCACTCATTTTGATAGGCACCTATCTAAGATGCTGTGGGATTTACAACCCTTTCTGTAGGTGATGTCATTTCAAGGAAACGCAACATGTGATGTCACTATTTGCAAGTAGGAAACAATATTTACTCCAAACGGTCACTTCGTTTTTATATTGCAATATGGGGCAAAAATTGGATACTGTCAGTACGTGGTGACGTCACATGTGACGTTTTCTCGTACAGCGGCGCTCATATAAAATGTTATGTCCCAATATATAAACCGCTTGATATTGAACGCAAACTCGAACGTTCGTGTCAAATTTGCTCATACCACAATGTACACTAAGGTCCGGTTTCTATTTTCGCATTCGCTTGTTCAGATATTTGCCAAAAGTGAAAATACATGTAGTAGGGATCGACTCCATTTATCCGTTCCGCATAATCATTGCGGGATTTATTCAGGGATGCCAATCATTTGCGGACATATACACGCAAAGACAAGATGCCAAAAAGCAAATTTGCGCATGTATAAATACAAAAATACGTAGAAATGGAAACTCTCCTACCGCAGTATGGATGCGAATATAAAAACGGATACGGATGCGCGTTTGCGCGAAAATAGAACCCGCGCTTAGCGGTTCTAAAATACTAAGTCGCGTACGCTTACTTTATGGACAGCCCTTGTAATGAATAAACAAGTAAACCGCTAACTTATTTTCCAAGTTTCATGACTGGGTTACCAGATAGTACTCCCACCTTACACAGGGGTTGTTAAGCTCGTGCCGGTTCAACTAAACCAAGGAGGAATGTGTACTCTCGGATCGGGATTCAAACTTTTTATCTCTCGGACACTATGCAGAACTGTTGAGTTATGTAACTTTATTTCCTTAATTGTAATTCATACGTTTTGGATGAAAACTATGCATACAATACGGATCTAGTATTTCTATATTTGTATAAGCGCCACATTACATGAAATTAGCTTCACGAAACAACGACCAGTTGACATTACCAGACTATGTCTTCTTCGGTACAAACTTTATACGAGAAAAGCTATCGTGCAAAATATTATGCCCATGTGCAGTCAAATCAAAACGCATGTCTCGTCCAGCTTTCGACTAAATTGATAATCAGTTGGAACTCTTTAGCAACGCATTATATTTACCAAATAAAAGCTCATACAATCATTAATCCTGACAATTAATAAATAGTACTGGAAAAACAGCACAAATTCATTCTGACTCCAAAAAACTTCCATAAACTGGTATAACTTCATTTGACGACTTAACACTATGTCACATTCGTACAATTAATACGGCAACGTTTCCGTCGACGTGAACAAGCAAACATGCAAATGAACTTCGTTATTTTAGGCAGAATGGTATTCCTGACCAGATATATTACGAATAACAAGCATCGTCACTCATGTGAAAATACAAATATAAGTTTTGGTTTTATTTACTCCATATGGTCACTTCGTTTTCATATTGCAATGCACGGCAAATATTGCTTACTGTCGGTATAAAATGACGTCACATGTCAAACTTGAATAAATACTCAATATTGATTACACCGAAAAAGTCACTAAAATCTTAGTCCACAACTTATCCACAAATGAAAATTCTAAAACATTTCACATTCGTTATGTCTTGATGAATTATGACAAATATCACGGGTATCTCAGTAGCAGGTACCAATGTGCAAATGTGTCGGTTTGTCAAGTAGTTTACTTTTTGAACGAGTGTAACATGAAAATTACGGTCGTGGTTTTTAGCTTTCTGGGTTGTATAACGACTCTGAAACAATTATGTCACATACATCAATCATTCATTTATATACGATGGCAGCAATTGTGCGTCCGTAGGACGGTAAAGCGTTAAAACAAATACTTTTGGTCGTCACGTGGTTTAAGAAGGTTTACACGTTAACAAATTAAAATAGTCAAACATTATTTTGGGTATTTTATAGGCTTTATAGGTAGTATGGTATTGTACGCATGTGACATGTTATTATATTTGTTTTCCGCTATTGATTTGGTATTATTCTTATCAATATATTACGCATTACATCACATAAGTATTGGTATCTTTAAAAACCTATATTTCATGTGTTATTGAGTCCGTATTTATACATCGATAATTGATATCAATTTTTATTTATGATTCTGTATTTGTTGCCAATGACAAATATTAACCTAGTTTAGATATTCACACTGCTGTTTCCACATTGTGCGCATGCGCGCAACATTCAATTAATATAATGCATAGCAACACATAACAATGGAAAGCAACATCTTGCGTTTACTATTCTCTATACACACACCAATTATTTCCTTATTTTGATCATTCAACCTTACAGAAATTAAAGTTATAGTTTTCAATTCGTTTAAGCTCAAATCCTGTTTTTATTAAATAAACGTTTGCAAAGAATTAGTGGACACTATTGGTTTATATGAGCTTTAACTATAATTGGTACATATACAAACATATTTATAATATAATCGTAATCACAACAAGGTGACCGAGAATAAAACACAAGCATGGGACGTGAAAGTTAGAACATGCAAAACAAACGGATTAGTTACAATGAATCATTAAGTCTAAATTACTTGTAAAATGTAGTAGATTATTCAATGCCATCTGTAAGCCATGCCTTCTGGTAAGACACAACACCCTCCTTCACGACAAGTTCCCTAGTTACACATCAACAAGACCTCATCTTTAATACACCAGTGACAATCTAAAACCTGTCAAGAAGATATCGTGATGATATATCATGTTCATTGCGTATTCATTTTTACAATTTAAGTGTCTTCTTAAAAAGTGGTTTTCTACGGAGCCCCTAAAATGACATTCCATATTCTTTTTTTATTTCGTATAAACGTAATATTATTTCGTTTAAACGTAATATCATTTCGTTTAAACGTAATATTATTTCGTAAATACGAATTATTATTTCGTTTAAACGTAATATTGATTTTATTACGTTTAAACGAAATAATATTACGTTTAAACGAAATAATATTACGTTTAAACGAAATAATAATTCGTTTTTACGAAATAATATTACGTTTAAACGAAATAATATTACGTTTAAACGAAATAATATTACGTTTAAACGAAATAATATTACGTTTAAACGAAATAATATTACGTTTAAACGAAATAAAAAAGAATATGGAATGTCATTTTAGGGGCTCCGTAGTTTTCTGTTTCACCTATATGAGACATTTATTTAAAGGTATTTTCGCGACTTTGATGTGCAAATTCCATAGAATTGCAACGACACCATGTTCGTAAATTCTGGACCGTTATATTTAATTTTAAAATGCTGGCATCAATTTGCCATTAGGTCAAAAATACAAACATTTTAAATATACATACCTACGTATACATACATATACAAACATATACATACCAATACCGACCTATTTTCCGCCTCAGCGTCCGCCTCAGATCAATGCACTATTTGCATTACCACCGTATTTACCGCAAAAAATGAATGTTTAGCATCTCTCGTGGTATTACAGGAAGCTAATTCACCAGTACAATCATGTATAATAGCTGTAGTATATAACAACCAGACAGTTTCAGGCATGACTTTACAACGTACAAAAACAGTCTCCTTCTTTAGGAAATGTGAAACTTCAAGGCGCTTTTCTTTTTAATTATATATATATATATATACGAGACCTATATTCAAAGGTCTCAATCACCATCCCACGTGGTGGAGTGGTTAAGGTATCCGCTATGGGAGCGGGAGGTCAAAGGTTCGAATCCCGCTAGGGGTCCGTTCTGATATGGCCGGTTGGTGAGACGCCAGCTAGTTAAATAATGGTAACCGTTTGACTACCTGCCTGGTGCCTGGCATTAAAGGATAGGACTCGGGAAATAATTGTGTCTCTAAAGTCAGAAATGGCATGCCCTATAAATAGGGATGACACTATAAGGTATTTACGCGACATTGATGTGCGATTTTCATAGAATTGCAACGACACAATGTTTGCAAATTCTAAACCGTAATATTTAACTTTAAAATGCAGGCATCATTTTACCACCTGATCCAAAATTACAAGTGTTTTATTTATACATACATATACTTACCTATTTCTCCCCCTAGATAAATGCAACGTTTCCATTGCCACTGTAATTATCACAAAGGATGTTGATGCATCTTTAAGGGTATTACAGTACGCAAATTTAACCATATAATAATGCATAATACAGTCTGACCTCGTTTATTCGACAACCTTCTATCCAAATACTTGGTATCATCAGAAATAAATATCAGGTCCAAATGTTTTTTCTTAGACACGTCAAATTGAAATGGGATATTTCGAAGACATGTATTATTCGAAATAAAATTCGGACCCGATTAATTCGAATGAACAAGGTCCGACTGTAGCTGCGATTTAAAACTACATATATCACAACTTGACAGAAGCAGACCTGACTTTACAACGTACAAAAATAGTTGTTTTTCTAATTGTGTGTCTACAAAACATGTGTTAATTAAAAGACGGTTACCATGGTTACTAAGTTTAAGGTTTTGATATATTTCATAATAATGCAAAATACAAGCAAAACGTTACAATGTTTAACATTCATATATAATTCGCTATATAAGGAAGGAACACTTGTATCTCAGAAAGAAACGGAGGCGATATTTTGTTTTTTGTTTATGAATTCTCGAATGAATAAACATGACAGTTGTAAAGTCAAGACGCTTTAAATAATGTTCACAGTGACCGGATCATGCAGGACGTGAAATGTAATTTAGAGCAGACAGAAACGGTTAATTGTAGAATGATAATTATAACAGACTCACCGATCTGATGTTTGAATCCAAGAATACGAATTAAAATCAAATATGAAGTTTTCCACTTTTAAATAACAACACTTTTCACAAAATTGACACTTAATAACACATTTTCACAAGCACACTTTTAACAAATTTTAACACTTTAGAGCACAAATTTCCAAACGAACTTTCTTCCGTAGGCGTTGCCATATTGCACATGCTGCTTTAAGGTTCCTACATGGTAGATTAACTTTCTCTGAAATAACACATTTGATATCATAAAAAGCCGGCCGGCAAACTTGATTGGTACAGTAAAACCTCACTTTAAGACCACCTCAACAATAAGACCACCTAAATATTAAGACCACCATTTAAGTCCATTTTCAATGTTTTACTCTTTATTAAACCTCGATATTAAGACCACCTCAATAAGAAGACCAGTTTTCGAGGGTCTTAATAGCGGTCTTGGTATTGAGATTTTACTGTAGAAGGCTAGACTGTCATCCGGCAGATCTGGGTTCATTTCCCGGGTTGGGCAGGCTATGTTTGTAAATTGCTTGAAATCTAGTACGTTAATACAGTTTGATAATTAATTCCAGGAAAATGTAAGCGGTTCAAAAGTTATGATGACGATTCCTGACATACAGATGGACGGACGGACAGACAATCCGAGCAAAACGATATGTTCCCCATTATTGTCATAATGTCAATGACACCGCAAATGTGTACAATAATACCCACAATTCCAATTAGTAGTTTATTAGTTCCAGCAGTTCACCTATGAAACAGCAAATTGGCATTACCTTGATGACCGCTGCCTCTATGTACAAGAAATGTGTTCCGTTATAAATACCAATAGGTCATTGACCTTACGCATTTTCCTGGAATTAATTACCACCTGACAGTAACTTGCCCTTCCGCAAGCAGATGGCAAGTACAACATGAATCAGAGGTGGAAGAAAAACGATCGTAGCCAAATGTCATGGAAGGTCATAACATATTCCGTCCGGTTGTCGAACCCGGACGTCCCAGGTGACTATTTAGCGCTGAGCGCAGACTAAGCCAACCGGGTGGGGTATATTCGTTTAAAAGCTTTAGTTTTATGACAACTTATGTTTTATAGTTATACCCGATAGCTTAGTCATATGCAGATTACCGGGAGGTAGGAGTAAAATGGTTCGAATTTCAATGCATAAATTTACAACAACAGCAATTAATTAAATAAAATGGTAAGCATCAAAACAGAAAGACGGGAAGCAAGAACGGCGACAGGAGCAATAACAGCAGTGACAGCATGTAATTAACATTTTACGAATTATTCTGCCGTTTGAGACAAGCTGTCAATTTTGTTTGATAAGTAACTGATATTTCAAATCACTGGAAGTTATCATTTAGTCCTACCAGCCAGGTGGTAATCGGGTTTATGCTAAGCCCCAGTCACACCGGGCTGCGACCAGGTTACGACCTAGCTGCGATCGAAATAAAATGTAATCACAGTGAAATAGTAGAAAGAGCGCGCGACTGGTTGCAGAGGTCGTGGGTGATCGCCAAAGTAAAATATGGTGCAGCAAGGTCGATGGTCATGTTCAAAACTGACGAGAGATTCCAAATTGTAAGAGTTCGCATACAGGCCTTATATAATCGTACCACCAGTCGTGCATGATTGTGGGTCAATTAGTCGCATGATTGATCGTGCTACCGGTCCTGCCACCTGACGATTGTTGGTGCCACCTATCGATTGCTCTTAAGACTGGTGGTAGGTCATCGTACGATCGGTGGTGCGCGTGGTCGTGCGATTACTAACGATTTGATATGGAAATTAGGTAATCGTGCGACCTCTGGTTGCAATCGATCAATCGAGCAGTCGCATGTCGCCACGATTGGTCGTACGATCGGTCGCGGATCGCCAACACAAGTCGCACGATTACCTAAGATTGATCTGGCTCCAATCGTTGGTGATCGCACGACCACGCGCACAACCGATCGTATGATGACCTACCACCAGTCTTAAGAGCAATCGTATTATGCGATCGCAAATGGAGATAGTAGCAAACATTGCCGTTTGGTCGTACCTTGACTAAATTGCCACCAATCGCACGATCCAGACAACGAACGATCCAGTGAGACTCAGACATTACTCCTTGGTTTTTTGAAATTATTCACTTGTTTGATGGTTGTATGTTCAAGCTTGATACGCTCCTGCATACTTACATTTGTCGCTATTTAACCAAACAGTGCACGAAAGGTGCGTGTTTCTCTGTGTATACCATATAAGGAATGGCTGTGCGCTGATGTAAAAGTAACTCGAGGTCACATGTACTTCTAGCCCACACGCCCGCCATTTTACAACACGTGACCACAATGTCATAAGTATAGAACGAAGAAGAAAGTTGTGTTTACTTTAAATTCGAACAATACGTGTTTAGTTTAATTTCAATAATCAATTAAAATTAAAAAAACAAAATGCCATGTACTCATCTTATTACTCACATACAAATATTCAACATATCACCTAGGTAACAAGGAAAAAACATATCAAACTGATCAAGACGAGAACAATATAGATACGTCAGAGCT
This sequence comes from Mactromeris polynyma, assembly GCA_032209605.1. Taxonomy (NCBI): domain Eukaryota; kingdom Metazoa; phylum Mollusca; class Bivalvia; order Venerida; family Mactridae; genus Mactromeris; species Mactromeris polynyma. The sequence goes on from JASFXZ010000001.1 coordinate 54,742,777, forward strand.
ACTGACGTTTAATGTGACATCGTATGTCAACTTTCAAGTACACTTTGTTTCTTACTCACCGGAAGTGGATATGTCCAATGTATCATTTGCACTGTTGTTCCGATGATAACCGTAACCAGGATGAAACTCAGCTATTGCCATTTAGCGCTCGTTGAACGTATTGCCACAGTACTTTATATTCCCAAATATTCACCACTTAAACTGCACTACAGTCGAATTATTGATGAACAATAATATATATTACCTCTGAACGCGTTTTATTATTATATCCGCAATAATAAAGTGTCCTTCTATATATATTTCAACAATATTTGTTAAATATGCTAGTTTACAAGCCAAATCCAGAGCCATTGGGCAAGACGAATTCGGCCATGCGTTCACTACGGCTATAAGCCCTATCGTTTTGCAACGTTTTGCAATTTGGTTCCCATGTGCAGCCAATGTGATACGGTGGGCAAGGGATACAATACAAAACGTTCGCCACTGTTAGCCGTAACTGAACGCAGGGCGGTGCGTCTCCGTGTACTACTCCGTATACACATAACGCACTGTACAAACATTCAGACAAGATTCACAAGATACTAGTGATGGTCGCTTTGATTTCCATATATGGTATTAGATTTTACACAGAAGAATCACAATTAAATTTGTAAAAGTTTAAAGTATTTACACCACCCCTGTTTGTAAAGCTATTGACGAAAGTCGCAAAATCAGACATGAAATCTGATCTGTGATTTTCCGTATTACATAGACGTTACGCTTGGTGTTAGTAACATGTTCAAACCTTGTAATGGCGTTGTGTTCTCGATGCATCTAATAAATTATAAATACCATGTTCGATACATCAAAAGAACACTATAATGAAGCGATAATAGCAAACAGAACATGACGTTATAATCCGTTTAGTTAGCGCAGTCCATAGAACACTAGATTGTCTATATTGGTACGTACCCTGTACCCCGGGTTAGGAGTATGTTGTATGTGACAATTTGACCCAAACTCATTACATTCCGTCCTGCACCTCTGAATTATCCGTGGAATTTGCTAATTTAGTTATCAGCGAATGTGCATGTAAGTACTGGTTAGTAACCTTAGGGCGAATTTGTCTGTACCAAACCGGTTTGAATCCAAAACTGGTTTGTCAAACCTTTCATTTGTTTTAACTAACTGGTTTTAAACTAAAACAAGTTTCTGTATTTGTTAATAACAAATCTTAAACTGGTTAATCAAACTGACCGAACTACCTCCAAGTGTGGTTTGTCTGGTTTGATTTATCCGAATAATCGTATACTAGTTAAACAAAATGGTGGACTGATTTTATGGCGGGTGACCGTGCCACTCATATGTGGGGCAATGTTTAAAAATAAATGTTTCTTTGCTATATGGGAACCTGGCTTTAAAAGTGTCCACTCTGTTACGTTGCAAAACAGACGTTTTAAAGTTCTTAACTCTGATTTTCTTATCACGCACCAATCGGTCTGCAATCTCGCACAATCAAAATCACGTGGGCCATTTTACATCGACTAAACCATCTGTTTGTTTGCAGACCAATCTTAATCTAAACTGGTTTAAGTTTTTCAACCAAACTACAACAAAACTGAAACCTCAAACCTGAACCAGGTTTTGCAAAACAAATTCGCCCTTAGAAACCTCGTACTACAAACTGCAATATAATTGAACAATATTGAACGTGGCATGATGTGGTCACTATGGATTGATTCTTGCAGAGTCCACAAACATCATCATACCGCTATAATATCGAATGAATTTTGCGCTGAAATTAATAAGAAACATCAGACATATTAAATTTTCAGTTTCTTAATTTTCTACTTGATATATTCGTATCTAATTGCAATATCCTACACATAATACAAGTGGAGTACTTTAAGTATATAATTAAATAATCATATATATTGTATTACCGTTAAATCCATAGACCGTCCGGTCAAAAACTCAGCGCCTATCCGTAGAGTGTTTTGGGTTATACAGTTTGTTTATTAATTAATGATATGTGGTTCTACATGTTGCTGGACTGAATGCATTGTTCATGATACGAAGTTGAGTGCAGCGTTGCTTTTTGCCTTATTCTACGAAAGACATTTTAACTTCTAGAATTCGCGAATTCCACTTAATGAATTCACGAGTTTAAATTCATGAATTCACAACTTCACGATCGTGAATTCTTGAAATTGAACTCTTGAATTCATGACGTTGAATTTGACAATTCTTGAAGTCGAAATGTCACCATCAGGCCTTCGTAAGATTGTCTGTGTTACACGTGTACAAATGTATATATCAAGTATTATTCCAAGATGAACATATTGCTCCCCTTCCTCAATCTCATGGTTTCCAATGTACACTTTTCTATAATATAAATCATAATATTTCAGTATTTCATTAACCACAGTGTGAAACATTCGAGGAGTATACAATATCGGCATGTGTTTGCATATAGTCATTACAGATATCAAGCATCTTCTGTAGACCTGATTTGGAGTGTGCGGTCGACAACAGATCGTCAGCTGATGTAGGGTTGTGGATGTTCTGGACGTACATACAGAAACCTAACCAAATTGCTAGTCTTCAATTCCTAAATAAGATGTATAGTAGAGGGGAACTACAACCTCCTTGTATAGAGCCCTGCAGTATCGGAAACCAGTCTGATGTAAGTCTAGTGCACGGCAGCATCGGAAACCAGTCTGGTGTAAGTCTAGTGCCCTGCAGTATCGGGAACCAGTCTGGTGAAAGTCTAGTGCCCTGCAGTATCGGGAACCAGTCTGATGTAAGTCTAGTGCCCTGCAGTATCGGAAACCAGTCTGGTGAAAGTCTAGTTCCCTGCAGTATCGGAAACCAGTCTGATGTAAAACGATTGCTTACATTTACATTACACTTTACATCGTTACATTGCGTACAAACTACGAATTATTATGTCGGTTGTTGTGAAGCTATACATTAACCCATTATACCACACTCGGCCAAATGTTTGATGTGCATCAGGAAACAATTGTTATGTTATTTTTTTTTATTAAGCTCAGTAGTTAGAGCTATAGACTTTCACCCCGGAGATCCGGGTTCGATTCCGGGGCTAGGCAGTCATGTCCTTCCGTGACATTGGGTTGCGGTCATTTATCATCAACCTCAGATCATATAGGGACATTGTCTATATAACTTATAGTGTTTGGTACCACGTTTCATATTATATCATAAAAATGTAGTTCTAATCTCATTTGATGTAATTTTGAACGGTTGTGAGTATTATATGGCAGAAAATATTACTCTCTGTGATGAAAACTATTCACATTGAGCTAAAATATGAAGTTTGTTACATCAACATTTATTGTATAACTGTATGTTAATGCACAATTTATGAATCTTAACAGAATCATTATTAACGTAGAGCAATCTTTCAAATGTGTCTGTCTAATTACTTTAATTATGAAGACAAACCTGTATGGTGTTAGGTAATTAGAAAAAGTTGCATTCAAAGACTTTCCCTGGTTTACCATAGTAACATTATATGTTATTATCTCTTCCGCAGGCAACAAATGTACAAGGTACAAAATCCAATACAATTCCCAAAAAACCAAACAGTTGAATACATTCTTGAAATGGATCAGTATGCATGTGTGTAAGACACTGAATCCGGAAATTTAATTTATTCACATTACACTATTGTCAAGTCATCACAAGCGTTGTAGTAGCAATATCAATATTGTTATTGGTAATAAAGTGAAGCCATCATAAAAATAAAACAAAGTGTGTTATGCTGCCTTAAGTCCATGATATTTCCCCGTACTTTGTCCAAAGTGTAGTTAACCTTAATGAGTTTCATATAAGTTCAATTTACACGTAATGTCGCTGTAGGCAATCCGTAGACCCGGGTTCGAATCCCGGTAGCGCCATTGACCGAATTTTCGTGTTTCTCAAACATGATTTAATTTTATCATCTATGCACATTGTATATATAATGTTTTTAATATATACTGAGTGCATTTCAAAACGGACAATATTTACCAATCATACTTTATTAAAATGCATTACTTTCGAAACTAGCTTTAGTATACACATACGTCTTGCTTAATGCCATATAATCTGTGTGCGTATAATGTTGTACAGCATAGTACAATATGACTGAAATGTACGATGACTTTCTGAAATATTGACTAAAATGGAAGGTATGTTTAAAGCCTAAGGAATAACGTGTTATTATAAAACGATAAAAATGTACACGTGCATTAATTGGCAGATGTTACACGGCTTATGCTTATAATTATGCTATTGTTGTTTCTTGAAATGATACATTTAATATTATTGTATTGTGTATTTAAACTGTCGAAGACATACATGTCTCATTGTACGTTGTCAGATTCCACTTTGACACAGTTTACGGACAAAATATGCTGCAAAATACTTACTTATTGTGATGTCAAATTACACGTGCACCTGCTGTTGTTCATTTATGTGCATTATAGTAACAGTGATAATTGGTATAACTTCATATTTGGTTGCCATGACAACACATTTTAAACTTCTAACAACTTGTCTAACCCTCTCAAAATATTACAAGCGTCACATTTACGATCTTCAAGTTTTATATGTGTATACCTCCCAGTCTCGATTTTGATCAGTGCTACACCACAGCGAAATTTACAAAAAAGCAGAACGGTGACGCAAAGGTAAAATAATTTGACAATACTTTTCCTTGACAATTCATTTTTAAACAAACAATAAGTACGAAGTCTATTGTGGCCGCGCCCCGATACACTATCATTACGATAAGTGTCACTGACCAGTCATTAATTAATGCACTAGACTATCAACACATGAATGTACAGGAATAGAGACTTCAATATTGCAAAACTGATTCAAGTTACATATTATATTGGTCTTTTAAATTTATACATCCAATGTTTACATGCTGAAGTAGCTTTAGCATACGCCCAGAGTGCAATACGTTTGTTTATTCTGCTAGACACCATATTAGACAGACGGGTCCAAAACCTTGAAATAGCTTTCCATTGGCGAACTATTGGAGGTTGCCAGGCCATTTCACCTATGACTGCGGCATTGGGAGTATATTTCCCAACCCCTAAAAAGTATCGCATGTTGTACGGTGTTAATGCAAGACCAAGATTTACTACCACATATTGCTGACCCATAATATATAACAGGCCAAACCAAAGAGTTCGGTGATGCTTTAAAGACTCTGGCATGGAATGGAACAGAGTAGAACTTCAATTTGAAAGAAAGACTGAAATGCCGGCTGATATTTTATAAGTCGAAACTTGAGACGTTGAACTAACGCGCATACTTTTTCGGCGCAGCCGTACTAACATGGTTTTGCTATTTGCATAGCAGTGTTGTGTAAACCAATTAAATATTACGTTAACCACTAAACAAACTTCTCTTAAACCGAACAACGTGTGCAACCTTGACGCGGATTGGTTAACATTTCGATAAGGGGTACGTAACCTTAAGGAAATCCACAGAATTACGGTGAATTTACAAAAAAACATTTTGGATCTGGAGTGACCAGCAATCGTAACATGATCGTACATCTCGGCAATTGTTTATGTTGCACAACAAATCTTAGCCTTCAAATTGCGCCGACCATCTTCTTTTCCAAGATATTTCTTGTTTAATTGTAAGCCGGGATGATTACTTGACGTTGAGAATATATCTTAAGTTTATAAGTTTTAGTCAAGTATTTAATTCGCTGTGTGTTACATTTGCACTGCCCTTAGAAAAGTTCAGGCCATTTTGGTTGTATATAACTAAATTCGCCATGCCTTGCTACTAACAAGCAAATGAGTTGCACAATAAATAACTGCGAATATGTTAAAACGCAAACAATCGTGAGTATAAAAATAAATTCAATGAAAATGTTATCTGCTATACAGCACCTATGAATTTGTGAGAATGTGTAGTAGAACGTACGGTGGCACAGAGGTGACATCCGCAACACTTTATTTATATTGTGGCCACAAGTTACTAAGTTGTGGCCACAATATAAATAAAGTGTTGCGGATGTCACCTCTGTGCCACCGTATGAATGATATGCCGTCTAAAAATAAAATTTGGAGATTCCAATGACTTCAAAGCGTCAGAGGGAAACAGTTCCTACTGTTGACCGGGGAATAGTTCAATCCAAGACAAATTGATAGCTTTCATGTAAAACAGCAAAATAAAACAGATTTGTATTTATATAATGACTCAGGTAATAATACAGGTTTTGTCATGACGGCGCTCAAGTGTCCTTTTTATGATGGGAATATGGAACCGATACAGCGGCAGACATCAACAACATTTATTTGACGGCGTAAGCAGATATTGTTTTGTATATAATTTGATTCACTACACTTTAGTTTCCCATCAGTTTTCCTGAAACAGTTGTTAATGAATGCGACCATAATGAACTGCTTCAAATCAAGACTTAACGAAACAAATTTAAAATGGATTAGCGTCTATAATTTATTAAAGGTTGTTGCTAGCTGTTATAAATGGTATGAGTGTGTATATGTTTCACAGTTGTGTACAATTCAATTCAATTTCAATTTCAATTCAATTCCAATTCAGTTTATTTCACTCATTCCATGCAATACATGACATAATGAGGTAAACAATTAATTACAAAGATACATATAACAGGGTAATCATAATGACAGAATGTTAGTTAAGTATTTACTGTAACATTTCTAATACTAAAGGTTCAATTCAATACATATATGAGAGAGAGAGGAGATTATAAAGAATAAAGATGTAGGCGGGAGAGTTACAGTTATGATGTCATATAACGTGTATTATATTCTTGAGTAATACAAAAGAAAATTGTTCAACCTGTTCGATACAATTTTATACAAAACAACAATGTTATCAACAAAATCTATGTAAATTTTTTGATAATAGATTTAACAAAGATACACAATTTTCTATATTCTACGGTATTGCTATGAGTATTCATTACAGATTCAAAATGCAAAATATTTGGAAATCTATGATATATTGATCTAATACTCTTTTTCCTTTCAATTGTTATTGCTGGACATTCTAGCAAATAATGGTATTCATCGACTATACTTGAATTACATAATGTACAAATTCTAAGGTTTAGCGGTGTTTTGTTCCACTTGCCTACTTCAACAGGTAATTTGTGATTTCTGGTTCTGAATTTAATCATATAATTTAAGAATGCAGGTTGTGTTTTAACTAGATATTGTTCAAAACCAAAAGTGCGCTTAAAGAGTTTATAAATGTTACAATTGCTAGAGTTCTCTAAGGATGAATACCATTGATTGATAAATAAGTCTGATACATGTACATGCGCGAATTCAAACGGTGGGTGGATCCGGACCCACCCTGAGATTTTGGCAAAGTAAATTTTACTCTTTTAAATCATGTATCCAGAGGGGGGGGGGGTAAAATATGCAAAGGCCTTTAATATACACTGGAACCCATTTATACCGGACGAGCTCGGGACCGGACGAAATCTCCGATTTACAATACTTGATAGGTTTGAGGAAACCCCATTAGTCCATTGTCAAATACTACAGGGGTCATGAATTAAACAAAGAACCTATGAAACCACAGTCAATGTAATTTTATAACAACTAAATCACATCGTTTTCTATTTATATACAATGGAAACTCCCTAATCCGGAAACTCTCCAGTCCGGAAACTTCATGTAACCGGACAATTTTCCGTATAATGACTGAGAATTGAGAGAAGGCATAATAATTTTGTCTCTATGAATATAGACCACTAGACGTTATCATCGTATGCATTCTGTTTTTATGGAAACAAGGTTAGACCGGATACGAGGTGTACTTATTGGGCCAGTGTTATCAATATTCGTACGAACGAGCGTTCGTAAGATACAAAACGTTCGTAAGAATTGGCTTAAGAAAATACTTACTACCGTTTTATCAACGCGGCCGTAAGTATGACAGTTTTCTTACGAATACGAATGTTCCTGCTCACAGTAAATCAGTACACGGTCTTCACGGGGAGGTCAAAAGAGACGTATCTTGCGGGCGTCAGGACACTTCGGACCACGGGCATTACGGACCATATGTAGGGACAATACGGGCCTAGCATTTAAAAAAATGACCTTCAATAATGTTTACCTTTAACGAATGCAAAAACTGATTATTATATGATCATTATTCGTTATTTTATGGTAAATTCGAGATTAGATCGAGACATGTATTCGAACATCAACCAACATTTAACACAGCATGTATTTTGCGCTCTGGAAAACTTCCTTGTATAAAAGGAGCCCAAAATTATGAATTGAAGACGTTTTAGCCATTGTTGCAACAACACTGAATGGAGCCCATTCAAATATTGATGCGTTAAGATGAGACAGATACATCTTTAACACAGCATAATGTTTGCATATCACGCCAACAAATAGGTTGGTCTCTTATAATAAATTTGAAAAATAATGAATTTTCAAGATTGCATTATTCATAAAAAGTGATTTCCTTATGACTCATCAAAGTCGAAAGAAAGAACGCATGCAGGCATTATATTGTGTTGCGTTTATGCAAACATATTCTAGCGAACTTATTCAAAATACTGAAAAGAATTCCTTATCAGTTTTAGTTTGAATGGAAATTCTTTATACGACAGATAAAATGAATTCAAAGCTTATAACATGTAAAATGCAATTATATTCACAAGTAGATTGAAACGTTTGCATTGAAATAAAATTTATTCAATATGTAATATAAGTCGACTTGAGTTAACCTTAATAAGTTAAATCATGATTTTATATATTTATAATAAATTGTTAAAATGAACTAAACAGAACATTCTTCTACATTTAAAATTCACATTTTTTTAATCACAAAGAAGCCTTTTCCAGACCGCTGTTATTTTCTCAATGCCTTCACTATACTACCACGACATTTTGAAGTTTTAATAATCCTAACCGATATTTAGACATGCAATTGTTTTCTTCATCAAAAACATTTCAAGTTTTCATTGTGCCGTTTTTTTTTAAATCTCTACAACCTTACATTTTAAAGTTTAATTCTTGTCATTTAGTAAAATAACTTTAAATCGGCAAGGCATATATATTCATGTAAAAAACTAGGCAAACTAACTTCTCAGAGAAAGACGAGAAAACTTTGGTGGACAGCTGCTTAAAAGTACTGGGACAAGGTAACAGAACACTGCTGCTACCTTCATGTAAATACAGGTGGATGTTCACACCCCATCCAACTCTCGTAAGGTTTCGTCACACTCTACTACACAGCTTCAGAACTAGTACATGTATATTGAGTGGTATTCTAGCTCAGAAGAATAAAAACTTACTTAAATAATTTATTATTTTCTTGAGTTTTAGCTGGAAGATTTAATTTATTGAGGATTTTATACTGTATTTTGCAGTCAAATGTTATTGAGGATGTCATTCAGCTGGTGATGTTAATGTTGCACACTATTGTTAAAGAAAATGCGAAGTGCTGCTTAAAGTCACAACCACAGTAATTCTAATGATTTAGAAAAGTTCATATAATAAATATGAACAATCAAACAAACTATTAAATTGCCAAATGATAATAATTTACCTGTCTTAAATCAATATATATTCATCGAGTTCATGTCTTAACTGTTTAAAAGTAGGCTTAGCAGTAATCAAATAACAATTTTCAATTTAAAAGGTTGTATGACATTGTTGATCAAGTGATCTCCTTTGGTCTCGGTCAATTCCTATGCGTTCATCGTGCTCAGTTGGTAAAACGCTAGACTGTCACCCAGCAGATCCGGGTTCGATACCCGACCTAGGCAGGTTATGTTCTTGAGAAGTTACCTGTTGCTGGCGAAAGAGCAAATTAGTACAAATTGATAATTAATTCCAGGAAAACTGGTTAGGTGAACTGGCCGCCGGAAACATGCGCCTCACCTGGTGTTTGAACCAACGACCTCTAGATTGGTAGCTCTACCGACTGAGTGGGCTTCAATACAGTTCAACTCTCGATTAAAATAGTACAAAAATCCCACCTCATATGTACTCGTACGTAGACGTTGAATTACGTAATCAAGCTTCAATACAATAAGTTTAATGTAGACAAAAGTTTACCGACAGGTTCTCGTTTAATTAAATGGCGTAATACATACAGGATAATACACGGCTGAGCGGGACCGGGCCGTGATAATCGGCCTGCAGGCAGCATAACGGCTCGGGGCTATAGCCGATTGTCACGGTGAAGTTATGAAAATTAAACATATCTCTATCTGTCTTAATTTTCATTTATTTTCGATTGCAAAACAAGTTCTTACAACTCGGGTAATCCATCTCGGGACCCACTGCATGGCTTTCGAAGTTCCCGGTTCAAAATCCTTTTGTGTCTTATTGCTATTTTTAAATTTAGCAAAGCACATATCCAGCACTTTTGTGGGAAGTTTCTCAAAGTCCCGTATCACTATTCAGCTATTCTTTGAATCCTATAGCGTTTCTTTTTATTTCGTTTTGGTGTTTACATTCTTTTTGCTTTCTACAACTGACACGTTCATTTCTTCCTTCAATCATACTGTCAAAATCTTAAATTATGTCGGCCAGAGATTGCAGTGTTTTCTCATAAGCGGCCATTGTGGTCAATGTTTGACGTCCCAGATAGCCGTTGACGTCGTTCACGTCAATTCCACGGGTTAGGGTTGGTCCGGCAAGGGGTATAATCCCAGAAAATACTATACAAATTTGTCCATATTTTTATAAAGGTATGTATTTTATACTAATTTCGGAATACCCGCAACGTAAACTGCGTCAACAGCCTTCCACCTGGAGTTCCTAGAAGAGTATATTATCACCAAAGACGAATCTGTATTAGAACATATACATCGTAGATTGTTACAACAACACGACGCTAACACATGAACAATAGCTAATATCAAATGATGGCTTTCTTGGCTTGTTCCGTGATGTATTCCATCCATTAACAACAGGACCATGGTGACCCTATATCGCTCACCTGAGTACATTGCCATGTTGGCTTTAAGAGAGTCCAAGACCTTGTGACCTACTTTTTGACCCAACATAACCCAGTACCACACTGGACTTGCATTTTATTAAGACAAACATTCTGATAAAGTTTAATGTTGTTCCTGTAGAAAATACAGCCTCGCGAGAATCCACAAGGATGTTCAATCATTTATATGACCCAGTTTCAATCTTAACCTAGATCTTATTAAGGCAAACATTTTGACCAAGTATCATGTAGAAAAAGTAAAAAATGTCACCTCTGGAGTGTTAACAAGGTTTTACTATAATTGGACTTAGTGACCTACTTTTTGACCCCAGATGACCCAGTTTCGAACTTTGCCTAGGTTTCATTGAGACAAACATTCTGACCTTGTCTCACATAAATGTGACCTCTGAAGTGTTAACAAAGTTTTACTATAATTTGACCTAGTGACCTAGTTTTTTACCTCAGATGCCCCAGTTTCGAAATTTGTCTAAATCTTATTGAGAAAATCATTCTGACAACGTTTCATGCAGATCAGGTAAAAGATGTTAACTCTATAGAGTGTTAACAATCTAAATTGTTGATGACGGATGACGAAGGACACATGTGCTCAGGTGAGCTTAAAATACCAAGGTTGTCATTCCTAATTCTCTGAAGTTATTTATGGTCGGCCAGGCAATTCCTCGCACCCCTGTTCCCATGCGTGTTTTCCCTTGGACAGGTCTTCGCAGTGTACAATGTGTTGTGGACTGTTGCTATCCCGGGGGTCTGTGTGGGCAGGCATTGTCTTTTGTATGTGGCGTTCCCTATAGCATCACAATTTGTTTTATTTCAAAACAATTGTGAAACAAGTTCTTAACAAGTGTACTAATAACCCTCGATGCCTGCTTTCCGGATTAGTAAACACTACTCTCACCTAATGCGGGGATTGTGAAATTTGTGATCATATTCTACTCAACGCGGGCTTGAACACAAGTCCTTCGGATCAACAGTCGAACTCTTCATCTCCTATGCCTTCGTTCTCTTTGAATGTATATCTAACGACAGATAACGGTTTGACTTACAGTTTAGAAATACTCGGCATCCATAGATTTATCAATTTGATATTATATAGCTATTTTTATATATTACAAATTCGACATATGTAATAGCACATATAAATCAGCCTGTCACGGCATCAGTGGTACTATCATGAGAATGACGTATAGACATCCGGTGCGGCGTAATGGGTTGTTGATTGTAAATGGAGTATTAACAATTTTTGTGACCCAGATTTTACTTGCGCCTTTTACTTCATATTCTGATTAATGACGTGTCCATCTTGGATACCACTAATCATATTTCTGTTACATGGCTTTTGTATTATTCGTTGTCAAGACAGTGTACGTCTTACCAATTTTTAAAAAAAACATGTTCTTCGGTTGTGAATAGTTCTATTCGGAAATTATTGAACAAAACAGTTACATTATAATACAGTAAAACCTCGATAATAAGACCACCCTTGGGACCCTTGAAAACTGGTCTTAATATTGAGGTGGTCTTAATATTGAGGTTAAATAAAGAGCAAAACGGTGAAATTGGACTTGAAAATTGTGTTCTTAATATTGAGGTGGTCTTATTATCGAGGTGGTCTTTAAATGAGGTTTTACTGTAATAACTATATTGCATTGCATGTTCAAATCCCAGGATGAATATACAGTCAATAGATGAACACCGTGAACTCATGAAATAACAATGTATCTTGCAGAATGGTACATTTTATTATTATGTTCAACAAAAGATAAACAATATTCATGAACCGTCGCATACGGTCAACAAGGAACATGAGCTACTAATCTCTTGTCCAACGAATAGGGTATCCAACAGATACTTACAGGCCAAACATTGAAAAATTGCCTTTAATTTCATATTTTTTCAATATTTTCCATTTAAAACTAAATCAGATTATTCATTTGGCATGTATACAAGGAAAACAGAATAATATGGAAGTGAAATGTCATATAATATTGTGATGTGGGAGGGAAAATCTAAAATAAATTCCCCAAAATCCAGAAAACTTGTCAATCTCATACTATTAAACTTGTTGTAGGAAATCTGTAATTGATCCAACACAAACACATATGTTACATTCCTCTATGGTATATAGCAAACAAAATAACTAAAAACTAGGAAGTTTTATCGTCTGTAACCAATGACATAATAATATCTTTATTTATAGAAGGTTACATGTCAAGAGGTATACAAAAACAGTTGTATAATTCTTAAATAAAACATGGCATTCTAACAGAAAACAACATAAATTGAAACACAATAATTATATAACACACATTCGTTCATTCAAGACAATCACTCATCAGATATTGTAAATAGTACAGTAAATAGTAATTAATATTATAGTAAATGCTAATAACAACTTTCATAACAAACATAATAGAGTGTAAATCTTTTATAATAAAAATGATTTTAATGCTGTTTTGAATGAATTTACTGACGAGACTGATCTTATATTGTTGGGAATTTTATTCCTATTAACAGCACTTACATTTGTAAACTAATTTTTCATGCAGTTGGCGTGACTAAGTCATTGTTTTCCACTATCTTAAACTCTATATACTATTGGATGAACAATTTAATAATGATCGAATATACTAGGGACTCTCATTGCAGTAAGCTTTGTAAAGAAGGACTGCAAAATGATAAAAACATCTATTTTCAAACGATATCCAATTTAATTTATTGAGTATTTTTTAGTCGTCGAGGTTGGCAAACTCCTTTTGTATTATTCTAGCTACTCGCGCTTGTAATTTACCTAGATATTTATAACATTTTCTTCCAGTACCCCAAACGGTACAACAGTAGTACATTGTAGAAAGAATATATGCATTATAAAATAATATTTGCATTTCAAATGATAAAAACGGCGTAAATGATGTTTTGATTATGACAACCCCACTCGTATATTTTCATATTCCTATTATGATGCGGGGGGGGGGACTATAAAGTTTTTTTTGTCTCATATCCTTTTAAACATCACTATTTTTGTTGACCGTAATGAATAAAGTGGATACAATAATCAGGAAATACAATATTAAATGGATTAATTGTATGAAAACAAAAAATCTGACACTATACAATATGGCCAACTCCAAGTTACTACATGTACAATCTGGTTTAAATAAAATAATCACAGTTATGTGTATACAATAAATACCTGGTTAAAACATTAAATGCATATTGCAGGGACTTCCCTGACACAGAAATCTCGAGTCCCTGACTCCCTTTTCTTTCCAGGGACCCTAGCTGAAAAATCCTAGGGAAAACCCTGTTATTGTATTGGGTTTACTTTTGAACCAGACCATAAGAAAAGGTCCCAATTTCATGATGTCCGATATTGATGAAATTACCAAAAAGTCATCATCGTGGAGAAGCTACATATCAAACTATTTTCAACATTTCATTTATTGCTAATTCGTGCTAAAATACATAAGATAAATAATTTACTGTTGAAATGAACTTTTTATGCAATGACAAAAATCAGATTGAACAAAACAAAGTAAACATAGACAAAAATGGCAGAAATCATTAGATTAAAATACATGATTTGTCATTCTGCTACATTCCGAAAAACAAAAAAATGGGATATTATCCTTCTGAGTGGCTTATCTATATTTACACATGCATAAAATTAATTAACAGTTTGAAAAATACTGCGCCACCAGGACTTTTTTGGCACCGATAACCCTTAGCAACCCTTCACTAGTGAATGGTGTCCCTCAGTAAACCTTCACCAAACCTTTTGAATATAACTTTCAGGTGGCCTAAATGTAGGCCAGATCCAGCAATGTTTTCTGCAATGGGACGCTTATGTATACCATTGCTTACAAGAGGGTCTAAAGACCTCAAAGTCTTCGACTTTTCAGCTGACAAATAACAATATGAAAGCAGACGGCCAAGTGCATCAACATCTGCAATGGCATCATGAACATTCAGGTGATTCCCAACACACACTGTGTGTACAAGTTTCTGTTGTTTGTGTGACTTTTCCGGGAAACTGTTTTCTCAACACAGCCAAAGACTCAATGAGCTCAGTTACACATTTGAAAAACAGACGTGTGCTCTTGGTTTTAGTCAATGTTGCCATCAAAACAGGAAAGTCAAAATTCCTTCCATTGTGTGCAATAAGGTAAACACGGGAAAACTGTTCAATCCAAGAACACAAGTTGACAGTGGCAGTCTGGATAAATGCACTTTTTCCAACATTTTTAGGAATTCACAAACATGTCACCATTTTCATCTGCTACAATACCAGTAACCCTCTGCGCCTTGCATGATATCAACATTCCTCGCTATACGAGAACTTGAACTGCAGCGAAGTTTGTGATATGAGGCATCATCCCCGCGAACTGAAACAATAGCATAACATGTATTTGGTTTGTATAGTTATAGTATAAACTAAAAACAGGCAAGTAGTAATGTTTGATCAGTAGAATTACTTGTGTTGGAGTCTTGGCAGATTGGTTTTATAACTTTGCATTACTATTGCAGCATTGACATTGAACAAGAGAATGTTTGATGTAAATAAAAAAAATTCATACTAAGGTCTGTTGTTTCCAGGTCCATTGTAATAAAGGTAGGTTCTCCTGGCACTTTCACATGTTGGAAATTACCATGGGAAATAAATAGTTCCTACATCTATAATAATTACCTCCCTTGTTCTGAATCATCAGCCATTTTTATAGGCAAAACTGATAAGCCCTTATTAGGAGTAATTTCCGTATGTGAGATAATTGAGAAAATACCAAGAGCATGTGACAACCACTTTTTCTTCAACTTACTGAGCCAACTGCCCACATGAGCATAATCAATAAGTTATGGTTTTATGTCTGGTTATTTAACATCGTTTATATCAATATGACTGACTATTCAGAACAAGGGAGGTAAATATTGTAAATGTGTGAACTGGTAGCTTCTCAACATCAACTTCTGATACATGATCAACTCCTGAAAATTAACAAGTAATGTACAGTCTAAGTAATTAACAACAGCAGATAAACTTTGTAGCATTGAGATTTGTTGAACATACATTTATCAAGAATAGTGATTCGTTGATTGTAAAATCATGACATAGTTCTAAGTGAATATTTTACACATTGGTGTCCATGGCTATAATGGTAACGAGATTGAATCTGTTACCAGCGAGATTGTGGCGTAGTGAGACGGAAGAGTAACACGTGATAACGTTCCTAAATATCTTTATTTACATTCACAGCATATATACAGTATAGCTCTCTAGCCAAGTAAACCTCAACCTCCTTATATAGTACTACGTCCGGAAGACTTTTGTACTATCATGCGTAATTAGTGTATATAATCGTCTGAGTCTTGACAGTCGTGACTCTAATGTGCCCCTTAGGCTAGTTAATGTAATTAAGTGAGTGCAGGTCAGCAGAGTAGCGGCAAAAGCGTACATTTAATGTCCTAGTAATATGACTATGGCACACATGGGTCTATCATCATCTTTAGCTTTTGTCCGGACTCTGCTGACATAATGAATACTTAATTGGCTGGCTATAAAACATCAATACTATTCCCGACACCTGTATATAATAACAATACCCAACCCTAATTGTAATCATCAATAAATTGCAATTATTAAACACAAGTGTATGTGCATATATATGGATATGAAATTTTTCTTATTTGTTGTTCTTACGTTTTTGTTTGTTTTTAACACATCAACTAACACATTAATCAAACACATTAGCTAACACAATAATCAAACATAATCAAACACATTAATGAAACACATTAATCAAACACATTGACTAACACAATAATCAAACATAATCAAACACATTAATGAAACACATTAATCAAACACATTGACTAACACAATAATCAAACATAATCAAACATAATAATGAAACACATTAATCAAACACATTGACTAACACAATAATCAAACATAATCAAACACATTAATGAAACACATTAATCAAACACATTGACTAACACAATAATCAAACATAATCAAACATAATAATGAAACACATTAATCAAACACATTGACTAACACAATAATCAAACATAATCAAACACATTAATGAAACACATTAATCAAACACATAGATCAAACACATTTACACAACACTGCAGTCCTAATGTAGTCCTAATTGTCATCGTTCATTAATTTACTTAATGCTATATGGAGCAGTAAATCTCCTTCTCGTAAGACACACGAGATTAAAATAAGGCTGGGATAACTGTCTTTTGCTTTGTAGTTCCAGGCGGGTCTAGTGTAATTCCATATGCCAATCTTCCGCCAATATCCCAATTTGGAGATTTACTGTCCGAAGAACGGATATGACAACGTTGATTCTTTTTGGGAAGGTTGATTTTCTCGTCGTGGTGGTGGCGGTCCAGGTCGGCATCTAATGTTGTTTGGTCGTCGTTTCCGGCTGGTGGTAGTTAATCCTCCTCCGATCCGACTTCGAACTCCATCGTCTCAATCACTACTCGACGGAGAATCATTGTAATTGTAAAAGCTCTAATGGTAGCCATCGTTTTCTTTGGAAATCAAATGGATTGTAGTTTATTTTCGTTTATACATCTATCAATTTTGATGTTTTTATGTTCAGTCAAGTTCCTCAATTGTGATCTTTTTATGATTCTAGTAGTACTTTTTTTATTGTTTAACCCGGGGGTATATGGTCTGTAAGAATACGTGTCGATCTGTCATCATCTTGGGTGCTGAGGGAAGTTCTTGTTTAAGAACGGCTTCTGCAGGTACGGTATCAGCGCATGCCACACTGGTGGCCACCCTATGGTATTCTGGACTGCTAGGACTCAAACTAGTGGTACCGCCATTGGCAGATCGGTAACGAGCAAAGAGTGATTTAACATTTTTAGAAGACTTATATTTACAATATATATACAAAACAGTACCAGAACTCAGAGCTACTAAAGCTGCAATAGCAACAAAACCCCATGTTGGGAACACAAATGGTTGTACCAGGTGAGACTGTCTTAATTCTTGTAATATTTTGATAAGGGAATACATAGGTATCTCATGTATTTGTTTAAGTTCGTGTGGAATTTCAGTTTTAGAAAAATTGAAAAGAGAAGTATGGAACGGTTGCCACAATGAGATAGCTGTGAAATTGAGTTGACTTAAGTCGTCAGTATGAGAGGCGATTTTGATCGTCGAACTATTCGAGTACCAGGCGTTTAATGTGAAATGATCGCTATATGCGCGACAATTCATAGCAATATTAACTATACTAATAGGTGCTGTCGCTATAGTATTCACTCTATGAGAACCAGCTGTTTGACAGACAGTGATGAGTCTGATATCCTGATTAGTGCTAATTACCCAATTACCATCCCCTAAATACTCAGCTACAGGTAAGACAGTGTTTGTTTTAACGGTAGTTGTGCAACGATCATTGACCTTGTCCGGCTGTTTCATGAATAGTGCAACAATGCATAGTTTAGATAAGCTGACTTGATAAAGTGCTGACTTGACTTGACAGGTTTGGCTGAGGGCATATTTACATTTGGTTACTTCTGATGGTGATAATAACGCATAATGTGTTCGCTCTTTATTAATTATCAACGAATCTGCCTCCAGCTGATATTTGGCTGACATGTCAAAGTGATTTTCTTGTTCAACTTCGGTCATATTTGTATTTGTGTATGGCATTTCAAAGTTGTGAACATTGTAAACTTCAAATTTTCTGTTTATTTCTAGTAAGGGTATGTCCACTGTAATAATAACGTGATTGAGTGATATAATTGTGTTGCATTCAAGTGCTTGATAGAATTGCCACAAATCCGTTTTAGGATTGTTGAAGAATATGTAATGTGGAGGGACATTTGAAAGAATGTCTTCTAAAACGGCTCTAAAATGAACAGGTGAAATTAGACTTGGGAATATGCGTCTGGTACTAAGCATATTAAGTTGTTCTTTGAATTCTTCTATGTGTAAGGTGGCATGAAGCATAACCTGTCCTAACTCTTCAATAATTAATTTGAGTTTATTATAGTTAACTGTGTAATCTTGTAGTGAAGCTACTACAACATCAAATTTTGTGGATAGTGACTTAACATTGTCATCGACTTGTTTAAGTGTGGATATCAACCCGTTGATAGAATGACGGTTTTCTGATATATGTTGTCTGGAAATGTTCAATATTGACAGACTTGACTCTACTACATGTGTAATTGTCCTTTGTGAGTCGACTAACTGATTGACGTGTACTTTTAATTTCTTGACATCCGAGTCATCAGCTGTTCCGAACAAGAATTTTAATACACCGCCTAGAGGTAGCAAAGAGCGGGTAAAACGTTGACCAAGTGATTTATAGTCCATGTAGCTAGACATAACGTCTTCATAATATGTGCGAGTATATGCAAGTTCTGTTTTTAGATTCTCTAGTGAAGAAACAAACACATCAGTCTTTAACCTTTTATCATCACGTGAAAACTGTGAAGTCATATTATCAGCCATAGAGCTAGTGATATCCAAGCGGTTTTCAATTTGGTTTAAATAGTGTGTAAATATAGTAGTGTCTATAATCATAGCAACCTTCCAGTGAGCTCTGGTAACCGATATTTCATTAACTTTTTGAAACACAACATTATTATAAAACTCTAAAGCACCGATCATACCAAGGCTACCCAATAGTAGAAGGTAATGCATCTTTGTACAACTGAAACATACAACAACAATTAATAGTATATGGGTCTAATTTCCCACTGTACAGTCATGTGTGGCTGAAATTTAGTATAGGTTATTTACAACATCTCTATATACAACTAAGACATCTGAAGTCTTTATGTGTGTGTCAACACAAGTATAGCATTATAACATTTTCCTTTTATGACCTATTATAACGAAGCTAGCATTACTGACATACAAGTAGTCAGGGCTGATTTGACGCTAGATTTAGTTGGTTTGTTTTTACGAGACAGCTGTCGAGCTGTTTTTCTGCGCTTTTGTTTTGATACGACATCTATTAACATGTCTACGTCCGATGTGTGAGAGTTATCATCGTAACTCTTAACTGAAGGCGTACTATCTGATGAGCTAACATGCTCATGGCTAGGAGCGTTGATTTTATTGCGTTCCTTATTACGCAAATATTGCTGTAATTCTGCCAGTGGTATATCATCCTCGTCATCTGAACTCTCGCGACGTTGGCGAGTTTGACGAGTAATGGGGGGTAATTGCATTACCCGATCATTAATGTCAGAAATGGGTGGATTTGGGTCTGACAAAGGTTCTGAATCAGTGGTAGATTCAGGTGCGAAGGCTAATTGCGCACGACGCATGTTTCTGTTTGTATCTGGGTCAGGGAGTGGCCATTCCTCGATATTCGCATGTCTGATTTGTTCTGCATGAACCTTAACTGTCGAATTATCCAGCTGACTTTTGATAATGTATGTTAAGGGTGACCGTTTCTCTAATATGCGATAGTAAGGTTTCCACTTAATATCTAACTTGTTATTTCTCCTGAAGTTCTTATAATAAACTGGGTCATTTATCTCAAACTGAATGTTTTCAGCCTTTTTGTTTGCGTATTCGGCCCGTTTGCGTTTGGACTGTTTCAGGTTTTGTCTAACTTGTAAGAAGGACTTATGTTGTTCTTCTAAGATAACCTTGTGGTAATCTTCTCCCTGATATCTACGGCGAGGTTTCAATAGATTATCTATTGGTAAAACGGGGTCTCTATTGTATAACAGAAAGAACGGAGAATGTTTCGAACTTTCTGAAGTGGAAAAACGCATCGCTGCGAGTGCTTGATTGAGATGCACGTCCCATAATTGAGTTTCATTTTGTACTCGTTTGGACAATATGTTGTTTATGGTAGCATGTGACCGTTCATTCATACCATTTGCTGCAGGGTGATATGTAGTTGTTTTGACATGATCTATGTTTAACTCGGCTAATGTCTCAATAAAAGCCGAACTAGTAAACTCTCCCCCGTTATCCGTGACAATTCGTAATGGGCATGAATAACGACTGTATATGTCGTTGAGTAACAAGTGTATGATACTGTCAGACGTTTTGTCTGGACTTGGGAACGCTTCCACGTAACCTGAGTACTGATCAACGAAGCAAATTATATACCTATTACCTGACAAGGTCTTTGGATATGGCCCACATACATCAATAGATACAACCGAAAAGGGAAATGGGGGTATATTAATGTCGGCTGTGACAGGTGACTTGATAGCTGACAAATTTCTACTCTGACAGGTAACGCATTTACCAACGTAGGAATGTAATTCTTTAAACATCTTGGGCCAGTAATATTTTTGCTTTATGGTATGGAACAGCCTCTGACAGCCTGGGTGTCCATTGTTATCATGGTATTGTGTGATAACCTGCTCGTGATATTGACGTGGGACATATAATCTTAATGTGGGTTCCTCGTCAACATTGGACATATAATACAAGAGGTTGTCAGTCACAATAAATCTTTCTTCCTCAGTTTTACTCGATTGACCTAGATGTAATTTCCTCTTTATGTCCACTATCGTTTCATCTTTACCTTGTTCGACGACCATGTTACAGTTTTGGAATAGGATTGTATCGTCACGATCATCGGGATCATCTTGATGAACGTATTGATGGTCAACAACCTTTTTCAAGTTTAAACTAGTCGAATCAATGACATTGACACTTTTATTCCCACTGTTAAGCGAGCTTACTTGTCCTATAACCTCATAACTATTATCATTGATCTCAGGCGTATATTCGTTTGGAATTGATTCTGACTGTTGTACACGTGACGTTTGCGGTCTACTTAGGAAATCAGCAACAATATTGTTTTTACCAGGTATGTATTCAATCTTACAATTGTAGCCGGCTATGCTGAGTGCCCATAATTGTATTTTCTTATTCTGCATGGGTGATTCTAAAAGGTATTTTAGTGGTTTATGATCTGTCCGTATTATGAAATCAGCATTGTGAAGATAATGATTTAGTTTGTTTAAACTGTAAACTATACTGTAACATTCCTTTTCAATTGTACTCCATTTCCTCTGACTGGTACTTAACTTATGGGACAGAAAATAGATTGGCTTTTCTCCGAAGTAATCTCCTACTTCATCGTCATCACATTTTTGTGTTAGACACGCACCAATACTTTTATCGGAAGCATCTGTATACAGAATGTACTGTTTGTTAGGGTCTGGGTAAGATAAATAAGGAATTTGTGTTAACGAATCTTTTAACTTCTGAAAACTGTGCTCACATTCTGCGGTCCATTTAAACGTAACGTTTTTCCTGGTTAAATTAATGAGAGGGTCAGCAATGTCTGAATATGAAGGACAGAATCTCCTATAAAATCCCGTAGTACCAAGAAACATTCTTACATTTTTAACGCAATTTGGTCTTGGTATTTGTCTGATTGCTTCAACTTTTGCAGGATCTGGGCGTACGCCCTGTCGGTCAATTAAAAAACCTAGATAATTGGTCTGTTCTCGTAAAAATTGACATTTTGACAGTTTAAGCTTCAAGTTGTGATTGTTTATGCGCTGAAGTACAGTATTTACGTGGGCCATATGCTCTTCTATTGTTTCCGAGAATATGAGAATGTCGTCTAGATAAGCGACAGCAAACTTCTCACAGCCTCGAAGAACAATGTGCATGAGTTGTTGGTAATGGTTTGGGGCTCCACACAGGCCGAATGGAGTCACAGAAAATTGATATAAGCCTCTAAAACCTGTCGTAAAAGCAGTTTTTTCCTTATCTTCTTCATTTAAAGGCATTTGCCAATAACCTGACAGCATATCTAAACTTGAAAAATATTTACTTTTCCCTAAGTTGGCCAAAATATCATCTATTACTGGTAATGGGTAAGCATTGTGTTTGGTAATTTTATTTAACTGTCTATAGTCTACGCAGAATCTCTTGGAACCGTCCGTTTTAGGTACCAAGACAATGGGTGCAGCCCATGGACTGTTTGAAGGTTGAATAATTCCTGCATCTAGCATTTCGTCAATCGCTTTGTCAATTGTTGTTCTATTATTAAGAGGTGTCCTATACGGTCTTAATCTAATAGGTGGATGGTCGCCAGTTGGAATGGACATTTTTACTGTTTGAGTTTGTGTTAATTCAAGATTATTTCGTGCAAATAGGTGACAATGTTTCATAAGTAGTGGTAATAACAGACTTTTATTGTTGTCTGATGTATCCAGTGACTCAAAAATTTCATCTCTAGTGAAACCTGTTGTCTGAGGTTCATTAGGGACTGATTTGTTAGATGAAGGAGGTGACTGCGTGACAGATGATATGTCGTTGACGTGAATCGGGTCAAGTTTGCCTATGGCGCAATGTTTTTGAAGCCTAATTGTTTTGTGTGTATTGTTTATGACAAGTATAGGTATTTTCCTACCAGGCGCAATACGAATAACTGAATTTACCACCGTTAACCCTGGTTCATTGTCAACAAATCTATTATTGACACTTTGAAATTCGTACGTATTTCCTGTGCGAAATTTTGAGTTTCTTTTGATTTTTGCCATGACGACATTGGCTGTCTGTGGTTTTAATATGAAAGAGTTTTGTAGCCTAGCGACAGAGTTAATATGAACGTCTTCTTGTAAAGGTACGTAACAGTTTCCTATGCGTAAGCAACTTAGATCAAAGTATAAACGTACACCATTATCTTGTAAGAAATCCCTACCTAATATAACAGTTCTGTTTATGTTCTTAACAACGTAAAATAGATGCGTAATCC
This sequence comes from Mactromeris polynyma, assembly GCA_032209605.1. Lineage (NCBI taxonomy): Eukaryota > Metazoa > Mollusca > Bivalvia > Venerida > Mactridae > Mactromeris > Mactromeris polynyma. The sequence continues at coordinate 54,766,494 of JASFXZ010000001.1, forward strand.
GCGATCGTCCTATCATGAAAGTTATTTTTGACGCGCCCTCAACTGTCAATAAACCCCTGTCAACGGCTTGTAGGTTTACTTTTTTATCTAACAATTTTGGTTTATTTCTTAGCATTTCAAACGCGCGACTGCTCATTAAACTTACTTCTGCTCCTGTATCTACTAAACTTCTAAAAGAACGTCCTCCCGTTCGTATTAAACATGAATTTGGGTTTCCACATAATGCTATACTATATGTTGACACATTTTTACTCCTATCATTGACTTCAATATGAGAGGAGTGTTTTAGTTTCCCTGATTCCTATCATTTTTAGCATACCCCCCGTTTTGTGTAGCTTGTCTTGCTGCTGCAAATCTACATTCCCGACTCAAATGTCCTAATTTCACACAGTTCCAACATTCGAGGTTTGCTTTCCAGTCCTTATTTGGTTCCCTACGGTATTGCCTCATGTTACCCATTTGTCTATTGTGTCCTGTTTGTCTAATAGGTTCTACCCTTTCAGATGTATATGCATTAATTTCTCTCAACCGTCTTCTACAATCTCTTACTACATGTCCTAACTTCTTACAATAAGTACAGTGTTTCTTGGGTCGTAAATGATCTACTTCCATAGGGACATGTTCTGATTGTGTACTATGTTCATGCATTGACTCAATTCCTGATCTCAAATTATACCTAGCCCTCAAATTTTGTTCATTCGTTGCGCTAAGAATAGCAGCCTGAAGTGTTGCGGGGTTTTCCCTCATAACTTTCATTCTTAAATAACCGTGTGCCAACCCATCAATAAAATAGCCTACTAATTGTTTCTCAATTAAAGGAATGTCTTCTTGTATACGAACATATGCTTCCTCAGCCAATTCCATCAGTCTCTCAGCATATATTTGAACATTTTCCCCATTAGCTTGTTTAATAGTTCTAAGCAATGTAAATGCATATTGTGGATCTAGAATTTTTGCAAATCTTTGTTTCAATTCTGCTTTTAGCATTACCCATGTAGCATCAGGATTTAATTTCAAAAACCGTTGAATGTACCCGCTTACAGCATCCTTACTTGATTGATAAGCGACCAATTTTAATTTCTCATCCTCAATGCCAGTCAAAGTTCCATATTTCTCTATATTTTTAATCCATATTTTAAATTTCTCAGGATCCCCATCAAAACTTGGTACGACTTGAGCAATGCTCTGAGTTCCTATCACCGAAGAGACATTTTTCAATTGTACGCCTAAATTTTCAAAAATTCTCGTTATTTCTTGATCTGCCATTTTTGGTAATAAGTATAGAGTCTAACCTGTCTAGTGGTAGTACTTCGCTTCGAATCCGTGGTCCTCGGCACCAAATCCAATACGTGTGGCGTAGTGAGACGGAAGAGTAACACGTGATAACGTTCCTAAATATCTTTATTTACATTCACAGCATATATACAGTATAGCTCTCTAGCCAAGTAAACCTCAACCTCCTTATATAGTACTACGTCCGGAAGACTTTTGTACTATCATGCGTAATTAGTGTATATAATCGTCTGAGTCTTGACAGTCGTGACTCTAATGTGCCCCTTAGGCTAGTTAATGTAATTAAGTGAGTGCAGGTCAGCAGAGTAGCGGCAAAAGCGTACATTTAATGTCCTAGTAATATGACTATGGCACAAGATTGTCAGGGTCTAGAAATCCACTAGCCCGACGCTCCAGACTACTTTAATGCCGAATCGGGCTACCAACAGTAGAATTGAAGTCAGTCCTGCACTAGTCCGTTTTTAAAGCTAACCAACATCAGCAATTGTTCAGTTGTAAGTCAAACCTTAGAATCCCACAAACACATACATGTGATTATTAATCTTTGTTTCCATTTATTTGTTACAAACTTATTCTCAGACAACAATGTATGTATGGCGGACAAGTAAAATTTTACATTTGCATTAGTCTGGGACATGAAAAAAAATCTAGAGCCCTGATTGTACATGTATTTTGCCTTATTTTTCATTCCACAGTTGGGAAGGGATACTGGTTAATAATACTTGAAACAAGCTCATAACATATTGTAAAATCTAACCTGACTGGTAGGAAACTCCCTCTAGGGCTTCCTGGGCGCCCTGATTAGTAGCCCTATCCTTCTTCAACACCAGTCGACGGAGCTTTGTGGAAGGCAACTGCTGCTTCTGCTGCCTCTTCAGTCGACTCTTCTGGCATTTCTCAGCATTGGCCCATGTGTTAGTGCCAGGAGACAAGCCAGGTTTTGTATTTGTCTGAAAATGTACCGCAGGCATGGATACATAGTACGTAATACATTACAGTACATGAAACATATAAGCAGAATAACACCGGAAGCATTTAATCCATGACCTCTAGATTAGAAGTTGAGCACTTTACCGACTGAGTGGGCTACTTTTATCTATCATTGAAGAAAATTAATGAAACAGTGAGTTAAGCGGTATATATATTCTAGCCTGTATTTTAATATGTTCCAGTTAGTTCACAATGTACAACACAAAAATAACAATCCTCCAGTATGCACCATTTATATGAATATGCACAAGGTATAATGAATATAAGTGAATTTGTATGTGAAGTTATTTTTCCAACAGACTATAAAACAGTACATCTCTACTATCGAACACAAAGGAATTAAAAAAGTTTTAGAAACATGTGTTGCAGTGGCATCAACAACACACCAGCAGCAACATTCACTTATATTTCACAGTTAATAAGAAGGTCCATATACCATGCTTGAGGTTTTCAGCAGGCCCAAAGTTGACATTTCCTCCTTATCATATTTCTCTCAAGCAGCTTTTATATGTTCATCTATCTGTTTGTACATCATTCTATTGTCTCTTAACAGAAGGTTGCTGGCCCTGTTGTTCACATGATGGTGCCATCCTGTAGATAATTAGTAAATGAACAAACAATACATAAGGCACGTCTGGTCAGGTCAGCCGGTAGAGATCTTGGGTTAGAACCCCAGTCAATGCACAGGTTTTGCTTGAGAATAGGAATGAAGATAACGCATATAAAATTGTAAAAACGACCTGTATGTCATAATATTAATCTAAGCTCAGTATATTGAAATTTATTATTTATAAAGTTACTTTGCATAGAAAGATGTAAATTCGCAATGATAATTTCAAGTGAAAGCACATAATTAGAACATACTCTCACAGTCATTGTTGGTACCGTTTTTTCCGCATGTAGTTGGACCATGAAACAACATCAAACATTGGATGAGTCAACCACTGATATCTGGTCTGCCTGATTGTAGAGACAATTCTCTGAATGTGGGTATATGTCCAGATGTCGGGAACAGTAGTGCAAGAAATTGTCTAATGTACATGAACACAATCCTACACAGCCAATATGATGGCTTCAGAAAGATTTCCAGTAATTAAAATTTATACTTGCTCGAAGTCACACATGAATGCTTCAACACCGACATCTCCCATAACTTCCAGCAATTTCATGAACACAAGTACATCTTCCTTCTGTCTACAGGACATCCGAGTGAACGCAATCTGAACTTGTATTTGATATCCCTCCCTCTGGACGAAATAATGTATGGACACTGACCAGACTTGAATTGATCAGTCAATACCTGGAATACAAGATTTGCACAATATGAGGTAACAAGATAATATCAAAACATTCATCTGTAGTCAACTTTTTGTGTAATTGCATTTTGTTTTATTATGACTTAGTTACATGTTATAAATACTATAGCACTGGATTTTTTCCTGTACACTAGTATTTTCACTAGAAAGAAAGAAATTGTGTACCCTAAAACTGCCTTCCATGAACCATCTTGTTTTTTTCAGCAATCGAAGCTAATTACTCAGCTTTTCATAATGCACGATACCGCCATGCAGGGCAACTTTGTCAACGAAAAATTATCAATTCTGTTTGCTTAGCAACTGATATACAGTGCAAACTGCCGGTACCGACACCTTTTTATCCGACTCTTAAAAGTGCCGCTGATGATTGCCTTACCCCCATGCTTCTAGCAACTTGGGTAAATGGTTACCGGTATAAATCATTATCGAGTAAAATTGCGTCATGGTCATTTTTTGAATGCAATTAATACCATACGGATACATTTGAAATTTAATTTTTGTTGCTCTGTTTCTTTATGATAAATAGGGTCTAGAATTGTGTTCAATACCACAATAAAATGTTAAAATCATAAATTGTTTTCGCATTATAACTTCAAACGTTGTTGATTCAACACAGACTGCAAAATGGCTACACCAAGAAAAAGACATTATAGCGACATATAGGTATCACATCCAGTAGTTTTTGCTTTGGTATTCAATTAACATTCATTTCAACTTCCTCTTGCCCAAAGTGCTGAAAACCTGTTAATCCACAACCTACTATATCTGACATTTTTACCCGGAACCACCTGATGTCAGATATGACGGTTTACTGTACAGGCATTGCTTCTCAGACTAAAGTCTTGTCATTGACACCTTGTGGGATTATATTGAATGACAGTTACCAATTAAGTTGTTTATTTTCATACATTAAATTTTATTCATAATCAGTTGTTTCTGACCGACTTGTAATTGCATTACTTTAGGATGATTTGTGCCTGTCATAGACGGCTATACACAAATTGAAAGTGTTGAATGTCAATGTGATGCATGTTGTTGGATTTCCATTTTGAAATTAAAGTTACTAAGTAGACACAACTACCAAATACAGAGAGTATATTGTAGTGACATTGATCATCAATTCATGAACTTGATCATTGAGGTACAGACATGGAGTTTTCATGTCACATATCATCTTGATATGGGTAACATTTGCACAGTTTTCTGAACATCAACCGCTGTCTTAGTAAGAAACAGAGCAGACACAAACAATGTGGATGGGCTGATACATGGATGGACAGACAAAATTCAGCAAGCCAACAATCCTCTAAACTGATCTTTGCTGGTTGGAAAAAAGTATTACCCAGTTATCCATTATGAAACTTACCAACAATTTTTCAGTACCAATCAACGCCTCCTTCCTTTCCTTGTCAAACTAAAATTATGGATTTCTCTTCCTTGCTTGTAATTCTCTCAGTTTAACCAACACATTTGTATTCCAGCCATGGGATAAAGCAATCTTTCAGTTTGGCTAAAACATTGTATAAAATAGCAAATATCACATAGAATGTAAGGTGTTGAGTTGTTTGAGAAGTTCCTGAACAACAACTTTGTATCTTTGTAACTAAATCAATTATAATTCAATAACAAGCACAGACTGTAAAATTTATAGCCATTAAACATTCTGTTCATAAACATATTGACACTGCATGGAAGATCATTCTTAATATATTTGCTAAGAAGCAATGTAAATTTATGCACACACAAAGTCCTTAAAATATTGATACAGAAGCAGTCAATATGTACTCATAACAGCTGCTCATGTTTTAGCTTGTATCTAGTAAATGTTGTTCAGAATGTTGACAGTAAGAGTCTATGTCAAAACCGGAATTACAGTGGGAAGATTACATACCAGTTCAGACAAGCTTGTGCTGAATTACAATATAATATTGACATAATAATATAATTATACCTTGGCAATGTATCCATGTCCAATGTTTTTTTATGGGCACACTTGCAGCAACTGGGCAACACTTGCAGCGACTGGGCAACACCCTGTGTGTGTGGATTGGCAACACTTGCAGGGACCCTGTGTGTGTGGATTGGCAACACTTGCAGTGACCCTGTGTGTGTGGATTGACAACACTTGCAGCGACCCTGTGTGTGTGGATGGGCAACACTTGCAGCGACCCTGTGTGTGTGGATGGGCAACACTTGCAGCGACCCTGTGTGTGTGGATGGGCAACACTTGCAGCGACTGGGCAACACTTGCAGAGACTGGGCAACACCCTGTGTGTGTGAATGGGCAACACTTGCAGCGACTCTGTGTGTGTGGATGGGCAACACTTGCAGCGACTGGGCAACACCCTGTGTGTGTGGATGGGCAACACTTGCAGCAACTGGGCAACACCCTGTGTGTGTGGATGGGCAACACTTGCAGCGACCCTGTGTGTGTGGATGGGCAACACTTGCAGCGACCCTGTGTGTGTGGATTGGCAACACTTGCAGCGACTCTGTGTGTGTGGATGGGCAACACCCTGTGTGTGTGGATGGGCAGCACTTGCAGCGACTGGGCAACACCCTGTGTGTGTGGATGGGCAACACTTGCAGCGACCCTGTGTGTGTGGATGGGCAACACTTGCAGCGACCCTGTGTGTGTGGATGGGCAACACTTGCAGCGACCCTGTGTGTGTGGATGGGCAACACTTGCAGCGACCCTGTGTGTGTGGATGATTTAGCTACTTGATCCACTGTAAGTGTGATTTGGGTGCTTACGAAGCAACAGTCTTTGCTTGAGTACTTCCAAGGTTTGATAGTATGTTACAGTAGTGCATCTTGTAACAATAAAAAAGTCCTCCAATGAGTTCTTGAGAGCCTTGTCAGTTAGTTCCCTACCATATGTAAGTGACTAGTATTTCTTATTGGGATTTTCCATATAGGAACACCATGGTCTATAACACAAGGAGTGATTGTTACATGGGTGGAATGATAAGGCATCAAATACCTTGCTGATACCATCTGAATCACCCTGGTTTTTGCTGAATCATGTAGTTGATGCACTCCAGAAGACAAATGTTGACTTTCTTTGATAAACTTCTTCAAGATAGTTGTAGAGCATACAGACTGGATATGATGTTCTCTGTCTGAATGTTTCTTGACATTTGAATTTACGGATTGTCTTAGTCTGGAAATGGTAGTAGTGTCATCATCAGCCACTATCGTGGAAATATGTCCACCTGCTTAGGAATGTGATGATACCATGTCTTGCTCCATTGCCTTACTGCTGCCTTCCATAGTCTTACAACAGTCATAGAGCTTTGGTGTTCTGTTTGCTCCGAGGGCAGTATCACATGACTTATTAAATTTACTGCATACAGCACAACCAACCACTTTTCATGTCTCCTTTCCTATCATCGAGCAGTGTTCTTGAAAACAAAATTAACATAGTTTGCACCAAGAAATCACCACCATGAAGATTGAACTGTTTTGCTATCATTCAATGTATACAGTCACTGTCCAATCGGTACACTTCATAAAAACCCTCCATGCAAAAATGTGGTCCTGCAAAACAAAGAGAAATCACTGTTTCAGTGATCAGAAATGACACAAAAGTTACACAGAAACAATAAATACAGCTGACATTGTATCAGTACAGCCAGAGACAGCCTTAAATCTGGGACTTCAACATTTCTAAAAACTACTTCCTAGGCTACAATGACCCGGAAGTCCTTGCTCACCAGGCCAACACCTAAATAGAACCGAATTCTTAAATAAGCGAGAACTTGAGAAGTGAGAAATGAAATATCAGACACTATCATATTAAACCAAACACAATATCACAGAAGCATTTAAAAACGGGACCCACAATTAACTTTTCCAACGAAAAGTAACATTATGGGAACTGCCATTTCTTTGCAACTATGTGAGGGATTTTCATGAATTAAATGTCACAGACTGATATTGTATTCATTTTCTATGGCCCAAAAAGCCAAATGTAAAATGTAGTGACTAATGAGCATTTATACAGAAAAATGATGAAATTTCTCAAAGCTGGGCCAGTAAAATAGAATTATCATATCTGACACATTCTACACAGGAAAACAATCCTGCTTCAAATTAGGTAAATATTGAACAACTATATACAACACTGTTTGTGATCAAAATTAATGACACTGACTTACTGTCAGAGCCTGCTATCAGATAATCTCTTGTCACCTTAATTGATCTAATAATACATTATATCGAGAATACCTAGTAGTACTATAATGCCCCATATTTTGTTGCAAAATTGTGTAACTTACATTCCATAATTTTTTGTTCTTTCTTATAATGTTATGCAAAACATTTAATTATATGTAAATAGTTCATTGCATGTTTGATAAAAAATAGTACAAAAATATTCCATTACAAATATGAGTATCATCAATAGTTTGCTACAATGTAACTTTACTGTAAATTGTTTCGTGTTTTCAAACTTTGGATTAAGAATTATATAAAGGATATTAAATGTTATTTCAAATACTTAATTTTTTAAGAAAATTTCCTCTATGGTCAAGCCAATTTTGACATTTGGCTTTCTGACTGCCAAGCTTCTTTTTGGCTACTGTGCAAGCATAGGTGCAAACCTGCTTATTGATAGCTTGGATAAAAATCTGTTCTCAATGGAGATGACATCAAGTTGTTTGCCTATTCAAGGTGTCTAACAGACTAACAGTATGGCTTGTGATTAAGTTTGATAAAGGAAATTTGAAATACATCTTGATCATGTTTGTTTTGAGATAATGATGCGTATATGGCCGTTTTGTGTATATACGAGTAAACTGGAGCAAATACAAAGAAGAGTATAACGATCTACGACTTTATAAAGGAATCTTTAGATAAAACTATTCTTGCTCCTTCTTTACAGGTATTCTGTTTTTTTTTATTGTATTTCGTTTTTCACTTCTTATCAATTCTTCAGTTTCATATTGATTTTTTTTCTGTTTCGTAGGAAATAATTTATTGTTATTTACTAATTGTTTTGAATTTGTTTATGTCAATTGTTCTGCTAAAACTGACTTGTACTTTTAATGTTTTTTACATTCCTTGTGCGCTAAATGACCGAAGCTGTCGATGCGCCATAAAACCACATATAAATAAAATAAGTACTTTTAGTGCTAAAATTAATGTTGTCAAGGACAACCTCATGCATACGTATTTTAGCAAGTTAATTTCTATATATTTAGTTATAATATTTCTATATGCAATGTTGATAGATGTTACATCTTTGTTAACATTCTTATACAACCATCTACAACCTAATAAAGGAATCTTTGGATAAAACTATTCTTGCTCCTTCTTTCAGAACAGTTTTTCAGAATTGTCTTTTGACGTTCAGCTATACATTTGCGACATTAAAGTTCTATAAAATATCCAAGTTTGTACTATACCTAACAATTCAGCATGATTAACTTGAAGCTTTCAATACCAAGCATATTATTCAACATGGTCAAGGGAAAATTTAAGAGACACACAACTGTGGGGACATTTCAAGCCCGGAAATAAAATGTTGTCTGTTTACCGTCTTCCAGTTACAACTGACACTGAACCCAGATGCAGTTCAGATGTAGATGCACAGCTACTTCAAGACCAGACGGAGATGAAGAAACCAACACTTTGGCCACGTCCAACCTGCAAAAGAAAACTACTGATGAACTGCAAGGCCATAGAATGGTTTTCTTGTACAAACCTGGAAAAGCACCCTATCAAGCATACGGTGTAGGGATTGCAAACCATACCAGCTACAAGTACATAGTGGGCTTGACGGTAGAAAAAAGCTTTGTTGGACAGGCGCATACCTACGGAACAAGAGCTTCGACATCACCTGCCCAGAGGTCCCGATGTAGTGCCATAATCGAAAAACTACGGACAGAGGCAGGCGGTGATTTACAAAAGAAGATTCCTTGCTTAGCTGCAATATGGGCAGCAACTCTATAATGTTACGCCAGAAATATACAGAGAATGATCATGGACTGTTGTCAACCATAATTGAGATAAGACTAAGCGAGTTTGCCGTCTTATCTGTTACCAGCAACCTGTCAACACAGAAATGTGAGGTGTTCATCAGGTCAGTACTGTCATCACTGCCCAAAGACATGAACTTATCCAGAAACTTTGCTGGAAGTCTGGCATCCAAAGCACTACAGATTAACATTTGGCTCTTGGAATCAGTGGGAAAGAAAGTCACCAGTCTCACCGGTAATCAAATTTCATCAAGGGCAATGAGGTACCTGAGATCTACATCAAGAAGATATCAACAACACAGAGAAGTTCAGCCAATGACAAAGTTCAAAATTTGCTTTCGAAACAACCGAACTAAGAAAGAGTATGCGTACCACCAAGCCATCACTGCATGCACAAACAGTGATGACAACTACGTGAAATATCAACTAGATGAACCCGAGCTAGTATGTAATGTTTCTGGTAGACATGGCGGAGTTAGCTAATAAGAGAATGACAAACTATGTGTGAATGGGGAGGAGCTCCGTCACATTCATGGCAGAATGTCTGATGATGGCCTGATGCCGGCCGAAACAGGAAAGCTCAATCAAATCAAATATAGTCTTAGTGCAAAACTGCACATTACCTAATAAAACAACAACAAAACAGCAGCAATCCTGAAACAAATTTAGCCCCAACTGTACCCCTTGTAATATACATTTACAGCCCAGTGAATAACTTTGAATATGATAACACTATGTACAGCAGTCAAGGGGAGATAACTCCAAATCCATTTTGACTCAAATTTGACTGTCATTTTTTTTTTAATTTAATAAAATCAAAATTTCACAAACCTCAACAAAATGCCGATGGCCACTAGTTTCTATTGTCCTAAAATACTAGCAAGCAAAGTTTCATTGATGTAGACCCACAAATATCAAACGTCAAAAAATTGCCATCTAGGTGTCGGCTGGATGCTTTTTCGCCCTCTGTATTCTATAGTAAAACTACAAGTTTTGCACTGGAATTGTGAACTCTACAACATGGGCCCAGCTATATGCAATCTCTAGTTTTCAAATAAAACACAATCCCAGTAAAAGCACACCAAGAAAACACCACCATCAACTAGGAACTTATCTGCTATTATTCAATGTATACAGTCACTGTCTAAATTTACAATACACAACTGTCAACATGGCTGAAACGGAGAACTTCTTAATCCTACCATGCAAAAATGTAATCCTGCAAAACAAAGAGAAATCACTGTTTCAGTGATCAGAAATGACACAAAAATTACACAGTAACAATAAATACAGCTGACATTGAATCAGTACAGCTAGAGACTAAATCTGAGACTTCAACATTGCTAAGAACTACTTCCTAGGCTACAACAAGCCGGAAGTACTTGCTCACCAGGCTGACACTACAAAGAGCAGGAAGTACTTGCTTACCAGGCTGACACTACAATGAACAGGAAGTACTTGCTCACCAGGCTGACACAACAATGAGCAGGAAGTACTTGCTCACTAGGCTGACTCTACAACGAGCAGGAAGTACTTGCTTACCAGGCTGACACTACAACAAGCAGGAAGTACTTACTCACCAGGCTGACACTACAATGAGCAGGAAGTACTTGCTTACCAGGCTGTCACAACAACGAGCAGGAAGTTCTTGCTTACCAGGCTGACACTTCAATGAGCAGGAAGTACTTGCTCACCAGGCTAACACTACAACAAGCAGGAAGTACTTGCTAACCAGGCTGACACTACAACGAGCAGGAAGTACTTGCTCACCAGGCTGACACTACAACGAGCAGGAAGTACTTGCTCACCAGGCTGACACTACAACGAGCAGGAAGTACTTGCTTACCAGGCTGACTCTACAATGAGCAGGAAGTACTTGCTTACCAGGCTGACTCTACAATGAGCAGGAAGTACTTGCTCACCAGACTGACTCTACAACGAGCAGGAAGTACTTGCTCACCAGGCTGACTCTACAACTAGCAGGAAGTACTTGCTTACCAGGCTGAAACTACAACGAGCAGGAAGTACTTGCTCACCAGGCTGACTCTACAACGAGCAGGAAGTACTTGCCCACCAGGCTGATGCAACAACGAGCAGGAAGTACTTGCTCACCAGGCTGACACTCCAATGAGCAGGAAGTACTTGCTCACCAGGCTGACACTACAACGAGCAGGAAGTACTTGCTTACCAGGCTGACACTACAATGAGCAGGAAGTACTTGCTCACCAGGCTGACACTACAATGAGCAGGAAGAACTTGCTCACCAGGCTGACACTACAATGAGCAGGAAGTACTTGCTCACCAGGCTGACACTACAACGAGCAGGAAGTACTTGCTCACAAGGCTGACACTACAATGAGCAGGAAGTACTTGCTCACCAGGCTGACACTACAATGAGCAGGAAGTACTTGCTCACCAGGCTGACACTACAATGAGCTGGAAGTACTTGCTCACCAGGCTGACACTACAACGAGCTGGAAGTACTTGCTCACCAGGCTGACACTACAAAGAGCCGGAAGTACTTGCTCACCAGGCTGACACTACAACAAGCAGGAAGTATTTGCTCACCAGGCTGACACTTCAACGAGCCGGAAGTACTTGCTCACCAGGCTGACACTACAACAAGCAGGAAGAACTTGCTCACTAGGCTGACACTACAACGAGCCGCAAGTACTTGCTCACCAGGCTGACACTACAAAGAGCAGGAAGTACTTGCTCATCAGACTGACACTACACGAGCCGGAAGTACTTTCTCACCAGGCTGACACTACAACGAGCAGGAAGTACTTGCTCACCAGGCTGACACTACAACTAGCAGGAAGTACTTGCTCACCAGGCTGACACTACAACGAGCAGGAAGTACTTGCTCACCAGGCTGACACTACAAAGAGCAGGAAGTACTTGCTCACCAGGCTGACACTACAATGAGCAGGAAGTACTTGCTCACCAGGCTGACACTACAACGAGCCGGAAGTACTTGCTCACCAGGCTGACACTACAACGAGCAGGAAGTACTTGCTCACCAGGCTGACACTACAACGAGCAAGAAGTACTTGCTCACCAGGCTGACACTACAACGAGCCGGAAGTACTTGCTCACCAGGCTGACACTACAAAGAGCCGGAAGTACTTGCTCACCAGGCTGACACTACAACGAGCAGGAAGTACTTGCTCACCAGGCTGACACTACAACAAGCCGGAAGTACTTGCTCACCAGGCTGACACTACAACGAGCCGCAAGTACTTGCTCACCAGGCTGACACTACAACGAGCAGGAAGTACTTGCTCACCAGGCTGACACTACAACGAGCCGCAAGTACTTGCTCACCAGGCTGACACTACAACGAGCAGGAAGTACTTGCTCACCAGGCTGACACTACAACAAGCATCAATTACTTACTCACCAGGCTGACACTACAACGAGCAAGAAGTACTTGCTCACCAGGCTGACACTACAACGAGCAGGAAGTACTTGCTCACCAGGCTGACACTACAACAAGCAGGAAGTACTTGCTCACCAGGCTGACACTACAACGAGCCGGAAGTACTTGCTCACCAGGCTGACACTACAACGAGCAGGAAGTACTTGCTCACCAGGCTGACACAACAACGAGCCACAAGTATTTGCTCACCAGGCTGACACTACAACGAGCAGGAAGTACTTGCTCACCAGGCTGACACTACAACGAGCCGGAAGTACTTGCTCACTAGGCTGACACTACAACGAGCAGGAAGTACTTGCTCACCAGGCTGACACTACAACGAGCAGCAAGTACTTGCTCACCAGGCTGACACTACAACGAGCAGCAATTACTTGCTCACCAGGCTGACACTACAACGAGCCGGAAGTACTTGCTCACCAGGCTGACACTACAACGAGCAGGAAGTACTTGCTCACCAGGCTGACTCTACAACGAGCAGCAAGTACTTGCTCACCAGGCTGACACCGAATACACATTTTCTACCTCATTGTCAGCTGTTTGACTTTATGAGATGGCATTTTCAGCAATATTAGATTCGAGCCAAGATGCTTACCAGGCCGACACCATTTATGCATTTTCATCCATCTCTACAACATTTTTACTTTTACATCCACATTTCAACAAATTTAGACAGGGTTTTTATGCTGACTTAAGGTTTGACCATAGGGGTACCATAGTGACTGAATATACTGCCTTTGTCCTAATAAGCACTTCTGGAAAGAGTAATTTAAACAGAGCTCGGCCGCATAAAAAGAAGCCTGCTTGATAGACCTTATGAAGCAACCGACAAAACAAAACTTGGAGAGTAATTGTCAATCTGCATCAGATTTGTTAACAAGTGTACACAGGGTAGGAGGAATTTCTGGACTTTGTTGAGTGCGCTTTGTGGCAGCATTTTGTCATTTCCAGGAAGTAGTTGCAAGTTGCTTGTGAATGAATTATTTAGTACTGGTAGGTAACCCAAGAAAACTGGTTAGATCAACTTATCACTGTACATAACTGAAATACTGTAGAAAATGGTGAAAACCAAAGACAAAACAGCATGTCATCACAAAAACAGATGGAAAAACTGTCCCAAGTAACTGCATACTTAAATGTTAGTTCATTCCAAATCCAGAAAGAGTGTGTACATCGCAATGCTTGTACTTACCACCTTCTTCCAATTGCAGGGGCATAGTTAGAGAGACACACAGAGCTGTTCTAAAACATTTTTCCTGAAAAAGGACAATTTTTATTGAATTGAATAATTATTTTATTTAAATAAACTCATAACTACCGTAGTTCTGTAATTGTCTAGAAATATAACAGTGATTCCTATTACCTAACATTTATGTATTTTGCCTTTTTAAAGTCGCTATAAAAACAGAGAGAAAAATCTATGTGATCTGTTAATAATACAATAATAAGTAAACTCTAAGGGAGATAACTATAACAGATTTGTTTGTATTTAAATACAGAATTGTCTCCCTTGTTAAGTACATTTTAAAATTATTAATAATTAAATTAATTGGTAATGTGCTTATCATAATAAAAATGTTAAAATGACTTAGTAATAATGTTGTAATTTTGACAATGCATATCAGCTGTATACTTAAGGAGAAATTGCAACATTGCACATTCCTCATCAGATTTTATGGAACAATACTAATGAACAGTTTTTACACATGCAAGTTATACAGATATACACAGAAACATAAAAACACTGATTAAGTACCAAAAAGGTAGTCAATACGAAGTTTGGTGTAGCACAGAAGTTTAACATCAGTTATATGAAGTAATACTACTTGTACTATTCTGTTCTTTATTAGTTAAAATTAATTAAGTTATAGGAAGTAATTATGTATCGACAAAGAGTTGGGTGGTGCTAGACCTGAGCTTCAAATAAACGCAAATCATTTTGTGAAATTTTGAGGCGTATGCGAGCATTTAGATATATATTTTTCTATGATTATATATTTTTCTATGCTGACTTGAATCTTATATCTTTGGATATTAGGTAAAGTTGACTTCATTTTGCTTTTATAGACATGAAGTTTAGCAAGAATGACAATTACATTTTGAAGCTGTAGGAATTTTAGTGCTTCCTAGTAATATTTCTACATTTGACCAGTTTGTATTAACACTGATTACTTTATTGTCTATACAATTTGTCACTGAAGACCAAAATGATTGCGTTTCACAACAATTGACAAAAAGATGGAGTAAATTTTCTGGTTCTTGATTGCAATATGTACAAAGATTATTTCTCTAAAGCCCATCAAGTAATTAGTTTGTTCCAAGTATTCTATGGTTGATTCTAAACTGGAACCATTGAAGTTTTGAGTCCTTGAATATATTTAAAGGGAGTATACATCTATACAAATCTTCATTTAAAAGCATGCAGATTGAGAGATCTCTTTCCCACATTAACTTGGATGTTGTGTGTATATCTTTACTGTTGAATTTGTCATATATCTTCCTACAAACGATTAAGGTTATTGGTTATTATACCAATGACTAGAGGTTGAACTGGATAATGATCTGCCTTCGCTATTTGAGTGAAACTAAATATTAAATATTATTCCATACAGAATTTTAAAACCAACATACCTTACTGGATTCATAGTAGGGAAGCTACCACACACACTTGTACTTCAGATGTAATTCAAAATCAGCTAGACATTGGTTCCCAGAAACCAACACTTTGATCACAGCCAGATCTGCAAATGGTTAATAACAATGTAGAACTATGCATCAGACGTGGATAAGCTCCTCAATATACATTCAGACATCTAATACCTTTAATACATATACCCTATTCAAATCAATTGATTCCTTAGTTTCATATAAGGATAATATTATACATAAGATGATTAGGTAACATCTGTCATTGTCAATTTGTGAACTTTTTGACTCGCAAAAAAATGCACTTATACATTAATATTTCAGGGCTCTAAATTAACATTTACATTTGCCCATTTGCAAAATGTGAGTGAAAATTACAGATTAATAGTAACTGTTTAAATTCAAAAGGTGTGCTACTTTGAGTTTCAAGCATGCCCATCCCTTTAAGAAGCTTTGAATTTGTCAAGGCAAGTCAGCATGGAAAAACATGGAGAATAATTGAACATAGGTGTAGTAATGGGCATGTTTTATCAGGTTTTTTGTTTCATAAGTATAGTACATGCTCAAAGTCTCTAAACATAATTAAAGCATATCTGATAGATTATCTTTTAAAAAATCAAACAATACTAGGTAAATATATGAGTGATCAAGCCAATAATTGTACAGAAAATGTAAGATGCTGGAGAAAAAACACAACAACAATTTCTAATACAGATACATCAGGTGCAGATAATACTGTAATGTATAGACAACTCTGCACCAACTACATGCAATGACCTCATAGATTCAACACAAATCAAGTTCAAATTACTGATAGTCAATGTTTTTGGAATGCGTCAACAATTTGAGTGCCACATTTGTGTAAATATGAATGGTTTTCATACCAGGACATCAATCTCAAAACACTATACAGTCTAACCTGCACTAACGGTCACCTGGATTCGGCGGTCACCTCCAGTAAGCGGTCATTCCACGACGCCCCCGACGAAAATCCTTCTATAATTTACCTTGACTAAACGGTCACCTGCCGTCCGCGGTCAGCGGCCAGCCTGAATGCTTCCCAAATTCAAAAATCCAATAAAATCGGTCTGTTTTAAGCGGTCACATGTATTGTATATTGTATTACATGTCAAACAAATCGGTAACGCTATTTCACACCTTGGATTGTGCTGAATCTATGACGTAACGAATGGAGCTGGGTGCAGAGTCGTCTAGACACGCCCAGGTTAAATTATTTTGCTTACCTTGGCCAATTAAATCATTTCAGCGATTGTTATGATTGATTTATGGGCGTGTTTTTAATTCGTAGCACGTGCGTTTACACTACCGTCCGAAAACGGACAGTACTGGAATTTAGTCACACTCATAATCAAGGGAGTTAATTCGGATTTGTTTACGATAATTGACGATTGATGACCCTTTCAACGCTTAAAGTGGTGGGTATTTAATTGTTTGGCCCTTTGTGAGACCCTTAATTGAGCAGTTAGCGTATTTGTTTCCCCGTAAGTGTGAAGCCGTGTTAGTGATCTTTCAAGGTGTCGAGAAGTTTGTTTTCATCAATTTAGATCAAAAGTTCATTAATGATGATCCCTTCACAGTTTCATTTATGAATGGCAAATATGTTTTCTGAAGATTACTTATTGATTTTGTGTTTCAAAACATAATCATTCTTTTAAAGACTGCTATTCAGAAAGGTCCTTAAAATATTGTCACAAAATTAGAAAAATATGTCAAGTAAACGGAAGTGTTCATGTTTATAAATGATTACAATGATAAATCTTAATCAAATAAATTGATTGAACTGTTTTTATGTTTACTTGCTATTATATGTACTATACAACAAAGTAAACAATTTTGGTACAAGAAATCTTCCCAAAATCGGGCATTCTACCAACCCTGCATTAAGTGGTCACCTGGCTTAAGCAGCCAATTTGGCTGCTTCCCTTGGTTGGCTGCTTAACGCAGGTTAGACTGTACATACATGTACATTGTATTTCCATTCTGGACTGATTTCAAAAATTTGTACTTGACTGTCTTGACATATGGAAGGGTTCAGGTAAAATACTGGATTTATTGCATCGAAAATACACAGCAACTTATGAGTACAGTCAACTTATGGCTTGGCATGTACGGTAATGTCTGAACCTACTTTTAACAAAACAAATATTTGCAAGCAAGTTTTGAATTTTTCGAGAAGGAATTTAAGGCACTCGCAATTTTCGCAACAAAGAAAAAAATATAAGCCCTGATATTGCACTGATTTGAAGTTATTTCAAGCATATGACAAAGACTACTCATTAGAAACATGAAGGATGGATGAAAGTAAATCTGGGAAATATATATGGTTGTACAAGTAGATAGTACAAACAATACACAACATTACTGTTACCAAGTTACCTGGTTCTGACTTTTTGGATATAAGTTCACTAGCAACATCTGCACATTTCATAGCTTTATTGACAGCATTGAGTGACTGAAACAATTCAGAGTTAAAAATAATTCTCTTCAGTATCAATAAACAAACATTTCAACTCTAGTACACCTGTAGTTAAAACAGAAAACACCTGTCACAATGTATAATAACATAAAAGTAAGCACCATAAACAGACTCACACCCATGGACAGGTTACGAGTTCCATTCAATTCTAACAACAATAAAGTTCACAATTTTCTGCTTAAAAGCCGAGACTTATGAAATTAAACTAAACCTGTTCATACCAAAGCATATGAAAATATTTAAAACAAGATAATATCACCATTGAATGTCTACAGTGTTTATTACATAGGGATGATAATGATTTGCACATAAGCAATCACCTGACACAGAGAATGAACATATACCACTGAATTAATTTGACTTAGATAACCTAGGGTATGTTTGAAGAATACAAATCAATAAATATTCTGTATAATAAATGTAAATACACACCAACTTGATCCTTGTCTGATACTTCTACAGCAGACCAACCCTTATTATGCCATATTTCATAACATGCAGGACACTCCTTCAATCAAGTCAATATTAAAGGCAATACATCTAGTGTGCATCAATGCCATCGACAATATCTGCTTGATGGACAGTTGTATAATTTGTCTGTATGCCTCAGGCATCCTAGCATATCTGAAAATTTGCCAAAGAAATAAAGATTCATTGTCATCAATCAGTTTTATTCTCTCATCTTTAAGACATAACACCTGGAATAAGGCATTTTTTGAAAGGCAAATGACAATAACAGGTCGTTGAATAATGCAATTTTCTATGTTGAAGCCAAAAATATGAATGAAGATTTTCTTTGTTATTATGAGCTATTCAAAACTCGATATTTAAGTCCATGTCACTGAGTATCCAAAAGTTTAGATTATTGAACATGTTTGCATTTGGGTACTTTTTTTACCTGGAGAACAGAGATAGGTGAGAGCCGACAAGAAACATGTTGAGAAGAGAAGTTCAACAAACAACAAAGTTCAAAATTCACCATCAAAACAACCGAGCCAAGTTAGTGTATACAATACCACCATGCCAGAGCTGCAGGTGTGAACAGTGATGACGATTACGTGAAAGGTCAACTAGATGCACCGGACCTAGTATGTAATGTTTCTGGGAGACATGGCAGAGTTAGCTAATAAGAGAATAACAAACTATGTGCAAATGGGGAGGAGCTCCGTCACATTCATGGCAGAATGTCTGATGATGGCCTGATGCCGGCCGAAACGGGAAAGCTCAATCAAATGAAATATAGTCTTAGCGCAAAACTGCACATTGCATAATAAAACATCAACAACAAGAACAACACAGCAACAATCAAGGAAACAAATTTTGCCCCCACTGTACTCCTTGTAATATACATTTACGGCCCAATTATGAATATTATAACATTATGTTCAGCATAACATACGAAATTAATTATTTTTCCAAAAATGTCATCAAAATGTGTATAATTTCACATTCAACAACCCAAATAATATAGCCGGTCCTTTTATGAGGGTTCACACAGCAGTCAAGGGGAGATCACTCAAAATCCATTTTGACTAAAATTTTACTGTCATTTTTTTTTAAAGTTAATAAAATCAAGATTTCAAAAGCATTTTATAATTTTAGATTATCAGATAGAGATCAGTATTGAGGTAACTGGGCTGTGGTAAACTAACCATATTAATCATAGAGATCATCTGTTGACTACAGACGATCTATGTAGATCAGTATTGAGGTAACTGGGCTATGGTAAACTTACCATATTAATCATAGAGATCATCTGTTAACTACCGACAATCTATGTATAAAGTATAAAGAAGCTGATAGGGAAGACTTGGCTTGCCCAACTGTGTTGCCTCTTTAAATAAAGTCTTTACTATTATTATCAAAGTTTGATCACATTATGATCATGCATTCTTATGTATTGGAAAGCGATATTTCAACAACCAGCTTACAAGAGCAAAACAATATACAATCACAGTATGGGAAGACAAGTATTTCATAATTTAAGTAAAAAAGGCAGTGGCAATGTTAAATCCCTGTATAGGGATACTGCACCAGGTCCATTGTAAATCTCAGCATCTGGTTACAGTTGACTGTTATCACATTCCCTTGGCAACACATCGTTCCTAATGCCAATGTTATACAAAATAACACAGATTACTAGGACTTTGATACATTTCTCTGGCTTCATTCTCAATCCATACTACAAACATGGAAAACGAGGCTTCAACACATCAAAGCTCTGCTCCAGTAGGACTCGGGTCTTGCAAAGTGAGTTGTTATAACGCTCCTAATGAAATGTAAAAAGGTATAGAATATAAATGAAATTAAGCAAGAAATAAGTACAACATGTGACCAATGAATAGCAATATAATACAGTGGTAGAGGGTTGAGCGCCCGACTCCTGATCTGAAGGTCATTAGTTTGAGCCCTGCGATGAGCGTCGTTTGATCAGGAACTTCACAATTCCTGAATGCAGCACGAGTCCTGAATGGTAGCCAGGAAGCAGTCATCGAGAGTGATTAGTATAAATTGTAAGAACTTGTTTCCTAATCAATGTAAAATAACTATGTTTAACCTAGACAATGAATTGTATTCTCCTTTGAAGTGGCAATGAAATTGAGACTTTCTATTTTTATCTGATCTGCCAATTTGATATACTTCAGTATTAGTTTGACATAAAACAACAGACTATAACATGTTTGTTGTACTTCAGTATTAGTTTGACTTAAAACAACAGACTATAACATGTTTGTTGTACTTCAGTATTAGTTTGACTTAAAACAACAGACTATAATATGTTTGTAGTACTTCAGTATTAGTTTGACATAAAACAACAGACTATAACATGTTTGTAACCAGACTATAACATGTTTGTAACCAGACTATAACATGTTTGTAACCAGACTATAACATGTTTGTAACCAGACTATAACATGTTTGTAACTATTTTATGTAGACAGTAGACTAAACATCACTTGGTTTTCACATTTATTATGTGTAAATAAACAATAAACAATAAACAATACTGATACATGATGATGTATATGCAATAGGCAGAATTTGGTTGAGGAAAGGATGAAAAAATCTGCATAATGAAACAAAAATACAAAGTCTGTTTGTTTGTTTGTTTGTTTCATCGGGTTTAACGCCGTTTCTCAATGATATTTCAGTTATATACGGCGGACGGTTCACCTAACCAGTTTTTCCTGGACTGAAGTTCTAACCAGTACTAACTTACCCTTCCACAAGGAGCTGGCAACTTCTCCACATATGGAGGAAAATTAACATTTTTGTCAAATTTTCATGGAAGGGTATGACCTGCCGCGACCGGGAATCGAACCCGGATCGCCGGGTTACAAGTCCAGCGCACTAACCACTGGACCAAGGCTCACAAAGTCTGTACATCATGATAAATGATTATCATTGAACCAGAAATGGTTTATATATACATGTATACACAAACCTGTACTGGTGTCTGTGGTGCCAAGTATGGTGTAAGAAGATATTTTCTACATGGATAGCCAGAATCACCCAACACAATACCATCATATTTCACCTGCAATATGTGTAATTGAATGAAAACATTTGTAGTTTCAGTCATTTATTCAAAGTCTATATTTCTTGTCTAGTCTATAATCTGCTTGGAAAATAATTTTGTACAAGTATTGAATTCTGCTTATAAATAAAAATGATGGTACGGTATACCTCTCTCAAACCAGGCACACATGGTAATCATTTTTTGTGTGAGTTAGCCAGTTTTTAAATCATTATTTTGTCATCGCTCTGACTCATCTATCATCTTAGCAACATCAAATATTTACCTTTATGTTTTTCTCATCGTTGTGCTCCTTTGTTAAACCAAATTGCTACCACAATCTCTCATTATTTTCTATCATTCTCATTTTTTAAGTTAATGTGATTTGAACTCTGCCCTGAAAAAGGTTTGAGGCTTACCCATCGCTTACTTAAGTAAGTGCTGCTCACAATTGAGACTGGATGAACTCATTAAAAGTATGCGTTGTTATACATATAATGGTGTCTACAAGGCACAAATATGTATTCGTAAGCATACATGATTTCCTGTTAAAAATTAATACATTATTGATGAATGTTAATGTTATTTTATTACTTATTATAAATTATAATGCATTAGCGCCGTATAATTATAAAACTGAGTTCTTGTTACCTGAACATTAATAGAATAAAATCCTTTCCTGTTCACATAGTCGTTTTCATCTTCAAGGGTCCCTTAATCCTTATAATGTGTGCCTTCAATTGCACCAACAACATTTCGGAAACCTTAAAGTAATAATAATATAAGCTCTTGATCTGATGGATGATGCTATCAAGTGAAAATGTCAGAGTTCAATTCTACATTATATAGATCTAGTGGCGAGTGCAACTTTCATTCAAGGCATGGAGGAAAACAGCGTAAAATTAATCGATGAATGACTTGTGTGCCCTTCACATAAATACACTGCTATCCAAAAGTTTTCTGCACACTTGAATATTTTGAATTTCGTTACTTTTTCTTACAAAACTTCATATAAAACATGTATGACAATTAAGTAAAATTATTCATCCCACTTCAGTGATGGATAGTTAAGAATTAACAATTTTCCCATCTCGGCAGCAGCATCAATCGGCCTGCATCCTAAACCAATATGTATGTAACTGATTTATCTGACACAGAAAATATGATAATTTGATTTATTGCATGTGAAACAAATATGAAAATACATTAATTGCAATGGGAATTGTTGAAGTGTGAAGGAACTTTTGTAGGGCAATGTATATTCATATAATCTACACTTTGCATAACTTTCTTTCAAAATAAGTTTGTTTGCATGTTATCATGAGACCTGTCTTTATCCATTGTTCCATCTGTATCATACCATAAAATATACTTAAACAACTTATTTTGATACCAATTCAAGACAAAAGAAAACATTTCTTTAAAATTGGCATGATTTCTGTATGGAATACGACTCCGTGAATGATCTCAAAGAATGTCTACAGTAAAACTTCGAAACCTCGAACTGCCGTCTGACCTAGAAATTAGTTTGAGCCATCTATTGTTCGAGGCATCTACGGTATACATGTATATGTACAAACTCACTGTCCCCGGTACCAGTGTACTAAGCACGCAGAATGCATACCATATGCGTGTCGTGTGTTGTGTTTTCATACTGAATGCATGTCGATAAATAGTCGCAGCAATATTCAAAATAATAATAATTAATTAACAAGAGTCCCAAACTGTCACAAAATACGCTTGTCATAAGTCAGAGCTCAGAGTTAAAACAAGACAAATTTTAGGTAATTTCTAAAATCAAAGGGTGGTAACTCCCGGGTGACATGAGCGATATGACTGGTTATCGAACTTGGCCGAGATATTATGCCCACAAACATTTTCACAAAGTTTGGTAAAGATCGGATGAAAACTCTTTGACATAGAAAGCGGACAAGGCAAATTTTTTCAATTTTGGATAATTCAAGGGCCATAATTCAGAAGTGCCGGGGGATGTGGCTGGTTATCGAAATTGGCCGAGATATTATGCCCACAAACATTTTCACCAAGGTTGGTAAAGATCGGATAAAAACTCTTTGACTTAGAGAGCGGAAACCATGTGGACGCCGACAGCCCACCCGCCAGCCGCGGGTGTTCCCATAATACGTCCCGTTTTTCAAACGGGCATATAAAAAAGAAACGAAACAAAAACAAAAACAGATTTAAATAAATGATTTGTTTATTCTTAAAAACATGAATTGTTTGTCAACCATCAAGTAATTACCATGACGTGTGAATAACATGTGTCGCTAATCTTACCTGTCAACAAACAATAGAATATTAAGCGGTCAATAAAACGTGTGAATTATTGTATTAATTTTTCAACCCATCTATGGTGAACGATGAATGAAATGATAGCTAGGGACTGCAAATCCAATTTGAGTGTTTGACCTATCTCTGTTCGAGCAATCTACTGTTAGATAATATGAAATAAGAAGGGCTTTCGGGACTTAAGAACCTGTTCGAGGTATCTGCTGTGTTCGAGCCAAAACTGTTCGAGGTTTCGAAGTTTTACTGTACATGTTAAATATCAAGGACAAAAATCAGTAAGCACATACAAGTTCTGACCATTGCGAATTGCAAAGAGTGAATGCTCAATTCAAACAAAAAACATCTCATATATGGTTAGAATTATGGTTAATTTCAACATAAAGTTTTAATGTACAATGTAGATAACAGAGAAGTCATCACACAAAACAATACAACAAACCTGTTTTCAGCAGCAGAAAAATGAGGTTAATATGGATGGCTTGAGCCTGAAGCAATTCCTATGGACGTTGAAGGCTGTGGTTCATCCACACTGCTCTCCCTTGGTAAATCAACATAAGTACCAACATCGATAAGGCACTCAGCCCCAGGAGTAGATAATGAGGACTCTACAGCTCCACAGATCCCAACTTCATGCTAACAAGACAAACAAAAACATATAAGTGTAAGATTAATGCTAATGGAAGCAGTCACTGTTGATGAAACAATCCTTTGTTTTACACGTACATCAAGGCAAAATAAAACTTATCTATATTTCTTGGCTGAATGTAAAAATAAAAGATGAAAGACCACCTTGCGTCTGAACAGCAGCCATATCAAGATTTGTTATAAGATCAACAACTCCCAAAGCTCTTGTGGCAAACTGAAAATATAAACATTCCAACATGAAATCAATCGGTGGTATCTGGTCAGCATAAAAAATGAACAATAATAACACGAAATCAAGAGATGTGACTAACAATTGACAGGTACGCCCAAGTGTAGTGCCCTTGTCTTTGACCTTGGAGGTATAGGCCCAACTTTTGCATCAACACATCTCATAATGATAAAAATTTGTGTAACATTCCATCAGAATCCGTCAAAAGGGGTATAAATTTGACCTGAAATTTATTATCTTAATCTTTTCATAATGCATTGTACAGTAAAACCTCATTTAAAGACCACCTTAATAGTAAGACCACCTCAATAAGAAGGCCATTTTTCAAGGGTCCCAAGGGTGGTCTTAATATTGAGGTTTTATCACTGTAGGAACAATCAGTTTGTACTTACACATTGTATTACATAGATGCCTCGAACAATAGTTTGCTTGAACTAATAGCTAGATCCACTAACATTTCGAGGTTTTTCAGTTCTCCCGATATATAATTACACTAGCATTAAGAACATAATTTTTAAGTCCATTTTCACTGGTTTGTTGTTTATTCGACCTCAATATTAAGACCATCTCAATAAGAAGACCAGTTTTCAAGGGTCCCAAAGGTGGTCTAATAATTGAGGTTTTACTGTATATACATATAGGAGAAGGGGCTCTGCCCCCTGGCAGCCATGTTTTGGATGAATCAAAACCCCTCATATTTTTGCAGAGTGTAATCCTAGTTGCAGAGTGTCATCCTAGTAACCTTTCACTTAAATTTTGTAAAACTCCGCAAAGTGGTTTCAGACTAAATGTTTTTAGAAGCACAACAGGAAGTCGGCCATTGCGTTGTTGATCAAAGGTTAACAAAGGGTCATCATCACAATTGCTGACGCAATCAAGTGAACAAACTACATGTCTGTTTTTGTCTTCAAAAAATCCCATGAGCTAAAAACTGCTAAAATATTTTGAAAGTTGCCAATCAACAAGTTTTGAACATAACAGCTATTAGGGCCTGCATCTTTCACAAGAGCATCTAGGAGTGTTTAATTTGGTTTTCATTCTCTGTAATTATTAATTTAGAAATGTGACTACTAATAATGTAAGAAGTGCCAAATAAGGCAAATTAGACCAATTCAAGGACAATAATTCCCTGTATAATGGGAGAAACAAGGTGCTATCCATGACCTGGAACAGGTTTCATACATAACTCTTTTAAAGGAAAAATACCACAACCAGAAAAGAATATTCTATCACAGAAATCATTAATATGCATAAGTCTTAGCAACTAAAGTCACAAGCTCATATTTATAGATAGTGTGGATCTATATCACTTCATCATCAACCTCACATATAAGATAGTACCTATAAAATCACCCTAAGTCATTTTTGTAATGCACTATGCATAGTTTTGCCCTATTACCAATAAATATCATGTAGAGGTATACTAGCGAGTAGAAATCACAGAAATATCATAACAAGAATAAAAACCCTTGATATAAATTAGATATAAGAAATATGAAGCTGAACAGTATATTTTCCCACGTGTTCTCTCAAAATATCGTAGCTCTCCACCAACAGGAACATTCTTAATCATCATGTGACCAGATATCGTATTTCGATTCCTCATCAAACCACCAGGATATAAGTTTATCGCATTTCATCGTTTAAGAAGTTAGATACATGTATGACATTTTGACATCTTTTGATATTTTGTCAGGAATCGGCTAGATTTTCAGTTACGACTTTTTACCCAACTTTTTTGTTCCTGTGAGGTAATAAAAAATCGTATCTAAAGCAAAATATTAGGTCAAAAGGTTGTATGTCTGCAAATGAAAGGTAATGATATAGATACGTGAATTTCTTTTATTTCACTAATATTCCAAAGCCAAAAGAAGTTTTTTTTTAAAGTTACATGTGTCTGCAATTTCAAACAAAAATTTTAGAAACTTTTTTCTTTCTCCTGAAAATTTTCAAAAATTGAGATACGAGATTTTGACTTTCCAGCGACGTTATACTACATTATAGCAAATACGCAAGGAAATGTTAGTGATTTTGCAATATTAAAATTGGATTTTGAGTATAACAGAACTGTATTGCACATATATATACTAGAGCTGTCATGAATAGAAACGATATCTAAGTATCGATCAATTATCCATACAAATTTTTAAAATTCAATACTTATGAATAATAATCATATGCCTGAAAACAACAAATAATGCACACAAAACAAAAATTTAAAGGCTATGCCATACCTATCAAATGTGTTCAAGGAAAAATAAATAACTAAAGATTATTCATATTTTTCTTATATATTTTACAAAAAACACACACTTCATATTAGTGAGGAAAAACGATGGTCAAAGTAATATATAAGCATTGGAAAGACATAACTAGAAGTGAAAATATATGGAATCATGAACTGCAAGCATGTAAATGAAACTTAAGTAAACGATACTTGATACATCAATGTATCGTCGATATTCCTCACCCGTATCAACCCAACTACACTTATAAGTAGACCATTAGATAACAAGAGATGCAAACTGTCAAAAAATATGCCCGGCCCAAGTCTGGCAGAGTTAAAATTAGCAATAATGACAGCGACTGTCACAAAAAGCACCTGTCCCGGTTATGAATCACTGCCTATTGAATACCTTCATTGACAGAAGTATAGGGATAGTAAAAACATTCATCATGATAGATACAATGGTATTATGGTACAAATTCTGGGTAATTTCAGTATTGAAAGGGGCTTAATTCCTTAATGACTGGGATAATATGGTTGGTTATCAAACTTGGCCAAGATATTATGCCAATAAACATTCATAGCAAGTTTGGTGACGATAAGATAAGAATTGCTGTAATCAGAAAATGGACATAGCTAATTTGATAAATATTGGGCGATCAAATGACCGTAACTCAAAAGTGACCAGGGTTTCTATCTTGACAACAATTTTGTTATTTATTTCATCTGTTAATGAACTTTATACACTGCATGTTCTGTATCACTACACACACATCTAGTTCAGGTCACAGGTGGCCGGTGAGTACCCATGACATTTAAAACCCGCATTGAAAAAAAAAATGTTTTCACTCCATTTTATCGTAAGATAAAGGTGTCCAACTTCATACGTATTTACAATGAAAATATATACACACATTTGCTTTGACATACTTTTCAAAGCCATTTCTCAACCGATTTTTATCTAACATGTCAGGTATTTCTATGAAATGTCGAGCTCTTCGAGCGTTCATACGGTCGGCCATTTTTATGCAAAACGTAGAGATTTACGGTCGGTAATTTGTAACATAACTTTACGCTCTTACACAAATACCTACGTACGCAAATATTAGTGAAACATAGTGAAAGAGGGGTCAACAGCTGGAAGCTGGTTGAAATACCCAGCAACAACTTAGGCATCATCATCTGGCTACTTTTCTTGTATGAATGATCATAAATAAGGGGAGTACCCCCACACCACCTACTTATGGCGATTTCCATGCTACTTCAAGAATTCGTGATACCCCTGTGACGGGCATATAAAAAGGATAATTCAGTCAAAAATGTGAAAATGGCAGTCAAGAGTTGAGGGATATGGTTCCAAAGCTTCTTATGACTCTGGAAACTTTCCATCCAATACCAGTACTGCAAAGATTTTTCACAAAAAATTAAACAGGTAAATCGCTGGGGCGAACACAATAGTACAATAGCCCCCCAATCATTCTGGGAGTAGTTCACCTAAAAATGGCACTGCCTAGTGTTAGAAAAGTCTAAAATCCATTAGTTTCCTCAGATTCCAGTATTTTGAGATTATATATCAGTACATGGTTGGAGTCAATATATTTATGGCAAGTTTGAAATAACTTATTGATAGTATACAGACGAAATTAATCAATGAATTCTCTTATTCACATCATTTACAAAAAGAACCACATCAATTATTACCTTCACATTTGTTAGCTCCTTACCATCGATAATTCTATTTACACTCAAAATGATGCGGCTGAAAGATAGTAAGACTGGTTCCAAGCTTCTGAACCAGTTGGTTCCTGTAATGCAGGACAGTTGAATGGTTCCAAGCTTCTGAACCAGTTGGTTCCTGTAATGCAGGCCTGTTGAATGGTTCCAAGCTTCTGAACCAGTTGGTTCCTGTAATGCAGGCCTGTTGAATGAGCGCATTCAAAGATTTATTCAATATTTCCTATGCAATTTAAGACTCAGTATAATAACAAACTAATTTCAATACAGATCTGGGATGGCTTCTGTTTTTTTACGATTGCATGTGAAATCCACCTTTGCTGGAGTCTGAAATGAATCAAACAAACATATCCAATGCTCAAAGGCCTCATAGATTCAGTGTAATCACTACAATCATGATGACTTACCCAATGAACTTTTACAGTAAGCCATTCACATCATAATGACCACAAAAAACATTCCATTTGAAATTGGGAGAAACAGTTAACAAACTCATGTAACAATGAATAACAATGAACAAACAAACCCACAAACAAACTCAACCAACTTCAAAAACACATTGAAATAAGTGACAGCTAAGTGATGTAACCACTAACCTTGGGTATGTCTGACCTTTCAACAGCATATTATCATAAGTACTAATAAGAGGAATTGACATTTTGATTAAGAGAATGTATTACTATGGTCAGGGGCGGATCCAGGATTTTGTCTTGGGGGGCGGGGTGTAACTTTTTGGTTTTTCTCAAGCCTTATAAAACATCATCAGGCTACATTAAATCAGAATCGCTTATTTGATAATCTTATAATTACAGATCTCTGTATATTTTCTTATTTATACTCCGACATACATGTAAGGTTGGGGAATTTTGGGGGGGGGGGGGTGCTTGGATCCGCTAGTGATAGTTCAATGTTACTACCTCATGTGTTCCACCAATATGCTACTTATCTCTCATTAATATTCAGTTGGTCCTTGCTGGTCAACTTACTGGAATAAAAAATTCCTTCCCTATATTCAACCCACTTCCCTGAAAGAAAGAGAATATAGTAGATAAAAGATAGGAATATATAAATAGGAACTGGTGGCTATAATGTCAGCTATTTGGATCTTTCCAAACAACTGCAAACATAAAAATATTTAACAATCAAATTGTGTATCTTTATTTTTTTAAACACAGGACTAGTTGATTTAAAACTCTCAACTACATCTGCACAAACACAGTTTTTAAACAGACATTTAGCATACGTTTCTCAGATTTAATATAACGCAATGTGAACGGTAGTTTTTCCTTTTTTGGCTTTACGACAGTGCTAGCATACATAATCTGTTTCAAGGCGGTGCTATTGGACAGACTACATTTTGTACTTGCCTACTATATGAGGACGTCCAATGTTGTGTATGCAGGAAGACTACACCCCCGAAGTTGTGAGAACCAATACATCAAAATTGTCATGTTGGCACAGTGCAATATCTGCAATCACTGTATGGGTGCATCTTAGTTTTTGCACTGAAGTGCGTGTTGTTAGACGCCAAAGCGGATTCATGTGCTTCCATTGCCAAAATTAGATTTTCAAGAAACTGTTTATTGAAAATCTAATTTTAAATATTTTATGACTAAATTATGATTAAATATGTATGAAAATATGTTTATCTAGAGTATTTCGAGTGTTATATTGCAAATTTATTAATTTCCGCACCGTTTATGTTGCATCGTTTTTATTGAGTGCAAGTTTTATTTGGAGGTTGTATTTATGTCTGAATAAAATCACAATTCTATTAAGTTTTCGAAACTGTTAGTAGACAGTTTACTCATTAAATCCCTGAGAATACGAGAAAACGGGATATAATAAAGAACAGTGTATACGGGGTTTTGACGGAAAACAGCTTTCAGTTTGTTACTCTGGTGCCACTTATGATGGCCATTTTGCTTAATTCAGATACACGATATACATGTTGTCATTGCAAACATCCATTAAAAACGGCCAAATCCGTATAGAAGGCCAATGTGCGTCGGTCCGTATTTGAAAAACGAAGAAAAAACAACTATATGGCATTACTATGAAGTGTGGGGTAGTGTGTGGTTGTGTAAATCGTGCTAGGTTCCCCTACCCAAATCCGGTTGTTTGAGGAATGCAGGAACTAATGCACGCAAGAAATACTGGACAATGTAGTTTACGTACTTACAAAACATTCCAATCACTAATATATTAAAGCGAACAGCATTCCGTTGGAGCTATACTAAATGGCAACGGCGAATAAATGTTTGTTCACATTGGCTCATTAACAGTGTGTTACCAGATTGTTTTTTCATATAGTTTAATGAAAATGTAGATAAAGCAGATCAGGAAAAGTCACATTCACAAACCAGAGCTAATGAAACTCATATTACAGATTTTAAACGCACTGTATTGTTTCTGTTTGTTAGAAGATATTTACATTGTATAAGGTTTTTAACAATATTGTGGTTAATCACTGATCACAAGGATACAGCTATACTATCTTTATTAGTTAAGGACTACATAATTTACCCACTACCAATATCCAGTGGCATCCTCCCTGATTTACAACTGCTACACATTTGTCATACATGCTGAACTGAACCTGTTCAAAATCAAAAGGAATACATAGTTTAGTATTTAATTCTTACAAAACAATTTTCATTTCTTGATTACATTAAATGTTCTTTATTGATCTCATATCAGGAAAACTGACTACATTATTACTACATTTATAATTATATTATACTACTGTATGGTATGGTATAGTACATTATGAAAATACATTGTGCTACAAAAATATTTCATCAAATTGAATAGACAGATATTGGTTTATATGACATTATCAAAATTAAAAAATCAATAAAATATTTGCATATTTGTTGCATTGATAAATTGGACGTATTTACTCTTGAATCATTTACTAAATAATGATAACATATAAAGTGAGCACCTAGATACTTACATTCTTCAGTAAGCCATGCAGATGTGATTGTCCCTGAAAAATGGCTGTGGCTACTACACAATTTATATGGAGAATACTGGACCCCTTCAGAAGCTTCCACAAATATGCATCTATGATCTGAAAATCATAAATAAAATGAAAATGTTTAAGGTATGGAAGAACTCCTATAAACTAATTCAACGGTAAAGTGTGCTTTTACAAAAGTATGTATGTGCAGGTAATTTTGAGAGAAATCACCTAAGTATGTCATGTATAAGGAATAAAAATTAAAGATGATCATGCCATAGTGGATAGAACATAAAATCGGTATTTTAAGCATGCCATGTACATGCATAGAGAATCGTCTGGATTGGAGCAGTGTATTTGAAGTATGTGATTTTATAGCAGCTGCTTAAATAACACATTTAGCTATTATTCTATGACTAATTCGTGACAAACAACAACAACAATTTCATTAGTTTCATACTTTCTATTGACTTGGCTCATATGAGGCAATAAATCAAACTACATTTGAATATCATTGTCAGATAATTTCAGATAATATTAAGAGTGTGGCGGAAACGGTCATGACGACGTGATAACTTCATCAGACTAGCACTAATGAAGTTTAATCTACCCACAGACCAGCACTATGGAAGATTATCATTAATATTTACGCATAGGAGCGACCAGGAGCGACAATTTACAGAACCCGCAAAAACCCTACCCATGTTGCACTCTTAAAGTATTTAATCTGTGTATCAGAAACTGCTGACACCGCCGCTCGGTGGATATACATCTACACACCTGTCAGACTATTAAAGTATTTAATTTATGTAGCACAAAACTGCTGACGCCGCCGCCCGGCGCATATACAGCTACACACCTGTCAGACTATTAAAGTATTTAATTTATGTAGCACAAAACTGCTGACGCCGCTGCCCGGCGCATATACAGCTACACACCTGTAAACATACAGCAATGCCGGCATTGAAAACTCTAATATGCTAAACATGTTTACCGCTATCGCCGCCGCCCGGCGAATAATAAAACCGCAAACCACAAGGTACCCGCACGCCGTACCTACATAAACCACCAGTGCAACATAATATATCGCTTATGTTAAATACATGCTAATGAAACAAAGCTAATTAGAGAACGCCTAGTCATAGCTATCTGGCCAGTTCTTTAACGCTCAATTAACCCAAAACCCAGTTTTTTGAAGCCTATAAATCGCAGTTTACCCACAGACCAGCACTATGGAATAAACAACGGTCATAGGTATGCATTATAATTTCTGTGAGGAAAACGTGCCCACAATTTGAAGCATGTTCACTCCCGATCGCACCTAAGCCTAAGAATTTTCCGCCGTCATGACAATTAATCAATATAATATATTATAAATGTTTTAACATAAGAGTGTTCTCTGATAATTATATAATACATATGTTTAATGTCTTAAAATACTGCGCTGACATCTCCCAGCAATCGTATAACTAATCTGTGTGAATAACACCATTCAATATGCGCATTTGAGTACTGTATTATATTGGAATTAATGGCGGTATTGTATGCTAAACGCGTGTTTGCCGAAATCCCTGCGAATACCAGTTGTCTAGATCTATGCTGGATATATTCCATAGATGGTCTGGTATGGGAGTTACCTTCTGGTCTGCTAACGGTGCCAGTTTGCGAAATCGCTGGTGCTGAAAGCGTGAAAGTGCGTCAGAGATTTCGTTTTTTGAGCCTGCTATATGGGATGCTTTGATCAGACAATTGTTACGAATGCATTGTATAGTCAAAACTCTTAACAAAACTAATACGCGGGCGGACTTTGAAGTCATCGAATTTAAGATATACACCACTGACTTGTTGTCACAGTTAAATCGAATTTTCTTGTTTTTCAATTGATCTCCAAACACAATTATCGCTACCACTATGGGAAATAGTTCTAAAAATGTAATGTCCTTGGTTAAGCCCTGATTTTTCCAGCCCGAGGGCCATTCTTCTTGGCACCAATGCCCATTAAACCAAATTCCAAAGCCTATGCCGCCCGCGCTATCTGTGAAAAATTGTTCGTCATCGTTGCTAACCCAAAACCTATCGTGAAATACTGATATACCGTTGCATTGTTTGAAAAACTCTAACCACATTTTTAAATCGAGCTTCATTTCGTTATTTATTCTGACATAATGGTATGGACGTTTGACTCCGCACGTGGCATTTATCAGGCGCCTACAAAACGGTCTACCCACTGCTATGGCGCGGCAACAGAAATTCAAAGAACCTATGAGAGATTGCATTTCTTTTAGTTTTACCTATTTCTTTGACATTATATCTTTAATTTTTTCCACGACCACTAATATTTTTTCCCTGGGAATTCGGACTACCATTTCCTGTGAATCTAATTCTAATCCTAAATATACCAATATTCTACATGGCCCTTCCGTTTTTTCATCTGCTAGGGGTACCCCAATTTCTTGCATACTCTCAGTAAATATCTGCATATTTTTTATACAGCCAGTCAATGTTTTGTCGCCTCCTAAAAAATCGTCTAAATAATGCAATAATTTCTTATTTGTTATGCGGTATTTTATAATAGCCTCTAAAAAGGTTGAAAATTTTTCAAATAGGCTGGGTGAAATGCAGCATCCAAAAGGTAAGCATTTATCAAAATAATAATTCCCCTCTAATGAGAACCCAAGAAGTTCAAAGTCCTCTGGGTGTACCGGAAGAAGCCTGAAAGCGCTTTTTATGTCCATTTTGAACAGATAGCAGTTTTGACCTAGATCCTGTACCAGATGTATCGCTTCATCGAATTCTGTATATTTGACACTGCATAGTTCTGGGTCAATGAAATCGTTAATTGATAAACCTTCTGGAAATGACAGATGGTGTATTAGCCTGTATTCGCCTAACGCTTTCTTGGGAACAATACCAATCGGTGAAACTTGAAGGTTATTTATTGGTGAACTCTTAAAAGGACCTGCTACCCTGCCTAATGAAATTTCTTTATCGATTTTCTGTTTAGCGATATCTGGATATTGTAATATTGATTTAAGGTTTTTCGACGTACGTGGTGTTCTTGGACCGTTAAAATTTATTCTAAAACTGTACATGAATCCGGATAGTAATATTTTTGAATCAGGCGAATTATAACTTTGAAGCCATTGTTTTAATACTGGTATATAGATTGGCGACGGAGCCATTCTGTAAATATCGCTGTCATTAGCGTCTAAAGTCCCCCCGGTTGGGTCTCGAGTACGGTCTGTTCCTAGGAAACCACCCACGTGGTTGGCCGCGAAAATGACCTGTTTCCGGCACTCGAAACCGATAATTCGACTGAGCGGGAGTCGTGTTAAACGTAGGGTTAACATTATTCTGTGGGAATGACGTTTTGCTTGAACTAATGGTACAATTAACTACAGAATGTCCACGATTACAATTGGAGCATATATGCGCGAACCTACAGTTCGGCCATTTACAGTGGCCTTTGTTAAATTCAAAACAGACATTTTGTGGTTTTGAAGTTCGTGCTTTGTATTCATCGCGGAATGGCATACATCTAAGCCATAAGTCTTGATTTATTACTGACCATGATGAGGGTGCTAGAGCTTGTCTACTCCTAAATTGTTGGTCATAAGTTTTCCAGAAATTACCCCCATGAATCGCTGCACATTCTTGTATGATGAAAGAGTAATGTAACAAGTCATGAAGTTTGTGCGGATACGCCGACAAATAAATGCTCATATATATAATAACACGTCAGTCCACTTTTCTATCGAGCCTATGTCATCCTTGCACTCTTTAGGGCGGCACTCAATTTTACCGGTACTTGAAAGAGACAAAGTGCTGCCGCTATTATATTCTGCTAGCTCCATCGCACCCTTTAATAACAGTGACATATTAATATATTCCCCTTTACAAATGCGCTGCTTTAGCGAGGAAGGTACATTCATAGTAATATCATCATTAGTCAGTCTTGGAAAGTTATCTATTGGCGGCAAACAAAATACATTAGCATTGCTATCATTATTAGTGTGATGAGTCATACATTCTGGCGACTGCATGGGGGTCAAGTCAACGTTGCTTTGATCCCCATGGTAAACATTAACGCTATCAGCGTTTCCGGCACTGGTTGCCGCGTTTGCATCACATGGGAGCAAAGCAGATGCTCGCATAATTTCTTCGAAGTCAATAACTGTATTCGACTTACCCCTTTCTTCGGTCCCCTCGTTGGCATCGAACGCCTGCCTAGGCCTCTTGTTGGCCACGGGTCTGTTCACTTCCACTTCCCTCTCCTCTACGCGCTGCCTAACTCGTCTCCTTGCTGCCGCTGGCCTATCTTCCACTTCCCTCTCCGCTACTCCCCGTCTTACTCTTCTCCGTCCTGCCGCTAATCTATTAACTTCAATTTCCCTCTAGACGTTAGTCATGAACAAACCCCGCTCATCGCAGAGCTCAAACCCACAACCTCCATATCGGGGGTCCTGCAGTGATCTACCCTTCGACCACTGCGCCTACTAAAAAACTAGAGCTATCACTGAAGGTGATTAATACCCCCACAATACCGCTTTGTCAGACATATTTTTGATAAATTCAAAGATGGCCGCCAGTCAAGACAATGAAATTATCTATCACTATCTATCACTACAGGACCACAATCAGAATGTGCCGACAATATACACAATCATTATTATATTGACAAGATGAAATAGTTAACACATATTGGATATTCAAAATGAAGTGTAACACAATTTCATTTAATTAGTACAGCTGTCTATAACACATTTGATATTACAATTGTACAAAAAAGAGGAGCCAGATAAACACATTAAAACATATTTCTTTTCTTTAACAATTCATTTTATTAAAAACAAACCTTTGCATTGTTCATTATTTTCCTTTTCAATACAAATTTCTTCATCAGATCTGTCATATCCATCCACAGGCTCAATCGTTTTTTCAGCAATGACTTCAAAATCTATGGGAAATGTTATTTAAGATAAAAGTGCATTGATCAGTTAATCAAAAATTGCAGTCAAATGTATAATTAACTTTCTTCATATACAATTAATCTCAGTAGACTGGTCATTATATATTTTAACATGTCCATTCAAATTACCTGGCACTTGAAGTCAATTATAAGCATTTATATCATTATCGTTTATGATACACATTTGTATAAGATATTTCATACAGTGTAAGATTTAGATTTTTTGGGGGTAAGAGTGACTACAAGCAAAGAACAAGGCAATTAGCAGATGCATGATATAAAACAACATATAGGATGGCAATATAATCATACATATATTATATATTAAGCAATGAAATGAACACCAATACCAGGGATAACACAAAAAGAGAAACATAATGTTATAGCAGTGATACATAAAGTACAGTGCAAGTACTCCAGAATGGCCCTCTCCAAAGCAACCTCCCTACAACAACATCATCAAAATGTTCCATAGCTGATATTAACTATCAATGTAACTTCTCTACAGCTAAAACCTCTAAATAACAGCCAATATTTGCTCTGAGGTATCACTGAATGCTCTAATTGTAATAATGTTGTGACGTCCTAGTTATGTTTCTATAATTTCAAAAAAGTCTGATAATAAATTAGTTTTGCCAGTATGATTTAAGCAAAAATGATATAAACTATCTATATACTCGATATGCATGATACATTGAATAACATTCACAAAAGAAAAACTATGTAATACCATCTACAGTGCAATACACCGACTGCATATACAGAGGGCTTAGCAGATGCCACTAGATGTCTGTTCCGAAGTTATAGCTGCAATCATATGTTTACAAGGCATATGGAACCTGTACCACACATCACAGTCACAAGATGGAGTAGTTATTTCATCTCCAAGACAAACTGTGTAGGTATTTCTACCTGTTGCCATATGAAAAAAAACATCCTCACTGGATTTAACATCATTCCTGTTAATACAAATTCAAGTAAATAACACTCTTGTTTATTGATATACATAGTAAAACCTAGATGATGTTGTCTGCATTTGAGGTTGTCTTTATTGAAGTTTTACTGTATCAGAATATGGTATGTGTTTAGAAACTAAGTTAGAGATGACGTTTTTATGAGGTAAATGTTAGTAACTTGTTTCTCTGCACTTCAAGCTATTAAAATGTAAGATGCATGAACAATTACGATTATTGGTTGCTAAGTTATACTACAATTATAATATGCATTACGACATGCTTTTAATTAATTTACATCAGCTGTCAGTCATAAATGAGACTGCTGTTGATGTGTTATATAAATGATATCAAAATGATCAATCTCTTTTAAATGCAGAAAATGCAATTGGGATGGTTTGAATGAGCAATAAAACCACCAGAGAAGAGAAAAAAGGATGTAATGAAGATTGAAATCTATGTTGCTGCATTCTGTATCATAGATCTGACATACATTTGTAAAAATTCTACAATAATCTTACTTGTTTATATCTTTAGAAAGTTCTATGTTTTCCAGGCAGTGCTTGATGAAGTCCCTTGGTCGCTTTCTAAGGGGTTCTGGTACTTCAGCAGAGTACTTTCTGAATCTGCCAGAAAACTTTTCATTCTTGTCAACATAGCTAAAGGAATACATAATACATATAATTAATTTACTTTAAGGGTATTTAAATTCCAATTTACTAAGATCATTTGTCAACCACATCTGATTTAATTGATGAAGTTGTCAGTTGCTTGTGATTGGAGAGTTAGTAGTGCATGTTAATTCAAGCAAGGGATACTGTGTATGTCAAGTGACTGCACCAACCAACCAAAACTGTTCAAGCACTATAAATTACATTACAAAAACAAAATAACGACATTTTTTACATTTTCAGCACATACAGTTTTTCTAGGAAACTTGAAGAATAGCCAATTAAACATTACCATCATGAATTTACATAAAATGAACATAATTATACCTCATTATTATTCATCATCCATTTAGGCGATCTGATTATCCAGACCACACCACATTATATGAGTCAAAACAAATGTACCCGGTTAGCATCTTCAATGTCACCAAGAGTCACCAAGATGATTCGGTGTCTTAGCAAGCATCTAGTGAATATTGTACTGATAAACAGTTATTATGCTATAAACATCCTTAACAGTATTGTTTAAATGTATAGATCTACCTTTAAAAGCCAGAAAGACCAACTCTATTAATTTTGTTCAATCGCATTTTACATTTTATGTGCCTGCTGCTGGAAATAAACTGTAGAGTCTATTGCAATGCGACATCATGATACTGCCAATTACTACACACTTATACACATCATCAAAATCGAATTGAGTCTTCATGTGATATCATTACCCATAATGGTCACAGTGCTGATGTCAGAAAGACATTTATATTTGATACTCACGCTCCGCTCCGTATCTAGAGGGGAAAAACTCATTTATCAATATTTTCAGCATGTTGGTCAGGTTGAATGTTGTTTTCCCATGCATGTATGATTTCTTGAAAATACGATGATGGCACTCAAGTCCATTAATTGTTCCAGCTACGATGTCTATTAGACCTTTCCTGAAGGATTTGGACCATCTCTATAAATTAAACAAAGCTCCATGTATATGTAAAATATTGCCTAAACAAATAATACCAAACACCCATGGAAGAGTTTGGCAAATTATCAGTCAGCAGTTGCGCCAAACTAAAATGCATTAAAGTCCAAAGTCATTACATAGTCAAAGGGCAAAAACTTTGACATGACAGCGATCAGGAAGATGGAGCTACATCTCCATCTCATATCCAATAAAACGTTTTTTGGCATAAACAAAATGAATTGATGGAATATTACCTTCAGTAATAACTATGACATGCATGGATAAAGTTGAATCATTACCAAAAGGGAACTGCATCTCATGAGTATGTAGCTAAATCAAAATCTAAACACTTATCATGATAAAATGAATATATTACGCAACTAAAGGGCAAAAGATTAGCTGCTTATTGAAAGGGAGCTGGGCTTGATTGATATGCATCA
Organism: Mactromeris polynyma; assembly: GCA_032209605.1. NCBI lineage: Eukaryota > Metazoa > Mollusca > Bivalvia > Venerida > Mactridae > Mactromeris > Mactromeris polynyma. The sequence goes on from JASFXZ010000001.1 coordinate 54,806,268, forward strand.
AAATCCAAAGATGTGCAAGTGAAAGGGGATGTTTTAGTGACCCTCGAAAGTTAACAGTCTGCTTCATATTGACCAATGCTTTGAGGTTTCATAAAGATCCATCCAGCCGTAAAGGAAAAGTTAAGCAGTCATACATACCGACATACATAATGATATTTGAAAGTAAGATATGTAGAGAAAAATCACTGTAAATCAATACCTTCTTGTGAGGAAGCCAAACTCTTTGGATGTAATTTTGTAGTTTGGTGTTCCTTTTCCAGATTTCAGACTCTTGCAGGTTTTGTAAAGTTAAATCAAAATTTTCCTCATTTGGAGAGTTTGCAAGCTTCTGCAAGTGATGATAAATTTCATCTCCATGACCCATTGAGTTTTCCTTTTTTCGGTCCATCTTTCCCATGCTTGATTTCTATGGAAATCACATATCAGCACAGTAGCACCTGAATAAGACAAAATGGTGACAATTTGCATTAAATTCATGTAAGACTTATCTGACCAGATTATTTTAGTAGTTATATTGACTGTGTCATATTTCATTTATTAATATGTACATGTAGTTATATAGACTCAGTTTAGTATCAAACGTTATAAGTTTTTTGTTCATATAGGGTTTTACTGCATTTTTCAAGAGTATATATGGTGATCAGTTGGCCTGACAAGTGCTCCGGGTGATCAGTTGGCCTGACAAGTGCTCCGGGTGATCAGTTGGCCTGACAAGTGCTCCGGGCTTAACAACCAGTATTTACATCATACATGTTCCTCAATAAGCAGCGAAGAACTTTGCCACATAAATCAGAGTTTAGTGTGGTGGAGGAAAAAATGACCTAGGATGTAATATCTTCAGTCCAATTATCACAAAAGAACACACGCTGCACCCAAGAACCCACAACCTCTAGATTAGTAGTTGAGTGTTCTACTGACTGAACTAACCTGGTGGGCTGCAACCTAATAGTAATTCCCATAATCCAATCTTTACATGTTTCCGTCCCATGACTAACTAACATGCACATATCATATCCACAATGTCTGTCAGATGAAAGCCTTTAAATTATCTAAGGGTGAATACCATACCACCAAAATGTCTAGGTTAAGCTAGCAAACCTGTAGGTAACTATTAGGTATCATTTTGTATATATTGTTAATATTCAATATTTTATATTGATTGGTAATGTTTCATATTTTTGGGTATTAGCTGAAGTGTTTGTTCCAATAATATAAATACATCTGAAAATTATTTAGAACAATAATTATAAATCGCCAGCTGATGATATGTCTGTCACAACTTAAATCTAGAAAAATGACTTATTAGGTATAATATTTGGATAATTGATGCTAATAATATTGAATTTACCACTGTTTGTTACTTTGTATATATTTGTAATGTTGTAGACTGAATGAATAGGAACGATTAGTAACAAGCATTTTGGTTTGTCTCTATATGACCCCCCGCCCCCCCCCCCCCACCAAAGGTGAAGTGAGCTAATGGTGACAAAGGCGCTCTAATCACATTCATACCATGGCAACTGCAAAGATTTTGAGTGATGTTTCCATTTGTAAAGGTGGTTAGATAGGGGAAAAGCATGTAAATTCTAACAGAAATGTAACATTATTGGATCAACTTTTTTATGTCTAATATGATGTGAAAAAAAAGAATTTAAATGTACCTTCAAAAACGTTTTCTATCGTCAAAATCTGTCATGAAATATGATGGTTGAAGATGTGAAAAGGATTGTCGCATAATTTGTAGCGCTTCAGTTATGGATAGAATAGTTTCATCTTCAGTCATGAAGGTTCCGACTATCTGGAAGTCCACATTGGTCTTAACGGCCAAGAAAAACAAGGGCAAGTCATACAGTGTTGTTTTGTAGGTGGCATCCAAGTAAACTGTTGTACCATAACGTTCAAGCAATCTTCTCTGTTCCTTAGATTGGTGTATGAACAGAAATTTGGAGCCATACTGAAAGGAAACAAGTATTGATTGTTATACATGTACTTATTTAAGGAGTAATTTTAAAATCTTATGGCACAGATCCATAATTTTGGATCATTTGCTCTGTTATATTGCCATTGATGAGACATGAAATTCCATAAAAAGTAAATAAACAACTAAGGAAAGGATATTGACAACAAAGTTGGCCACCAAATCTAATCATCCTATAAGTTTGCAAGAAATCACCTAACTAGTAACACAGATAGATATACATGATCTGTGACTGACAGGCAACCATTCATCCATCCAGAATAGGCAAAATCAATATGTACGAGGGGTTATCCAGAAGTTTGTGGACAAACCTTATAACTTTTTTGTTAATACAAAAAAAAAAAATTTTTAAATTGAGTTACGACAGTGTTGCGTTGAGCCCTCGATATTTGGCATACAGGGAAAGCCATGAATTGAAAAATGCAAGAAAATGCTAACTCAACGAAATCCCTATGAATCTAAATACTTCGGCAATACATTTGCATAAAATATAAAAAAAATACCTTAAACCAAACAGCTACTAACCTCTACACAATCGTTGTCCTTTTTTTGGAGTCATTTCCTTACATTTCAATCGACAATAGACAAAATCTCCAGATTTTTCCTGCCATTCATGAATCTGAAATATACAAAATTTTGGTAAAACAAAAGTCATGAGGTGAATTACGTTATTATCTTAATGTGAACATATGGAACAAATACATGTACATATATGAAGGAGTTGTGTTTTTATATGTTAAACACTACTTCAATTTGCAATATTTCATCATGTAGTGTTATGGCTCCTATGTTTTAACTTAATACTGATATATCATTGTATTTAAACTGACATATCAGGAAGTGATGTATAGTTAATGTGAACAAATGTCTTAAGTAATCACTAATAAATTAGAAAGTGTTATGTACAGATTATGTTTTAAACTGTTTCTGTTTACCAGGTCTTCAAGTCCATGTTGGTCTTCTTTCGTGTCACCTTTGTTGGCTTTGTACATATGATTTAATATAATCTTATCAGTAGGGTAAAATCTTTTGTTAGTTGGGTGAGGCAATGGTATGCAAATGTCCTTTACATAGCTACGTAGTAATGTCCTCATCGCATCCAGATTACAGACACCACTTCTAGACATTTCTGCTATTCTGCTAAGCGTGTGTCTATTGGTTCAGGTGTAATCTATCAATAAGAATCAATTAATAATAATTTCTGAAGAACAAGCATATATGTACAGCTTACTGTTCCTGAAATCAGGAAGTTGTTATTCACAATCAAATTACGAGTAATTGGTTATTTTGAAGCGATTATTTTAATAAATATTGATTTTGTTTGTGTTATTCAATCATCTAAAGTTGATAAAAACATAGACACAAATGATTTATAAAATACAATATTACAATTTGAGCAATAAGGCGACTATAAAGTCTTCCAGTGCATATAGCCTGCATTTTCATCATGCATATCATTGTCACTGATGTGAAGCATGGATGAGACATATGTGTATATAAGGGTTAACGGCGCAACATCTTTAGCTAAGTTGGTAGAGGGTCAACTCAATGATAATTTGATTGGCGTTGTTGTCATATTGGTGTGGGTTTCAGTCTCTGCTCAATCATGATATTTAGAAAAATTATTCAAAAGACATTACAATCCAGAAATTAAACTGGAGAATTAACATTGAAACAAATAATACACTATTGTCATGGATAGTGTGATATTTCATTGAACATTACAGCGTATACAGGCAAAGTTTTCAAGTGCTTTACACGGCTTCAATTTTCAACTTTTCAATACATCGCAACATGTACAAGATGGTTTTATATTTGTAAGCATACCTGTCCCAAAGAGTGGCAAGTGTGGTCCTCAATACTGGCAAGATGAGCCACAATCACATGTTCATAATGTATTTTATCCAAATGAATGTCATGGAGTATCATTTGCTCCATCTGGAACCTTTCATCTGCAGTATCATGCTGTATCTGTACAAAATGTAAAAGATAAATTCCTCAGGGAATCATATATGATATAATAATAACATGCAATAATAACAAAAGCACTAAGCTATCAATATTTCAGCTTAAAACAGCCCTTTTCTATATAGAAATGGTATTATATAGTGTTACATCATTTAACGTATTGCCAAAGAATGTATTAACGCTATATAATACTATTTCTATATAGAAAAAGGCTGTTTTATACTGAAATATTGATAGCTGAGTGATTTTGTTATTGCATGTTAAAAAGTACAAGTTTATATAGAAATGTTTAGGAAACCAATTTTCAGCACCAAATGTTTGACTGTTTGTAATGGTTTATTCTGCTAAGACATTGTTTTAGAATATCGCATATTAAGATATTACTAGAACCCTGCCTACAGCATACTCAAAGAAAGGACAGAACTGATTCCTGTATAGTATCTCAATATACTTGGTACAATAATTTACCTTATGTGTGGGGAATCTGCATATTTCCCTAAAAAAACATTGAGCAGGACAACCTAATTTCTTGGTATCCTGTGCCAAGAACTTTTTCCCCTTTGTATAGGCGTGGTCTTCTTCTGTCTATATAGATAGATAGATGAATAGATAGTTCATTTCAGTATTAAGGTCACCAGTCAATATACATGCATTTTGACAATATAATGCTATCAATAATATGTTATTGATAGTGTGATTAAAATTGAGTTCAATATTGAACATGATAACTTCCTAATCTGTAAGTTTACAGACAAATGTTTAGATTTTTAGATACATATGTCATTGAAAGATAATTAGGTTTGAGATAATCCATGATCTAACATAATATATAACAGGTTAATAGCAAGTTTAATTGGTAATGTTTTAGTATGCATACAAATGTTAGTGACAGCTTTGATAAATGATCTAACATGATACATAATACAAATAGTTATTTGTGGTTCATAGGCGATATATATTCAATTGGAATACATTTGGTTCATTAGTACAATAACTATAACTTCAGAGAATGTTGTGTAATATATATCTTTCTAATGATATACATCTGGCTATACCTTTGCAAATAAAATATATGTTCTATTCATCTGAAAATATACTGTACCTCAGATGATAAATTACCTTTTGCCTTTGTCTCTCTAACTCCACTCTACCAAATTTAACTGAAGGATGGTCTTCCCAGTAAACAGTCTTTACAGTATCTAAAACTAAAATACTGCTAATTCAATAACAGGTTGCATGATATTTTGAGATCTAATCTTGTTAACTTCTGGTGTCTGATGTTATAACTTTAGACGGACTGCATGGATGATTGAACCGGTACCAGTAATAGGATCACTGATCATACTGGTATAGCTTCCTTGCTTTACTGTTAGGGTAGTTCTAGAAAATTTCTGGTCAGCCCGGTGTCAGGATAATGTGACTGGGTAATCTCCATACATATGACTAAAATACTGTTGGTGGGACTTAAAACCTAAGAAAAGAAAATGTGTTCATGATATTGATTGAAATACAAAAATACAAATAATAACATAATAATAGGTAATTAAATCATACATGCCATGCATATCTCACGCCGTGAGACCTTTCCTCACGTATTGTATGCCTCCTCACGGTCTAACGCCGTTAGATTAAAACCTCACGTAAATTTGAACCTCCAAGAAAAAATCACTGATCATGTGAAATTTTGTATCTCGGACATGCTATGATTCTTCGATACTACCCGAAAATGCCGATTAAAGGTGACACTTTGTTGATTGGCTTTGATCAGCTGTTGATTTGCGTGTTTTTAATCACCTCAGGCAGTACGTTAATTGTTTGTTAAAGCGGTGATTTAACTTTAATCATCTTTTTGACAGGAAAGGTGTTAATCTGCTTGTTTTAATGCAGGATTTTTCCTGACGCACAAATTTATGCGTTTTGACGTACTTTTTGGCTAAATAAAAAACCTGAAAACTTCTTACTTTGATCCGTAATTTAGCCTACATGTATATCCATCACGTGTATATCCCATGAATCAAAGAATCAAAAAAGCAATGTTCACACAATAAAAGCATTAACTGTTACTATAGAATATTTAATTTATTGGTATTAAAAACTTCAAAACTCGGTGAACTGAGGCAAATGATAAAGGTCACGTAGGCACATGTAAGACAGGCAATACTGCTAGCTGTGACGTAATACTGTACTCTATGTGACGTAAAACCGTCAAAACCGTCGGGCAGATCAAAGGGGTTAGTTTGGAAGATATTTTAGGCTAGCGAGTGGAAGTTTCGACACATCGGCTTTGATCAAACGTTAGAAAACTGCTATTGGGTACCATACTTATTCTAATAGATGCATATAAGACTAAACAAATATGTGATTGTTCTACCTTTATTAAACACCCACTCCTCTCAAAATATTTGGTAGATGTTATAATGTATACAATATTTGCATACCGTATGACTTGCCTTTGAGTATCATATCTGGTCACTTGTATAAATGACCCCCAAATGAAGCCCACTGTGGCCCCTAAAAGAAAATTCAAGGGAAACCCTGTTTGATGAACAGAGTACGCAGCTGCGTACACATTGTCTCAAAAAATCGAAAAAATAAAAAGTTCAAATCTGCATTAAAAAAACTTCGTTCAATTCAGGGATAAGAATGCTCCCAGAAGGCACTACAGACAATCTAGAAACAATTTTTTTTTCGGGGGTACCCCCGGACTCCCACAAAAAGGATCTTGCGTACACATCACAAACCTCCTAGCTACGCCCCGGATGAAGGAATTTACGCAACAAAGTAACACTGTAATTATGCATGAAAACAGTTGGGTGGGGTAATGTTATTTAGTGTTGGTGTATTAAGCGCTCCCAAAAATTGCGATTTACAGTCTCAGTTATTTTTCCCAAATCTCACTTAAAAACAGCCCTGCTGAGGAAAATCTCACTTATTGACCATCTGAAAATATGGCATGTATGTTAAATTAGTGACCAAATATAAACCATTATGTTGATATTTACTTTTAACACTTGCATGATTGTGTTAATTGCATTTTTCATTTCATGACAGACAGATGCTAATTAACTTTAGCCAGGCCAGGAATCGAACCTGAGGCCTTCCCATAACCAAGTTTAAGAAAGGTCTGGGATGCTCTTCCAACTGAGCTACCTGGCTATCTAGCATACAATCTATTGAAAATGAATAAATGTCTAGTTATGGATTCCCCAGATCCGAGTATATATAAAAGTTAAATACCACCAACACTAATTAAAGTAGGTATTCTTTTTTAATTTTTACCAACGTTTCGCCACGATCCCATTCCAGCCTCTAAGGGCGCAGATTCATCCTCTACCAGCTCAGATACAGACTAATCTGACTGGAGGGACAGGCTGAGAGAAAGCCAATAGCAGAGAGAGAGAGATACATTTTAGATACAGACTTGCCCGACTTTAGACTAGCTCTTATTTCGAATAGACAGTCTGGTTCTTTAACGTGCTGGTAGTATAGCACTGATACACAAATTCCTGGCCTTTAACCAGTACTCAAATGGTCCAAATAAGTGGGAAATACTATGAACATTATTCAAGAAATTCCAGAGCGGATGGACACAGTGAAATAATTGACAAGACTTGGTTAATTTATTGCACTATTCGCTAAAAAAACAGCAATAAATTTATTTGAAGCTGCCATATTAGATTTGACTAACCTGCTGACTTTTTGGTATATATATCGTTGTCATCTCCCAAAGGTATCAAAACTTTTCGACCCCTAGACATTTCGAATTTAGTAAATTTGTTAGACTTTTCAACCTCTTGCCATTTCGACCCGTACCTGTTGGACGTTTCGACTCCTACTGTATAATAGTGTATTACATGTATGTAACTGTAATTAATTATAATGATATATATAAATAGAAATTATTTTGTTTAATAACGATGTGATTTTATTGTATCACATCGTTATTAAACAAAATAATTTATATATAGTAGTAGTAATTTCAGTCATGCTCTACATTTGGCTAAATATAGTAAAATGTATCTAATCATAAGAGTTTTGCATGAATAAACATGATCACAGTAAATTTTATCACGGACCTATATTTTATCGATCAATTTGCTTGAAATATTCATCCAGGGACCATAATTATGTTATAGTGTGTTCCAGATTCGTCCTTGTTTTAATAAATACTAGATCTATTAAATAAAAAATAATGGCTACATTTATTTACAAGGTCAATAAAGTGAAAAGTGTCCAGTAAATTGTGTTTCAAAACATTTATTTATTTTTGCAGTTTAATGTCATCTCATGCCATTTTGTGTCGGCTTGTAAAAATAAAGAAATCTCTGGAAGAAGTTTTCGCAATAATGTTAATTGTCAGTCCAATTAGAATATCAAGTAAATATAGGATCACAGTCTTCAGTGGTCATCAATTACAGTGTCAAGTTTTCCTTGCAAATCTGATATTTCAGCAATTTCCATAGCATTCATAATAAATCGACTGCCATACTGCCAAAATCATAGCGATAATTTATGATCACCTATGATCGAACTCCACTATGTGTGATATATATTACCGAGACGAAGACAACAAGTTGCTACAGGAAAGGCGACATACATAAGGCAATGGCTCCACACACAAACTCCAAGGAAGCAACTGACTACAAAACATTAGGGACCAACATGATTCAATCGTTACATGCTCCTACACTGTGTTGGTAAACTGCTCTGTTGAACAGTGTCCTGGTCATATGATCAGGTACTGACCAGCTCACCAGTAGGGGCATGTAACAATCAAGACTACGCACAACCCATATTATCAAATACCAATGGTACCCTGAATCAAACCCAACTTCCTCCGTCGGGTGGATCAGACCGTTACCAGTGGCAATATTAGTCAAAACTTATTACAACTCAGCGATATGATTACAGCATAAAAATACTTGATTTCAAGACTGAAGAAACTAGCTTACACTTACAATTAAACTGTTAGTGAAATACAAATAAGTAGGGGGGGGGGGCTAGGAATGGCAAGGGTTGGGAGCAAACAACTTATCTCACTTTTATCCCAACATTTTCGCCATCATCTTCTCCACACTCTTTGTCATCATCTTTGCCATCATGTGAAAGGAGACTGAGAAAAGACAAAATGAACACATTAACATAATACCTATTAAACACCTATGAGAAAAGGCATTTGGAAGTTCAGATAATTAGAATACAAAATAACCCTAGCAAATGCACTTTAAATCAGACCGAGTTCTGGGTTACTAACAAATATTCACTCCAAATTCAATTGCTTTGGAGACTGCAAGCATACACATGAGGACTTCACATCAGAACCACAATTTGCAAGGATACAAAGTTGATGATGCAGTTGACTGAAGATGATCACTTTGGTGACAGCACACACTTCCAATGTTACATGCTCCTACACTGTGTTGGTAAACTGCTCTGTTGAACAGTGTCCTGGTCATATGACCAGGCACTGACCAGCTCACTAGTAGGGGCATGTAACAATCAAGACTACACACAACCCATATTATCAAATACCAATGGTACCCTGAATCAAACCCAACTTCTTCCGTCGGGTGGATCAGACCGTTACCAGTGGCAATATTAGTCAAAACTTATTACAACTTAGCGATATGATTACAGCATAAAATACTTGATTTCAAGACTGAAGAAACTAGCTTACACTAACAATTAAACTGTTAGTGAAATACAAAAAAGTAGGGGGCAAGGAATGGCAAGGGTTGGTAGCAAGGAATGGCAAGGGTTGGGAGCAAGGAATGGCAAGCGATGGGAGCAAGGAATGGCAAGGGTTGGGAGCAAGGAATGGCAAGCGATGGGAGCAAGGAATGGCAAGGGTTGGGAGCAAGGAATGGCAAGGGTTGGATACTAGTCTTAATGATATTCAAAGTTGGAACCTGTCCATTTAAGATAAAAGTACAGGATTTCAAGGAAAGGAAACTGCTGCAGCCCCAATAAACAGAAACTAAAATAATCTTAATATCGTTAATGAAAGTAATGGAATTAATAAGACCAGAAAGAGGGAGGATTAAGTTGTTACAGGAAAGGCCACATACATATAGCAATGGCTCCACACACATATTCCAAGGAAGCAACAGACTACAAAACATTAGGGACCAATGTGATTCAACTTTCATGTCAGCTGACTGGTCATGCTGCGTACCACTCACCCCAGCTAGTGACTAGCTGGGCATGCCTGAGAGAGGCTTTCACATGCCAAGCTGCGAACACACAAACAGATAACTATCTACAACCATTATGCACATTGCATAGTAGTGAAATTCAAATAAGTGGGGAGCCCATCATTATATGCACATTGCATAGTAGTGAAATTTAAATAAGTGGGGAGCCCATCATTATATGCACATTGCATAGTAGTGAAATTCAAATAAGTGGGGAGCCCATCATTATATGCACATTGCATAGTAATGAAATTTAAATAAGTGGGGAGCAAGGAATGGCAAGGGTTGGGAGCAAGGAATGGCAAGGGTTGGATACTAGTCTTAATGATATTCAAAGTTGGAACCTGTCCATTTAAGATAAAAGTACAGGATTTCAAGGAAAGGAAACTGCTGCAGCCCCAATAAACAGAAACTAAAATAATCTTAATATCGTTAATGAAAGGAATGGAATTAATAAGACCAGAAAGAGGATGATTAAGTTGCTACAGGAAAGGCGACATACATAAGGCAATGGCTCCACACACAAACTCCAAGGAAGCAACTGACTACAAAACATTAGGGACCAACGTGATTCAATTGTTACATGCTCCTACACTGTGTTGGTAAACTGCTCTGTTGAACAGTGTCCTGGTCATATGACCAGGCACTGACCAGCTCACTAGTAGGGGCATGTAACAATCAAGACTACGCACAACCCATATTATCAAATACCAATGGTACCCTGAATCAAACCCAACTTCTTCTGTGGGGTGGATCAGACCGTTACCAGTGGCAATATTAGTCAAAACTTATTACAACTTAGCGATATGATTACAGCATAAAAATACTTGATTTCAAGACTGAAGAAACTAGCTTACACTTACAATTAAACTGTTAGTGAAATACAAAAAAAGTAGGGGGCAAGGAATGGCAAGGGTTGGGAGCAAGGAATGGCAAGGGTTGGATACTAGTCTTAATGATATTCAAAGTTGGAACCTGTCCATTTAAGATGAAAGTACAGGATTTCAAAGGTAACGAAACTGCTGCAGCCCCAATAAACAGAAACTAAAATAATCTTAATATCGTTAATGAAAGGAATGGAATTAATAAGACCAGAAAGAGGATGATTAAGTTGCTACAGGAAAGGCGACATACATAAGGCAATGGCTCCACACACAAACTCCAAGGAAGCAACTGACTACAAAACATTAGGGACCAACGTGATTCAATTGTTACATGCTCCTACACTGTGTTGGTAAACTGCTCTGTTGAACAGTGTCCTGGTCATATGACCAGGCACTGACCAGCTCACTAGTAGGGGCATGTAACAATCAAGACTACGCACAACCCATATTATCAAATACCAATGGTACCCTGAATCAAACCCAACTTCTTCTGTGGGGTGGATCAGACCGTTACCAGTGGCAATATTAGTCAAAACTTATTACAACTTAGCGATATGATTACAGCATAAAAATACTTGATTTCAAGACTGAAGAAACTAGCTTACACTAACAATTAAACTGTTAGTGAAATACAAAAAAGTAGGGGGCAAGGAATGGCAAGGGTTGGTAGCAAGGAATGGCAAGGGTTGGGAGCAAGGAATGGCAAGCGATGGGAGCAAGGAATGGCAAGGGTTGGGAGCAAGGAATGGCAAGCGATGGGAGCAAGGAATGGCAAGGGTTGGGAGCAAGGAATGGCAAGGGTTGGATACTAGGCTTAATGATATTCAAAGTTGGAACCTGTCCATTTAAGATAAAAGTACAGGATTTCAAGGTAAGGAAACTGCTGCAGCCCCAATAAACAGAAACTAAAATAATCTTAATATCGTTAATGAAAGTAATGGAATTAATAAGACCAGAAAGAGGGAGGATTAAGTTGTTACAGGAAAGGCCACATACATATAGCAATGGCTCCACACACATATTCCAAGGAAGCAACAGACTACAAAACATTAGGGACCAATGTGATTCAACTTCCATGTCAGCTGACTGGTCATGCTGCGTACCACTCACCCCAGCTAGTGACTAGCTGGGCATGCCTGAGAGAGGCTTTCACATGCCAAGCTGCGAACACACAAACAGATAACTATCTACAACCATTATGCACATTGCATAGTAGTGAAATTCAAATAAGTGGGGAGCCCATCATTATATGCACATTGCATAGTAATGAAATTTAAATAAGTGGGGAGCAAGGAATGGCAAGGGTTGGGAGCAAGGAATGGCAAGGGTTGGATACTAGTCTTAATGATATTCAAAGTTGGAACCTGTCCATTTAAGATAAAAGTACAGGATTTCAAGGAAAGGAAACTGCTGCAGCCCCAATAAACAGAAACTAAAATAATCTTAATATCGTTAATGAAAGGAATGGAATTAATAAGACCAGAAAGAGGATGATTAAGTTGCTACAGGAAAGGCGACATACATAAGGCAATGGCTCCACACACAAACTCCAAGGAAGCAACTGACTACAAAACATTAGGGACCAACGTGATTCAATTGTTACATGCTCCTACACTGTGTTGGTAAACTGCTCTGTTGAACAGTGTCCTGGTCATATGACCAGGCACTGACCAGCTCACTAGTAGGGGCATGTAACAATCAAGACTACGCACAACCCATATTATCAAATACCAATGGTACCCTGAATCAAACCCAACTTCTTCTGTGGGGTGGATCAGACCGTTACCAGTGGCAATATTAGTCAAAACTTATTACAACTTAGCGATATGATTACAGCATAAAAATACTTGATTTCAAGACTGAAGAAACTAGCTTACACTTACAATTAAACTGTTAGTGAAATACAAAAAAAGTAGGGGGCAAGGAATGGCAAGGGTTGGGAGCAAGGAATGGCAAGGGTTGGATACTAGTCTTAATGATATTCAAAGTTGGAACCTGTCCATTTAAGATGAAAGTACAGGATTTCAAAGGTAACGAAACTGCTGCAGCCCCAATAAACAGAAACTAAAATAATCTTAATATCGTTAATGAAAGGAATGGAATTAATAAGACCAGAAAGAGGATGATTAAGTTGCTACAGGAAAGGCGACATACATAAGGCAATGGCTCCACACACAAACTCCAAGGAAGCAACTGACTACAAAACATTAGGGACCAACGTGATTCAATTGTTACATGCTCCTACACTGTGTTGGTAAACTGCTCTGTTGAACAGTGTCCTGGTCATATGACCAGGCACTGACCAGCTCACTAGTAGGGGCATGTAACAATCAAGACTACGCACAACCCATATTATCAAATACCAATGGTACCCTGAATCAAACCCAACTTCTTCTGTGGGGTGGATCAGACCGTTACCAGTGGCAATATTAGTCAAAACTTATTACAACTTAGCGATATGATTACAGCATAAAAATACTTGATTTCAAGACTGAAGAAACTAGCTTACACTAACAATTAAACTGTTAGTGAAATACAAAAAAGTAGGGGGCAAGGAATGGCAAGGGTTGGTAGCAAGGAATGGCAAGGGTTGGGAGCAAGGAATGGCAAGCGATGGGAGCAAGGAATGGCAAGGGTTGGGAGCAAGGAATGGCAAGCGATGGGAGCAAGGAATGGCAAGGGTTGGGAGCAAGGAATGGCAAGGGTTGGATACTAGGCTTAATGATATTCAAAGTTGGAACCTGTCCATTTAAGATAAAAGTACAGGATTTCAAGGTAAGGAAACTGCTGCAGCCCCAATAAACAGAAACTAAAATAATCTTAATATCGTTAATGAAAGTAATGGAATTAATAAGACCAGAAAGAGGGAGGATTAAGTTGTTACAGGAAAGGCCACATACATATAGCAATGGCTCCACACACATATTCCAAGGAAGCAACAGACTACAAAACATTAGGGACCAATGTGATTCAACTTCCATGTCAGCTGACTGGTCATGCTGCGTACCACTCACCCCAGCTAGTGACTAGCTGGGCATGCCTGAGAGAGGCTTTCACATGCCAAGCTGCGAACACACAAACAGATAACTATCTACAACCATTATGCACATTGCATAGTAGTGAAATTCAAATAAGTGGGGAGCCCATCATTATATGCACATTGCATAGTAATGAAATTTAAATAAGTGGGGAGCAAGGAATGGCAAGGGTTGGGAGCAAGGAATGGCAAGGGTTGGATACTAGTCTTAATGATGTTCAAAGTTGGAACCTGTCCATTTAAGATGAAAGTACAGGATTTCAAGGGTAAGGAAACTGCTGCAGCCCCAATAAACAGAAACTAAAATAATCTTAATATCATTAATGAAAGTAATGGAATTAATAAGACCAGAAAGAGGGATGATTAAGTTGCTACAGGAAAGGCGACATACATAAGGCAATGGCTCCACACACAAACTCCAAGGAAGCAACTGACTACAAAACATTAGGGACCAACGTGATTCAATCGTTACATGCTCCTACACTGTGTTGGTAAACTGCTCTGTTGAACAGTGTCCTGGTCATATGACCAGGTACTGACCAGCTCACTAGTAGGGGCATGTAACAATCAAGACTACGCACAACCCATATTATCAAATACCAATGGTACCCTGAATCAAACCCAACTTCCTCCGTCGGGTGGATCAGACCGTTACCAGTGGCAATATTAGTCAAAACTTATTACAACTCAGCGATATGATTACAGCATAAAAATACTTGATTTCAAGACTGAAGAAACTAGCTTACACTTACAATTAAACTGTTAGTGAAATACAAAAAAGTAGGGGACAAGGAATGGCAAGGGTTGGGAGCAAGGAATGGCAAGGGTTGAATACTAGTCTTAATGATATTCAAAGTTGGAACCTGTCCATTTAAGATGAAAGTACAGGATTTCAAGGGTAACAAAACTGCTGCAGCCCCAATAAACAGAAACTAAAATAATCTTAATATCGTTAATGAAAGGAATGGAATTAATAAGACCAGAAAGAGGATGATTAAGTTGCTACAGGAAAGGCGACATACATAAGGCAATTGCTCCACACACAAACTCCAAGGAAGCAACTGACTACAAAACATTAGGGACCAACGTGATTCAATTGTTACATGCTCCTACACTGTGTTGGTAAACTGCTCTGTTGAACAGTGTCCTGGTCATATGACCAGGCACTGACCAGCTCACTAGTAGGGGCATGTAACAATCAAGACTACGCACAACCCATATTATCAAATACCAATGGTACCCTGAATCAAACCCAACTTCTTCTGTGGGGTGGATCAGACCGTTACCAGTGGCAATATTAGTCAAAACTTATTACATCTTCGCGATATGATTACAGCATAAAAATACTTGATTTCAAGACTGAAGAAACTAGCTTACACTAACAATTAAACTGTTAGTGAAATACAAAAAAGTAGGGGGCAAGGAATGGCAAGCGATGGGATCAAGGAATGGCAAGGGTTGGGAGCAAGGAATGGCAAGGGTTGGATACTAGTCTTAATGATATTCAAAGTTGGAACCTGTCCATTTAAGATAAAAGTACAGGATTTCAAGGCAAGGAAACTGCTGCAGCCCCAATAAACAGAAACTAAAATAATCTTAATATCATTAATGAAAGTAATGGAATTAATAAGACCAGAAAGAGGGAGGATTAAGTTGTTACAGGAAAGGCCACATACATATAGCAATGGCTCCACACACATATTCCAAGGAAGCAACAGACTACAAAACATTAGGGACCAATGTGATTCAACTTCCATGTCAGCTGACTGGTCATGCTGCGTACCACTCACCCCAGCTAGTGACTAGCTGGGCATGCCTGAGAGAGGCTTTCACATGCCAAGCTGCAAAGCTTCGAAAAGACAAACAGATAACCATCTACAACCATTATGCACATTGCATAGTAGTGAAATTTAAAAAAGTGGGGAGCCAATCATTATATGCACATTGCATAGTAGTGAAATTTAAATAAGTGGGGAGCCAATCATTATATGCACAATGCATAGTAATGAAATTTAAAAAAGTGGGGAGCAAGGAATGGCAAGGGTTGGGAGCAAGGAATGGCAAGGGTTGGATACTAGTCTCATTGTTATTCAAAGTTGGAACCTGTCCATTTAAGCATTTAAGATGAAAGTACAGGATTTCAAGGGTAACAAAACTGCTGCAGCCCCAATAACCAGAAAGAGGGATGATTAAGTTATTACAGGAAACGCCACGTACATAAGATAATGGTTCAGGGCTGTTAACATACCGCTGCAGATATAATAAGTTAACTATTCAAAATGTATGACTATCAGAAAAAATAATCATAATTATCCATATCAGAGGGAAAAAAACTGCCCGTTACATGCTCCTACACTGTGTTGGTAAACTGCTCTGTTGAACAGTGTCCTGGTCATATGACCAGGTACTGACCAGCTCACTAGTAGGGGCATGTAACAATCAAGACTACGCACAACCCATATTATCAAATACCAATGGTACCCTGAATCAAACCCAACTTCCTCCGTCGGGTGGATCAGACCGTTACCAGTGGCAATATTAGTCAAAACTTATTACAACTCAGCGATATGATTACAGCATAAAAATACTTGATTTCAAGACTGAAGAAACTAGCTTACACTTACAATTAAACTGTTAGTGAAATACAAATAAGTAGGGGGGGGGGGCTAGGAATGGCAAGGGTTGGGAGCAAACAACTTATCTCACTTTTTTCCAACATTTTCGCCATCATCTTCTCCACACTCTTTGTCATCATCTTTGCCATCATGTGAAAGGAGACTGAGAAAAGACAAAATAAACACATTATTATAATACCTCTTAAGCACCCATGAGAAAAGGCATTTGGAAGTTCAGATAATTAGAATACAAAAGAACCCTAGCACATGCACTTTAAATTGGACTGATTTCTGGGTTACTAACAAATATTCACTCCAAATTCAATTGCTTCTGAGACTGCAAGCATACACAGGAAGACTTAACATTAGAACCACCATTTGCAAGGATACGAAGTTGATGATGCAGTCGATTGAAAATGATCAATTTGGTGACAGCACACACTTCCAATCCATCAATCCTGTTATGCAGACTGAAGAAACACACAATACAGAGTCACAGAAGCATTTGCAATGAACTCACCCCCCTACATCACACCCAGAACTACACTGAGCAAACTTTCTGACCAAACACATTCCATTTATGTGCTTTAGTTGACATGGTTGTTTTAACATATTTTGTAAATAGTCGAACACCAAGATTCAATAAATAAGTATATAAGAATCACATATTGCTGGGCCCTTAATTTCTAAATAAGAGTGGAAACCAGAAAATGTAAATAAATCAGAAACTGCAGTGATGCAAATGTTATGTGAACAAAAACAGAGGAAGACAACAAAAAATACAGTATACCCAGACATCTAATGAATAAACATTTTTTGTGCAAGTTGATCAAATTGGTAAACAACAGAAAATAATAATAGAGTTATGACTGCATTAAAAAATTTCAAGGGTCATTTAGATCATTTTTGGCTGTACATGTATTGTACCATTTTATGGCCAAAATCCCGAGGGACAAAATGTGGCTATCTGAGAATTCCAAGGGTTAAAGGGTCAACTCCAGGGTCACATAGAACCTTTGAATATATTATTGTTAACCTTTAGAAATTTTAATGGTATTTTATTATAGACAATCGAAGGAGTAACCATGTCAGATGGACAGTTTATGTAACAGCAATTGCTGCAAATTGTTAACATGATCATTGGTGGCTTTACTCGCAAATCAGGTTGGGCAACTTGCCGTTTCATTCAATACGATTCTAGTATTGACATTGTACAGTGCCAAAAATGTTAGGTGTATATGATATGAATCATAACTTAGTACTATTTGTAAATGCGTACTAGAGACACAAGGATGATTACATACAACACAACAAGATTCATTTCGGCATCAGTTAACTAAATTACCATCAGACATTCTATGTTATAACAACTCTACAATACATTGCTTATGCACAACACCATCATACAATCTATGATACAACAACAACTCAATATGGCATTGCCTATGTCCTCCATAATCATACACATTGATACAATCTATGATACAACAACAACTCAATATGGCATTGCCTATGTCCTCCATAATCATACACATTGATACAATCTATGATACAACAACAACTCAATATGGCATTGCCTATGTCCTCCATAATCATACACATTGATACAATCTATGATACAACAACAACTCAATATGGCATTGCCTATGTCCTCCATAATCATACACATTGATACAATCTATGATACAACAACAACTCAATATGGCATTGCCTATGTCCTCCATAATCATACAAATTGATACAATCTATGATACAACAACTCAATATGGCATTGCCTATGTCCTCCATAATCATACAAATTGATACAATCTATACTGACACCAAAAAGAAACTGTGCACTGACTTAGAAATAAAGTTTGTAACCATTTAGATAAAACATACAGGCAAATTTGGTAGCAAAATGTGACAGCTTTTATTGGCTACATGATGCATTATTCTTAATTTAAATTTAGGTCATTCTCGGTATAATGATAACGCTTGAATGACGTAGGGGTGAAAAGTAAAAGTTGCACCACATCATCAACAATATCAATGATCTGACTGCTGCCTTAATTCACAAGTGGAATGCCATCTCCGCCGACGTGGTAAGACGTTACGTCAGGTCAATGCGCTCAAGAAGACTTGCATTGATTCGTAGGAGAGGAGGACATAACAGATACTGATATCAGAGGGCAAACACACATTTAGAATAAAAAGAAAAGTGTGCAACTTTTACTTTTCACCCCTACGTCATTCAACAACTCTATTAATATGGCATGGCCCATGACCTCCATAATCAGACAATCAATGATAAAACAACATTTAAAGCAGCCAATTCAAATAAAAATAAAAATGCACTTACTGTAAATACACACACAATCTGTTCACCAACACACTGTCCATGATTAAATTATTAAGAATATCCAAAAAACATTCACAAAATCTCCCTAATGTCCAAGTCCTGATTGTCACTAACAACTACTGAATTTCCCATCAAAATATAAGTTAATCTGATAGGACAAAATCAAATCTGTTGACCAATGAATAAGCCAGTATCATACCACACAATACACACCTGCACCTGTGCTTGGACACCTGTCTCAAGACAGATCTGAACAAACAATTAGATATAGACACACACACAAACATTCACTATAGTTTAAGCTCAAAATTATAATACATTAATAACAGTAAAAACCTCTGTTATAGTGAATTCTCGCCCATATGGAATTCAATACACAGGTATTAACAATCAAAACAACTAAACAATTCAAGTTCAATCCACTCAATGCAAGTGTAGTCTTTGCAAAAATCACAACACATAATTGTAAATACCACTTAGTTATTAAAACATGCCTATATCCAGTAAATTTCACCAATACAAATTCAGCAGAAATAAATGATAATTGCAAGGCCTGATAAATTATTAACAATTTGCACATCCCTGCCTCCACTACTCTTTATGCCACTTGGCAAAAACACAACAGCAGGTCTGGCAAGTACAGAATTAGATTTTTCAAGAAATACAATACATCTACAACAAATCTATGGGGGATAACCCACACAGTCAGCATGGCGATGATCACCATAGAGATATTTATAGTTCCACAATGACAAGCACCTCCTGTTAACAGAAACTGTCTCAACCAAGATTATGCTGTGGATTTGATCTTGAATGTTTATCTACTTCCCTAAATTGTGACAATTTTTTAAATATTAACAATAATCAAATAATTATTTTAGAGCCGTTATTTATAGTTATTTATAATTAATTCGTACTACATGATTTACAGATGACAACAAATGAGTTTACAAAACAATAGTAATAGAATTAAAGTCAAATAAATAGAAGTAACTTTACATTGCCAAATGATTCTCAACATGTAACCTGAAGCAGTATTTAGATAAAATATTCAATTATTAAAGCTAAAATCAAGAAAAATGAGATTAAAGAAGTCAGTCAAATATTAAATTTGTAAACCCTACCTTGAGTGTCTGGAGACAAACCAAAAATTGGCTAGATCCTATGTCTTATATAGTAAAACTTCCTGCCAAATACTCAATTTTCCATCATGTTTCATGAAATATACCAAATACTATGAAACTTCATGGAAATACTGATATGCGGGGAGCATGAAATTCTTGTACCTAAATTGTTTTACAATTCTGATTACATGAATAAAAATCCCATATAAGTGAATGAAAAGCATGATAAACTTGTGTTATATGGTGAAAGGATACATTATGAGGCAAGGCCATAAAAATATTGGCTTAAATATTTAAGTAAGGAAAATATTGTACAACAAATAGATCATTTCTGCTACACTTGTTTGACTTGTTTCTTGCATGTACAACATGGGTAATATCATTTGATATTGGATAATTATCTTATTGATTTTGAACTGCTTTCATTACATAAAAAGCAGACTTCATTTATTTATACTACCTACATAGACATTCTTGAAAATCTTTGTTAGTCATAACACTTCTTGCTTCTCAAATTAAAAATAAAAGTTGAGGTATCGGAGAGCGTCTCTTTCGCGCTATTTAGACATTTTCCCCGCATTTTCCTATTTATAAGATTCTAAATTTCCTTCCCTAGATTCAGAGGGGGTCCAAAACTCTGGCCTCACTGATTTGTCATAAAGTAATGTAAATGATCATATGGACAGAGATAATTATCTTTTTAAAAAAAAATCATAATTTGAAATGTTCTTTTTCAAAAGTCCGAAATTCAATGGCCTTTTTGTTTTTATCCAGAATCGGCGTGTTAACTGTATTACAAGATTATTATTATTATTATTAAGTTCATCTTAAAGCTGCTCGCCCCCAGTTTCTGGTAAAAAAATGAAATGTCTAAAAAAAAACACCAAAAACCTATGGTTCAAAATGTGGAGGCCCCCTTGTGGCTAGAACTGGTAAACGTTAAGATTCAAAACGGCCAACATCCGCAGACTCCTTTTTTACCTCACTCTCGTGACTTATGCTCCCCTATCTGTATCAGGACCTGGGCCACTCTGAAGAAAATTCCTGGATCTGTGCTTGTTAGTTATTAAAAGTGCATTCTTAAACTGTTAATTTAGCCGTAACATGTATTTCCCCTCCCAGTACCTACTCACAAAAATTGTCCCTACCAAAATCGTTCCGCTTAGATAATTCTTCACTGAGTTATGGCCCTCTGATGTTTTTATACATAAACAGTGCATGGTGAAGTTTGTCCGCGCTTCATCTCAAATACGGCTGGTTGGATTTCAACCAAACTTCACAGGATTTATAATCATCAAGCTTAGTTGTGCATCCTTGTCGCTTCATTCTGTTCAGATAATTTATCACCGAGTTATGGCCCTTTGATGTTTTTATACATAAACAGTGTATGGTGAAGTTTGTCCGCGCTTCATCTCAAATACGGCTGGTTGGATTTCAACCAAACTTCACAGGATTGATAAGCATCAAGTGTAGTTGTGCATCCTTGTCGTTTTGTTCCGCTCGAATAATTCTTCACTGAGTTATGGCCCATTGATGTTTTTATACATATACAGTGCATGTTGAACTGATCAAAGACTATATTTCTTGTTTGCTCGGTACTTTATTCTAACATCCTGTATCAGTACTACAATTACTGACAAACTGCCGTGGGGGAGTCATGTTTAGGAAGGGTAAGTCCTATTTCTTCATTCCCTTGAGTTTGTTGATAGTGGCGTGACAAATTTGAGATGTGACCTTTGAGCGGGAGACTTAAGACGTTAAAATGGTAAATGTTAATTTTGTTCCTATGTTTTTATTACAATATAGATCTTAATAAAAGTTGGCAAAAATGTAGAATGGGTAACACCAATTATTCTGACAACATTTCATCCATTCAGATAGAAGGAAATCGAAAGGCCGGTAACTATAACTTTTACAAATGTTAAGTCTTAGTCTAAGTTTAGACCACGGATTCTCAATAAGTAAGTCCATTACATAAAAAGCGGCGTAACTCACTGTAAACGTGAAAGACAAAAGAATTCTGTGGTTTATTTGTTACACCATGCATGAACATTGAAACAGCTGAAAAGTGTCATTTGTTCAACGGGTATTAAAACTGTAAACTATGTTTTAAGTCCCTATTTTAAATTTCCGTTACTGTCGCCAGCTTACATGGTTAAAGGGTATATTCAACTTGTATCAAATCAGTACGCCGTATCGGCTTCGTTTCAGCTATTATCGTGTGTGTAATGATGGAGGAGTGTCTTGAATAAGCTCTATAAACACGGGATGGTTGCACCTTTGAATAATTCGCCAGAGTTGACGATTTTCATAAAATTTCAGTTATCGAACATTCTGTCTCAGGAATAAGTGATAATACATCAATATAATTTGTCCACTAAGGCTTACCCACAGTCCTCAGTTACATGGTTTTAAAAAGCAAATACATAAACTAATGAAAGATCAGTCATATTAAAGTAAGTCTATGTCAAACGATAATGCATCCCATAAAAAGTAAATCGGCTAAATATCCGTTACCATGCGTGGTGAAAATATGGAGGAATCTGTAACGATTTCTCAACATTAATTATGAATATAGACCATAAATAAGTATTCATAATCATTAAAAACTTATCACAAAAGTCATTTGGCGCTAGTATGCTTTGTTATATACACAAAAGCAAATTTCCGTGATTTAAATTTCCGTGATGCTTTTGTATACAAACAAGATATACGGTCCAAGAAAAGACAGGAACAGTAAAATGTCATACGTGTGGCGTCATTTCCTTGGCCACTTGTGCCCTGTGGTCAAAGCTAGTCTGTTATTTGGTTTTGGAACATTTTAGAAGAAATATTCACTTCCTAAATTTTGTTATGTTGATACATCCTCTTTTTGTTTTAATTTTGGTAATATTCTACTGCAAAATTTGTATGTCGCGTTTTAATACCTTGAATTAAAGGTAGTTGTTCATTTTAAAATCTTGATCTACGTCAGTTATTGACGGAGTTACTGAATAAACTCGATGCAAATATATAAATTTCCGTTATTGCATGGTAACGGAAATTTCATGTCTTTTGCACTTTTCGGATCTTAGTGAATGCTGTATTCAGAGCACAAATTTGAATAAGTAATATAGTGCAATACATCGACATTAATTCCACTATTTTATAACTAATATTTTAGCCACTTCCCTGGCTTCTCAGAAGTCAGAAGTAAAGAAATTAAATCCAATGTTAAATACAATTCATAAGTGGAGTGACTCGCCATCCAGCAGTAAAGAAATAAATACTTGGTCTCTAAACTGCCTGATATTTGTAACATACTTACAGTATGTAATTATTCTGAGAGTGGACATGACAAAGGTCAATGTGACAGACATGCCTGGAGTTGTAAAAGGCTGGTGGATGAAGGCATTAGTCATGGTAAATGTATTATTGATGATGCGAAAAGTTTCTTTCAGTGGGCAAACATATATAACACGAAGATGTCTGTTTTCGATTTGTGTTTGCTAGTAAATGTTAGGAAAAAAAAGTCAGTGAATTACCACTTAAACAGTAAGTAGTGCTATGAAACTCCACACTGTTAGGGGGATTGGAAATGGAGAACTTTATCAGATACGTAGGTGCTATGCTAGTTGTCTTATTAGAAACCCTTGCATCACATGGACCCTTGCCGCAGCCACCAAACATCATATGCTAAGTGCGATGAAAGTGTCCTTATCATAAGTACGCACACAGTTTCGAATTCATTTGAGACTTAACTAACATACAAAAGTCAAAGATTGCAGAATACAAAATCAAAAATTGCCTTGCTGTAGTGTGTGAAGAAACGTGGTACTTGGGCAAGATTGTTGATGAGGTGGGACAGAATTTCAGATCAATTTCATTGTGTCAAAAACAGCCTTTATAATTTGGTTAAGCAAGTCTGATGTTCTTTGTAAGATGGTTTCACCTACTGTTACAGGAAAGTCCAGAAGAATGTACTCATTTGACAATGAAACTTTAGAAAAGGTTAACAACAGTGATTTGATTTGGATACTAACATAGCCGATAAGTTTGATTATTCATAATACTGTTTGTGTTATTATGATTGGTTTTATGATTTGCTGTGTTAACGATAAAGATACATCTATTTTCGTGATAAATCATCGTTTGGTCAAATTATTCGAAATACGGTATGATATAATTATCCGTTACCGAAGAAATTTCCGTTACAATATTAATGACGATTACATTTTGAAATTGTTGGATGGAAACCATAGATTGTATCACCGACTTTAAGAACAAATATATTCCTATCTTTAAGGCTTTAACCTAATATTTATAGGAATTACAAACATGAATGTGAATTACTTGTAGGCCTGTCGTGATAAAGGTGATAACTGCTATCGCATGGTTGAGAATTTGTTTTAATCAAGATAATATGATTACTCTTTATATGTTGGTATGGTTTCATACTAAAAATGATATTTTCTTCCTTTTCAGTATGTTACATAATTGTACCCTATATGAAATTTCCGTTACATATATAGTAGGTTTTTCACATAAGCATCGTCTTTGCTCATGTTGCTATTTGTCCATAATTATTGACATTTTTGATATCGGGAATGAATAAATTATAACATCAAATGACTTGATTCATCTTAATATTGCCCGTATCGATATAGCAACATTACTGTTTTCATATAATTGCGTTTGCATATTTTGTGATAAAAGTATTTGAATTTAAATGTATAGTCATGGCTATTTTAGTAGTCATATTACAGATTATTTTTATTTCTTGCATAAAGACATATCTACTGACTAAAAATAAATAATTATTTGATGACAGGGATTAACATTAAAGCAGTATTACTTCATGTATAGAATGATGGTTGAGTATCAGATATTTAAAGCGAGGAAAAAAGAAGTTTATCCCCTAGTGTATTCAAATGGTCATAACAGAGAAATTAATAAAGTTATGCATCCAGAAATTTAGATTTGGTCTCTTGATACATTAGAAATTTTGAAACAATTATCGAAAACAACTATGTCGGAAGAATATTTTTCACAAAATACTTTTAGGTGATGGACTTAGTTATTGAGAATGAGTGTTCAGTCTTAAAGTGTTAGTGAATACGGGCTCTGGTTTCATGTGATCATCTGGAGTGCATACATTTGACAAACAATTAAATTTTGATCTTCCTTTATTGCATGAATTTGTTCGTATACATTCATCAACATTGCACCTTTTCAAGAATTTGTGAAAAAGATCACAAACAGATATACAAACAAGTGATGCATATATCTTTGCAAATTCATTGCCACAACACTTACATAAATGGCATTGTAATAGTATGAAAGATTGTTCATGATAAAATAATTCCAAATTCAGCAAATCTCTACATTCTGATTGGCTAATCCGAAGTGTTTACACATGCACAAACGTCCAAATTTCATTGATCACCGACTATTTTCGACATAAATCTACGGTAAACAATATGAACAAGTCGACAATATTTTCTCGAGCAACAAATATATTGTGTATTTATATGCAAATTCACCACATATTTTAGATACAAGATTAGATCAATGTATTATTAGTTACATCGTTAGTTTTGAAAAAAAAACGACTCATGTGACAGAATTCCATTTCATTCCTCCTAGTCCTATTTCAGAAATATGGAATATCATAAATTAGAATTTCAGCCTTTTTGATACTTAACATATATTTAATATAAATTCCTGGAGGAAAACATTAATTTCAGTGAAAAGGAATGTAATATTTTTTTTAACGAAACTCCCCCTTCCACAATGCCACTTTGTCAGAGGGAGTTAGAATGTAATTTGCAATGTAAACATTGAAGAATGTATGTTTTAAAATAGAGCATCTTTAAGTTCTTGGATGTCATATAACATAAGTGTAACCATCTGTTGTGGTGCTTGGCTGATGCACAACTCAAAATGTTGCTAGTGGCGTGGATAGATGACAGAAGATGGTGAAAAGTACATTTTTGTAGGAAAATGAAGGAATATATTTAAAATAATACAATGTACTATTCTCATTTTCGAGTTCATTTGTTTACCTTCCCAAATAGGAAAAATGTATTTCATACACTTAAAATATCAATAAATATGCATTATCAAATAATGAACTCATTATGTAATCATCTGTATTTGTTGAAAAAAGAGGTTTCTATAATCACAAACAAGCGGTTAGGTATTCTAGTTTTTTCTATTAGTATTATGATGAACTGAGATATTTTCAATTGGTTGTACATTGCAATTGTTCTTATTTAAGATGCTTTGGCCAATGTAAAAACAATACTGGACAAAACCCATTCAAACATTTTACCTTCAGATGAGCCAGATACATCTTTAAGTAAGGCCATGCCAAATTGGAATTGTGTTAAGCGTCCGCGTGTGCCTAGGTTTTTTGCTCCTTGAGCCAAAAAAAACAACATTTTTTCTAAGCTAATATTCTCACATATTTTCGACATCCATGATTCGACAACACCAATTTTAGTTGAGATCCGACAACGATGTGATTATTGTGTGAAAACTAGTCCATTTGTGTGAAAATGAGTCAGTTTTAAATTACATTTATTCAGGTATAGATCTAGTTTGGAAACAAACCGATTTTAACCTTCACTTATTATCTGAGGATATTTGTTTTTTCGTTATGAGTTTGTGTTTTTTATTGAATAGGTAGCTAGGTTTCGCGAACTTAGGTTGACGCTTAACGAAATTCCAATTTGGCATGGCCTAAATAAGCAGACACAAATATTAAACCTAGGTTGAATGGTGCCATAATAGATAATGGTTGCGTAGATAAACATGTACACTACTACAGCAATACAAGACATACTGAAATAAGCAAGGTTTACCCAATGAATAACATACACGAATGGGGTAAGAATGACCAAATGGCACATAATAAAGGAAGCGAGTCCTGACACAATGTTTAACCAATGCTATAATCTGTGAAAATCATTCAACATGCTAAGGATATGCACAACAAAGTTTGGTACAAATCATTTGAGTGAAGTTTCATGCAAAACCATCCATTGGTTTAAGAGAACAAGCATAGACAATGAAATATTCATACCATTTTCTATAAATAATGGGAGATAACTCTACCAAAATTCATGCAACCAGAATGGATGACAATCTGAATAATTAAGCTTGGTAAAAATCATTTTGTGAACTTTAATGGAAAGGCACCATGTGATTTAGAAAACACTACTCAGTATTAGAAAATGTGTGTATTACAATCAAGAATGTCATTACTTAGTTCTGAAATGTTGTGCAACTTTTGAATAACCAAGTTCAGTGTGACGGTTGTATTGGTCACTCTTGGTTGACCTGCACTTTTTTTAACAGTTAAACTGTTTCCTAGTCCATCTTCATCCTGGCATTCAAATATCTGTTGCAAGTGGTGAATATTTAGTCCCGACCCAGCAATGTTCTCTGCTGTGATTGCTTGCAACCACCACTAACAACCAACTCATTCAGAGACTAAATATTCTGAGCTTTTGCATCATTAAACATGTATGAAACACACATTTAGGAGAAAATGAGAAATCCATGATGTCACTGGTAGACCAACTGTCACATACGTAAACAGTAAGATTGCTGAGAGATTTCTAGTGCATTATGTGCACCATATGCTGAACTAAGAATGTCCCTATTGTTTAAATGAAACAAATGGAAACACTTTCTTGAAAAATGCTAATCTGTCAACACAACTCAAACCACGTTTTTAAAATAAATCAAGAATTCAGATGGCATTCAAAAAAATCGACGTGTTTCCCATTATGGGCAACAAGAATAACATTATCAAACTGTTCAAGCCAACATCAGAATCTGAATCTCTGTGATGCTTGATGGCAACTCATTTCCATCTGATAGAGTTGGTTTCAAATCATGGAGATTCCTGTCACTTGTTGTGTTTCAGTAACATTATTTGTTGAAGTTTCCATCAAAAAGACGACGGAGTGCCAGTAGCTGCGTGATGTGTGGGTACTCGCGCCCATGATCTGCAAATATATAGCATAAATACATATGTTCTATATGACCAATAAATTTACAGCAATCGATCACAATTTTTGGATTTCAAACCAGTATGGATAGTTTTCTGTAAGTAATTGAATGACTCTAAGTCCCAACAAAACAATAGTGAATAACAAAGCCATCACACAAACAAGCATGGGAGTGAGGCTCACACAATGCACCGTGTCCAAATTGGTTATGCTGGATTGCAGCTCTATGATAAATGATATTACAGATCAACTGAAAAGAAATGCAGCTAGGTCTTGGATGTAACATATCTGACTTACCACTCTGATAAGAAATTCCCTCAAGGACTTCTTAAGCACCTTGATTTATTGCCCAGTCGTTCAGTTCTAGACGGCCATGCTTCGTGGATGGTAACTGTGACCTTTCCCTGCATTGGTATTAGTGTTTTCCCCAGGGGAAAGGCCTACAGCAGTGTTAAACTGAAAACAGCATTTCTGAGTTCAAGTACGTACATGTATAATTACATCGGTACAAATCGTGTCAAATCAGTTCAATGTCAAAGACACATGAAAGTGTTCTTGTACGGCAAGTCAATCAGGCAATGCTGGGGATATGATGCACAAGAACATCTACAGAAAATCTTTAAAAATATTTGACAAAGAAGTTTAGCACATGTTGTGAATAACAAGTCTGGCTAATGCCTGAAACACAGAGATGTAATAAAAATAAGGACTTACAAGTATTGAAACCTTGGAACTGGAAACTATACAGGATGGTAACTGTAACATCCCATTATGAACAAGAACTCTGTAAAAGTGAAATTGATATAAAACAACAGTGTGGAAAATAAAACAATTTTGTCAATATAAAACATATAATGCAGAACACTAATGACAAAGCAGTTCTTGAACACTATCATGCAAGAAAACATATATGGACTGTGACTTATTGCATCAAATACATAAACTGTATTGTAATGAGCTTGGTTGTGGTTAAATAGAGGAATTTCCGATTACGTAATAATCGGAAGTCGTCCATCTTGGAGGCACTTGCGCATAGTAACGCTTCAGCAACGATCACGCACAGTGCACAAATATAATACGTCTTTCATTTTGTAAATATCCTGCGGCGAAATGGTGGTTAAGTGTGCTATTTTGGGCTGTTCAAACAGGAAAGACCGCGAAAAAGACTTGCAATACTATAGATTACCTGCAGTTGTGAGAAATCAAGGTGAAGAGTGTGAAAAACTGTCGAGCGAACGGAGACGTGAATGGTTGGCAAACATTAACCAGTCCTTTAAAAACAAGAACGTGGATAACGTGAGGATATGTTCCGAGCATTTTATCAGTGGTATGTAAGTCTACTAAAAATGTAGTATGTTTAATCATTTTTTAAAATGTTATTATAAATGTAAAAGGTTAAATGCAGAAGCGAAAATGACAGGTAAAACGCAGGGCGTGAGTGGCAGTAAAAGTCGGTAGTTCAATGGTTTGTTATGCGGCCCACCAGCGATGTGGACCCTTTAAGATAAACTAGCCAACAAAAAATGTGTGAAAACACACATCATCTTATCTTCGACTCCAGTTGGAGGTTTCTATAAAAAGCTCACTGATTTGAAAAAAGTTTGGTTCAAACTGGAACTGTAGATCCAAATCTCTGCTGCAGTACCTTTTACAATATATAACTCTACACATGAAATTATTCTTAATTCTAATTATTTTATTTTGTCTATTTTAAGGCAAGAAGGCAGACCTATATGACAAAATCAACCCACACTGGTGTCCCACTATGAGGTTAGGAGTATCGAACCCAGAACCACTTATCTCAACACCACTGCACAGTGCCAGTTCACTTGTGGATCGGTATGAACGAGTCCAGGAGAGGTCTAAGCGTAAACGTCTTGAGCTTGTATCCGAAGATGAAGAGAGTGGTGAAGTTAACTTAAGTGATTTAATTTGTGAAGGTGTTTCTTCTCAAACAGACATGGATGGTATGTTCATCAATTCAATGGACAATGAAATTAATATATTACGACATGAAAACCTTAAGTTGAAAAAGGACAATATTGTTCGTTTCTCCATGGAAGACTTTGAAGGCAATTGTGAGAAAGTGAAGCACCTTACAGGATTATCAACATTTGCCTTACTGATGAAATTGTTTAGATACCTGGAGCCACATTTACAATCATCATGTGTGCTTGATCAATTTAGAATGATGGTATTAACCCTCATGAGGCTAAGACTAAATTTGTCTGCGTTATTTCTATCATATGAGTTTGGTATTTCTCAGTCTTCTGTGTCTAGAATATTCAGCAGTGTAGTTGACACAATGTTTGCTCGAATGAAACCTTTCATACACTGGCCGGCTAGAGAAACACTGCAAAAAACAATGCCAATGCAGTTCAGAAAACATTTTGGTAAGCGGTGTTGTGTTATAATAGACTGTTTCGAGGTTTTCATCGAAAGACCATCCAACCTTAGATCTCGCGCCGAGACCTGGTCGTCTTACAAGCATCACAACACAATTAAATTTCTCATTGGAATTTCTCCCCAAGGGACAGTGTCATTCATTTCTAGAGGTTGGGGCAGGCGAGTGAGTGACAAATATATCACAGAACATTCTGGCTTCTTAAATAACATAGTTCCAGGTGATTTGATATTGGCAGACAGAGGGTTTGATATACGCGACAGTGTAGGCACATTATGTGCACAAGTCAATATTCCTGCCTTCACTAAAGGACGTAATCAGCTCTCACCAACAGATGTAGAGACTACAAGGAACATTGCAAACGTTCGCATTCATGTTGAACGTGTAATCGGAACTGTGCGACAGAAATATTCATTCCTTAATGGAACTATACCAATCCGCTTCCTGATGACAAAAGACAGTGATTACACAGTGATTGACAAGATTGCACATGTGTGCTGTTCACTTGTGAATTTGAATGATTCTGTAGTAGATTTTAATTAAATGGTTACTTTTACATACTGATTCATGACATTATTCATGTTTACAGCTCTAGATCTACACACTTGTGTTCAATGTATTGGTCATTGTGTGACTAGTTACTGCATTAAATTACTGATATTAAACTTACTGATATGCATGTTTCTTTCATGTTCATTTCCATGATATTGTATTAACACTGAAAGTGTGTTCCGGTATGTGTGTTTGGTTCAATGTCCTATTAACAAATTTACACTTGTACAAAGGTATGGTCACTCATCAGCCATCAGTATCTACGAGACTCTACCTAGGTTTCTAACCAGTGCATTGTACTGGAACCGACTTGCAGGACAGAACGATATTTTACCACAGTGAACATATGCCGGACTGAGGTGGGATCTGAACCCGCAACCACGTGATCATCAAGCTAATGCCCAACTACTGCTCTACATGGCTAGGCCATCGAACTGCAACTGTTCATGCAACTGGTGTATATCTTCATCATACTGTACAATTAACACCTGGCGCTAAGTCAATGGTTCCGTCTAATCGGCACAAATTAATAACAATTTAGACATTGTTTTAAGTTTTAGATTGGTATAGAAAAAATAGCAAAATTTGCCTGAGAAATAACTATAAAACATTTTATTTAAAGTGTATTTTGTGCATAACAGAAATAAAAAAAATACATACAGTCAAACCTGTCTGTAAAGACCACCCATGGGAAAATGTGGTCCTTGTTTACAGGTGGTCTCTATTAACAGATTGAATATCATTGAAAATGGTGGTCTTTGCAGACAGGTTTTGCAATAGTGGTCTTTGTTCACAGGTGGTCTTTAACACAGTATTGACTGTATTAAAAAGAAACATATATGTGACTTGAACCCGTAATCTTCAGTAGTTAAAATAGGTAAATATTATTGTGCTATGACATGTTGGCCCCACTATAACAAACAAATTCAGTGCACTACACAACACGCATAGATATAACAATACAGTTTTGAACTTCAAACAAAATTACACAAACACTTTTGCTGCTTTGTTTGAATTTAAACGCTTCCTTTTGAAATATTGTAACTTCCTACAATCTGGGCAATACCATTTACCCTTCGGCGCATTTTCAATGTTAACACAACTATAATGAAACCACTCAATTTCACACGCTTCATTGTCACATGCGATCATTCTTCCATGTTCGACCTGATTACAATAACAGAATAATTCTTCTGTTTTGTCACAATTTTTCATTTGCTGTCTTTTTGGAATTGGGGTATTCTCAACTGACTTGAGTATTCTCTCGGGTAGGGGAGTAACTGATGGCAATCTGGAAAAAAACTTCCCAACAACTTCTTGAAGCACTGCGCCATACATAATGTCTTTTGCACTGGCACAGATTTTAGTCCACACTTCACTGTCGAACATGACTGCCTCAATATGCACACTGTTCACTGTCCACACGACAAAATACCCCACTTCATGTTTCGATACACCAAGTTGCGTTTGCATCTGAAAATAATAAGGGTGATCTTGTTTTAGTTTAAGTTTTCCATTTTCTCTGTGTAGGAAGTTAATACTATCCTCATTGATATCATCATAGCGCACATTGAATGGGCACTTGACCTCAATACATGCAGGTCCACAGCAATCACACATAAATAATCCATCAGGTGACGCGCCAATATATGGAATTTCCTGGCTGATGATGAAACCACTTTTTTGTAACCGGCTGTTCTCATGCAATTGCCCAATCTCCTCCATGAACTTGTTAAGTGCCTCTTTTTCATGGTCACAGCCCCATTTTGTGGCATCCGTTTGAAAATGTTTTTCCCCTGGGTAGCAGACTTCTTTAATCAAACTCTGTGATGGCGAAGCTTTACTTGTTGAGCAGACTGCTTTGGCTTTTGAGGCAGTTATCCTTCCTGCTCGAAATCTATGCCACAATTTTGATTTTGCCTGGCCTCTTGTCTCTTCCTCAACATTTTCTGCTTGCTGTTTTGAACATATAACAGTAATATTAGCACATTTGTCAGTTAGGTCTTTGTAGTTCATTGTATCACAATTTTCATCCCTTAACTTGGTCATTATCATTGGGAATTCCTTAAGATCAGGCTTTGGAACATATTTATCTGCATATGGCTCAATAATGGATAGGAGTGCTGGTTTCGAGGTCAAATTGTTAAGTTCTCCACAAAACAACAAGAAGTCTTCATTTGTAGCTACAGGGACTGTTCGTTTTCTTGCAGATGAGGTACCTGGGGTTACTGGAGTGGCAGAACTTGCAGCTTCTATCCTGTTGTCCAACTGCTTCTTTGCCGTTCTGGCTGACATAAAGCTTATTTCCCTGACTTCCTTATACTCAATTGATTTACAGGCAGATGGCAACAGCCAGTATGCTTTCTCTTCAGTCACTGTTTTTGAGTCTCTGATTTTAACTGCTGCTTCAGTGTAAAATAATAGAGCTGCTATATGACTGCATGCTTCCCCGAGGCCTGCAATACAGTTACAATGGGCTGCAACTATCTTTCCATCCTTCTTGGCGATAATCCATGGGCGCAACAGTTTCTCACGCATCCTCTGCGAATGTAGCACCTGAAATGATAAAATGATTCTACATTTACACTCTTGTCACATATGCAGTGTAATACAGTGGGCATGTTTAATTTAAACTTATTTATATGATTGTGAAACAAGTTCTTACAACTGATACTAAACATTTTTGACGACAACTTCATGGCTGCCAACCAGTACTCGGACCCAATTTTGGTATATTGTGATCAAACATTGCTTGTTGAGGGGCTTGAACTCGCAACCTTCGGATCAGGAGTCAGACACTCTACCCTATGACCACTGTGCCTTCCTTAAACTACCAGCATTAAATAGGCAATGAAAATCATTGTATTGTTACATCTGAACATATTCAAAGGCTTCTAACAGTGAAACTGTTACACTCGATAATTAGTACGTATATATAATAAATACATCCATTGGGCGCATTGATTTACGTCAAGGTGGCAGTGTTGTTCGGCGGCCAAACGGTGGTACAGCCTCAAATGCCAGTAGGGGGAGCAGTGTAGTGGATTTAAATGGCCATCCAGTTACTGAGTTAGAGCAGTTGGTAGAGTAAATCCAAGCCAACTATGGACAGAAGTAGTAAACCTATCATCATGTGAATATTTTTAAACACAATCCTTACCTTGGCTGACACAATCACATGATCTCCATGTACTCTTCCTTCAGTTTCTCTGACCCATCCACAAACAAACTGGTTGTAAGCTTCTAACGACTTGTATGCTTTTAAATCATCGGCACTGTATGCACTTGGAGTAAACAAAAGGTAATTTACGATGTCTGGATACGTTACTGAAGGGAACATGTTAACGTCCCTAGTCCAAGTCAATTTTTCCTCATACGGGTCACAACCACCAATGATCATTAATTTGGCCTCGTATCGCTTTCTTTCCTCAATATTAAGTCCATCTTTATATGGTAACGATACAGTTTGTTTTCCAACACGTTTTGCCATAACTGTCACCGTAATAAACGCTTCCACCTGCACTTAATATGAATTTAATATCTAATCTTCGTCGGTCATTAACGAGTGCCTCCAAGATGGCGGACAAGGCGGTGTTAGGGTAGAAATCACCCTTCGGTGAAATTACTCTATTGTTGTTTATAAAGAACTATAAATGAAAGGAATAAATCCATGACACCTGTCCACAATGATCACCCTTCATGTCCAAAATGTGGTACTTTTTCATTCAGGTGGATTTTTGAGAAGTAACTTCAGAATTTGTTTAAAGTCAGATTTAGGCATACATGTAGTACCTTCACATATCTTCTTGGAAGAAGATCTTTCGTACCTGGGATGTCAAAATAAAATACCAACACATATTCAAAAGACCAACTAGGTTGTCTTTGCCAGAAATCAAATGCTTATTCTTACTAACTATTCATCAGCTTGTATGATACCTATTATAAACAAATACTTGGGTCAGCTAGAGCAGGATGACTAGGTGACCAATATAAGACCATCTTGGCTCTCTAGCCTATTGTAATACTAGTGTAAATAGTTTAGTGAAGTGACCTTGCCCTTGGACCCAGATGCAACCCCAATCTTCCTCTCTACTGAACTTCCATTATCATTCCTGCAGAGTTCCATGACTCAACCAATACTTTTTGAGATGGTAGTATCATAACATTCAAATTGAATAAATTCAGTCTGCTCTTCGGTCACAATACAAACACAAACACAATGTCAGGTAAATTTTACATGGTATTTAGATTGCATGAAAGATTCATTATACTAGCTTGGCCTATTATTACTGACTTTCTTGACATGTACTGTGATATATTTCATCAATTAAAGTTCCCGCCTCCCGAAATTCTCCTTAGTTCATAGTTGGCCAGACCATTCATTGCACCCCTACTCCTATACATGTTTACCCTTGCATCTCCTCAGTGCCTAATGTTTTGCAAACTCTTGTTACCCAATGGGTCTGTGTGGGGAGGTGTTGTCATGTGTATATGGCATTCCCTATAACAACTTCATCACTCTTTCATATAATATTAAGAGATACAAGTGGCATACAATTCCATGCCTCTGCCATAACTGGGTGCAAGCTTAAACATAACCCAATGAGCACAACTAAAAGAGATTAATATTCTTGCAACATGCCATTATTCTCAATTAGTTTTTTATCCATAGCTTGGTGCTATGCATCCGGATCTTGCACAAAATAAAAATCATTATGTCAAGCTTATACAAAAAGCTGCAAACCAGTACAAATACACTCTAGTACAATGGCCATATACTATATACTATACCCAGTAGTAGTAACAACAGTCATAGGCTTTACAAGTGGACGTCCCTTAGTAGTAAGTGATTTGTGCTCTTTTTGCAGTGCAAACAGACAAAGATCCCTTCTTTTGTCAGAATGTTTGCATACAGTTGAAATAACGTCTGCTCTGAGTCTTACGTAATAAACAATAAATAATGGGGAAAAATCACCTTCAAATCCAACCTCTTCTTTTGAACTTCATCACTAGTTCTTGATACCCTGCCAACCTTATTCAATCTAGAATCAAATAATGGGAATTCTGTATAATGGTTTAAGTTAATGAAAGAACTATCGTATAAACAGCATGTCATTGTTGGTACAGTTATGAAATGGTTAAAATTATATTAAGTTTAAATATGCAATTACACAATAGGAACTCACATTGCATCAACTTAATGCACAGATTAATACAACAAATGGGACAGAGTTGACAGGGCCAACAAAAATGAAACTAAATGCCATAAACTTAAAATGTCCATCTGTTATTTTTTGCTTTTTTACATGAAAGCTATCAATTTGTCTTGGATTGAACTATTCCCCGGTCAACAGTATGAACTGTTTCCCTCTGGAAAACGTCAACGTCATGTTAACGTCAATATCATTCCCGCGCTTTTATTGGACGTCTGTTGAAATATGTAAACAAACAGTTAGAGCTAGTAGTGTTATTAGTAGTGTACAGTAAGACAGTACATATTGTCAACATTCGAGAAAATACTAGTTTGTGTTTAGATAAACTTTTGATCAGGTAATAAGACATCTATTTCATGGTTATTTGGGTAACAGTCATAACTGTTGTCCCTTGGTGTCGGGGATGACATTCTTAACTGTTGCCCTCGGCCTATCGGCCCTAATTACTCCCCTGTCCAGTTTGCTCTTCTGCATTTGGTAGCCATTTTGTTTGTTATGACAGCACTGGTCAAAATTTGACAGGTGCGCGGGAGAATTACGCACCGGAAGTTTCATATAATAGACTGCATCTCGGTTTTTATTGTCTTACGACAAAAGTTCTGGAGTTAAGAGAAGACACGACATAGCTACGACATCTTGATAAAACAGCCCCCAGGACTATATCAGACTTGTGCAAAAAGTATCAATTTCTCCCAATTTAAAACATTTTTACCAAATTGAAAAGCTATTTTTCCCAAACTGAAAATCCCAAAAGTCAATTTTCTTGATTTGAAATGCATCTCCATGGCTTCAGTAATAAATAAGAATTGATAATTCATCATGAACTTGTCATAACACGAGTTTTCTGCTCACATTAAGGCAAACATTTCCCAGTGCATATAAACCCAAAAGCATTCCCTCTTCCAGCGAAAAGAACTACACGAAATAGGCAGCGTTGGATTGAAATTGACTTCAAATAGTGTGGTATTGATATGAACCAACGTTCATAAGATTAATGTGATTCTTGAATATTTTTGAGTGAAACTGAGTTTGTATGGCTAACTTATAATTTCCTACCCAATTGAATAGCAGTATTTTCGAATTTAAATTTGATAGTATCTATATATTGAATGGATTACAGGGCAATAGTCATAACTATTTGCCTTAGATGCGAGGAAGGGTCCAGAGAACAGTGCCTGGCAAACTATTCAGTAAATGTATCCTTACATGACTATATGATGTTTTGGTATGTGAAATATCGCATTTGTCTCGAGTAATCTTCAAAACAGCATTTTCTCAAGTAGCGAGAATGCAGTTTTGAATATCATGGGATAAAGTGTGATGCTTTACATATCAGAAAGTGCTATTCACACTGATGGCCATGCTGATTATTGCAACTGAATTAAACACAAAACAGTCAAGAACATTTCCGTGAAGTTTGAGTGAATTTTATGAAGCTGTTTTGAAGATGATTAATGTAATAAATTTACCATATAATGACACTATTGACAACAACAGACACTTCTTGATAACAAAACTTCACAAAACCTTTAAGGCCACTTGCACAAGGAACCACACAAAATGGAAAGACCTACACAGCCCTATTGTAATGACATTGTATTTTGTTCGCACAAATAAACCATAGTTTCACTTCCATACTGATCTCAAGAACATAAATGATGGAATAAAGAGAGTGAAACAAGGACTTGAAAAACCTCGGCCAACTACGTCCGGTGCCTCAATGTTCGTAAGGCACTACTTTCGAAAATACCATTCGAATATCATGAAAAAGATATTGCGGCGTGAATGCTGGAAAGCTGATGAAACGGGATTAGAATCTAATATTTAAGCGATATGAAGACTGAAATATGTGAGTTTTTAACTAGAAATGACAACGATAATCCATTTGTTATGTGAATTTATCAAAGTTATTGAAGTTATAAATCCGTTTTACGAGAACAATTTTTTGACCGCACAAATTGTTGAATTTTGCCACAAAATTGCTTGCACAAGAACAGTTAGGTCAATTGACCACCATACATAAGTGAAATACAGTAGAAAAATGACGCAAAACTGGAAACATACAATTACATTCTCATCAGTTCCATGTTGAAGATTTTACATTTTTACAACAAGACACATATCAATAAGCCACAGGTGCCCCCCATTTTACTGTGGATGCCAGTGTTGTGGTTTGCATACAGAAAATAGAGATGGTTTTTCGATTTGTGTTTTATGGTGGACTGACAGGTTTGGTCAGTTCACTTTTCAGTGAAAGATGTACAGAAACACAAATTTATCATTATCTTTAACTACAAAGTATAATTTCAAAATAACTTGTATAACTGATCATAGTTAAAGCTTTCTCACAAGTAAGTGAGATAAGGATGTAGAAAAATATGTCATTTTCTACTTCAATCCTTTACATTCACCATTTCCAGAATCTTTAAAACAATAAAAGAAGTAAACATTTGGATTGGTGATACTTTCAGTGAGTGTCTGATCATGATAATGCTACATAAATATCAAACCTTACACAAAATACTTACTATGTTTAGTTAATGCAGGAGTTCCCATTGTGGCATGATCCTTATCTTAATTCTTCTTAACTGAAAACAAACATACATGTACATAATTATAATCCTCTATTAATCACCTCCTTGTGCTGATTACTAACAGAGCCGCATATTTTACATCAAACCACAAAATGAAAAGCCTCAATGAGATTTGTCTGGAAGCTACACATTCAAATTTCATTATCACCAATTTTCTATCAAAATAATTGACTTCAAAATTTCGCAAACCTTAATTTAATCCCATTACCCACGGATATCTATTGTCATCAGATACTAGCATGTGAAGTTTCATTGGTTGCTAAAATATCCAAGAAAGTCAGGGGAGGAACATTTCAGACACATTTTGACTGAATTTTTTTTTGAAAATTTAATAATATCAATATTTCACAAACCTCAACAAAATCCATTTAGATGCTGATGTGTATGGTCATAAGATATAAGCATATGAAGTTTCATTGATGTAGACCCCCTGGTTGCTAAAATATCCAACTTTAAAAATTTGCCATCTAAGTGTCGGCCAAGTGCTTTCTCGCCCTCTTTATTCTATAGTAAAACTACCAGTTTTGCACTGGAATTGTGAACTCCACGACACATTTCCAGCTATCTGGAGTATCTAGTTTCAATAACTTAACTTATTATAAGTGAAATACAGCTTTACAAATAAAATATCTGGTAAATGATTTATTTAGGAGTTATCTCCCTTTAATCATTCTGAAATCTATTTTATGCTATATAAAGCAGTTAATTTTGTTACTCCTAAATTATGGTCAATAAATGAAGGTGAAGTTACTTCCCCTAAATGACAATCTGCAAATATTGTGAAATGTTTCCTATTAATTTTTGTTATAATATGGAATTCATGAAAATAAATACATTTTTGTATTTTTTTAAGTGTTAAGTCTAATCAAAAGTAATTACTGAGAGAACTTTACATAGCAAACATATCTGCAAAGAAGTATCAATTTGTGTCTTTCTAAATAGCATGATTGCATTTGAAAAGTTTGCATTTGGTCTGATAAGTTTTCCAAGGTTGTCTGACAAGGCTAAATGTAAGTCAATTGCCATGACTGCATACCTGTGCATATTTCTATGATGCCAAAAAAAATATGGCTATATGCAAATGAGCAGAAAAACTTAAATGAAATCCCTATGCCACTTGTTTAAATGAAATATCCACATCATAATGATGCATTAAATAAAATAGCTTTCAAACACTGCAGCAAAACCAAAAATAAAATATGGTAACCTTCATGATTAATATGCATGTGGTGACAAATCTACTAATACTATGCATGTTCTGTAAAATTCTCCTAGTCTACATCTAGGTGTCTGCCTGGTGCTGTTTCGTCCTCTTTGTTCTACAGATTTGCACAGAAATTGTGAAGTCCACAACAAATTTCCAGCTATCTGGAGTATCCACTTAGTCCTACAAAATACAGAGAAATCATTGTTTCAGTAATCAGAATTGACACAGAAGTTACACAGTAACAATAAATACAACTGACATTGAACCAGTATAGCTAGAGACGGCCTTCAACATTATAAGAACTACGGTACTTCCTAGGCTGCAAGACTGACTTATTCTTAAATAAGTCACTCACTCAGAAAACTAATTTCCAAATTGTAAACTGGAGCCAAAAAACTGTTTGGTGGTAAGAGACTGACAGGAAATGGTCGATAACAAGGCACTGCAGCTCTGGTGAAGGATGTCGAGTCCCGATGCAGTGTCGGAATAAAAACTACAGGCAGAGGCAGACAATGAGGCCTAAATAAAAATTAAGTTTGTTTGCCCTTCACCGACCGACCCGAGATTTGGACGCCGACTCAAAAAAAATAATTGCAAAATTCGGATTTTTTATTTATTTTTGGTTATAAACCCGAGACCGACCCGAGTGTTTATTAAACACAGTTTATATGCCTATGGTCAAGCCTGGATGATCTTGGTTAATCATGGTTAATTACTGATAGTCTAGACGACTATACACCATTATGTCACACTACGATGTGTGCAGTTTGTTCTTCTTAGTTATCAAAAGGCAAAACAATGACTATTTTTGTTTCATTATGTTTGCCTTATGATAACTTCCTCCTGCTAGAAAGACTTTGGAACCCAAAGTTAGAAAAAAGTATGACACAAAAATGGTCATAGTTGCCCTTATAATATTTTCATCAACAATTATTGAAGCCTCGTGCTCATACTCACTAAAACAGACGGGCTATATAAAGTATTAAAAATAAGTCCACATAAAGGTGTCAATTTTGCTTTCATTTTACCAACATTTTTTCTGAATTGATCCGAGCTTATGTTAACCTTGTTTTTGACAACCACATGTCATTTAACCGTATCTTTTGTAATATTTACAATTATTTTACTGTACCCGCCCACACAATGTACCACGTGCCGAAATTACCACGCACGAACAATACATTTCGACTAAAACATATTAAAATTTCCACAATAAAATAAAATGTTTTTCCTACCTACCTACCCACCTCTAAAATCTAGAGTCGGTAAAGGGCAAACAAAAACTTTTTTAATTTTCGCCTGACTTAACAAAGGACAGGCCGTCAACTCACCTCTTCAAAAAGCGGGTACTGTAAAACTTCGAACCTCAAACAGTTTTGACTCGAACACAGTAGATGATCTCTCGAACAGAGAAAGGTCGAACATTCGAACATGATTTGCGGTCCCTAGCTATCAATTCATTCATTGTTCACCATAGATGGGCTGAACAATACAATAATTCACACAGGTCTCATTTATCACTTAATATTCTATTGTTTGTTGACCGGTAAGATTAGCGACACATGTTATTCGCATGTCGTGATAATTACTTGATGGTTGTACGATGTACATGTACTATGTGACAAACAATTCATGTGTAAACGAATCATTTATTTAAATCTGTTTTTGTTTTTCATTCATTTCTTTTTTAAATATCATTTTTATGAATAATGCTGCGACTATTGATCGGCGTGCATTCAGTATAAAATCACAACATGACATGCATTCAATATGCTTAGTACATTTGCACCTGCGACAGTCAGTTCATACATATACACGTATACCGTAGATGCCTCAGACTTATTGCTAGGTCCTACGGCAGTTGGAGGTTTCGAAATTTACGGTATAAAATAGGGCTATTTATTTTTAAAAGTAGGGCAAAGAAGGAATTGTATTGCCTAAAAAAAAGGGAAAGAAGGGATCATTCCTTACCTTTGGAATA
Source organism: Mactromeris polynyma (assembly GCA_032209605.1). Taxonomy (NCBI): domain Eukaryota; kingdom Metazoa; phylum Mollusca; class Bivalvia; order Venerida; family Mactridae; genus Mactromeris; species Mactromeris polynyma. Next base: position 54,848,360 of record JASFXZ010000001.1, read on the forward strand.
TCAAAAACGGTTAAAATTTACCTCACTGTACATTCTCCATGATTAGATCACTACCAGTGATTCTGACAGTGACCTCCTAGCACAACATCACCTGCATGAAGCACAGTATGACCGGCTAACCTCTGACACATGCACAGCCTCCATGAAGCATAATGTAGGCCTCCAATACATACACAGTCTAAAACATTGTGTTATTGGCTCTTTCTAGAAGAAGTAGGGTTAGCAGAGCTCTTTCTAGAAAAAGTAGGGGAAAAGTGGGGAGCAAGTAAAAAAGTAAGAACAATTAGGAAAAGAAGGGCCAACTTGACAGCTTGAAAGGAGATTCATCGCTTACCTGCAAAATGTGCAGTAATTGTAGCTTTTGCCCACAAGATTCACTTGTTTGCTCTGGTGTTAGGGGTGACTGGTGGTAAAACTTGAAATATCTACTAACCCACGGAATTCATTGCCTGGAATTTACAGACAATTATTGTCAGCTGATGTCAGTCACAAATCGAGATGGGGCTAGATGATTTTGATGTCTTATCAGTTACGAGCAACTTGTCAGCACAGAAATGCGAGGGATTCAACAGGGCTGTGCTCTCATCACTGCGCAAAGATGTCAACTTGACAAAAATATTTGTTGGAAGTCAGACTTTCAAAACTGGCCCCTTGAATCATTGGGAAAGAAAGACACCAGCCTCACCAGTAATCAACTTTCATCAAGGGTTAGGAGGTTCCTATGATTTGCATCAAGAAGGTCTCAACAACACAGAGAAGTTCTATGATCAGCAAAGTTTAAAACCCTCTGGCGCGACAACCCAGTTGGAGTATGCAAACTACCAAGCCAAGGCACATACAGTGATGACAACTACATGAAATGTCAACTGGATGAACCCAAGCCCAGTAATTCGTGTTTCTGGGAAACACTGCTGTCTGAGTTCATTAATAAGACAATGACAATGTGCGAAAGGTGGGGAGTTATTTCACATTTATGGCAGAATGTCTAATGATGGCCTGATGCCGGCCAAAACGGGAAAGCTCAATAAAATAAAATATGGTCTATACATATAACTTTACATTACCTATTACAACAACACCAGTCACAGCAACCACTGCAGCAGCAACCACAGAAACAACTTTTGCCCCCATCTGTACTCCTTGTAATACCTTTACGGCCCTGTGAATTTTAAGCAGAAATAAGTATGTCTTAGAATCATGATGACAAATGAACTAGGCAATCTGGTAACCATCTTACATCAGCGTTAAAATGCTCACAGCACTTAGAGTGGGAGAAGCAAGCCTTTCACATACTATTGGTACTATTCTCCTGCAAGACCAGGGGGCCGTTTTATCAATATTTCGGTCTTACGACCTGTCTTATCTTACGACCAAAAGTTACGACTCGGTCTTAAGTCCGTTTTATCAACGTAGTCGTAACTGGCTTGGTCTTAGCTACGACGCGTACCGGTCTTACGACCATAAATACGGCGACACAGTCAGAAATGACGTCATCCGCTCACGTGAAACAATTATCGTCTGTAAACAAAAACAACAACAATGGCTTGTAACACCATAAAGCGTAAAGCTAATTTTAGCGATCGTGAAATCGCTAAAGTTGTTGAGCTTTGTGTGTCTCATCACGCCGTGTTAACGGGGAAGCACGGGGACGTTGATGGAAAGGAGAAGAATAAATGCTGGGTGGATATTGTAGAGAGGTAGGTAAAAAGAAGTCAGTATAGTATCTGTTAAAATCATAAAAAAACAGCTCCACTCCATAAAGAGAAATGTAAAATCATTTTCAAAAATGGATCGATAATGCTGAGTAGATGCACACATTATAAGCATGTAAATATCATGAATGAAAGATGCCAAACATGTTAAATGAATGACTTACCTCCTTGACTGTTGTCAAGACTGTTAACACTTCCTGCAAATCCTATATGTCCATTATGAATACTAACACAATACTTCATTGGCATAAAATAAATGCTTTTTTAATACGCTGGCATTTGATCTTAACCAATAAAGTTAAACCGCAACAATCCTTATTACTTCCATCCGTCATTTATATCCAACACGCGTACATCCAATGTATCAATGACTTAAAATGACACTGTAAAAAGCAATGTTCACACAATAAAAGCATTAACTGTTTCTATAGAATATTAAACTTTTTTACACATTCAACTATTGGAATTTAAAACTCTGTGAACTGAGCGAAATGACAAAGCAATACTGCTATCAAGTATACAAGTTTATTTTACTACCTGTGACGTAATACTGTGCTGTCTGTGACGTAATACCGTCGGGCAGATCAAAGGGGTTAGTTTGTAATATTATGATGCATATTTCATTGTTATTTGATCATAATAATTCTTACCTAACCAGATGTTATTGTTATTGTTTAAATTAACTTTTAATATTAATTTCTAAAATAGCTGTTCAAAAGCTGACATATGTCAATTTAAATAATGAGCATTTAGTTTCATGCTTATAATTCTAATATGTTAAGATTTTATAATTTCATATAAAGCCATATGTTATGGCATGTGACAAACTTTCTTTGTGATATTATCACTTATTGTTTAGTTGTCATTGTTTGAAACCTTACCATAAATATTTTTGATTGTTTAAATTATTAAGAGTAGACAGTCCCTTCCTAAGGCAAGACTTACTCAACATGTCAAGGTATCTTGACTAGTATATAAGTCTTGGAAATATTTAGTATAAAAAAAACTTAAGAAATAATAAGAAATTTGAATTTAGAATTTGTACTTTGTGTACAAATAATAATAATATCACTTTGTGTGAATTTACTTTGTGTTAAAATATCTAAAAGAATACATTTGTACTTTGTGTACATAATTAACTTTGTGAATTAGTATTTACTATAATTGTGAACAAATCAATATAATTGTTATTGGACGAAAATAAAACGTCTCAAATTACTTAGAACTTTGTGTTCATTTAAACGTTAACAACAGCAGTGGTAGCTTTTAGACATCGGCATCATCCAGGGAGCGGCTTATACAGTTACAAAGCACCACGGACGTCCAAAGACAAAAACAACACCGTTTCACTGCTTCATAATAGTAATATACATTAGGCTCTCGAGGAGAAGTTTTGACACTTGGTTACCATACTTATTCTAATAGATGCATCTAAGACATAAAAAGTGATTTGTTTAACTTTACTAAATGCACCCATCCTCTCAAAAAGCTTTTTAGGGAATATTACATACAAAGAAATATTTATAATAATAATAAAACCATTAGTCAATTTCATCATTATGCATTGTCAGATTCATTATTTAAAAATCTGTATTTTGCAGAGTAAACAGTGTTGGCGGTAACAACCGAACGTTGGAAGACGTAATAAAGAAATGGAAGGATTTAAAGGTAGTGTTACATGCTTCATTTTATGTTTAGTAGTTTCACCCATGTAATAGACTGATATGGATAAGCAGTTTGATTGACCTCAGACATGCACGTTGATTGAGCCATTAATTTAATATTGTGTGTAATCAATATCCAAATTGACAAAATCAATTCTCTGTAATTTAAGTTCACACAAATTGAAAATTGATATACCCTCTAGAAATATCAATATGAACCTGCCACAAAAGAAATGCGAGTCCTGTATGTACAAGTTCATCAATAATTTCGTTTCGCTAACTCAATTTCTTTACAGAGCCAAACAAAAAAGAAGGAGCAAAGGAGGAGACGAGAGATGCTTGAGACGGGTGGTGGAGAGGCCCCAAGCGAATTAAAGGACTGGGAAGACAAGGTTTGTCATGTTAAAGATATGATTTCTTAAAATCAATTAAAATAATAGCTTTTTGTTGAATTGATTTCATAATTAAAATTTAAAAAATTATGAATTATATTTAATTTGGATTGTTTACTGTATTGTTATGACTGCTTATTTTCCATTACATCTCTAGTGTCTGTATTTTTTAATATTGAATAAGTGGACACTATTGTTTTACACAATAATTAAGCATATTGTACCAAACTACAAAACCCAGATGCCATTCATACTCCATGTAGTTATTTTTATTGTTATATTTTTAGCTTATAACAGTCATTCCAGAGGCAAGTCTGATGGGGATATCTGGGGGTGATGATATCTTTGCATCCAATAACAGTGGTAATGATGTTTCGTTTACTAGATTTTTAATCAACCTATATTTTCTTTAAAATATTGTTAATTTCCAAAAATATATAAAATTTAAGCAGTAATATATGAAGAACGGTTTAACAATGAAACGGTATACACTTAATGTAGTAAGTAATTATCAAAATATTGCTTAAAAGCAAATATATTTCTTCCCTAATGCATAAATATAACCTTAAAATTTTCAGCTCAAGAATTGGTCGAGACCATAGTTGGTGACACGGCGTTGGTTCATGACAAGTCTGTGAATGTTCAGGTGAGTGATAGCATAGCAACACTTATGTTGTCTATCATCTGTCATACTATCAGGTATTGTTTCCAGAAAAAATACTTTTCCATGTTGTTGTTTTTTGAACCGTATGATGGTTAGTTTTTGCTATAAAACTGTCATTGAAGCTGTTAAAAAACAAAATTGTAACCTCTGGAGTGTCAGCAAGGTTTTACTATAATTTGACATAGTGACCAATTTTATGACCTCATATGACCCAAATTCAAATTTGGCCTATATTTCATTGATATAAACATTCTCACTAAGTTTCATGCAGATCAGTTAAAAGATGTTACCTCTAGAGTGTTATAAGTATATAGTGTTGATGATTGACAAAGGAAAATGGAGACAGACACATGGTGATACCAATAGCTCACCAAGTGCTAAGATGATATGAAAATAATAATCAATATCCATTCCATTGAAGGTTTCCAGTATTATTCAAGACAATGAAAGTCAGGATCCAAGTCCACCCTCATCCAAAAAGAAGCGGTAAAGAAGAATTGCACATTAACGAATTCAATAATAAAACAAATTCATTTTCTATTAACAAAAATCCAATTACCTTAATATTAAAAAACTAAAATTAAAGTGTCTTTGTTTGATTTGATAGTATTCATACACAAATTAATTCTGTTCATATTTCAACTTAAAATGAAAATCAGCTTTAAATGATTTATTTTTTTCAGAACCACAATGAATTTAAGTGATGCGCAGATAGATTTCTATTCTTCAAATGCTGAGCTGGCCAGGGAAAAAATATTATTACTAAAACAACAGACAAAAACTGAAAAAGAGAGGGAACGCTTTTTCAAGGCCGCTGCTGGTAGAATAGAATCTTCAGGCTTAGGAGATATGTATCGCCTATTTACCGAACAGTAAGCTATAGAAATATTGTAACAATCAAATTGTATCATAACAAATTATAAACAAATGATTCAACATTGATTCTAAAACATTTTTATTGCAATTCAATTGTACACTGAGCAATAAAAAAAATGGCAAACAAAATATTTGTAAATGAATACAAATCATAATAAAATTTACAATTACCATAACTGCAATATTTACCTCCATTAATTTTAAATGTCTGCCACTTTGATAGACAAAACTGATAAGCACTTATAGTAGTAAGTTCCAAATATGTGATACATGAGAAAACAACAATAGAATTTCCATATGACAACCATTCTTTCTACAAATCACTGAGCAAAATTCCCTCATGAGCATAATAAAAAAAAAACTTATCATCTTTTACATTATATTCCCTATAAACTCTAAGGAAACTTGCTTAATAAAAGTGACCAACAACTCAGAACAAGGGAGGTAAATATTGTCATAGTTATGTTTTGTCCAACTTTTATTCAAATAAATATAGTCCGGAAAATTGTTTAGAGAGAATTACGGTTAGTATCAATAGTAACTAGTACTAAAGCATGCCATCAGTAAGGCATAGTGAAAAAAATATTCATCTTAAAACATGCAAAAAAAAATAAAAATTTAAATAATGTTTTCAGGTGAAGACGAGCATGGCAACAACATGTAATTGAAATTCAGTGAAGTGCAGAAGAAATGATATTTTTAATTAAAGCCAGTGTTTAAATCTCTGTATTTGTTGTTTTCGTTATTGTTAAATATTTAAAAATTATAAGAATAAATCAACAATTTGCTGCCTGTACGCAGCAGCACCAACATCCACAATGGCTATATTGTTGGCATCATCATTATTTAAGTCTGGTGCATCGGGCATCGGAATATTATGTGAAAATTATGCAGTCTTGCACATGCAGTAATTATTTGGCAGCATCCGTCTGGTTTTCGGTATAGACAGCCCCCTGTCTTATGAAGACACCTGAAAACATGAAGCATTTTATAAACTTGACTTGTAAAATACACAATGGAAAATATTATGACAATAAGCTAACTGGTTGTAGCACAAGTGTGACCACTCATATACATACAATAGCACATCAATTACAACAGAAGTCAATAAAAAAGTTTCCACTTATGAAGGGTTAAAAGTGCTCTATTACCATGCTCACCATCACCATGTATTGGTTGTAAGTAAATGGTATCTATTTCAATCACAAATTAAATTGACCTCCAAATAAAATGCACATAATTACTGGATGATAACAAAGTCACGACCATATTGTCTTATTACCCACAGTCCCGTTGTCAATGAGGCATGTCATCGGATAAGATCAAGATTGAACACTGGACCAGGACTACATATTACAGTAAGAAAGGATTTAGGTGTACCTAAATCGGGATTTCATCATGCCAAATGCCCTCTCTACAACCATTCTGCCTACCGAATGGGCATGATTATATCGCTGCTCCGCTGCTGTACCAGGCCTCAACACTGGCGTCAACAAATATTTTCTCAGGGGACACCCTCCATCCCCTAACAGGTGACCAATGTTGGCAGTCTCTATGTGTCTCTATTAAACCGAAAACATAACATTAGTTTGTATTACAAGAAATAAGGATGCATGGAGAAATATTTGGATTTATGTAGATTTTATATATATATGCGAGTTTTAAGATTGCACAAATTGATTACTTGATGTATGCTTTCAGCGGTTTACAGTGAAATCATTACTTGTACATATGTATTATGTTATCTCCCTTTGTGATGAAGGGCATGGATTTTGTGCTCTGTGAATTTTATGGAAAATCTATGCCTTTTGTCAGAAATATTTTTGCATAATTGATATAAAACATGTTAATATGTTTTGAATGCAATAAACTATTGAATTGAATTGAATATAAATCAGTAATTAAGCAAACAAGTGATTACTGAGGATAAGTTATTTAACCCTTTACTCCATAGACCTCTAGCCCATTTACCTACTGTATGCTGATAAGACACTGGTCACATAGCCTACTCTATCTCCATACAGGTTATTGGAAAATAATTGGTGATTGACACCTGTATACTTAAACATGAAATAACAGTGTAAAGTATTAGTTTAATCACTTTTACATGGGTGTAAAAGTTTCAGGGAATTAAATTTTCTGTATAATGATGTAAATTTTATTATTGTGGGTTAAAAATTATAGAAGATACAGAAATTATAATTTGAGATACACATACACTTTGTGTATTTCTAAAAATAATTGTGGTGAAATTGGGTTTATAATCCCAACAGCACATATTAATTAGCAATTATAATTATTTATAAATGAACAAACAGTCACCATTTTAGTCAATATTTATATTTTGTTATAAAATGAGTTTATACAAGCCAAATTTATGTTCAAACACAAATGGAGATTTACTTATACAGTTATAGTTACATTGGCGTATGTTGGAACATGTAAATAAAACAAGAAGTCCTAAATGTTAAAATTGACTTCAGTATTCTCACAGCTAATGATAATTGACATTAATTAATATATATTTCTTATGGTTCATTTAATCTGATTGGTTGATGCTAATTGTTTTGCAATTCATAAGCCACGCCCTAGACAGAAGATTAGTCCTACTGGTCACTAAATTGCCCCATGTGTCAGCTGTAAAAACATAAGAGTCATAAAACTCCAGGAGATCTTTATCATGTGTTAATTCATATTGCTATTTCCTGTTTGATATAATTAATCCCATTGATAATTGCAATGATTATGTCATATCAATCTTGGATCTCAATTTGTAATTCACAAGGTGGCTGCAACTGTCATCCAAAAATATTTACTTCAAAGACTTAGCCAGCGACTTCAAACATCTTTGATGTTTATTCTTGTTGAAAATTAAATTGTTGTCACAAGAATTGCAACACAGACAATAGGTACCTGGATTTGACCTACTTTAATATTGATTTTGTTCGGGTGAATTTTCAGAAAATAGCAGACTTGTGTACACAAAAAATGTCATGATGACGTATTTTTTCTGTGAAAATTTCTTTACATGGGATTGTTTGAACGCTGTTTTTGGATTAACTTTTATTATTAACCATATTTTTTTGGTGGAATTAATATCTTACAAGATTGCTTTTTACATTAGGGTAAGTTAAAGTTATGGTACTTATTGTAAAAATCCGAGAATTTATTGTAAACTTGCCGTGAGTTTGTGAAGAAAATACGCTTCCGCGTGTCCAGCGTAAAATCGTTACCTATGATGTTTTAAATGCAGTTTATGCAAAAACTTTATATAGTAACCCAATTTTTTTTAAAATGCATTAGCTTAAGGAAAGATCGATCTTTCATAAGAATAAATTAGAATGTCCGAATTTTACGAAAAAAATCGATTTATAGTGGTTTAAAAACAAGTGAGTGAAAACGCGTGATCATGGAGATGGTATTAGGGCGTGAAATCGAGTGATCATGGAGATGGTATTAGGGCGTGAAAACGAGTGATCATGGAGTAAAGGGTTAACGCAAACATCTTGACAAAGCACGACAAACAAAGGGCAAAGAGAAATAACAATAGCTCATCTAGTTATTATGAATCAGTATATTATCACATTCAATATTGTCAAGAGAATTATTTTTTTGGTCTGGCGTTCACTCGAAAAATTAGGTTAGCCCAAAAATGTTAATTTGAAACGAAATTACCTTCAGTCCACAGTTGTCAAAGATAGATGCGTCGTGGGTTGAACCCGGCCATCTTGCCACTATGTCAGTGAATCTGTAAGGAAGATCAAACATATATGTACTTAAATTGAATAAAATAGTGACTCAATTATTAGAATGAACAAAAACAATCATTAATAGCAATACATATTGCCACTCAAAAATAGTTAATGTTACATGATCATTAAAACAGAATTAAACATACCTTAAAAATTTATGCTATTAATAGCTACCTTACTTTTCATAAATTCATACCGAAAACAAAATTATTAATAACAAGTTATTTGAAACACAACAGTGAACACACTTTTATCCTCTTTAAATTTTTAATAATTATAGGTCAAAAATAACACAGGTGTGTGTATGTAATAAATGTTCATTTTGTATTTTACCTTCCTCTATGGTCTACACATGCCTGCATGTTGATGGCATGAAAGTTTTTTCTGCATACATATACCTCCTCATTCAAGTGTGGCGCAATTATTTGAATGAGGGAGCCATCAACTGCTCCAATAGTGTTTGGTATACCGCACCGTTGAAAAAATGAAAGAGTAATGTCTTCCAGCTCTCTGCCCTCTGGAAATCTAATCAAAAATGTAATTCTTTTAGTATCTCACACAAAATAATAAAAATCTACAACAATTTCCTTTCGAAATGGTTAATATGTCACAAAATTAATTAAAAAAAGTATATAAGTTCTCGATAATACTAAATGTATTGATATGTTCATGATAAGATGCAATGTTGAATTGTTGAATGGAGTCCTTAGTACAATCTTTAGAAAGTATTAAGTCAAACTGATGCAGATCAAATTTGAGATATCTCTGTTGACTGTTTCATGAACAAATTACATATTGAAGTGTTTTTTCCCTTTCATCAAGTCTTGTTAGGAACAGGATACAACTATATAATTATTTTTACAGATAAATAGCGATGTTGTTCAATTTCTCATTAATCGCTTTGACAAAAAGGTCAATAATGTTGCATGCACTGGACCTGAAATACATCAATTTATAAACTCATTATATAAATATTTTATCTATAAATATGCTTCATACTGAACATTTCATGTATGACTATAAAGTAAATATTGTGATGCCCGAAACTTCGTGAATATGTTCATTGTGTGATTTGAATGTACAAAAATCTCTTCATGCCAAAACACGGAAAACATTACAGGCCATATTAAATATTTGCTTCATAAAAATCACTGCCAACTTTACCCTGTATTATTCAAACATAATAAAACTAGAGTTTCAATTTTTTGTAAAACAAGTTACATGTATAGCACAACATACCGACTAATACCATGTATTTCCGCAACTTCCGACAATAGGTCACCCTTAGCAACATATCGCAATCCGATGAGTACCTACAAATATAAATATTTCAATAGCTAAAACCGCACATACATTCATATACTTGTCCGGACAAGGGATTGTTTGTAGTGTGTGCTATGTATATGTTGTCATACTTATATATATTAAAAGTTAACATACAAATGATTTATGAAAGGGTGTGTTGTCACTACTATAAGTCAGTGTTGATGACTTAGTAACGCATGCCCAACAATGTTAATCATTTGTTAGCATAACACTGTATAATGTAGGCAAATTGTAACTAACACGAGTGTTAAATTCTATATGCAATGTTTTCATCCAATCAATTATACATGTTTACGTACATTCAAATGGCTGCACATTAGCAATAAATTAAGAATGAACACTAAACAATTTGTAGTTTGTACACACTTAGAGACCCTATTACGTCTGAATCATGACATCCATACCCACACCACCAACAATGAACGTTGACAAAAGCAAGTGTTATCTAAGTATTTATGGAAATCAAATATCGCTCGTTCGAATATATAGAAACAGAAAGTACGATAGAGTTTTGTTGTTATAAAATACGAGTGGGTGGGGTAAATGCAACAATCATCAAATTTACAGTAAACAATGAAGTCAAAGAGACATCAGACAGACATACTTGGAATTACAATAGAAGAACATTAATATGATCGGTACATTTCACAAATTAGAATATAAACATGAAGTAGAGCTAAATAAACTTATCGTTGTTTTAGAATAAATCCACAAGGTAAATTCGGAATTTTCAATTCAGTAACAGTTATTCCCCTTGTTATTAACTAGTGTGCCGTAACACGTACTCGAAAAACTTGGGTAACATGGATATTTCAATACAACATTAGAGCTATCTAGATTGACAGATATTAAACAGTTTTTTAATAAAAACACCAACCTGTGTCAAAACAGAAATTGGATTGGAGCGGTTCGTTTCTCTGAGAAGATTCGGCTCTAACAGCTGAACTAGACTCTCAATGCCCTCTCGTCATTCTGTAATTCCCGAGAATCTCAAAATCCCGCATTCCTATTAGCGTTTTCCTGTCTCTAAATAACCTCGGCTCCCTCATATCTCTGTCACCAGCAACAACTGCACCTATAATCGCCGCCATATTTACGACCTACGATTGGACTTAAGACTGCCCAAGGACAGTCTTAAAGTTACGACCGAATCTTACGACCGTCGTAGCTAAGACTGTTTGATAAAACAGATTTAAGACTTTTTGATGGTCTTACGACCAAACTTAAGATAAGACCGACTTACGACCGCTTGATAAAACGGCCCCCAGGTGATTCACATTTACGCACAATTTATTATTGTATAAATGCAATGCCTGTCTATCTATCTTCCGTATAGTCTAACCCCTATTGGGGACTTCGACTTGATGCGCGTCAACTGACAAAGAAAAATTAATGAGAATGAGAAGTTTGTACAGGAGATAAAGCAAAGATCGTGAGAGAAGAAAAAAGCTTGTTGTCAGTGACGCATGCGCATACATCTACATGCAGGAACATTATAGTTTCTAGTTCAAGTCCTTAGCCATGTGCTTGACGGGTCTCTTGGATTAACACAGTCATCCAGACCAGATAATGCACTTCCACTTTCCATATTAATATGCTGTCGTAGTACATTGTGTACATTGTAGCAACTTTCAATAATAATTTTGAATAAGATAGCAATAATATTATGTTCAGCATTTATAATAAAAGTAAAATTAACATTTTAAAAAATGGCATAATGTTGTATATGATATCTATTAAACAGCCAAAACAATACAACTAGTCCTTTTATGAGAAGGTTTGCAAAGAAGCAGACAACAGAAAGTCAAGGGGAGAACGCAATACAAATTTGACTATCATTTTATTTTTAATTTAATAAAAATCCCAATTTCACAAACCTCAATAAAATCCTGTTAGACACTGATTTCTATTGTCATTGGATACTAGCACGTGAAGTTTCATTGATGTAGACCAACTAGTTGCTAAAATATTAAACATCAAAAATTTGCCATCTAGGTTTCAGCCCAGTATTTTTTTGCCCTCCTTATTCTATAGTAAAACTACAAGCTTTGCACAGATATTGTGAACAACTTCACTTATTATAAGTGAAATACAGACTTACAAAGAAAATATAAGGTAAATGCTTTTCTATAAAAGTTGCCTCCCTTTAACCATTCTGCAATCTATTTCCTGCTATATAAAGCAGTCAATTTCGTTACTTCAAAATAATGGTCTATAAAATAAGGTGAAGTTGCTTCCCTTAAATGACAAATTGCATATACATGTAGTGAGAAATGTTTTCCTATTGATATTTGTTATAATATGGAATTAATAATGCCAATAGTTTTTTACAACTTTATACCTTATAATTCATGCACACTGAAGTGGTATAGACTGTTTGTTGACTGATACAGTCCATGGACAATGTCAGCTCTCCATTCTGGCACAGATGATTGGTTACACTTCAATACAATATCTGAAATGTGACTAGTGTAGAAATTCACAATTTTACCACAACACTTATACCTATAAAGATAAACACAAAATATAATGTTATTGTTCACAAACATGTTCTGTTTACATGGGACATTTAAAAGGTCCTCTATTTGAGTCTGAAAATTTAGCAGTGAAGTTAATTACAAGTTTACATATTTTTGTTAAAGTACATCTTAGAAAAAATCTTGAGAAGCACACACATCTTCCTGTGACATCAATACAGATCTAGTAACATAGGGCCTCCAGAAAATACAGAACATAATTGATATACAATGTTTGCAATGTATGGTAACTGGATTACTCAAGGAAAGTGAACTCCAGTTAGATGGCTTGTCTGATAGGCAAACAAAACTAGTCACTAAATAGCAACTAAAAGTAAAGCAATCCACAAGTATTTGTCTAGAAAGCAAGGAAATAAAATGAGAATATTTCTTTCATGTACCAGACACAGTCTAGCCTTAGTGTGCAAAATTAGCATTAAATGTTTGTAAGACTGCCAGTAATATTTATAGAAATAGTAATTCACACGATAGCAGCCTCCTTGAGCATTTTTCTGCTAACTAAATGTTCGGGCTGCCAGAGACATTTGGTCAAGAGCACCAGGACTCGGGCAGCAGTAGTGGTGGACAGCAGCAGCAGTGACCATGTATATAGGTGAATCAGGTAACTCTACGAAAGTTCCAATCAATTGAAGCAATTTCAATATACAATATGGGAGCCAGAACTACAGTGACAGCTGGAATCAGCCTTGCTTGACAATTGATTATTGTCAGAAGATTAATATATACTTACTCGAATAAGAAGGCCTCAAAAGAAGGCCCATAAAAATTATCATTACCGGTATTTCCTGTGACTATCTCCTCATGTAGGTACATCACATTTGATGCTGCACTAGGAGGAGGTGTAGAACCACCCCATAATTCCTCTTTGCCCATTATCATCAAGAACGTTGATAGGGTCGACATTTGAAAGATGAATCACCACAACCACTAAATCATTGTAGTACTTTTCTGCAATACATCAATTTTAAAACTGTTATAATAATAACACTAGGTGTCAAATCACATCCAGGAAGTGATGAGTTATATATGCATCATATTTCAAAATTTTAGTAAAATTACTAACATTTGCAATAAGTAAATTATTGAAATGGTTATTGTTTCCTGATTTTGCCCAAGGTTTAAAAAGTAAAAACAAACCATTTTAAGGGCAGTTTGAAGAGCGTATTAAATCCTGTTCGTAAAAGTAGTGACAATTTCTTTCAAGTGATGAAAGTTTCAAATTTGTTAGACTTAGTTAACACACATGTCTATGCCATGTTTCCCTTGACAATAAAGAAAAATACGAAAAGAGTTAGGGACATTTAAATGCAATTTTAATCTATACTTCCATGGCCTTTCTATTGTTCTCTTCTAGTGTAACATACCAAAAACGAAGCCTGTGGATTTACCGGATCAGTCACAATTACAAATTGATAAGGAGTAAAATCCATTATCTCGATTATCTTGAAATATCCACACAAAATTTCCTAACAAAGTTCTGCATTTTGATGCGTTTTGAACAACTCCCATTGAAACTTGTAAGTAAATTTTTACCTATGCACTGGTGACATAGTTTGAGACATGTGACCCTGCAGAATTCAAAACAAAGAAATTTACATCGAAATTGGCTTTAGTGATCCATTATTGGCGATTCAAAATGATTTTTTTCAAAATGAGTTTTTAACTTGTTCGGGGGGGGGGGGGGGCCTGTTAGAGCCAGAACCAAGGGGGCTTTCTCGCATACTCCAAAGAAAAATCTATCAAATGTTGCTAAACGTATCGCCATGCTTAATATTACAAAAAGATATATTCGACCAGTGGTGAAAATAATTGTGACGAACCGGCTTAGGGCGAAACGTGATGCCATGGCTAATGGATAGCATTTTGATATCGGCACGTTATTGTTGATTATCATTTATAAAGCATGATACCTGAAGACATAAACTGACAATTTTAATGCTAAATCCATTTCTCTTTTTTTAAACTGCAAATGGAAAGAATCTTCTTAAATATAAAGTGTGCACGCTTCGTTGCAACCGTCGTTTCTTTTGAAGTCTAGTCTGGTTCACAGCCTTTACTGTCATATAACTATTTTGATATTGAGGCAGGGAACCAGAATAGTATCAATTGGGCAAGTTATAAATGCCGTTACCGATCAACAAATGCCAATATCCTCCGGTATCAGAAGAACCTGTATCTATTAATGTTGAATCAACGGTATTTCCAACTGACCAAGGGGTTTATCAGGAGAATATCAGTATCTAAAAATTTAAATTTCTTATTGTCAAAAAGAAATAAATGTTGGCCCTAAGGTGCACAGTTGAATTATTTTGTATATTTTTATAAACAAAAATTTTAAATATGATTTTGCAAAACTTAAAAAAAACTGGCTGCAAATTTTGCACTATAACAATAAATTATACGCAATTAACAAAAATGTTTAATTTTTAAACAACAAATGCTTTCATTTCACAAAAAGTATTGCAAATAAATTCTGCTACATTAGTTTTACCACAGTACTAGATAAAACATTCACAATTTTATGATAATATAATAGCATTAGTATCATTATGAATTCTGTAACATTACAAACTGGCAGCATTTAGTGCAAGTGTGACTAATGCAACAATAAGTTCAAAGGCATGAAAAAGTAACATAAAATATAAAATAACACAATTAAGAAAGTTTTAAGATTCATTGTTTAGGTCAGATTCTGTCAAACCAGTGACATTACTGCAACTGATTCCTCTGCATTCATCATATCCTGAAGTACATTCCATACCATGTTTACTGTGTGTACACTTTTTTCAGTCACAATTTAGCTTGCACTTACACCTTACCATCTTAAGATGTTGATCAGGAGCAGCGGGTATATCAGTCTTTACAGGTATGAGTTTGTTTTGTATCGGAATCCAACCCCAGTCTAGAGGGTCAAGGGTAATATTACTGCCTATCCGATCATTGATCTGGAAATAAGTTTGCAAGCTGTAGTACTTAGCAGCTGCTGATGTTGGAGGTCATGTATTTCCAAGTTCTTTTGCTTTGTGAGCATTCACATCATTTCCTGAAGTCACACCAGTTTCAATATTGAACAGTAGTGGATCTTAACAAAATGGATTTCTTTCAGCAATGAATGATATGAATGTGTTGTGTCCTTGTAGTCTCTATCTTTGAGTGATTTGTTTATCTCTTTGTGTTGGGAGACTTGTGTGAAGCCCAGAACCCCAAAATGACAGGGTGGCATTGTTGATTTCAGCACAAGATGGCATTGACAAAAGCCACTGTGAGCACTGACATTCTGTCATCCTTTTTCCTCATGATATGCCACCAGTAGTTTTCTCACTTCTCATAAGTACTTGTTCGATAATCCTGCCCAGTCGTACAAATCAAATCACACTACATATCACACAGCTAATTATTGCTTACCCAAACAGCTTTCCATAGTTTAAAAATCCGACAGGACTTCTGCTGTATAGCGTCATTATCATATCATTATTTCCTAGCGTCTGGTTAACAAAAAGCGGTCCAGTACAACTTTTTCTGATAAACATGTTCATAACATTCTGCTGTGTATATGCGCTTCAAGATTGGCCATCATAGCAGGAAGTATTTCAGTCCACGAAAAACCAGTGAAAATAATATTTGTGAACATTGCAATGGACTTGTTCACATATTTTTGAGTGCACATTGTCTAGCATCGTTTATTGCACGATTAAATCATCAATATCTTACTTATATATGCTTTTGTTGCCCATTTTGAGTGATAATGCCTTGTAAACGCAGAATTGTAATATCTGGGTTATTAGACGCTCGTGACTTAAGTAAACATATATAGTATATGGAACGCCTTTCAGCTATATTGAATGCTCGCTAAATACGCGTCTTTAAAAACTCAAAATTTTGTAATTTTGTCATGGTTGATATACTTGAATTATTTTTCATACTGCACAAATATCACAAACCTTTAATTGTCTATGTAGCGGTTGTATCAATATTTATTTAGGCTTACCTTTGATGCATTTGTAATGTAAATTTCTTGCACATCGTCTGTAATCCTTGCAGATACTTCCATGTTTATAATGCATTGTGGGAGTGTTAACTACGGTTTCAATGCATATATTTAATATCGTTGTCGTCTTTAACGGCACTGTCTTATACATGTATGTGGCGTTTCCTGTAACTACGTATTCTCTCTCTTTTAAGAATCTACAAATGTTATTTTAATGTCAGATTTTTTGCTTGTATAGCTTTTACTTAAAATTGCTGTTTTTCACCATTTTGTAGTGTGAATAATCGATTTTCCTTCGTTCAAAACATACATATTGTAGCAGGAATGGTTTTTTTTTATATACCTCATTTTACATACTTCAGTACTAAAACCAACAATTATATGGCCTTGCCTGATTTAATGTCCAATAGTACTAGTTATCTAAACATATCAATTAATGTATGCTTTTCAGTCAGTCTTTATATTAAGTAATACAAGTTTTTCCAGTTCGCCAACGTCTATATATCAGTATTTTCATGTAGTTTTGTAGTAATTAGTGTATTGCATGGTACATGTCCTACATACCTACACATATACCTACCTTTACACCTACTAACCTAACCAAACACCCACACACCTACCTACAAATTATATGACAAAAGCGCCACAATTAATTAACACAGTCACTAGCTGTTACACAAAGCGCCGAGTGTACACGATATTTACTCAGACATCTTCGGCCATTTTCGGAATACACCAATTATGGACACATAATTACATGTACTCAAAGGGGGTCGGCACGTCAAGGAAATGACCTAAAACAGACATCCAAGTCAAAACCAATCATGCCATATAATATCATTTTGACTTGGATGTCTGTTTTAGGTCATTTCCTTGACGTGCCGACCCCCTTTGCATGTACTGGTATTGGTCCCAGATATAATGTTAGTTCAGGCGCATTATAATGTCACTTTCCGCTACTTTGTCACACTTTGTGTATGTTTGTTTGGTGTAGACCGGAACCGGAAGTAATTTTGAAATAGTGGGAAGGAAAGTGCGCGCTACATTTGTTAAAAAGTTTCAAATATTTGTAATCACGAGCATATTATATTCTTCGGTGTGAAATAAAATATTGACATAGGATGTTAGTTGTGAATTAGACTATTGACTCATCGCGAGAATACTCTAGAGCTATTCAATATTCGAGGAATGTGATGAGAGAGGGTGATGATCATGCAGGAGTATCTTAACCAAACACAGTAGGTATCCATTGATTTAAATTTTAAATCACTCTCTAGATGATTGATACATGAAATCATCCCGTCGTCTGTGTATGCTCATTAGCATCGTAGTATTAAAACAATTTTTAGTTCTTCGAGAAAAAAATGTCAATTTTGCAGGCAAAATATTAAAACAGCCATTGGAAAACAATTCAGTTCATTACAGGTTCATGAATTTTTTTTCTATATAGCATCATAGTCTCACTTGAATCTGAATCTGAATGTTTACGTCGAAGTAACCAATACTGGCTTTTATACGACGGGTGTGTGCGCGGATATTTTAGACTGATAGTGCACTTTTGAAACTAGCGACAGTTTGTTGATTTATAATGTTGTCGTCTAATTTATTCCAGTCTATGACTGTTCTAGGGAAGAAAGAGTTTTTGTAATTGTCACTTTTTGCCTGGATTAGTTGGAAACACTTAGTATTATTATTCACTAGATTTTCAACAATGTTTTTGTGAATATAATCCTCGTATTGTTTTGCTCGGATAGTTCTTTTAGGCCTAAGAGGTTTTAAATAGTGTTCAATATTGATGGCTGGTACGTGCCCTTCCACCACCTTGTACAAGAACGTCAGCCTCTGGTGGCGTCGTCTCTCTTGTAGTGGGGCCAGTTCTAGATCCTTCAGCATGGCTGTCACACATCCATCTTGTCTGGATTTGTAATCCTTCTTGATAAAGCGGGCTGAGGATCTCTGTATCCGTTCAAGCTTGTCGATTTCTCCTTGCTGGTAGGGGTCCCAGATGACACATCCATATTCCAGTTTGGAGCGAATCAGTCCTAGGTAGGCATTCTTTCGGCAGCTGGAAGGACAGTGCCTCAGGTTCCTTCTCATAAATCCGAGGGTGGAGTTGGCCCGTTTGGTGACTTTGGATATATGCGAGGTCCATTTCATGTCATCAGAGAATGTTATTCCTAGGTACGGGTTTTCCTGGACTTGTTTCAGAATTTCGCCGTTAATGGTGTAGAAATAGCTGGATTTCTGCTTAGTGCTTAGGAGATAGCATTTCTTGGCGTTGAAGCTCATACCCCAGTCTTGTGCCCATTGTTGTAGATCCTTTAGGTCTTGTTGGAGGAGTTCGTGATCTCTGATGGATTTGATAGCTCTGTATAGGAGGCAGTCATCCGCAAATAGGCGTATATCAGATTTGACTCTCTCGGGCATGTCGTTAATGTGGCAGAGGAACAGCAGGGGCCCTAACACAGTACCTTGGGGTACGCCGGATCCTACTGGGACATGTCTAGACTTCTCACCTTCTACAACCACGCACATTTCTCGTTGTTGGAGGAAGTTGGCAATCCAGTCAAGTAGGGGTCCATGAATACCATAATTCTCTAGCTTCAGGAGTAGTCGTTTGTGGGGTACTGTGTCAAATGCCTTGCTGAAGTCAAGGATCATAGTGTCGACCTGTTGATTTCTGTCGTAGTAGCCGAGTAGATCATGAGCAGTGACGACTAGCTGTGTCTCGCATGAATAGCCTGAGCGGAAGCCATGGTTTAGGTCGGTGAGTACCTTGTGCCTGTCTAGGTGGTCGAGCATATGGTGGGATATGATGTGTTCGAGAAGTTTGGACAAGACACAAGTCAGGGACACTGGGCGGTAGTTCTCTGGGGTGTGACGATCCCCTTTCTTGAATACTGGTGCAATGTTAGCGCTTCTCCAGTCTTTGGGTAGCTCCCCACTGTCGACTGACTTTTGGAAGATGGCGGTAATAGCTGGGGTTATTTCTGCCGCACACGTCTGGAGAACTCTGTTTGGTATCTCGTCAGGGCCTGTTGCCTTCCTGATGTTCATGTTCTTCAGAAGCTTTAGCACCCCTTCCTCCCCTATGTGTAGTGGGGGTATGTTCTCGTCTACATGGTTTGAGAGTGGCGGGGATGGTTGGTTGTTGTTGTCCTTCGTGAAGACCGACTGAAATTGGTTTACCAGTATCTCAGCTTTGCCTTTACAGTCGCTGACAAGGTGGCCATGGTTTCGTAGTGGAGCTACGCCTATGTTATCCTCCTTCTTGGACTTTATGTAGTTGTAGAAGGGTTTGGTGTTGTTGCTTTCTAGACCTTCGTTGATGACTTTGTTGATATGGTCCCATTCAGCTTTCCGGATGAGGCGTTTCGTTTCCTTCTGACATTTTCGGTAGTTTGTCCAGATGTTGGTTTTCTTAGCCTTTTTGAAGATTCTAGCTTTCCGCTTAAGCTGTTTTTTCACTTCTTTTGTGATCCATGGTGTTGAGTTTCTTGAGGTCTTCATTTTGGATGGGATGTTTTCTTGAATGGTTATGTTGAGTTTTTCTTTAAAGATGTCCCAGAGTTGGTGTACATTAGTGTTGTTTCGGTATAAATGAAGGATTTTTGTTGAGATGGCTGATACGTCTTTCTTTAAGTTTTCCCAGTTGGCCTTGGAGAATGTGTAACATTTCCTGGGTTTCTGTTTGGCATAATATGGCTTGGTAATGGAGTCAGCAACTACGATGTCATGGTCGGAGATACCAGGTGCGTTTGAAGTCGATTTGATGAGGGTTGGATTTGTAGTGAATATGAGGTCAAGGATGTTGTTTTCTCTGGTTGGCTTGTCATGCACTTGGGTGAGGTTGAAGTCAATGGACAGGTCAAGTAGAGCTTGTTGAACTTCCTTGTCTTGAGCATCTCTTCGCACTGAAAGGTTCTGCCAATCTATGTCAGGGCAGTTAAAGTCGCCGGCTATAATGGTGAGGCGTTCTTTGTCTTTCATCGCCAGATCAATTGACTTCCGCAGTTCATTTACATTAGCCGTGCTTCGTTGGGGCATGTAGAATGAGGAGACTAGAAGGTTCTTCATACCCTTGAGTTTAACTTGGACCCATTCTACTTCGCATTTCGTGACCAGTTCAGGTTGTTCCTCAGCTATCAGATCTTCATGTATTAGGACAAAGACTCCCCCTCCGAGTGTTCCCCTGTCGTTTCTGTAGGCCCTGTAGTGGGCTGGGAATACTTCGCTTGACTGAATGGCGTCAGGAGTAGGAGATTTGCCTGGTTGGATTCCCTTTAACCACGATTCTGTGCCGCATACTATACTTCATGTTCTCAGATCATGAATTGTTCAAGATACTAGATCTAATTACTTGAACAGTTCATACTATTCAAGGTATTTAGCCATACCTCATTGGTTAAAGTATTCTGTCCTTTCCCTTCTATATATATATATGGTAACTAAACACAATTAAAATAAATTGTATAATGTATGTTTAATTTAATTTCACAGTAGTAATTGGAAAAAATAAAAAATATGTAATTATTGATAAAGGGAGGTAATTTACTGAAAATGTTAGTTGCAAAACATAAGAAAATTGACACTGTTGCAAAATTATGTCACTTCCATGACATAATTTTGCAACAGTGTCAATTTTCTTATGTTTTGCAATGAACTTCATTTGCCATGAATAAATAATACTTTTGAAAGAAATAACAAAATTGCAAATTCCAATTTCATCATGCCTAAATAATGTTAAATTTAATGTTAAACTGTCCATGACAAGTTAACTCAACAGAGATCAACAAATCTATCAGTGGCTGTGCAAGGAATATGGTTTAACTCTATGTATAGCTGCATCAAGTACACTGTACATTGCTTTAACCCTTTACTCCATGATCACTCGTTTTCACGCCCTAATACCATCTCCATGATCACTCGATTTCACGCCCTAATACCATCTCCATGATCACGCGTTTTCACTCACTTGTTTTTAAACCACTATAAATCCATTTTTTCGTAAAATTCGGACATTCTATTTATTTTTATGAAAAGATCGATCTTTCCCTAAGCTAATACATTTTTTAAAAAATTGGGTTACTATATAAAGTTTTTGCATAAACTGCATTTAAAACATCACAGGTAGCGATTTTACGCTGGACACGCGGAAGCGTATTTTCTTCACAAACTCACGGCAAGTTTACAATAAATTCTCGGATGTTTACAATAAGTACCATAACTTTAACTTACTCTAATGTAAAAAGCAATCTTGTAAGATATTAATTCCACCAAAAAAATATGGTTAATAATAAAAGTTAATCCAAAAACGGCGATCAAACAATCCCATGTAAAGAAATTTTCACAGAAAAAATACGTCATCATGACATTTTATGTGTACACAAGTCTGCTATTTTCGGAAAATTCACCAGAACAAAATCAATATTAAAGTAGGTCAAATCCAGGTACCTATTGTCTGTGTTGCAATTCTTGTGACAACAATTTAATTTTCAACAAGAATAAACATCAAAGATGTTTGAAGTAGGTGGCTAAGTTTTTGAAGTAAATATTTTTGGATGACAGTTGCAGCCACCTTGTGAATTACAAATTGAGATCCAAGATTGATATGACATAATCATTGCAATTATCAATGGGATTAATTATATCAAACAGGAAATAGCAATATGAATTAACACATGATAAAGATCTCCTGGAGTTTTATGACTCTTATGTTTTTACAGCTGACACATGGGGCAATTTAGTGACCAGTAGGACTAATCTTCTGTCTAGGGCGTGGCTTATGAATTGCAAAACAATTAGCATCAACCAATCAGATTAAATGAACCATAAGAAATATATATTAATTAATGTCAATTATCATTAGCTGTGAGAATACTGAAGTCAATTTTAACATTTAGGACTTTTTGTTTTATTTACATGTTCCAACATACGCCAATGTAACTGTAACTGTATAAGTAAATCTCCATTTGTGTTTGAACATAAATTTGGCTTGTATAAACTCATTTTATAACAAAATATAAATATTGACTAAAATGGTGACTGTTTGTTCATTTATAAATAATTATAATTGCTAATTAATATGTGCTGTTGCGATTATAAACCCAATTTCACCACAATTATTTTTAGAAATACACAAAGTGTATGTGTATCTCAAATTATAATTTTCTGTATCTTCTATAATTTTTAACCCACAATAATAAAATTTACATCATTATACAGAAAATTTAATTCCCTGAAACTATTACACTCATGTAAAAGTGATTAAACCATTACTTTACACTGTTATTTCATGTTTAAGTATACAGGTGTCAATCACCAATTATTTTCCAATAACCTGTATGGAGATAGAGTAGGCTATGTGACCAGTGTCTTATCAGCATACAGTAGGTAAATGGGCTAGAGGTCTATGGAGTAAAGGGTTAAGTACTGAGGGATACAACTAATATGTTACAGAGAGTGAGAGACTCCACTCTTATAGCCTATAGTCAAGACAGTCATACCACATTCACTCCCTTAAAACATACCATACATTTACATTACTATTTATGACTTGAAACTTTCATTTTAAATTAAAATAGTAACAGATTTGGTAAATGCAATAATTTTTAAAATGTCATTATGAAATTGTTTAAGAACTTATATATTGAACCATTAAATCAATTGTAGTTCATGAAATAGATATGATTGTTCTGGCAAATGTTCATGGTCATTTCAAGGACTATTAGCAGTATTCTTTAATTGTTCATGAACTGTTCATGAACATAATTCAAAGACAGTTCATGTCCAAAAGTTCATGAACACAAATGAAGAACTGTTGAAGACCAGTTCATGAACTATTCTTGAAAAGTTCATGATTTCATGAACTGGATTTCACTCGGGATGTCTTTGATTGAAAGAAAAAGGTATGAATTATGAAATTATCAAACAGACTGTAAATAACTCAACGTTAATCCGACAAAATCTTAATTTTGATCAAATATTTATGTTTAGCATAGATCTTCACGCAGGTATAGGTATTTTGGCACTCTGGTCTGAAAGCAAATCACATAATCTAGTTATTTAATTATTTGTTAACTAGTAATTTATATTTCATGCCTGCATGCAGTCTGGTAGTTGCAATTTGATTTGAAATGAGATTTATACACTTTCGGTTTCCATGTGGTTTTGTTGGTTCAGTGATTAATGACAATGTAGAGATAGAAATCAAGTCATGGATGCAATGTAGCTACTTATTCTCACTCTTTTATAAACATTTCAGATTCTATTCAAACAACAACAACAACGGAAACATTTATATTATACTTAATTTCATTTTTTTTTTTATTTCACACAAACACATTTCAATATCCATATCCATGGGCTACATATACTTCAAACTTTTACTTACAGCATGAACTAATTTGCTGTCATACAGCCTGTCCCAAAGAAACGGACTTGCGCTGGAATCTGTAATAAATTCATGATAACATTAACGATAATTTGCATTAGCTAATCATGTGGATGTCAACGAAACCACGTAACTATATACAAGTTTCTTTGTTGATCATTTTGTTCCATTGCTACACACAATTTTGATGCTAAATCCACATGATGTGACCGTAAATGTTTTGGAAGCTGATGATGATGATGATGTTGGTGATGCTATATGTGATGATGATGTTGGTGGTACTATTTGTGATGATGATGATATTGGTGGTGCTCTAAGTATTGATGATAATGATGTTGGTGATTGTGCTATATGTATTGATGATGATAATGTTATATGTGATGCTGATGATGTTGGTAGTGCTAGATGTGATGATGATGATACTGAATGTGATGTTGTTAGATAATGATGATGCTATTGTCTTATTATTGTCGAAACGGTACGGATCGGATGGGTTTTACGACATCCATTGCTGTTTACAATGCGATCTTCTTAATCGCATCGATTGTCTGCACATTTGCTTGTCGGACATTTAAACTTTGATTGTGTAGTCAAAAAGGCATTTTAGGTGTGAATGTTAAAAGTCAATCATAATTTTTAAATGTTATTTATCGAAATACGCCAATTATTTGCCCATTTCTGTTTGATTTGTTAATTTTCACTTTGAAATGAGCGGTCTTTTAGCCGCACAAAATCCTATTAGAAAATGGAAATAACAGTTCTTTTCTTGGAAAACCTGCCGGTCTTTGGAATCATGAACCCAATAGGGTCAGACAAAACCAGTTACATGTGTTACATTTATCAATTAAAACATTGCTAAACCAAGAATTCTTAATAGGACTTGAAGTAAAATAAAAAATAATACTTCTAATGCACAATTTTGATCCTCCATACATACATTGAAAGAAACAAAAGAGGAGTTGAGTTGACTTAGGGGTCGAGTTAGTATGTTTCGAGTTGACTTAGGGGTCTTTGATTATTCTTTGGTCCATAGGCTGACTTATCCATTTTCTGATTAAGTCCAGCTATGTGCTGTTTTCAAAGTTGTGCCTGTTGTGTTGTTTTAATGATCATAGTCCATGAATGTGTTAATTCAAGTTTGTCTAATGTATAATATTTGTAAAAATTAGCAACCTTTATTTTTGTATTGTTATAATTGATTTTTTCAAGCGTTTGTTCATTATGCCAGTTTTCAATACACAACTACATGTATTGTATATCACACGTCGCACAGTACATGTCATAGAATTAGCTAGACTCACATTGTCACTGCTAATTAAGCAGCGCTAGAGTGGTGGCAATACTGTATATAAATATACAACAACAATTTATCGTAAACGATACTTCAAAGATTTTCTTGCATCTTCATAATTAACACTTCGACATATGAATAACAATACAAAAAACATAATAGTAATAGAGAAAAAATAGGGGTTGAGTTGACATGCCAAAAAATCAGAAAATAGGGGTCGAGTTGGTTAGGGGTCGTGTTGGTCAGGGTTGATAGTAGGTGTTAGGGGTTGAGTTGTCCTGATTCTGTATTTTCAATGTTGTTGTTTTTTTGTAATCCAAGAAATAAACCAAAGCGCTGAAAGCACTGGAGTTGTTTGGTATTGAACACTGGTTTTATATTCAGAAATTCCAGAAAGTACAGAGAAAAATGCCAACCAATATTGGACTATTTTGTTTACCAATTGATTTACCTATATTCCTCCGCGACATCCGGAGAAAAGCGCGCGGTTTTGGCGTTTGTTATGACACGCGACTAAACCCACGCCAAACATTATAATTAGGCGATTGACCCAATTTTTTTTCAGGCTGTTACAATAATTGACTTAACTCAAAACAATTTTAACATAGAATATTGAAGACATTATTTATATCAAAGACATTGTTTAGTATTTTTCTGTAAAAATCAATCCTAGATGCTAGCTTAGACCTGACTTCAACAGTTAAAACGCTCAGTTGTTGGTTAGGCTCAGTTGTTGGTTTACTTTTTGTAACAGATTTACCTTTTCTGTTATTCTTGCGCATGCGCAGAATACCTTTTATGTTATTCGTACGTAACTTCCGTAGTTAATATGCAAAGGTAGTTAAGCGATGCGACTGTCGAAATTTGCCATAGAACTAGTTGTTCTACCGAACAACTAAAAAGAAGTGGCCTTACTTTGATTTTTTATTATTCTGTTCTATTTTAGGCTGAAGCTGGAACGCCCTGATGTACTTTCCCATTGACGAAAAGGTAAATTTTTATATATTTTTCATATATTTCCTTGTTATATGTTTTTTATTATAATTAATTGGATAGTTATTCAGTTATCTGCTCTTTAATTAACGTTTTAAACAAAGTCCTTCATCAAAATCATGGAAATATACAGCCCTTATTTTATGGCAAATTTGGGGCTGAAAAGTATATATTTTCCCCCAGATTATGTCAAAATTTACCCATCGTTAAAATTATTTTTTTACCAGTTATTTCCCTGCCGTAGTCGTATTTTCATCATCAGAATCAATGTAACTCTCTTGATTTGGTTGTGAGTCTCCCGAATTATAACACAAAACCCGCCTATCTCGATTAGAATTTATGAATTATGTGAGTTGAAAATCGAGTATACTTATAAAAATTAAAAGCTTCTATGTTTGCTTGAAATTGATGCATAAATACAATTCATATATCTTAATGGGCATCACAAAACAGTGATACTCATCCCATTGATTATAGAAATCAGTGGAAAGGTTGCAACACGAGAAATCTCCCTATTGAGTCTCCAAATCTCCTTATAATAATCATGAAAAACTTTCTTGGCGGTCGAACAAATTTGGGAAGCATGTGTTTAAAAAAACGATCTATCCAACACCAAATTCATACTGTTTGCTTAATTGATCTTGCATCCAAACAATAACTTTGGTAATATGATGACCTTAAATTCCCCAGTTCAGCAATTTACGATGCAAAATGCCCCTTTCAAAAGGCCCCGCCATATTTCCCCAAAATCTGAAATGGCTGATATACTAAGCAGAACTACATGTTTGCGTGGTTAAAATAAATAGAATAAATATACAGGAAATGGCATTACCCC
Source organism: Mactromeris polynyma (assembly GCA_032209605.1). Taxonomy (NCBI): domain Eukaryota; kingdom Metazoa; phylum Mollusca; class Bivalvia; order Venerida; family Mactridae; genus Mactromeris; species Mactromeris polynyma. Next base: position 54,875,783 of record JASFXZ010000001.1, read on the forward strand.
ATTAACACATCTTTACCATAAAAAACCCTAACCAATGACATGAAGTCATCGAAACATCTTGGCAATTAAAGCACCAAAATTTGATGTAATGTCTCAATTATACAATAATAGATGTTTTAATGGGAAATACTATTTCTCTTTGTGATGTACCAGTTTCATTTGATTTAGGTTTAATAATTTATAATGTCCCAATACCTTTTGGGGTTATTGCATTTTAGGTGCCGTAAATTATTAATTCTCATGTCATTGTATTTTTTATGAGCCTTTCGCTCTGAACATTAATTTTGTATTGTTAACTAAGTCTTTTCAAGTTTTCTTGGAGTGTGAAGTTTTTGTCTTGTTATATGCACTTCTTGCTTTGTGATATTTATTTTGCACTTGGAAGCAAGAATAGTCAAACAAAGGCGTGAAACTAGCATTAATGTTGGTTTGTGTTTATGCTTTTTAATTTTTGAACAATCACCAGAAATTTAAGTGTCACAATTTCATTTACTATCATATTAATCCCTGTGTACAATTCTTTTCTGCAACAATATTGTTTAGTTTATGGTCTATATTTGATATCATGTGTTTGTCTAAATAGTTTGATTCATTTACCAATAGTTGTGTTACACATCACACACTTCACGGTAGTGTTTTGTACCTCCCTCCTTAGCCGGAATTAGGTTTGGGAAGTGCCTCTCAGTGAGTCATTTCTCAAGGTCCCTAGAATAGATGGTCTCCCTTTTTTGAACTCTTACCATCTCATGGCTAATGATTAGCTGCCACATAAGTTCTCAACAAACTTATATTAGCTCAGTGGCCTGGCACCAACATGATTGTTTTTGTACAGTACACACACATTTGTCACTACAAGGTTCACTATATGAGACTAAGTCACATCTCTTTTGTCAGTCAATTTAAGAGCAAAGAGATTTCCTCTCTGCCTGAATACAAAGTTGTCATATTTTCTGGCTCACATATCCAACTGCAGCAGTGTCTTCAGCTGTACGGCGATCAAATAAAATTATCGATGAGTATTAGTTGTCCACGTGAAGACAATATCCCTTATTCAGTAATTCACAGTTTCTGAGCAGACCCCACACAACTCCACAGGAATGTCCAAGCGCATCCTCACCATCTTTTGCCATTGAATCTGGTTCATAATCACTTCCAGTGTAAACATCAAAATCACATAAATAGCCAGACATGCTCTCTATCACAATACCTAGCAAGACATGTTCTCGCTCACAATGTTCATCTTCATCCCAAATTTGTCTGGTTTGCTGGGAATGGACTGCGTCCTCTCCATGGTACCATACCCTCATCAATCACGATATCCAGATCAGAAACCTTGCCATCTCTATATCAAATATGGGTTTCACCTAAAACAAGACGAAAACTATTTTTAGCTCTTCTGGCCAACAGCTTATGCATACATTAACAAAGTTGTTATAACCTGTAATTAGTGTTCAATCATATTAATTATACATGTAATTTGTCTGTTACGGTTTAACATTAAGAATAAACATTTCATTAATTAACAAGACTGATTACATGTACTTCGTATTTAAACTAAACTGCTGCAACAATTGTTACCCACAAGAACAAATTCAAGTGGTGATGTTGCATTTTTCCTCACTGCAACATACAATACTTCCACCAGACCGCCTCATACAACACTTCCACCAGACTGCCTCATACAACACGGGCACTAGACCGCCACATACAACACTTCCACCAGACCGCCTCATACAACACTTCCACCAGACCGCCACATACAACACTTCCACCAGACCGCCACATACAACACTTCCACCAGACCGCCACATACAACACTTCCACCTGACCGCCACATACAACACTTGCACTAGACTGTATTTTTCCTAGCTTCATCAACAATAGCATACAGTTGTCTGCACCTCTCTTGAACCTCTCTTGGATATTGATCCTTGACCCAGTAATCCGAATAAATTGATACTTCGTAATTATGCTCTTTGTTTTACCTTTTTCTTATCTTTAAAGTATGTGAATTTTGCTTTAATTGGTCTCGGTTGGGTTCTATCATGAAATCGACCAAGTCTGTGTATACACTTAGATGTCATCTGAGATATCAAAGTTTTCTGTCATGAATTATTTTATCAAATTTTCAAGATCTTCTTCTGTCAAAGCATAATTTTCTGCTTTTGGTATTCCGCCAAAAGATTTTCCCTCACGCTACGCCATTACTTTCTGGGGCATGTCATTAAAAAATATGAGCCTCCATGTACTCAAGCGAGGCATCTACAGTGCATTCGTTGTTTAAAAATATCTATTAACGGGTTTTCCCAACACTTTTAAACAATGTTGATTGATAAACATCCCCAAAAATCGACTGTGAAAAGTTAATCTATGCCTACCGCTGTTTTGTAAGGCGTGATATGATGGGATAAGCGACTAGTACAGCTGACCAATGAGTGCTTAGCTTCGTAATGGATTTCCACAGGAGTGTGTTTACACGAATTGTGTGGAGTACTAACATAGATGACAAGTCATAAATTGGTCAAAGGACATCCTGTGAAAGGTGCGATGTTCCAATGAATACTGCAATTTCGGTGAATTTGTTGAGATTTTTCAACGTAGACGGTTTCTAGATTTTTATTTAATACTCCTACTTTTGTTTTCAATATCGACTTGCGTTTATTTTCGTTTACGTCGGTCGCGTCATACAGTGTTTATTCATACTTGATATTGATGTTATTTCAAAAACATCGCTTATAGTTTTCATTTGCATTAAATTTTTGTTGGTTAAAATATTTCAGTATTGTATAATTTGACGATTTTTAATTAAACATTAGCATGTAAGGCTAGTTTCCCTAATGTTATTAAAGGTAAACAGGTCATAATATGTAAGATGACAAATGGAGTAAAGATTTATATTTTTCTTTGAAAGTCTTCTAGCATTTGGTTGATACATGGCTAAAAACGAAGGCTTATTGTATGCACACTATAATTTCTTCAGTGTGTGACTAAAAACATGCTTTCTTCTCATTGTGGAGATATGTAAAACATAAACTGACTGGAAGCTATGCACTTTTTGTTAATTTGTATGTTTCACAACTCTCAAACATAAGTAATTAAAAGATCCAGTGTCATGAAGAAAAAACAAAATCAGTGATGCGGACTCACAGCCTCCACTTCTCCCTAATTTCTCCCTACTTGCTCCCTATCTCAGGTGAAGGGAGAAGTGACTTCTCCCAAAAAATTGAGCCAAGCTTGCTCCTGTATAAATAGGTCAATAGACTTCAATTCTGCCACACAACTTTGTGTTCTATTAAAATTTCCACAATAAAATATTTTTCCTACCTACCTACCCATCTATAAAATCTAGGGTCGGTAAAGGGCAAACAAAGACTTTCTTAATTTTGACCTTGTTATTGTCTATGTTTGACTTTTGTAATTGCTATCACATTCAAGTGGTGATGTTCTCTTTTTCTCCACTGCCACATACAACACTTCCTCCTCCTCACCACCACATGACTGTATTTTTCCTGTGTGTGGGTGGCATTGTTTCGTGTTTGTAGCATTCCCTGTAGCAATTGTATCTCTCTATACATGTAATCAGTCATATATATAAATAAGATATTTAAGGGTTTGAAATGAGTGCAGTTGCTTTTTTGATGGCATCTTGCCTTTTTGAAGTGATTCCAATCAAAATATGGCTATTATTTTCACTGGGAATGCAACGACCAGGAGGGCCAGTGTCATTGTAAATTTCATCGGACCTCTTCAAATTTTACCAGTCAGGTCCGAAGTTGGACGGTCTGTCACATTGACTGCTGTTGATAACCTTGCTGTGTTAACCCTTGCACATTCTCAGAACCTGCTTTGTGGCGTTCCTCGTAGCAACTTAATCTCTTTTAATATTAAGAATAATCATTAACAAGTCTTGTGATTACATGTTCTAAGTATTCAATGAGGTTATGGTGTCAGTTAATGGTCTTTTGTTGTTTTGGGTTGCGGATGTCGATAATGGTGTTTTGTTTGGTGTTTTGGTGTTGCGGATGTTGATAATGGTGTTTTGTTTCTTGTTTTGGTGTTGTGGATGTTGAAAATGTTGTTTCATTTGTTGTTTTGTGTTTCGGATATTGATTTAAGGGTGTTTAGTGTGTTGTTTTGGGTTGCAAATGTTGAGAATGTTGTCTTGTTTGTTGTTTTTGGATTGCTGATGTTGATAATGGTGTTAACAAAGCACCATTATCAACATCCGCAACCTGAAACAACAAACAGAAGACCATTAACTGACACCTTAACCTCATTGAATACTTAGTACATGTAATCACAGACTTGTTAATGATTATTCTTAATATTAAAAGAGATTAAGTTGCTACAAGGAACGCCACAAAGCAGGTACTGAGAATGTGCAAGGGTTAACACAGCAAGGTTATCAACAGCAGTAAATGTGACAGACCGTCCAACCTTGGACCTGACTGGTAGAATTTGAAGAGGTCCATGAAATTTACAATAACACTGGCCCTCCTGGTTGTTGCATTCCCAGTGAAAATGATAGCCATATTTTGATTGGAATCACTTCAAAAAGGCAAGATGCCATCAAAAAAGCAACTGCACTCATTTCAAACCCTTAAATATCTTATTTGTAACTTTAAAATGTTATAAAATCACCCAATTTATTTGTCTATCTTACGATTTCACTCAATTATTTTTATTTTTATAAGTTTTCACCCAATTCAGTAAATTCTTATCTGGAGCACTGGTATATAATTTGTTTATAAAACGTTTGAAGGCATATATATATATAGGCAAATATTCAAGTCAATATACACATGTACATGTATTTACAAACACACACACGCCTTATTTTCATTGTCTAACATTTAGGGGCTCTCGTTAATTTGTGACCTTTTTGTGAATTTTATTATGCCTTGACAGCCAAGCAAAGCCAAACAAGTTTCTCAATAACCTATTTGATTTGGTTATATTAACCTCTGTGTTTAAAGCAAGTACACTTGGTTCCAGCTAACTGCCACCTACAAAATTTCCACTAGACTGCAACATACATCAGACTTCTCCATACCTTGGTGCATCATCTTGTGAATAATTTCCTAAATTGTTGCCCAGAAAGAACCTCACTATTGTCTATGCTGTAACATTCTTTACCATAAAATTGCTATTGACTTGTGTAGCTTTTCTGCACTTCATGATTCTCATCACATGAGTTTGTATGTGTTTCACAACCTTTATCATAATCTGGTGGTTGAGAGTTATCTTCAACAGAAACAACAATACCTTTAATATCTAAATATCTGTTGTTATTGTCTATGTTTGGCTTTTGTAATTGCTATCACATTCAAGTGGTGATGTTGCATTTTTCTTCACTGCCACATACAACACTTTCACTTAACCACCACATGCAACACTTCGGCCTAACCACCACATACAACACTTACACCTAGGCTGCCACATACAACACTTCCACCTTGGCTGCCACATACAACATTTCCAACAGACCGCCTTACTGAATTATCATTTCTATTATATCACTTTTGCATGCATATAATATAGTCAAATATTTCTGTCAGTATACACATATACAAACACACAAACGCCTTATTTTCATTGTCTTACACTAAGGTCGCTCACGTTAATTTGTGACCTTTTTTTTGAATTTATTATGGCTTCACAGCCCAATAAAGCCTAACAAGTTTCTCAATAACCTATTTGATTTTGTTATATTAACCTCTGTGTTTAAAGCAAGTACACTTGGTTCCAGCTAACTGCCACATACTACATTTCCACTAGACTGCAACATACATCAGACTTCTCCATACCTTGGTGCATCATCTTGTGAATAATTTCCTAAATTGTTGCCCAGAAAGAACCTCACTATTGTCTATACTGTAACATTCTTTACCATAAAATTGCTATTGACTTGTGTAGCTTTTCTGCACTTCATAATCTCATCACATGAGTTTGTATGTGTTTCACAACCTTTATCATAATCTGGTGGTTGAGAATTTTCTTCAACAGAAATAACAATACCTTTGATATCTGAATATCTGTTGTTATTGTCTATGTTTGGCTTTTGTAATTGCTATCACATTCAAGTGGTGATGTTGCATTTTTCTTCACTGCCACATACAACACTTTCAATTAACCACCACATGCAACACTTCGGCCTAACCACCACATACAACACTTACACCTAGGCTGCCACATACAACACTTCCACCTTGGCTGCCACATACAACATTTCTTACAGACTTCTCCATACCTTGGTGTATCATCTTGTAAATAATTTCTTAAATTGTTGCCCAGAAAGAATGTCACTATTGTCTGTGCGGTAACAATCTTTACCCTCAAATTGCTATTGACCTGTGTTGCTTTTCTGCACTTTTCTCATCACATGAGATGGTATGACTGTTTCACAACTTTTGTAAATCATATTCCGGTGGTTGAGAATTATCTTCCACAGGAAAAACTATACTTTTAATATCTGAATCGCTATTGTTATTGTCTATGTTTGGCTTTTGTAATTGCTATCACATTCAAGTGTTGATGTTGCATTTTTCTTCACTGCCACATACAACACTTTCACTTCACCACCACATACAACACTTCTGCTTAGATCATCACATACAACACTTCCATCTAACGGCTAGGGTTGTAACGAGTATCCGAATATCCTAACACTGATGGTTAAAGGCCAGCAATCCGAGTTTCAAATTCGTCCACTAATAAAAATAAAGATCGTCAATTGATGAATCATATTATCTAAACATTTAAAATTATTTTAGACAAAATAATTCACATTCACCATTTCACTTTCATCGATAGATAATTCAAGAAACAAAAAACACATAGGTGTGGATTGAAAACAAAACCAAAAGAGGGTCACATGAGAAATGAAGAGCTAGAGAAAGCATAGTTTCGAAGCAAAGGAATCTCGAAATAGTTAATAATTTTACGATCCAATAAATACTAAAATTAATTTGAACATTAATAAAATAACATAGTTATTCATTTGGCACACAAATTATTTCCTGTGTGTCGGTGGCATTGTTTTGTGTTTGTAGCATTCCTGTAGGGACTGTATCTCTCTATATATCTCTATACATGTAATCAGTCAATTTAGTTTGCCTGCTTTGAAGGGAAATTTGACAAAAATGAAGTTGCCGGCTCCTTGTGGAAGGGTAAGTTTGTACTGGTTAGATTTCAGTCCAGGAAAAACTGGTTAGGTGAACCGGCCGCCCTATATAACTGAAATATCGTTGAGAAACGGCGTTAAACCCGATGAAACAATGCTTTGAAGGGTTCAAACATTGTCTGTATTTCTTTGAGATTTGAAATAATTATACATGTAATCAGTCAATTAAGGTTTAAAGTTAGGAATGGACATTAACCAGTTTGCTTTTACATACTTAACACACATCTACAAGTTAATGGTGACTTGTATCAATTGAAAAACTTACTAAACACATCTACAAGTTAATGGGGACTTGTATAAGTTTCAAAAAATAAATAAACACATTAAGTTCTAACTTTAATGAACACTAACATGTCTGTGATTACATGTACTTATAGTATTTAATGAGGTCAAACATTTGCATTTGGCGAGGTGGTGCCTGCTGACCCAATTGCACTTGTTTGTATTTCTTTAAAATTAGGAATGAACATTAACAAGTATGTGATTACATACTAAACACACATCTACAAGTTAATGGTGACTTGTATCAGTTTCAAAACTAACTAAACCCATGTACAAGTTAATGATGACTTGTATAAGTTTCCAAAATAAATAAACACATTAAGTTCTAACTTTAATGAACATTAACATGTCTGTGATTACATGTACTTAATATTCAATGAGATCAAACATTTGCATTTGGCGAGGTGGTGCCTGCTGACCCAATTGCACTTGTTTGTATTTCTTTAAAATTAGGAATGAACATTTACAAGTATGTGATTACATACTAAACACACATCTACAAGTTAATGGTGACTTGTATCAGTTTCAAAACTAACTAAACCCATTAACAAGTTAATGATGACTTGTATAAGTTTCAAAAATATACACATTAAGTTCTAACTTTAATGAACATTAACATGTCTGTGATAACATGTACTTAATATTCAATGAGGTCAAACATTTGCATTTGGCGAGGTGGTGCCTGCTGACCCAATTGCACTTGTTTGTATTTCTTTAAAATTAGGAATGAACATTTACAAGTATGTGATTACATACTAAACACACATCTACAAGTTAATGGTGACTTGTATCAGTTTCAAAACTAACTAAACCCATATACAAGTTAATGATGACTTGTACAAGTTTCAAAAATATACACATTAAGTTCTAACTTTAAAGAACATTAACAAGTCTGTGATTACATGTACTTAATATTCAATGAGGTTAAGGTGTCATTCAAGCATTAAAATAAGGAATGGACAATACCAAGTCTGTGATAACATGTACTTAATATTCAATGAGGTTGGAATGGACAATACCAAGTCTGTGATTACATGTACTTAATATTCAATGAGGTTAAGGTGTCATTCAAGCATTAAAATAAGGAATGGACAATACCAAGTCTGTGATTACATGTACTTAATATTCAATGAGGTTAAGGTGTCATTCAAGCATTAAAATAAGGAATGGACAATACCAAGTCTGTGATTACATGTACTTAATATTCAATGAGGTTAAGGTGTCATTCAAGCATTTAAATAAGGAATGGACAATACCAAGTCTGTGATTACATGTACTTAATATTCAATGAGGTTAAGGTGTCATTCAAGCATTAAAATAAGAAATGGACTATAACATGTCTGTGATTACATGCACTTAATATTCAATGAGGTTAAGGTGTCATTCAAGCATTAAAATAAGGAATGGACAATACCAAGTCTGTGATTACATGTACTTAATATTAAATGAGGTTAAGGTGTCATTCAAGCATTAAAATAAGGAATGGACAATACCAAGTCTGTGATTACATGTACTTGATATTCAATGAGGTTAAGGTGTCATTCAAGCATTAAAATAAGGAATGGACAATACCAAGTCTGTGATTACATGTACTTAATATTAAATGAGGTTAAGGTGTCATTCAAGCATTAAAATAAGGAATGGACAATACCAAGTCTGTGATTACATGTACTTGATATTCAATGAGGTTAAGGTGTCATTCAAGCATTAAAATAAGGAATGGACAATACCAAGTCTGTGATTACATGTACTTAATATTCAATGAGGTTAAGGTGTCATTCAAGCATTAAAATAAGGAATGGACAATACCAAGTCTGTGATTACATGTACTTAATATTCAATGAGGTTAAGGTGTCATTCAAGCATTGAAATAAGGAATGGACAATAATATGTCTGTGAAAGTTAAGAATGTGTTGGAACAAGTCTGTGAAATTTAATGATATTAAGAGAGATTAAGTTGCTACAAGGAACGCCACATACACCTATGCTATCTATTCGATGCACACTGGCATAAGCTTTATTTACACATGTTTACTGTCCTACTTTTGGGACATTAGCGAGTCGTTGCAAGCGACTTGCTCAATGGCTGTGGACACATGTCTATTCGCCTGTCTTAAAAAACTGAAAATATCAGTCTTTCCAAAGTTATAAAGCTGGGAGTGAACATGAAGGTATCGGAATGAGTGCCTGATGCTAATGAAGAGTACATTTCCACCAGACTGACACATACATCACTTCCACCTCATCACCACATACAACACTTCCAACAGACAGCCTCACTGATTTTTTCATTTCTATTATATCAACATACATGGTAGTCACTTTCACCTTACTGTCACATACGATACCTGTGTACCAGTTAGTTTATCAGGTCTTTATCACACAAGTGTTTGCATATTGTGCATACTTAGTAATGAAAGCGTTTACATGATCAAGATCTGACACGCTTTACCAAATTGTCAAAACAAGGAAAAAAACTCAATTTTGAAAAGAAAACATGTGTCATAATGTAAATCAAATACAATTTTAGTTACTTTTCATCCCCATCACCAATTTTTCAAAAAGCATTGTTAAACCAATATTATTTGACGCTGTCAACAAAGTCATAGACCTTATATTCTCAAAGAAAGTAAATAAACACGATGGACATATAGTTGCTGAGAAAACTTATGCGTCATGGAAAGACATGTTACATAAACAGTTACTAGTATTAATCATGATTAATTGTAAAAACTATTTACATGTTTCACTCAATTATTGTAAACTTACTGAGTGAAAATCACCCAATTTATTCATCTATCATACAATTTCACTCAATTGTTTAAATTTAAGTTTTCACCCCAATTCAGTAATTTCTTCTCTGGAGCACTGGTATATAATTTGTTTATAAAAAATGTTCTGTTCAATGTATGTTGAGAAAAACTACATTGTCATAGTTTTCATTTGTAGTAAACACTTTTAGCTACTAAAACTAGGCATAGCATCAGATTTACTTCCTGATCAGCGATTTTTAATAGACCTTATAATTTAAGTATGAATGTAATTATTATATAATCATAATGCCAATCAGAGCCAAACATGATTGCAATAACTTATTTGATTTGATAATATTTACCTCGGTGTTTAAAACGAGTACACTTGGTTCCTGTATCATACCAAAATAAATTTGTATCCAAGTTTAATCGGTACTTGCACAGTAAGGGTTAATCTGGCTGAGTAGTTTCGTGTCTATAATGGCTCTAAACCATGGTCCAATAAATTGGTCAGTTCTCTCCTATCCTTATCTCAATTTGTGCCATTTGTATCCCTGTTTCCTCTGTTGCTTCTCGAATATTTAAATTTCACTAAATGGTGATGTGTTGTAGATAGTACTGCATATGACTTTATTGGTTTGGACTTCAATATTCATTGTTGTCTTGTTTTCTACCCCCAGCTGGAGGGGGGGCTAGAATTCCCCAGCTGTCGCACTACAGAGGGGTACAACCCCCCCACTGTGCCTGCATTCCATGTAATAGGCCTTTCACAGTACAACATTTTCTTGTCGATTGTGTTGACCTTCAACCAATCCGCTCCTAATTTTTCAATACCACTGACATTAAAAGGCCGTTTGAGACAATACAAGTTGGAAAAATTATAAGTTATATCAAAGAGATTGGCTTGTACAACAAGCTATGATCCTTTTTAATTCACACCTTCATACTTTACAAATAGAAATTTTACAGTACATTCCTTCTTTACCTTTCAAAACTCCTCTCAGGATATAGAATTTGTAAGTGGGGAAGCCATCCCACAGGCTTATGAAAGTTTGGGGCTCTACCCAGGTGCCTGTCTGGTGTCTTTCTCTGTCCTAGCAGTTGGAGTGGTTACTGTATGACTCTGGTTGCTAATATATGACAATTTTTGTAAGGTTGGTAAATGTATATGTATAGTAAATGGTGACAATAGCGTGGTGAGTAAATGTTGATGCCGGGATGAGCAAGTGTTGACGACCGCATGCTGAGTAAATGTTAACTACCTGTTACAGTTGACTTTCACATGGTGGGGTATGTGTTGACTATCATGTCCGGGACTGCGTATTGACTATCTCATGCTATTGATCCATTGACTTTCACATGGTGGGGTATGTGTTGACTATCATGTCCGGGACTGCGTATTGACTATCTCATGCTATTGATCCATTGACTTTCACATGGTGGGGTATGTGTTGACTATCATGTCCGGGACTGCGTGTGGACTATCTCATGCTATTGATCCATTGGCTTTCAAATGGTGGGGTATGTGTTGACTATCATGTCCGGGACTGCGTGTTGACTATCTCATGCTATTGATCCATTGAATTGTTTTAATCCACTCAATTATTGTAATTTAAGTTTTCACCCAATTCAGTAAATTCTTCTCTGGAGCACTGGTATATAATTTGTTTATAAAAAATGTTCTGTTCAATGTAATGTTGAGAAAAACTACATTGTCATAGTTTTCATTTGTAGTAAACATTTTTAGCTACTAAAACTAGGCATAGCATCAGATTTACTTCCCGATAGTGATTTTTAATAGACCTCATAATTTAAGTATGCATGTAGTTATTATATATACATGATGTCAATATGCATAAAAGGAAATGGAGAAAATCTTCTGTTTTAACCATTTTATACCTTGACCTTGTTAATCTTTAACACAATTTAGCTTAATATAATAGTATATTTGAGGATTTCGGTCCTTATTAATTTCCGGGCCAGTAATATTCTGTCCGGGCCAGTAATACTTCCAAGTTTACCAGTCCTCAGGTCCAGTAATATTTCTGTGTCTTTCCCAAAAACTGCAACAGCATACTCACTACCATGTATTTGAGTAGATAGAACATCATTATTGTCTGTACTGTAACAATTGTTACCCTCAAAGAACATCATTATTGTCTGTGCTGTAACAATTGTTACCCTCAAAGAACATCATTATTGTCTGTGCTGTCACAATCATAACCCACCTAGAACGTCGGTTTTCTGCACTTCATGAAACTCATCACACAAGTTTGTATGTGTTTCACAACTTTCATCATCATATTCCTGTGGTTGAGAATTTTTGTCGCTGTGTACAACATGACCTTCAATATCTGAATCACTCTTGTTATTGTCTATGTTTGGCTTTTGTAATTGCTATCACATTCAAGTGGTGATGTTGTCTTTTCTTCTTTGCCTCAACAACCACTCCAAACTATCCGCCTCATACAACACTTCCACATAACTGCTACTTTCAACACTTCCACCAGACCGCCACATTCATCACTTCCGCCTAGATGCAACATACAACTCTTCCAACAGACCGCCTTACTGAACTTTTCATTGCTATTATATCACTTTTGCAGGCATATATATGCAAATGTTTAAGTCAATATAAACATGTACATGTATTTACAAACACACACACGCCTAATTTTCATTGTCTAACATAGGGCCCTCTCGTTAATTTGTGACCTTTTTGTGAATTTTATTATGCCTTGACAGCCAAGCAAAGCCAAACAAGTTTCTCAATACCCTATTTGATTTGGTTATATTAACCTCTGTGTTTAAAGCAAGTACACTTGGTTTCAGCTAACTGCCACCTACAACATTTCCACTAGACTGCAACATACATCAGACTTCTCCATACCTTGGTGTATCATCTTGTAAATAACTTCTTAAATTGTTGCCCAGAAAGAACGTCACTATTGTCTGTGCCGTAACAATCTTTACCCTAAAATTACTATTGACTTGTGTAGCTTTTCTGCACTTCATGATTCTCATCACATGAGTTTGTATGTGTTTCACAACCTTTATCATAATCTGGTGGTTGAGAGTTATCTTCAACAGAAACAACAATACCTTTAATATTTGAATATCTGTTGTTATTGTCTATGTTTGGCTTTTGTAATTGCCATCACATTCAAGTGGTGATGTTGCATTTTTCTTCACTGCCACATACAACACTCACTTCACCACCACATTCAAAACTTCGGCCTAACCACCACATACAACACTTACACCTAGGCTGCCACATACAACACTTCCACCTTGGCTGCCACATACAACATTTCCAACATACCGCCTTACTGAATTATCATTTCTATTATATCACTTTTGCATGCATATAATATAGTCAAATATTTCTGTCAGTATACACATATACAAACACACAAACGCCTTATTTTCATTGTCTAACACTAAGGTCGCTCACGTTAATTTGGGCCTTTTTTTCAATTTATTATGGTTTCACAGTCAAATGAAGCCTAACAAGTTTCTCAATAACCTATTTGATTTTGTTATATTAACCTCTGTGTTTAAAGCAAGTACACTTGGTTCCAGCTAACTGCCACCTACAACATTTCCACTAGACTGCAACGTACATCAGACTTCTCCATACCTTGGTGTATCATCTTGTGAATAATTTCCTAAATTGTTGCCCAGAAAGAACCTCACTATTGTCTATGCTGTAAAAATCTTTACCATAAAATTGCTATTGATTTGTGTAGCTTTTCTGCACTTCATAATCTCATCACATGAGTTTGTATGTGTTTCACAACCTTTATCATAATCTGGTGGTTGAGAATTTTCTTCAACAGAAACAACAATACCTTTGATATTTGAATATCTGTTGTTATTGTCTATGTTTGGCTTTTGTAATTGCTATCACATTCAAGTGGTGATGTTGCATTTTTCTTCACTGCCACATACAACACTTTCACTTCACCACCACATGCAACACTTTGGCCTAACCACCACATACAGCACTTACACCTAGGCCACCACATACAACACTTCCACCTTGGCTGCCACATACTACATTTCCAACATACCGCCTTACTGAATTATCATTTCTATTATATCACTTTTGCATGCATATAATATAGTCAAATATTTCTGTCAGTATACACATGTACAAACACACAAACGCCTTATTTTCATTGTCTAACACTAAGGTCGCTCACGTTAATTTGTGACTTTTTTTTGAATTTTTTATGGCTTCACAGCCAAATGAAGCCTAAAAAGTTTCTCAATAACCTATTTGATTTGGTTATATTAACCTGGATGTTTAACCCATTTCATGCGGGATACGAATGAATTCGTATCTACCCTTTTCATTCGGGATACGAATTGATCCGTAGTTCGTACATGTACATTGGAGAAAGCTGTGTAAACAGCGTAAAACGTCATCATTTCATGTGAACTCTTCAGGAAGTTATGCAGGAAGGTTTCCGCTTGCACATGCGCATAAATACATAAATAAAGCGCGAAATTGAAATAGTCAGGAAGTGAAAATTCGACAGAATTTACGAGACGATTTTTTGAGTTTTTCGATCGAAATAAAGTAATGGCGGACGGATCTGATATCAACAGTGATGGGAGTGATATAGACGTGGACTATGATGATATTGATAGTATTTTGGACGAGGAATTAGGTGGAATAAACTTGCAAGACGTTCGGCGAGATGACAACGACTGGTTACACGGATTTTTTGACTCGGACAGCGACGATGACGCAGAATTTGAGGGATTTGATGCAGATTGGAAGACTGAGAACTTCACAAATCGTGACACTAGTGAGTATAGTGGTATTGGTGGGTCGATTTTTCAGCACCCAGAAGAGGCTTTACCACACCATTACTTTGATTTGCTGTGGGGTGATGACCTTTGGTCACATTTGGTTACAGAAACCAACCGGTATGCTGACCAGGAACGGACACGCAATCCACCACCAACGTTTGCACCTAAATGGACGCCGGTAGACATTCCAGCCATGAAAGCCTTCATTGGACTGTGTTTTTGCATGGGGATCATGCGGCTTCCATCCAGGAATGACTATTGGCGGGTAAAGAAGCGGATGTTCAAGACAAACTTCAACTCCATCATGCCAAGAGACAAGTTCAACCTGATATGGCGGTACTTGCATCTGACCAACAATGAAGCACCACCACCGGCTACTCCAGACAAGCTGTGGAAGCTCAGATGGTTCTTGAATTATCTAAACACCAAGTTCAGAACCATGTACACACCATATGGGGATGTAACTGTTGATGAAAGCATGGTTAAATTTAAAGGGCGTCTTGGATTCCGACAGTACCTACCTTCCAAGCCAATCAAGTGGGGAGTGAAAGTTTGGACACTTGCAGAGAGTCACACCGGCTACATACACCAGTTCCAAGTGTACACAGGCAAGGAGGGTAACCAGGAGAAAGGACTTACTCACAGAGTAGTCACTGATCTCATTAGCCATGTCCAACACAAGAACATTCGCGTGTTTATGGACAACTTTTATACAAGTCCGACGTTACTCTCCGAGCTACTGATGAGGGGTGTCTACGGCTGTGGAACAGTTCGTGTCAATCGAAAGGGCCTGCCAAATGTACTGCTGCCAAAGAACGTCAAGCTGGACAAACATGAATATCGTTTGGCGCAGAAAGATGACCTGAGCTGTTGCATATGGCAAGACACAAAAGCGGTGATGGTTCTGTCCAATTTTCACGATCCTGAATCTACAGGTATAGTCAATCGACGCTCGGGAAATGCACGCCAGCAGCAAATCAGGGTTCCAAAGATGCTTGCAGACTACCAGAAGAATATGAAAGGGGTAGACCTATCTGACCAGATGATTGGCTACCACATGATCAACCATCGCTCAAGAAAATGGTGGCGCAGACTATTTTTCCACTTTATGATGGGCAGTGCACTGAACGCGTACATTATTGCAAAGGATACCAACCCCGAAGTGGTGTATAGGGAATGGCCCAATATTCAGGACTTCTTGGAGGACCTGGCTGATGGCTTGATTGGCGACTTTCGGTCTGGAAAGAACGCTCCAACCGTGGACAATGCAAGGCCAGCTCGACGACACGACATGGAGCGATTATTTGAAAAGGAGAAGGTCTGTGTCGAATGCAGGGCCAAGTCCAATCGTGGCGAACGGGTTGGGACATCCAAGTTTGGATGTGTACAGTGCAATGTGCCTGTCCATCATCAGTGCTTCCCTGCTCATATTACAAGAGCAAACAACCTGTAAATGGTTGCGCTGGTTGATGGAGTGAACACAGGACAGTGTAGATATTTTTAAGTGTAAATAAATATAAAAAAAGGAAAATTCGTACCCAAAAAAAGTGTTTTAGTGTGTAAAAATTAGTGTTTCAGTGTAAATGGATATATATATATATATATATATGTAGTGAACACAAAATAATATGAAGTTTATTTTATATAAATATTGGTTTGTATATGGCCATAATAAAAGGCCTTTTTATCTCGTGGCCAGTACATGTGTTTCGGTGATTTTTTTGTGTACATACCTGAAAGTAGAAAAAATATCATAAGTTGAGTTATAATTGGAATATTTTCATAAAATTTTCACCAGTGTGTTATGTATATAATAAGGATAAATTCTCTCACTTGGATTATACCTTTAAAACCAGAGGAAAGTATGGATATTTACCACTGAAGGCATGGTAGGATTTTTTTTCATGACCAAACACCCAACGTTCAGCATGCTTGTTATGATTTTATAGTTTGCATGCTTTTCAATATGTTGATGATTTTTATATAGCTGTAAAGAGAATTTTATTATCTTTCCAGTGATGTATAATGTGTAATAATATCTTGAATAATAAGTGAAATATAGGTGTTTATATCACCATACCCCCAAAAGCCTAACAAGGCTTATCAGTAACTGACAAAATGCCCAGATATTGGAGATATCTTATCTGGATTGGCTGCAGAATGAAATGGGTTAAAGCAAGAACACTTGGTTCCAGCTAACTGCCACCTACAACATTTCCATGAAACTGCATGCACAATACATCAGACTTCTGCATACCTTGGTGAATATCTTGTGAATAATTTCCTAAATTGTTGCCCAGTAAGAATGTCACTATTGTCTGTGCGGTAACATTCTTTACCCTCAAATTGCTATTGACCTGTGTTGCTTTTCTGCACTTCATGGTTCTCATCACATGAGATGGTATGACTGTTTCACAACTTTTATAAATCATAATCTGGTGGTTGAGAATTTTCTTCAACAGAAACAACAATACCTTTAATATCTGAATATCTGTTGTTATTGTCTATGTTTGGCTTTTGTTATTGCTATCACATTCAAGTGGTGATGTTGCATTTTTCTTCACTGCCACATACAACACTTTCACTTCACCACCACGTGGTTTCAAATTCGTCCACTAATAATAAAGATCGTCAATTGATGAATCATATTATCTAAACATGTAAAATTATTTTAGACAAAATAATTCACATTCACCATTTCACTTTCATCGATAGATAATTCAAGAAACAAAAAACACATAGGTGTGTATTGAAAACAAAACCAAAAGAGGATCACATGAGAAATGAAGAGCTAGAGAAAGGTGTGTATTGAAAACAAAACCAAAAGAGGGTCACATGAGAAATGAAGAGCTAGAGAAAGCATAGTTTCGAAGCAAAGGAATCTCGAAATAGTTAATAATTTTACGATCCAATAAATACTAAAATTAATTTGAACATTAATAAAATAACATAGTTATTCATTTGGCACACAAATTATTTCCTGTGTGTCGGTGGCATTGTTTTGTGTTTGTAGCATTCCTGTAGGGACTGTATCTCTCTATATATCTCTATACATGTAATCAGTCAATTTAGTTTGCCTGCTTTGAAGGGAAATTTGACAAAAATGAAGTTGCCGGCTCCTTGTGGAAGGGTAAGTTTGTACTGGTTAGATTTCAGTCCAGGAAAAACTGGTTAGGTGAACCGGCCGCCCTATATAACTGAAATATCGTTGAGAAACGGCGTTAAACCCGATGAAACAATGCTTTGAAGGGTTCAAACATTGTCTGTATTTCTTTGAGATTTGAAATAATTATACATGTAATCAGTCAATTAAGGTTTAAAGTTAGGAATGGACATTAACCAGTTTGCTTTTATATACTTAACACACATCTACAAGTTAATGGTGACTTGTATCAATTGAAAAACTTACTAAACACATCTACAAGTTAATGGGGACTTGTATAAGTTTCAAAAAATAAATAAACACATTAAGTTCTAACTTTAATGAACACTAACATGTCTGTGATTACATGTACTTATAGTATTTAATGAGGTCAAACATTTGCATTTGGCGAGGTGGTGCCTGCTGACCCAATTGCACTTGTTTGTATTTCTTTAAAATTAGGAATGAACATTAACAAGTATGTGATTACATACTAAACACACATCTACAAGTTAATGGTGACTTGTATCAGTTTCAAAACTAACTAAACCCATGTACAAGTTAATGATGACTTGTATAAGTTTCCAAAATAAATAAACACATTAAGTTCTAACTTTAATGAACATTAACATGTCTGTGATTACATGTACTTAATATTCAATGAGATCAAACATTTGCATTTGGCGAGGTGGTGCCTGCTGACCCAATTGCACTTGTTTGTATTTCTTTAAAATTAGGAATGAACATTTACAAGTATGTGATTACATACTAAACACACATCTACAAGTTAATGGTGACTTGTATCAGTTTCAAAACTAACTAAACCCATTAACAAGTTAATGATGACTTGTATAAGTTTCAAAAATATACACATTAAGTTCTAACTTTAATGAACATTAACAAGTCTGTGATAACATGTACTTAATATTCAATGAGGTCAAACATTTGCATTTGGCGAGGTGGTGCCTGCTGACCCAATTGCACTTGTTTGTATTTCTTTAAAATTAGGAATGAACATTTACAAGTATGTGATTACATACTAAACACACATCTACAAGTTAATGGTGACTTGTATCAGTTTCAAAACTAACTAAACCCATATACAAGTTAATGATGACTTGTACAAGTTTCAAAAATATACACATTAAGTTCTAACTTTAAAGAACATTAACAAGTCTGTGATTACATGTACTTAATATTCAATGAGGTTAAGGTGTCATTCAAGCATTAAAATAAGGAATGGACAATACCAAGTCTGTGATAACATGTACTTAATATTCAATGAGGTTGGAATGGACAATACCAAGTCTGTGATTACATGTACTTAATATTCAATGAGGTTAAGGTGTCATTCAAGCATTAAAATAAGGAATGGACAATACCAAGTCTGTGATTACATGTACTTAATATTCAATGAGGTTAAGGTGTCATTCAAGCATTAAAATAAGGAATGGACAATACCAAGTCTGTGATTACATGTACTTAATATTAAATGAGGTTAAGGTGTCATTCAAGCATTAAAATAAGGAATGGACAATACCAAGTCTGTGATTACATGTACTTAATATTCAATGAGGTTAAGGTGTCATTCAAGCATTAAAATAAGGAATGGACAATACCAAGTCTGTGATTACATGTACTTAATATTCAATGAGGTTAAGGTGTCATTCAAGCATTAAAATAAGGAATGGACAATACCAAGTCTGTGATTACATGTACTTAATATTAAATGAGGTTAAGGTGTCATTCAAGCATTAAAATAAGGAATGGACAATACCAAGTCTGTGATTACATGTACTTAATATTCAATGAGGTTAAGGTGTCATTCAAGCATTAAAATAAGGAATGGACAATAATATGTCTGTGAAAGTTAAGAATGTGTTGGAACAAGTCTGTGAAATTTAATGATATTAAGAGAGATTAAGTTGCTACAAGGAACGCCACATACACCTATGCTATCTATTCGATGCACACTGGCATAAGCTTTATTTACACATGTTTACTGTCCTACTTTTGGGACATTAGCGAGTCGTTGCAAGCGACTTGCTCAATGGCTGTGGACACATGTCTATTCGCCTGTCTTAAAAAACTGAAAATATCAGTCTTTCCAGAGTTATAAAGCTGGGAGTGAACATGAAGGTATCGGAATGAGTGCCTGATGCTAATGAAGAGTACATTTCCACCAGACTGACACATACATCACTTCCACCTCATCACCACATACAACACTTCCAACAGACAGCCTCACTGATTTTTTCATTTCTATTATATCAACATACATGGTAGTCACTTTCACCTTACTGTCACATACGATACCTGTGTACCAGTTAGTTTATCAGGTCTTTATCACACAAGTGTTTGCATATTGTGCATACTTAGTAATGAAAGCGTTTACATGATCAAGATCACACGCTTTACCAAATTGTCAAAACAAGGAAAAATGTCATTATGTAAATCAAATACAATTTTAGTTACTTTTCATCCCCATCACCAATTTCTTCAAAAAGCATTGTTAAACCAATATTATTTGACGCTGTCAACAAAGTCATAGACCTTGTATTCTCAAAGAAAGTAAATAAACACGATGGACATATAGTTGCTGAGAAAACTTATGCGTCATTGAAAGACATGTTACATAAACAGTTACTAGTATTAATCATGATTAATTGTAAAAACTATTTACATGTTTCACTCAATTATTGTAAACTTACTGAGTGAAAATCACCCAATTTATTCATCTATCGTACAATTTCACTCAATTGTTTAAATTTAAGTTTTCACCCCAATTCAGTAAATTCTTCTCTGGAGCACTGGTATATAATTTGTTTATAAAAAATGTTCTGATTAATGTAATGTTGAGAAAAACTACATTGTCATAGTTTTCATTTGTAGTAAACATTTTTAGCTACTAAAACTAGGCATAGCGTCAGATTTACTTCCTGATCAGCGATTTTTAATAGACCTTATAATTTAAGTATGCATGTAATTATTATATAATCATAACGCCAATCAGAGCCAAACATGATTGCAATTACCTATTTGATTTGATAATATTTACCTCGGTGTTTAAAACGAGTTCACTTGGTTCCTGTATCATACCGAAATAAATTTGTATCCAAGTTTAATCGGTTCTTGCACAGTAAGGGTTAATCTTGCTGAGTAGTTTCGTGTCTATAATGGCTCTAAACCATGGTCCAATAAATTGGTCAGTTCTCTCCTTTCCTTATCTCATTTTTTGCCATTTGTATCCCTGTTTCCTCTGTTGCTTCCTGAATATTTATGTTGCACTAAATGGTGATGTGTTGTAGATAGTACTGCATATGACGTTATTGGTTTGGTCTTCAATATTCATTGTTGTCTTGTTTTCTACCCCCAGCTGGAGGGGGGCTAGAATTCCCCAGCTGTCGCACTACAGAGGGGTACGACCCCCCCACTGTGCCTGCATTCCATGTAATACGCCTTTCACAGTACAACATTTTCTTGTTGACTGTGTTGACCTTCAACCAGTCCTCTCCCAATTTTTCAATACCACTGACATTAAAAGTCTCTTTGAGACAATACAAGTTGGAAAAATTATAAGTTATATCAAAGAGATTGGCTTGTACAACAAGCTATGATCCTTTTTAATTCACACCTACATACTTTACAAATAGATATTTTACAGTGCATTCTTCTTTACCTTTCAAAACTCAATTTCTACTCCTGAATGAGGATTGCCTCACCCACCTTACCACATAAAATATATTCTTACCATTCTTATCCCAATTCTACCCACTCTCATTCTGAACTAAAGAACATAATTTTATGCATGCAGAACATGAGCGGAATTTGTGACTCCTCTTAGCAAGTCGGTTTAATCTTAAACCTTGAAAATCTTTAAAACGGCACGGTAAAACTTCGTTATATTTTGTATTTAGTTGTCTCATGTGATCCAGAAACTCATGGAAACTGTTTAGTTAAGATTCTTAATGATGAGTATTAGGGTGGTATTACCTTAAGCCTTGTAAGAATTAGTTAATAGGTTATTAACATTTATGCCTGAATTACTTGATTTTTTTGTATTTCTTGATTATAATGTTATTTCTTTGTATTCATTTTTACCATTACTTGCATCTCACTGTTGGGGGTTTGATTCCACTCAGGATATAGAATTTGTAAGTGGGGAAGCCATCCCACAGGCTTATGAAAGTTTGGGGCTCTACCCAGGTGCCTGTCAGGTGTCTTTCTCTGTCCTAGCAGTTGGAGTAGTTACTGTATGACTCTGGTTGCTAATATATGACAATTTTTGTAAGGTTGGTAAATGTATAGTAAATGGTGACAATAGCGTGGCGAGTAAATGTTGATGCCGGAATGAGCAAGTGTTGACGACCGCATGCTGAGTAAATGTTAACTACCTGTTACAGTTGACTTTCACATGGTGGGGTATGTGTTGACTATCGTGTCCGGGACTGCGTATTGACTATCTCATGTATCGATCCATTGAATTTCACTTTTGAAATGGGATTTAAAAGTCACATTAATAGCCAGAGTCATGTTGTGACTAATCCAGCAGTCAGGATGGAGGAAGGCCCCTGGTGGACATCTGGGTAAAACATCACACTTTCGTAAGCCTGTGGAATGGCTTCCTTACCTACAAATTCTATATCCGGTGTTGGATTCCCACCTGCAGTGGTGAGGGGTAGGTGATAGTAAATATAAGCTAAAGGAGAATTATGAAGTAGATTGTGCAACTGAATTTTCTGCTGATGATGCTACAGTAAAACCTCAATAATATAGATATTTTAGGTATTTGAAATCAATTAAAAGTCACACATTATTTGGTTGTTTCCTATTTCCTACAAATTATCTTATATCTGGATAAAAGAATAAAAATTTCCAAAATTGCATCATAATACAATACTCGGGTTGATTAAGTCAATAATTTTTGCTTTTTTTTTTTTTAACTTAAATAAGAACTTTTTCAAAAGTTAGGCCCCAGTGATACTAAAAGTAGAGTAAGTTTTTTAAGTTGATTTTTTATTATGAGGGTGTTCTTTAAAATTTAATGGAAATTTGCACAGGTCCTGTAAGTAAGTTGTCTCTTAAATGTCCAGTAAAAGAATGTCCTTGTTGAATCTCTTGTTTATTTATTTTGCTTCATAATTATTTCTATACATGTACTGGTGTAATTGGTAAATTTTTCCCCACACAAAGATAAAATCAGAACAAAAGATGTGGAAAAACAATGGTTTAGTTATGAATAGAATTTTTGTATTTCTACTTGACCAACAACTGTTTGTATACTACTTCAGTGCCTAATTAATTATAACCAAAGTGGATCCAAACAGGTTTGGCTGTATATTAAATTTATCAGTTCATGAATTGGATACATTGTAGGTATTACAACCATTGCCAGTGTTTAACTTGTTCAAATATGTCGCCCATTACATGCCCCTTCATTTCAGCTTGCCTTAAATGAGACAAAAGTTTTGTACTATGCTTTATGTTAACCATTAATAGTTATTTAATACTACAGAATATACTTGGGTAGAATCTACATGTCATAGGTCTACCATACATACTTACTAAAATCTTAAATCACTTATAATAAAGAAGGAACTAAGTAATTGTGCAAGCTTATCAAGATTCTGTATCTTTCAAAACAATTTTGTCACTTTGACGTTTTTTCACATTCAACAAAAGATTAAAATATTAGTCAAATATTGAGTGCGGAAATAGCCCAAGTGCATTTTGCCATATATATAACATTATTATTCCTGTTTTTTTTAATAAAAAATATTCAACATCAAATGTAAACTTTGAGCAATTTTGATGATACAATCTGTAAATCAACATCACAAGTTTTCCTGAAATTTGACTGAAATGCACTTAGACCATTTTTCACCATGTTTTACTTATTAATAATAAATAATACAATTAATTTATAAATAATACAATAAAAATAGTTGTATCACAAGTCTTTATTTACTCAACAAAGGCCAATTTTGTACAAAAATTGAAGAAATTTGTTTTTGACATTTATAGCATTGATTAAGTTTTTACATTATGCTTATCAGGCAGAAAACACATGTATATATGAATGAATGAGTAATTTGGTTTAAAAATGTTTAAATGGTTACAGCAAAATTGCTGATATTGAATATACTACTGTCTGTTATATTTAAAATTGTATAATTATTATAATATAAGAAATGTATTTATATATGTGAATGTATGTAAATGTGTATGTATAATTCTTTGTTTCATATAAGTGATAACGTCGATGGAAACTACTAATATGTACATTATATGTATATTTAATGATTGTTTCATGTACATGATCATGTGGGATGCTTTACAATTTCGTTTCGATAGAGCACACATGCAATTGGTGACTGTACATTTTAAAATTGCTCGATCATTATAGGTTATGCGCTCTGTAAGGGCCATTTCCTTGATGATCCATTTAGGTGTTCTAGGAGTTACCATTGACGTTAAATTATTTTATATAATTATGTAATTGTGGATATGAAGCTTGGTACATGAATTGGATGCTTTGTTTTTTGAACATGTATTTATCATTTAAATTATTCTGCCTCCCCCAACAGAGATGAACCTCATATTTAACAACTATTGTATACAATGTCCGATCACGGATCCAATCATATAAGTCTCAAATATACAAAAATAACATCCTATTATTATATATAACAGTATGTAAATAACTACGCATTTATTTACCATTTCATTGTATCTTCTTGTCACGTATTGCTATATGTATTATTAACCAGGTTTTTGAAAAAAACCAGGTTATTAGAATGGTGATGTCGTTGGGCGGGCGGGCGGGCGGGCGGTCGTCAAACTGGGTGGTTTCCGGCGAATAACTTGCGTTCTGTTGATCATATTGTAACCAAACTTGGTGTACAGTAAGAACATATGGAGAGCTCGCTTGGGATTGCTTTTGGGTTTGATCCGACAAAGGTCAAGGTCACTGTTACTAAAAATAGAAATTTGGTTTCCGGCGAATAACTTGAATTACATTGTTTATATTGACATCAAACTTGGTGTACAGTAAGAACATGTGGAGAGCTCGCTTGGGATTGCTTTTGGGTTCGGTCTGACAAAGGTCAAGGTCACCATTACTAAAAATAGAAATTTGGTTTCCGGCGAATAACTTTAGTTACATTGATCATATTGACATCAAACTTGGTGTATAGTAAGAACATGTGGAAAGCTCGCTTGGGATTGCTTTCGGGTTCGGTCTGACAAAGGTCAAGGTCACCGTTACTAAAAATAGCAATTTGGTTTCCGGCGAATAACTTGAGTTACATTGATCATATTGACATCAAACTTGGTGTACAGTAAGAACATGTGGAGAGCTCGCTTGGGATTGCTTTTGGGTTCGGTCCGACAAAGGTCAAGGTCACCATTACTTAAAATAAAAATTTGGTTTCCGGCAAATAACTTTAGTTATATTGATCATATTGACATCAAACTTGGTGTATAGTAAGAACATGTGGAGAGCTCGCTTGGGATTGCTTTTGGGTTTGGTCCGACAAAGGTCAAGGTCACCATTACTTAAAATAGAAATTTGGTTTCCGGCGAATAACTTTAATTATATTGATCATATTGACATCAAACTTGGTGTATAGTAAGAACATGTGGAGAGCTCGGTTGGGATTGCTTTTGGGTTCGGTCCGACAAAGGTCAAGGTCACCGTTACTAAAAATAGCAATTTGGTTTCCGGCGAATAACTTGAGTTACATTGATCATATTGACATCAAACTTGGTGTACAGTAAGAACATGTGGAGAGCTCGCTTGGGATTGCTTTTGGGTTCGGTCCAACAAAGGTCAAGGTCACTGTTACTAAAACTAGCAATTTGGTTTCGGGCGAATAACTTGAGTTTCGTTGATCATATTGACATCAAACTTGGTGTACAGAAAGAACATGTGGAGAGCTTGCTTGGGATTGCTTTTGGACCTGTTCTGACGAAGGTCAAAGTCACCATTACTAAAAATAGCAGTTTGGTTTCCGGCGAATTACTTGAGTTTCTTTGAACATATTGACATCAAACTTGGTGTACAGTAAGAACATGTGGAGAGCTCGCTTGGGATTACTTTTGGGTTCGGCCTGACAAAGGTCAAGGTCACTGTTACTAAAAATAGAAATTTGGTTCCCGGCGAATAACTTTTGTTTTGTTGATCATATTGACATCAAACTTGGTGTATAGTAAGAAAATGTGGAGAACTTGCTTGGGGTTGCTTTTGGACTCGTTCCGCCAAAGGTCAAGGTCACCATTACTTAAAGTAGCAATTTGGTTTCCGGCGAATAACTTTAGATTTGTTGGTCATATTGACATCAAACTTGGTGTATAGTAAGAACATGTGGAGAGCTCGCTTGGGATTGCTTTTGGAATCGTTTTGTCAAAGGTCAAGGACACCTTTACTAAAAATTGCAATTTGCTCTCCGGCTAATAACTTTAGATTTGTTGGTCATATTGACATCAAACTTGGTGTATAGTAAGAACATGTGAAGATCTCGCTTGGGATTGCTTTTTGGTTTGTTCCGTCCAAGGTCACTTAAAATTTAAAAATCAGTTTCCACTTAATATCTTCGCTATTCGTGGGTGTATTGACATCAAACTTGTTGTATAGTTGTTCCATATATATATAATATATCTAAGTGGGAGTGTTTGTATGCATGTATCACCTCTGGCACCTTTGCAGCATTGATGATCATCATGTATTCATTATACAAATAGAGCCTTTGTTACAAATAATTAGGTTTAAAACCTGGTTTGTGGGCATTGCCCATTTCTTGTTTTCTATGTTATATTGATGTTTTGTCAATAACCTTTTATGGGTTTTAGTACAAATAAAAGTTCTTCTTCTATAAAATATGGTAACTTAAAATAATCAATATTCACATAAACAATGAAACCTTTTTTTTCTTAAATTAAAACTTTTTTCATATATTTGCAGAGCTATCAAACTTCAATAGAAGACATTGAACACTTACAAGCACAGAGTAGCTGTCCGCACTATCTTATCTGGCTCACAATACTGATCATGTGGTGCAAACTGATCAGGGTCCTCAGTTATTCGGGCCTGCCTTAGCTTATCATGTAAGTATATCACAATTTCATTGTTTCTAAATCTAATGTTGTTATACTGAGTTCTCCATCTTGTATTGAAAAGGGTAATATGACACCAGTCAAAAAGCAGCAACAAACCAGATCTGGTTAAAACAACTTAATAAATTTAATTTAAGTCTATTGTATATTATTTTAAACATTTTATTCCTAGAAATAGCTTTTCCAACATGAACTCGATGTGTAGCAATTTTCTTAGTGAGTCTTTTGTCTGCTGCACTCATCTGAGAAGATCCTGGTGCAAGGGTGGAATAAATCTCTTTTACAGAAATCCTGTCTTCATACTAAATTACAATGGTTTTGAGTATCACTTTCTTATCAGGAAACCAGGCAGGTGTAAAATTCAGAGTCCAAAGTTGATCACAATTCCACGAAAATCGGTGAATTCAACTTCATGAAATCACAAATTCAACTTAATGATCAAATTTTGGATTCAACTTCATGAATTCACAATTTCAACTTTATGAATTTATGATTTCAACTGCGCAGATTCACAATTTCACCTTAATAAAGATGAAATTGTGAATTTATGAAGTTGCAATTGTGAATTCTTGAAATACATGTTGTGAAGTTCAAATTATGAATTCATGAAGTTGAAATCATGAATTTGAATTTGCAAATTCTTGTAGCTGAAATATCACCAACAGGCTTTCTTAGTCAATGCCTACAAGTCTCTTCAGAGGTGTGGCCCATTTGTAATATGAGAAGCACTGTTGTTCCTGTAAATATACAAATATTTATTTTGTCAAATTGCTGAACCCAGATTTACATAACTCTAGAAAATACATGTTTCTTATTACAGGTGCCTATAATAGAAGCAATTCAAGAACCTCTTGCAAGCCTAAGCCATGGTGATTTGATTTTCCTCTAAACAATGATCTTGAAATATGAAACCAGCAGTATGGTCCAAACAGAGAGATCTGGAAGGCTAACAACCTCTTGCTTTGGGTGATTTATGCTGACAAAGGCAGCTACTCACAGCTAAGTTTGTTTCAAGTGTAGTGACTCCAAAATACTTCACCTCTGCTGCCACCTCATATGTTTGGCAAAAACTATAAAAAGGTATACCTAACATGTACCAGAAACAAAGTGGTAACCATGTTCATGACTGTGACCTAGTAGTTATCCCCTTTTTCCATTTCTGGGAGCAAC
Organism: Mactromeris polynyma; assembly: GCA_032209605.1. Classification (NCBI taxonomy): domain Eukaryota; kingdom Metazoa; phylum Mollusca; class Bivalvia; order Venerida; family Mactridae; genus Mactromeris; species Mactromeris polynyma. The sequence goes on from JASFXZ010000001.1 coordinate 54,904,248, forward strand.
TTGGACATATGGAACAGTTTGGAAAATGGGAAAACAGGAACTTTAGAAATGGAATGTCCATTTTCCATATAAGACTGGATTAATAATGCTGTTATCAATTTTGAAAGAGAGGAACATTATGTCTTGAGTTGGAAAATGATGAGATAAAACTGAAAACTATACTACCAGTACTTGTATATAAGTGCCGGGCCAGCTTCTGGTCACTGGAGACAAAATTTGTGAAGTTGTGACATTCACAAAGATAGACTTGGAAGTGCTGCAGATATTTCCTGACAAAGGATTTTCAAGCATCTTTTGGAAATGCTTTCTGACATTCGTATAAACTTCATGGCATCTGAGAAATATAAGCAACTGATCTATTGTTGATATACTATCTGAATGCAGTATTCTATTCTCAAGTATTGGTTATTCCAATACTCTTTGTTTTCATCACAACTGTAAAATTTAAGCAGACATGTTTTGTTTTTTTATCCATATTGACTAAATAACTGTGTAATTATAGTAAAACATTAAAGATCACCTCAATAATAATTCCACCAATTGAGAATACCCGTTTAAGGTCCATTTTTCACAGTTTTGCTCTTAATTTAACCTTAATATAAAGACAGGCTCAATAAGAAGACCAGCGGTGCATTTCATCAAAAGTCCTAGGTGCGCTTTAAGTACACTTTTCGCACCTAAGCCAATTAAAGCATGTTTTGTTACATGAATTTAAAAAACAAGGGTCAACCAAATTTGAGTTTAATCTTAAAGAATATGAAATATAAAAGATATTTACACTTCAAAATGTTTGAAACATATTGAGCAAACATGACTTATTCCTTCCAGAAAGTTTCGCTCCTATCTTTTCATAATTAGGATTTTTGATGAAAATGCTAAGGGTTTTGAGGTTTTACAGTATATCTTTTAGTCTATATATTTTAAAACCTATGTAAAAATAGTATTACTGGTAATGATGTATGACAATAAATGATAATGCAGATGCATTATTCTAATCATTTGCACTTGATGAACTACTAGTATACAATATATTAGTTATATATTGTAGTGCCATGTACGGAAATAAATTGATGTGTTGAAAGTGAACATTAAAATGTACTATATATGAATAAAATTGCCTAAATGTTTCATTCAAAACCTATATTGATTTCTTTTGGGAAGGTTCAGAAATTGACCATGGTTTTTGGAGGTTGTCTAGCTGTGGCAACGTTCTCATTAACAGTAGCTGGCTCAGGATTTCCTTTGGTGGTTAGCCATCAGTGAAATGCTGAATGAATATGTTCAGAGATTCAAACTCTGTTATACACCACTCTGGCAGTATCTAGGAATATGATTTAGGCATACATCGTTACTACGTCAATACTACATCAATACAGTAATATCGAATCTTGAAAAGTGTACGTCTACAGATTACGGTAGTACATGTATATTGATGATCGTGCATATATACTTAACGCCATTAAAATGCAACTACATCGCTTTAGCCTTCATTTTGTTCAAGTGTTAACGCTTATATAAGATTACAAATGTGTAAATAACTCATAAAAAAGAGATCAATCTCTTGCCTTAGTATTCATTTTTTATAATCAATTAAGTTTAGGAAATGTTTGAGAATTGAAATATAATTATTTATTTATAATGTTACTGTGTTGACACGTACAGTTTTGAGTTGCGTTTTTAAATGGTGTGTAGTATATTTTGTATTGGTGTACACTTGAATGATTATACAGCATGAATAACATAGTTGTAAGTCGCCACTAGAATACTAACAGTACCTAGTATTATAAGCAATACAATATAATATTTATATTAGACATAAACAATGCAAAAATGCCGCATGAATTGTAATGAACCAGTACAAGCATAGCGACAGCGGAAATGAGAAATGAACAAGATCTATCCGCTGTCTGAGTAACTTATTTGCTTTCTCCGTTGGCACAAACGTATTGTTCAGTCCGAATCATATGCTATAATACAGCTTAGTACTACAGGTTGACCGATACAAAATATATTAAATTTTATTTTTATAGAGGAAGCAATGAGTAGCAAAACAGCATTCCTGAGTCGATGGTTAATATATATATTCCTTTGACTTGTCATTTTAATTATATTGTCTACCCGACTAGCTCTGTTGACGAAGCGCTAGACTGTCACCCGGTAGATCCGGGTTTGATTCACGGGCTTAACAGGTTATTTTTCCGTTACTATTGTTGCGATCATGTCCTCAAGATGTTGAATAGTTGTCTGCTGCCTGTGGAAGAGCAAGTAAGTACTGGTTGATAACTGATTCTTCCAGGAAACTGGTTAAGTCATCTGGCCGCCGTACATGACTGAACATTGTTAAAAAACCGGGTAAACCCGAGTAAACAATCGTTTAGCCGATAAAGCTTAAGAGTTGCACATTTCGACCACACCATTTCGACATTTGTTGATGTTCATTCAATGTTTGTATTTTGGTCAATGAACGCATTGCAGCATACTGCACTATATATACACAATTGATACAGTATGGATGCTACATACATATAGTAGGACCAAGATCTGAAGGCACAATAACATTTACTAATACCCCCATCACACTAGACGAAGACCATGAAGACCGCACTACGTCCTGGCAATTTCGATGGACGCAGCGAGGACGAGGTCAAATTCTTAAAAAATGCCTCACTCAAGTTCATACTACGTCCTTACTGCGTCCCTGCCAGGCATTCACTGCGTCTCTCACGTTCCAAATACGTTCTTACTGCGCGCATCTTCACACGCGCACCACGTCCAATACGTTCTTAATACGCGCGCACCACGTCCAATGCGTTCTTTGTACGTTCTTACTACGATCAGGAAGATTACACCACGCGCTTACCAAGTGCTAATCACGTCCTCATTACGTTCTTATGACTTGAATTTATTTGCGAATGTGATCGAGATGGAATTTGCAGAAGAAGTTCCAGATGTGCATTCATATCTAGTGTTGGTATAAAATGAAGTTATAGGGGAGTTGAATCCCGTATTTATACATGCTCACTGTTCAGAACCTGACAGGACGTGGTAAGAACCTGATACAAACGTGTCTAAGACGTGTTAAGCACCGAAAGAACGTATTAACAACCGAATGAGGTATTCTACAATGCATGACACAACGATATCTGAGAAAAATGACCAGGAACCTAAGGCTTACGAACGGCCCATCATTGGTTCTGAGCTGTCGCAACCCATGACCTCAAATCTTGCACCTTTGTTGCAAACTGAATCGTGAACACCGTACAGACCTATTGTATGTCGTTTATGTTACGTCTGCTATATCACATAGCGACGGAAATCAGAGCGGTTCACTAACCGGGAAAACGCGCAACCAAAACACCAACCTCCGCGCATAAATGTAACTGGTTTCGAGCTTACATGTAGCTCACAGTTTCTATTGTGAAGCCTCTAACGAAGGATTTCTTAACTGAGTATGCGCACAAGCTTTTAGTTTAATATCCTTTTGTACGATACATCTGTATTAAAGCCGACTTAGTTTTCAAAACGAGCTATATTGATGTCCCTAGCTGCAATTTTCCACCGCCTTTTCATTTATGTGTAATACAGTTATATAGCACTGCGGTTAAGACACTAGCTTACTTGCCAATGACATTCCTTCCGCCTCTGTTCCTTAACGTATGTACCCTTTAACTTCCTCAAGTGCTTTATGTTTTATGTATATTGTTTTCCCGGATGTATGTGTGAGGAGGCACTGTCGTATGTATGTAGCGTTCCCTGTAGCAACTTATTCTCTCTCGGTTACTGATCTTTGGTTATTAATATTTTTCTCGCAATATACATGTATGTAAAAAATGTTTTAACTTTTATTTTAAGTGGTTAGATAACCAACATAATGTTATTAGTACACGTTTTCACAATCTTCCTTCATGCATAACACAATGACTATCTAGTGTCTATAGTGCTATAAAACTGTCAGTGAAATCTGCTTGAGATACATTGTGTTGTTCTGTCACCGACAGACTGTGTCCGGTTAACACTGGGTGCAGGAATCAGTTACCAACAGAAATCAAGAACAACATTCATACCAGATTTATTCAATACAGTATATTAACAATACGCGCACATGCAGGCAGCTTAACGTAAGCAACTGCAAATGTCTGAAATCACAAATCAAACTAACTAATGCCATTTGACGTGTTTAATAAACACTATACAAATTAGACAGAAGTCAAACATAATACATGTACAACTTTATCTAGAAAAGTACATTTAAATTAACAAAAATACCAAATTTTGGATCTAAACTGGTTATTGTAGGCAATCTAATTGATCTCACGGGAAAATTCTCTCGCAAAATAGATGCTATTTACAGTATTTATGCTAAAACCAGGAATACGACACACACAAATCATTTAGATTTTGTTGAACTGTGTTTCTCTGGTCAGAAGTCTTAGTTAACAGTGTACGAAAACCGCATCTCGTACCGAGATTTCGGGTACATCCATCTATCGAACTGTAACTGAAATTACCGAGATGCTGAGATTCTCAAAGTAATAAGCAACGCAATTTACTGAACGTTGATTTTCCTGATTTTGATATTGTATTTTCATCTTAGCGTAACATAGTGTTACCTGTGTGTCCTTGATTATAATACTCTAGCATCTCAGTGTGCGAACATGCGACATTTAAAAAACAAGCTATTTCAATATGTTTTAAAAATTAACATACGCACATGCAATGCACATTAAACTTGCTAGTTTATAAATATTATTTGGCTTGTGTTAAAAAAATATAGAAAAACTTTTTTGCAGTTGCAGCTCTATTATGTGAACTGAATATTTTGAGTGGCTAGATGTTTGTGGGGAAGTTCTGATTAGTGAATGTAGCCTTCTCTACTATGTCTGTTTGACTATAAAAGATGTACAGACAAATATTGTGGTGTGCTAAACCTGGAAATCAAGAGTTCACAAAGTTATATACACCTGGAAATTTGTTATTATTTCGTAGTACACTCATGACAAGTTGAGGGTAGTGGTGACAAACCTTTTTAACATTTTATTTTGAGAATGAGGCAAAACCCGTATAGAAGATCGGTTTACATTTAACGCTCTGTTTTCTATATGGAATAGCTGATTTGGAACGGGTTTTTCGATCTTGTCACTGTACGAGAAGCTCGTGCATGCCCACATATTGGTGTGTTTTCACATGGTTCCGCATCGGTGTCTATTGATACGGTTTTCACATGTGTATACTCATTATGGTTTTGAAAAGATGTGTTTTTGTGTATTGTGCCTTAGTTACATTGTATGAGCGCCAATGAGACTTTGTTGTTGCTGGTGCAAGTTCACGAAAGGTGAAACTATTGTTCTCCTTTCCTTGTTGGTAACTCAGTGGCCTTCATTCAATGAATTACATGTTGGGATATAGTAGGATTCCATTTACAATTTGTGCCGAATGACTAGGACTATTTGGAGTTAATAATCGTATCCAAAAGTTACATAGTGCTGGAATATTCGTCGTTTGAAATTCCATTCCGGACTCATATACTATGGTTCAATGTACTAGTATAGCAAGCGAATCACAGGCTGAAGGATGTACATAAAACATATGTGGTAAGTCATTAAATTGATTCTATGTATATATATTTATGCACAAACCCGCTATTTTGACATTTGTTGATGTTCATTCAATGTTTGTATTTTGGTCAATGAACGCATTGCAGCTTACTGCACTATATATACACAATTGATACAGTATGGATGCTATATACATATAGTAGGACCAAGATCTGAAGGCACAATAACATTTACTAATACCCCCATCACACTAGACGAAGACCATGAAGACCGCACTACGTCCTGGCAATTTCGACGGACGCAGCGAGGACGAGGTCAAATTCTTATGCCTTACTCAAGTTCATAATACGTCCTTACTGCGTCCCTGCCAGGCATTCACTGCGTCTCTCACGTTCCAAATACGTTCTTACTGCGCGCATCTTCACGCGCGCACCACGTCCAATACGTTCTTAATACGCGCGCACCACGTCCAATGCGTTCTTTGTACGTTCTTACTACGATCAGGAAGATAACACCACGCGCTTACCAAGTGCTTATCACGTCCTCATTACGTTCTTATGACTTGAATTTATTTGCGAATGTGATCGAGATGGAATTTGCAGAAGAAGTTCCAGATGTGCATTCATATCTAGTGTTGGTATAAAATGAAGTTATAGGGGAGTTGAATCCCGTATTTATACATGCTCACTGTTCCGAACCTGACAGGACGTGGTAAGAACCTGATACAAACGTGTCTAAGACGTGTTAAGCACCGAAAGAACGTACATTGTATTAACAACCGAATGAGGTATTCTACAACATGGCACGAACGTACCATAGTCGTAGTAAAAGCGTGGAGAGGTTGTGGTGAGAACTCCATTGACGTAGCAAGAACGCAATTACAACCTAGAGACAACGCGATGAGAACGCCATTCAATTTTTCCCGTCCATACCACGCTTGCACTACGTCAATCAAGTTCCTACTAGGTTTTAGTTACGCCGTCACTACGTCCATGCCGTCGTTAATACGTTCTTATTAAGTTCTTACTACGTCCTGATTCGACCACGTCCTCACTACGTTTTTATTGAACATGTTCAAAGTCCGCTCACGTCCTTCACGTCCATGAAGACCATACCACATCATTATCGGTGTCTACTGCGTTCCTTCTACGTTGACCAAGTTCTGACTGCGTCCTGCCAGATTTTTGAGGACGTAGTGGGAACGTGGCCTAGTGTGATGGGGGCATAAAGGCCAAAGGTTGGATCAATCCATATCAAATTGTTGTTAAGTAAAACAATCATGATCACTGAGGCGCTTTGTCGACTTTTAAAACAAGGACTATAAAATCGAAGACATCAATAAGTATGTTACTTGCGTGGCCTATAGTGAATACAAGCATTATTTTTAACTAGGGACAATCTGGGGTCAAAGACCTCAACTCCTAGATTTTCAATGACATCCTTTTGCGCGAACATAGCATAGTGTCCAAGAAATTGGTAAGCGCACTGCGCATATCACCCAAAGTAAATCATTTGGGCAAATTCGTAACAATTTAGAAATGGTTTTGCGAGGCTTCTTTTATTCACTTTCATTTTTTTAAAGTAAAAGAAATATATACGTTTTGAAAAAAAGCAAAAGTTAAAATAAGCCTGATGTAACTGAAAACACATTACAAATACAAAATGATTAGTCCCAATAGAATGATCAATCTAGTACATCACATATACAGATTGATCAATGTAATCTAGTGGAGTACATTACAGGGAGACCAAAGCAATCCAATACAACCCATTCACAGACTGACCAATGAAATTCAATAGAGTACTTATACAACGCTATAAAAGTTGTGACAATGAAAATAATGTAGCTGCGGAATCCGGTTAATGCCGCTTGCTTCGAGACACACGGCATACGATGCGACACACGACACACAACATACGATGCGACATACGACACACATTCGTTTGTTTCATCGGGTTTAACGCCGTTTCTCAACGATATTTCAGTTATATACGGCGGCCGGTTCACCTAACCAGTTTTTCCTGGACTGAAATCTAACCAGTACTAACTTACCCTTCCACAAGGAGCCGGCAACTTCTCCACATGAGGAGGAAAATCGACATTTTTATCAAATTTTCATGGAAATACGACACACAACAAACGATGCGACACACGATGCGACACACGGCAGACGATTCGACACACGACATACGATGCGACACACGACATACGATCCGACATACGCCACACGGTGCGACACACGATGCAACACACGGCATACGATGCGACACACGATGCGACACACGATGCGAAACACGATGCGACACACGACATACGATGCGACACACGACACACGATGCGACACACGATGCGACACACAACGCACGATGCGACACACGACACACGATGCGACACACGATGCGACACACAACGCACGATGCGACACACGATACACGATGCGACACATGATGCGACATATGTCATACGATGCGACACACGACATACGATGTGACACACGATGCGACATACGATGTGACACACGATGCGACACACGATGCGACACTCGGCATACGATGCGGCATACGACACACGATGTGACACACGATGCGACACACGACACACGATGCGACACACGACACACAATGCAACACACGATGCGACACATATCATACAATGCTACACACGACATACGATGCGACACACGACATACGATGCGACACACGATGCGACACACGACACTCAATGCGACACACGATGCGACACATATCATACAATGCGACACACGACATACGATGCGACACACGACACACGATGCGACACACGATGCGACACACGACACACAATGCGACACACGATGCGACACATATCATACAATGCGACACACGACATACGATGCGACACACGACATACGATGCGACACACAACATACGATGCGACGCACGACATACAATGCGATGCACGACATACGATGCGACACACGACACACGATGCGAGACACGACACAGGGCACACGTTGCGACACAGGACATACAATGTGACACACGACACACGATGCGACACACGACACACGATGGGACACACAACATATTATATTGATGTCATTATGCTGTACGTTTATATGTATTATTGTGTTCTTATTGCTTATTAAAATTTCACGTATTGAACACAACTTCAGTTGACTAGAGCTACGCTATGCTCGTATTGGTTTTTTTCAGAGTTGTATGTCCGTCTTTTTGTCCGTCCGTCTGCCAGTCTGTCCGTCACAAATCGTGTCCGCTCCGCATTTCCTATACCCTTAAATGATGAAACATTGACCAAAGTTGTCCACACAAAGACGATGTGCAGATACCTGCACTGATGTTACTATGTCATTTAATACATGTATTATAATTAGGGTAATAAAAATTTCACAAATGTTTTGATGAGATATTGCAGAATGTTGGTGTGCGCCAGTTATGTCAGGACCTAAGCATTCTTGTCCCAGGTGATGTACTGTGTAATTGGAGAACACAAATATATAGAAACCTATAGCTGTCTTGATGTTATTTTCTGTCTTTTTTGTGTTCACAATTATGTAGAAATTTTTAATTGTTTTTGTGAGATATTGCTTTGTAGAACTGTACATATTTTGTTACCTCAGTAGAAATTGAGTGACGTTGTATGCCAAGTTATTGTCAAATACGAAGACATATTGACATGCTACACTTAATGGAGATGATAGAAATCTCTTTATTTAAAGATACCATTATTTGGAAAAGTAGCATGAGAGGCAATGTATGAATTAAGTGTGTAATAAGGAAATGTCATAGTTCAACTCTATGGAACATATACAAGAGGGTACATTGTTATTAGACTTGAAAATATTCTAAAATGTCGCTCTTAGCACAAACGTTTTATTACAACAATCTAGAACCAAATTCTGAAAACCATCCTTTCCGATATGTACTCTACATACAAATGATGTCCGTATCTCTATGTTTTATGAAAAACAGCAGAATGAAACAAATGGCAATGTACGTGGATCATTAAAATACGTGTTTTTATATCCTCAACGTCAGATTTTAATCAAATGTGGCTGCAATATTTTCCTTAGTATATCAAAACACGCCAAATATTCTTTTTTAGAAATCCGTTCAATTATTCTGTATTTATGGTCGCTTTTGGTCAGAAAGAAGGTGTCTCAACTGGCTGGCCCTTTAAATAACCCTTTACTTTACATACATCGGTTTATTGGGTTTGTATATACAGGTATGTCGTATATGAAATAACATAAATATACTGATATAAATAATTTGGATTGAAACTGAACAAATGTGAATTTTATAACAGTTAGTTGTGAACCCAGGTTTATCACTTATTTATGTAAGGTTCAGAACTGCGCTGTTCTTGTTCATAATTTGCCGAAATCGTATTCACAAAGCCGAAGTTACACATTCCCAATTTAAAAAATGGCGAATGTGCCTTTTTGATTAAACGAAAGTGCGTGTTATTACACTGACATAACTTATTAATACTTAGTCGTATTAATAATACGAGGTTGTAGACGACATTTTTAATATACCATTTTCGTCTAATGAATTACATGGACGTATTTCAGATCTAAAAACAGGTAAATCCGCAGGTCCCTGTGGTATATTACCAGAGATGGTTAAACATTCATATACATATACGTCTGATATATTACTTGAATTATATAATAAAATATTCGACACATCAAAATTCCCTGTATCTTGGGGACAAAGTATATTGTGCCCGTTTTATAAGATATGCTCACTAGAGAATCCAAACAATTACAGAGGTATCTCTCTCATAGATACGTTAAATAAAATACTTACTGGTATGATTAATGATAAAATTGACCAAGTGCAGTCTGGCTTTAGAAGTGGGTTCTCCACTTCTGATCATATTGTTAGTTTACAAGTTATGGTGCAAAATATATAAGTAAAAAGCGCGGTAGATTTTATTGTCTGTTTGTTGACTTTTCAAAGGTTTTTGATACTATAGATCATGTAAACCTCTTCAACAGTTTTTTACGGAAAGGCATGTGCGGCAAGTTGATATCTTTACTTGTCAACAAGTACTGCACTCTAACATCATGTGTTAGGGTCGGTAATACAGTAAAACCTCGATAATAAGACCACCCTTGGGACCCTTGAAAACTGGTCCTCTTATTGAGGTGGTCTTAATATTGAGGTTGAATAAAGAGCAAAACAGTGAAAATGGACTTGAAAATAGTGGTCTTAATATTGAGGTGGTCTTATTATTGAGGTGGTCTTTAAGTGGGATTTTACTGTATATATACCAAAGTCTCGTAACAATCCTATGTGCTTGATAACAATGCTCTTAAGATTATAACTATACAGACAAATTGAAATTACCCTATCAATAATGTGTTTGAAATTGATTTATTAATCCAGCCTGTTTCCTTAACCATCCAGATACATGCACACACTGTCAGATTTACAAAATATTTATGTTCTTTCAGATTTTTTTAATCTCAAAGTGTCGCACATCAATCGAACAGATACATCCTTGTATATACAACCATGTAAACTAATGCAAATCATTGGCAATCTTTTGCCTTAAGTTTGATACAAGCTCAATTAGCTCAGTGGTTAGAGCGTTAGTCTGTCACCCGGGAGGTCAGGGTTTGAATTCCACATGGGCACGTGATGTCCTGTTGTATTCGCCTACGGTGTTTCACCTCTGAATAATGTGGAGAAGTTGCCAGCTGCTTGCGGATTGGCAATGTTGTACCGGCAGTTTTTTTTAATTTCAAGGAAAAGAATTTGATTAATGCCCTTTCCCTATTTACTTGAAAAAAATGGTTGAACAAAAACGGCATTAAAACAGATTAAAACAAAACTAAAATTTGGTGATTCTAATATGACAACACCCGTCTACATGACAACACCCGTCAACATGACAACATCCGTTTACATGACAACACCCGTCTACATGACAACATCCGTCTACATGACAACACCCATCAACATGACAACGCACGTCTACATGACAACGCACGTCTACTTGACAACTCTAGTCCACATGACAACATCCGTCTACATGACAACACCCGTCCACATTACAACGCACGTCTACATGACAACATTCGTCTGCATGACAACACCCGTCGACATGACAACACCCGTCTACGTGACAACACCCGTCGACATGACAACACACGTCTACACGACAAAACCCGTCGACACGACAACACACGTCTACATGACAACACCCGTCTACATGACAACACCCGTCTACGTGACAACACCCGTCGACACGACAACACACGTCTACATGACAACACCCGTCTACATGACAACACCCGTCTACATGACAACACCCGTCTACATGACAACACCCGTCTACATGACAACACCCGTCTACATGACAACACCCGTCTACATGACAACACCCGTCTACATGACAACACACGTCTTCATGACAACACCCGTCTACATGACAACACCTGTCTACATGACAACACCCGCCTACATGACAACACCCGCCTACATGACAACACCGGTCTACATAACAACACCTGTCTACATGACAACACCCGCCTACATGACAACACCCGTCTACATGGCAACAAACATCTACATGACAACACCCGCCTACATGACAACATCCGTCTACATGACAACACACGTCTACATGACAACACCCGTCTACATGACAACACCCGCCTACATGACAACACCGGTCTACATAACAACACCTGTCTACATGACATCACCCGTCTACATGACAACACCCGTCTACATGACAACACACGTCTACATGACAAAACCCGTCCACATGACAACAAACGTCTTCATGACAACACCCGTCCAGATGACAACACATGTCCACATGACAACACACGACCACATGACAACACTCGTCCACGTGACAACACACGTCAGCATGTCACCTCACGTCCGTATGACAACTTCCGTCCACATGTCCACACGTTCACATGCCGCTAGCATAACACTCATGTCGATACAACAGAATGGTTCATTTTTCAAGAACTGGCCTGTCGTATCCCAGGATTCACCTCTGATTGAGCAAAACTAGTGTATCTATGGTACGGTATGGTCGTTTCTGTGCTGGTGAGTGGGGTATTAGTGTTGATTTGTGCAGACACCTTCTGCTAAAACCTTCTTAAATTTAACTGAAAACGTTAGAGACCCAGTCTAGGCTTGGTTCCCGATCTCATAATGCGTTTTCGTAGCAGCCGAATTCAAACTATTTTCGACGTTCGTGAAAAGTGGAAAAGATACAGGCATAAATGCATTCTGTATGTGGCTCATTGCCTTTTGGCTCTCGGTAGAGCAACTGTTCTATAACAATGAGGTTCTTGGTTCGAGCCATGACAGATCTGCTGTCAAAAGTATACTTTCTTTTTCTTAGATTCATGATTGTTTTCACTTTCAGTGTAAATTGAGGAAAAGCTAATCCAAAAAATGGATTCATTTTTGTACAATTCATACAGACGCATTTCTCGAAACTTAGACAGATAGGAACAGTACGTGGACACTTTTTACAGCATTTTAATAACCTGTGTAAAATTCAGCTGTTTTTCAAATAATCTGGTATTCGCAACTTTTCAGATAAATCCTTGCTCTAAAATTTATGGGGAGTCGTGATTGTAAAAAACCACTGCGCACGTGCTACAATTGCGGCCAAAAGAATTCGTGCAATTTAACCAGTATGCGGACACCAACATACACAAAAAGAAAACCACTAATGAGGACTCAGCTTCAGAAAAGTTTCTTCGATGCTTTTATTTCAAGTTTTAAAACCTAAATGATTGAAGGTTTTATTCTATTTTGGATTAAATAGCCACATGTATAAACCGAGAGTGTAGATACGCGTGTAATACGGAGAACACTAAATGGATACTGAAACGAACTTTAGAATGACCAACTTTTTTATCAAATAAAACTATGCACTAGATGACAAAAAAGGTAAAACAAATGGCGCATTACTGTACACATCGTGTCACCTGCATACGCCCAAATGATTAGGATGATAGTTCAGGAAATGTAACGAAACATTTCAGGCTTCGTGTTGAATATTTTGGTGAGAAAAAATGGCTTCTTAATTATTAAAACCTTTCAATATTCTTTCTCTTTTATTGATTTAATGATGATTTAAACAGACAATCATAATTTATTTACCCGTTGACTGCAACAACAATGTTCGTTTATGTTTCTCAATCCGAGTTCGTCTGCTTGTCAGTTAAAAACCCAGAAGAGTTCACATATTCGTTCGATACCAGATACCGGAAAAAACAAGTTCCGTGCGAACAATTGAGGGTACTAGTAATATCGACGTCAGTCAAGAAAGTTTAAAAGTTACAAAACTCTAAATATGGAAGTGTCCGCTTACTGGAAGCGTCCGCGTACTGTTCCGGTCTGTTTAATACTGGCAAGCACTTGAGAGTTAAATACCTATATCAATTTATTACGTTTTGCTGTTTTCTTGACACATTTTAATACTTTTTTGTCTTTGCAAATTTTATTTTTCCTGTGTAAATTGAGTTTATCTGCAAACAATAAGCATGTATATGTTATGAAAATAATGTACTGTTATTACAATGTAGATCTATGTAATTTTCTGCAAATGTAATGATTTATTAAAGAAATGGATTTTTTTTGTGAAAATTTAATTTTCGCTATTTTGGCAAGATCCTCAAATTCACACAAATAAATGTTCGTGAAATATTGTTTTGTGAATTGAATGGCAAAACTGAATGTGGATACCCGCAGATATCTAACCTCAAATTTATTTCGAGTAATTCATGGTTTCGTTCATAAGTAGATACATCGAGGCCTGATGTTTATTTCGGATGATAACAAGTATTCGATTACAAGATTGTCGTCGGTTCCCGGTCGCGGCAGGTCATACCCTTCCATGAAAATTTGACAAAAATGTCGATTTTCCTCCACATGTGTAGAAGTTGCCGGCTCCTTGTGGAAGGGTAAGTTAGTACTGGTAAGAATTCAGTCCAGGAAAAACTGGTTAGGTGAACCGGCCGCCGTATATAACTGAAATATCGTTGAGAAACGGCGTTAAACCCGATGAAACAAACAAACAAACAAGGTTGTCGATTGAACGAGGTCCGACTGTACATCTAAATAAACACAAGCAAGGGTAAGAGGGGTCTGATATCGTCGCGCATAGCTTGAATCGCATTTAGGCTATCCCGGGTCGATTTGAATTCGATCCGACACAATCGGAAGTTGAGTATTACATGTTGTCTCGTCATTTGTAATATTTTTGGTAAGTTAAATCCCGTCGTCAAAATGTAGCTTACATAAGTTTTGCATTGGCGAATTGTAAGAACTATTTTTTCGTTGCGTCGGTTTTGTTTACCAAAAACCGAATTACACAAGCCATACTCTGCTTGCATGTGGACGGTTAAGGTAGTGTTTTTGACGAAAATAATGTTTTCGGCTGTTTTGACACAAAAATAATGCCAAAGCCTCGTTTTCATCGTTTTAAGAAGACTCGTTTAATAAATTCCATAAAAAAATGACCAATCATGTAAGAACTCTATGTCTACGATGTTTTCAGAAAGACAGTAAATGTGATGTAAAATATGGAGAGAGCTTTGATAATGCCTCGGTCACAAATCACCCGGCCGCCGACCGATGCGTCCGATCTCTATGCATCGGACGGACTGTACACGTCGGAGCCGGTCGCCGTCCGATGAGTGGCACTGAAGCTTGGACAAAAGGGCGCCGGCCGGGCATCTGCCGATGATCGGCTGGCAATCGGACAGTTCGGGAAAAATTTGGGTGTAGCATAGGGTTATTAATCGGACGGCGGCCGGCCGATCATCGGACGGCGGCCGGTCGATCATCGGTCGGCTATCGTCCGAGCGCCGCAAGGATGCCGGAAAATTTAAATGAATCGTACGATGTCCGGACGGCAATCTGGTGGGCATCGGCCGGGCGCCGGCCGCACTCCGCGAGGTGACTGTTGCGCGCCGACTGGAAAATGGTATATACATAATATATAAATCCCACAGTCTTTCATTCGCAGACAGGATTTTACCAGTGATCGATTCATGTACCGGCAGCAGAGAATAGCGAGGCTGAGGCTAGCAATAGCTAGACACCGCCTCAACATTGTTGTAGCTGCTTTGGTAGCAGAAGAGGAAATTGAAGCCCGACAGCGACGTCAAAGGCGATGGTGGGTTAAGCCTACCTACCCACGTGATCTGCAAAGAACTGTTCGGAGTCCTACGGTCTCCGGGCGGACACCTGACGGGCACCGATGACTGACGGACGCCGTCCGGCGATCGGACGGTCGCCGGCAGATTTAAATGTCGCTTAGCCACACCTTGATTTTTCTCGGCGCATGTACAATGGCCCCGATGTCGGGCGATCACCGGGCGATCTCCGTGCGATGATCGTCCGATTTTGATCCGATCTCAGCACGATTCCTTCCCGGGCCCGACGTCGGGTAAAATTTTAAGTGAGACTTAAAATTAGCCCGGCCGCCGCCCGACGCTCCAAAATGCCCCGATGTCCGTGCGATCATCGGCCGGCCGCCGGCCCGATGAGCGAAAAAAATACGTCGGCCGATCATCGGACGGCGTCCGGATTGGATTTGTGACCGAGGTATTGGAGTGGTGATATACATGTTTTACGTTATAATCATTGTAGCTAGTAATATGTTTAATGTTATATTAATGAGACTTATAGAACTAAATCAATTGAAGTTCTTAAATTAATAATTATGTTGTGTTTCACACTCATTTGTTCGAACATAATGAATTTTAATGCTTTATTTCAAATCACACATGATAATTTTTAGTTTAACAATTTTTTTGAAGAAAAAAGGTTAAGGTTTCGACTTTTCCTGGTGTCTTCGGTTGCTTTATTCAGTACAAATACTGGTATAGATTATAACATCTGTTATACCAATGATAAAGTGTATTCATAGAAATAAACTATGTTTCTCCCACAAGACTTTTCAACAAACATGTAAAATGTTAAGTTGACATACGCGTGGCTTTGTCCCTTTTGACAAAATGGCTGAAAATGCAAAAGAATGTCGCATGGATTGATGTACTCGTTATTTTATTTCTACAGTAAATGAGAAATGATTGATAAAAAACGGATATTTAAACAATTAAATCCTATGTTTTACATTGACTTCCATACGAACATATGAAAATGTACATTATGCTCGTGTGTCATGTGTAAGAATTTGTTAAAGAAGCTATTTGACAAACTTCATTTGGTTGCTATGGTAACAATAATAACTTCCAATATATTGTTCAATTACTATGTATGTGTAATTTGAGAATATATATATCCTTCCATATGATACTTGGAACATGAGCATTTGTATAGATGTGCATTTCTTGGGGTAGACACATTCATCACACATGTAGTACATCCTTTGTAGCGATCACTTTTCGTGCTTTTTACTGTGAGTCTGTTTTTTCTAGTGATCAAAGGAATGGACTCACAGGAGCCTTCAAATATGCATCTAATATCCAAGATTGGTATTGTTTAAATGCACCTTGCTGTATTTTGTAAATATGTTTTATACAATAATTGGAATAAAACTGGTTAACATGGCAACATAAATCTTGCTTATAAAGAAGTTAGGGCTTGCTCTTACAACTACTGCTTGAGAATTATGCATAACCTAAGTGGAATTTAGTACATAATCAAAGCGCTGAAAGAACTATAGTTGTTTGGTATTGAACACTGGTTTTGTATTCAACACTTCCAAATTCACAGAAAGTACGAATCATTATTATCCATTGTTGAACCATTACATTTAATTGCACAGTAAAGATTACTACCAGTGTCGAGTATGTTTTGTAGGTTACGTCCAGATGCTGAACTATTTTTTCTACAGATTCACATACTGGCCTGTTATTCTTGCGCCACTTCCGGAAATTGTTTTCGTATTTAGGCGAATAAAAAATCAGTATTGAAAGCAAGAACATTGTTATATGTGTAACCTTCTATTGTTACCATGGTGACCAATAACAATATATCTGAATTTTGACTTTTGTTTTATGATATATGGACATTGTACTGTCAGTTTGCATCCATTTTACAAGAATCATTTACAGGGCAAACATTGACTCTTCGTGGGCCTAGGTGGTTTTTAAATGTACATATCTTATCTGGTTATGAAATAGCTTTGAAGAATGCATGGCGATTTTGTTTTTGCATGTAAATTCAACCAGTAATCAATGATATATGGGTATGAGTGTTCAAATGCAATGTTACTGGTTGTTATACTTTATTGTTTCTATATGATGGTAGATTCTACTCTTGCTTTATTCTTCTACAACATTTTTGCCACAGTCTCAAATTATGACGTCATCATACTTATAACCATACAGTTAGTCATAAAATGGGTTACATTTCAAACATAAAACTATTATATTCGAGTTAGGCGAGTATGACTTACATTTCTTCTAATTTCAAATGAAACACAGAAGTTTTTGTATACAAAATGCCACAAATTTGAAAGAAAAAAGATGCGAGAATGTAACAAACGAATCTCGCGTTTTTTCTTAGTCAGTTAAAAAGGCGAGGGGCGAGGTCGCGATGGCTCTAACAAGATTCGGTACTTAAATGTAGTTTTCAGCACATTTAGCTCAACAAAGGTTTATAGCATATTTACAATATGTTTTACTTTACTTTACTTTATTCTTATCCGTACGAAGAGTGTGGCAAGACAAATGATCCGTAATTTTGATTAGATTATTTTGCTTTCAATCAAGTTTGAATAAGCGACACTATACATAGTTTTTGTCGGTTACAAAAAGTTTCAAGCAAGCATATTAGCAAAAAGAAATTCAATTAGTTGATGTCGCTGGGTATTCGTTGGATAGGTTGACCGGATATTCGAATACCAAAATTGCCATTCGTTGTCATCCCTAATAATTGTACTATAGGCCTGCACCGGTTCCGAGTTTCTGGTATTATAAACGCCCATTAAGGCCCTCATACAAGACTTCGTGTCGTCAGGTGAATTCTTTCTAATTGCTGCATTTATTATTATAGCTGTGAGAAGATATACTTACAACCATTATATCACACAACACACGATGAGATACGGCTGTAAGGTTCCTGGGCAGTATCTATCGTTATCTACTATTTATGCGGACTATTTATGCAATTAAGATCTTGATCAAATTATTCATACACTGATGCAATTATGACAATACTTGTTACCAGACAAACTTTAATGTCCTATTTCAAAGACATGACATAAACGTGTTGATGAGTATCGTCAAATGAACTTCAAAAAGTTATTGTCTCGCGTTTTTATGATGACGTCACAGTGACACAATGGTGACCTCAGTAGTTTCATGTCAATGCTTTGGAAATGCTCAATTATGCAATTATGATACGATCTAGGGTATGTTACTTCGCGCTTATGGCAATATTTATCGAAATTAACTTTTGTTTGCACTTGAAAGATATATATTCCCTGATCACAAAAATAACTTTCATTTCAAAAGCTGACGCCCTAAAGTTGTTTTTGAAAATATAAAAAACAAAATAACCTAGGTAACGGAAATGTGTATACAAGTGTGCCTTCTAAATCTAGAATTCTGTTTTCATAGTACAAACGGCGAATTTTTCTCAAATGGAAAATAAGTACATGTAATGTATATTATTCTTCATGATATTGTCCTTATTACAGTCTCTCAGGTTCGGTCGAATACTCCCGGCTAAATAAAACTTCCTCTCAGCCGAGTAAGGGGCAATAAATTACTTCCAATCAGGCCACATACTCCATATACCTTTCACCAACCTTCACATAGCGGACGCCTTCCTTACCTTGACAAGATATGTTAATGACACGCTCTGAAAGTATGGTGGTACTCTATAAAGTCCCAATAAGGGTCGAAACATTATTTTATTTTGAAGCGTCTGCGGTATGCAGAATATTCACGTATTTAAGTAACTATATACCTTAAAACTTAGTTGTTAACATACTAGCTTATAGTGTTCCACTAAATTGTAGATGATTCTGGTTTAGTTTACACTCGCTGTATGTCGGTATTAGACATTTATAAGTTAATCCGAATCCGGATCCGATTGCTACTTGAAGGTTTTCATGGGGGTTTTGTCAAAGCGTTTTAGATGTATATGTGAATATTTATAAAGAGTGTATCAATGAGGTTGAATGGGGTATTGCTGTCAACATTTGACTAAAGTGCATTTTAGGGCAATAATTATATAAACAATTTAGAAAAATGTTACAAATTTATTTCCAGTTTCTTTCTACGACATACAAGTGCAGCACAAATGTGTACGACCGAGGCTAATAAGTTCCTTGGGTGTCGCCATAGTGATCCGATTACTTTGTAGCTTTTCAAATCACCAATCGCATGTTCAACAAGAACTCGATACTTGCGCTTACGACTGTTTAGTCTTATGGATTTTCTCCGCATTTCTCTGGGTTTTCTGATAAGTTGTGTAGTTCTATATGGAGTGATAATGGGCCCTCTGTTTGGATATATTTTATCACCAAGTAAGTAGCACTCATCTGGAAAGGTTAAGTCGGTGCCAATTTGACGCATCAATCCGAATTGCTGGGCATCGTTTTTATGGCAGAGAAACCCGCTTTCCACATACCGAATATCACCATGGGCGTCTACGATTACATGAGTATGAATGGCTTGATAGCATCTATGTCCAGAATAATATTGTTCTTGCGGCTCAATCTCAGGTCTATATATCTCGTGAGATGTACCATCTATTGCACTAATCGCTTGTGGTAGTTTAGGCCAAGTCCCTTGCATTGCCCGCCATTCGTCTACAGAGGGCCACTATACAAATGAGCGCATCTTTTCATGAACAATTGGAATAAGCGCCTGTATTTCATTTTTTTATCGTAGACACACTCACACCGAACATTGTAGCAAGCATGTGGTAGGTTGGGTATGACCTCAGCCAGATCAAGTACAGTAAATCGCGGTTCCTTACAGATAGTGTATGTTCTCTTGTACTGTTCACTGACATGAAGTTTACCAGGTTTAGAAGAGTCTCAGGTGTTTCACCGGTGATTTGGTAAAATTAAAATCTGTTACTTGAAAAATCAACAAAAATATCTCTAGTTTGATACGAGTTGTTATCTGCGCTATAGAGACGATGCCGGATATCCGTATCTGGAGAAGGGGGTAGGCTAATCACTGCACTGAGGATGGCAATAATGTGCTTTATATCTTCCGTCTGTTCTGGTGGTGGTTGTAGAATAGATGGCAGAATTGCCAGTAACCTTTCCTTCCTGGATATGTCGTCCATCTTAGCCTAGATAATTAAAATATAAATATACGTATACAATTAAACAACACAAATGCGTTCAGGAGCGAACGCCTACGCTCGTCTGTTCTTGTTTTAAGAGACAAAAGGGACACAATAATTATTAAATACAGAATTATGCCCCCATTTTAGTCTTCGAAAACAGTTGAACTAATACACGTTGTGGGGATCATTTATACGGCTTATTTCAACCACGGTTCAAATTTAAATTGAAGGTAATCGCCACCCTAAAGCATGCTACGCTAGCTACGATTTTGCACTATTAATTCAGCGACGTAAATACTATCAAAACACTGTCCAATATCATACAGGTTTGCTATTTTGCATATGAACACAAATGGACAATATCTTTTAATACAGTACGACCAGTCAAGCGTGCAACTACATTGGGAATACCAGTACATATTCTTATGAATGCAGGTAAGAACGTTATAGTACATACATTATATAGTTATATAATTCAATGCAATAGAAATAAATCATATAATACAAACATATTACCTTAAACGTGATAGTATTCTCAATTTCAATACTTCTGTAGTATTTATTTCAGACAATGTATACAAATGTATTTGTAAACTTTCTGTGCTGAGAGTGCGCGAGATCCACGTGCGCTTACTCGTACATAGGCAAAATAAAATATTTTACGTGCCTACACGTTATTATAATTTCAGCAACATTGCTTCAAAGGCGACACCTCTCGGTGAGGATGACGAAGGAGGAGATTCTGTTGATGCTACGGGCATATCAGCAGCATCCAACAAGATGGACCGATGTCATAGACGACATAAAGCAGACCAGTTGACCTATACAACAGAGCTACTGGAAAACAGTTAAAAGACAGGCTTTCAGCAAAACTGGCGATACTGATTGCCGCCATAAATATACAAGATGCAGATATAAGGTAGGTTCATCAATATTGAGAGCAAACGTATGTACATCATGCTATAAAACTGTTGACACCAATATGGTCATATCATGAAAATTATATATAATTTATTTTCAATGCCAGCGTTTATAAAAACTTCGAATGTGTTCCAGAGTATATATCAAGATCCGCACTAGACTATTGTATAATGAAAACAATAACATGTATATGTTTTAGGAATGAGGTGGAAAACATTAGGGCGATGGAACGGCGGCTGGTTGTGAAACCACCAGATCAAGCAAGGCCCAACAACCAGCCTCAGCCTGATCAACAGGACGCGCGGCAGCAAGGCGGTAACGTTGCGGACGGCAACTTCGGAGACGCTGCTGATCAGCCTGGCGCTCATCAGACAAACAATGCCCCCACTGGACCGCCGTGAAGCCATTGCAGGCGCGTTGTCAGACAGCGACTCCGGCGGTAACGACCCACAACAGCCGCCGAGCCGAAGACGCCGTTTAGCGGAATTAATACGCGAAAACCATGAACTCTATAATGACTTTATGAAACGGAAATTACCGAAAATAATGAGGGATTTTGGAAATGATTCGGATGACGATCAGGCGGTTATGTAGATATATGATGGATTTTGATTTATTATTGTATAATTTGTAACCAAAGTAGGTTAACCGATTTATTAAAGAGATAATTTATTCTATCGTTATGTTTATGTGCCCGAAAACTACATTTATTTTCCTATTTTTTCCTAGATAAGATTTCGTTTGAGATGACCCCTCTGTAACACTGATTTTTTGTCGAATTCGGTATCAACATCGGATTCGGAATAACTTATAAATGTCTATTTGTTCCTGATTATATCAAACAGATCAGCATATATCGGGTTTTATACCATATTAAAAAGCAATCTGTCCAAGAGGTAGAGGTGCACTATATTGTGTTGTATGGCAATGAGTTCACAAGATGAATAGCGAAAAATAAAGCATCATTTGCTGCAAAGACCGCATAACAATTTCAGGGACTGCTTTTCTTCAACCGGATTTCGTTGTTGCCAGGCTTGCATAGATCTCGGACTGCTCTCATGAAATAAGACTTAAATCCTTTCTGTAATATTTTATATAACACATAGAGTTTAGCACCCGTTGTCAGAATTATGCCATGGAGTTTATAAAAGTCGTCGATGAAAATCTGTTATAGCATTTCCTTCTTTTTCTGCACCGAATATAAGTAAAAAATGTATCGTTAGCTAAACTATGGTCGAAACTTTGAAATGTAATGACATTATATTGCGCACAAACGACAAAAGAAATGCACTTCATTATCAACAGTATTATAATTAACAAATTCTACTCTCAATGTTTTCACCTGTGTACTAACCTGTCTCGAAACGTAGAGGTAGTGTGTCACATATGAACCGCGCCATTGTAGAACGTTCATAATTATTTAGACAGGTCAAGTACGACATTGTTTTCTGTCTCAATTTGATGTTAAATAGTTTGTACGGCCGTAACTCTAAAAAATTCTCTTCAGTTGCACACTATTTACCATTGTCATAGTCATGTTTTCTCATACCAGCTATATCTAGGTGAACAACTTATTGCGAGATTGCATTACACATTTTACATCACTACACCAGTTGTTGAAACACAAATTATTAGTACTGTTCAATGCTAATTACGTAATACTGTTGTTTACCTATTTGATAAGTTGGTTCCAATAACGTAACATGTTCATCTAGCGTCGAAATATACGAGTACTTGGTAACCAGTCGACGTCACCGGAAACTGCATCAATGGGAACCAATCTATGAACTCAAAACTCTAACAGCAAGACGTTTCACATTGTCATTTTGTTGGAACTTTTTGAATCCCCACGTGGTTGTACAATAATCTAAAATATTATCTACACAGTTATAAAATAGTTTCCCTTATGATCTGAAACTAAAGTCTTTCATATTATGTATTTTACTGCTGATGCAGCATACAGCTTTACCAGTCGAATTACTTGACCACTTGAAACGTTCAACATTTCGTTCAAAGAACTTGTATTCTGGTACGGTTTCTGGCAGATTGTTACCGATGTGAAATTGAACTCAGGTCGAGAGCGGTGGCCCTTACGAAAATGCATACCTTTGGATTTCGACATATCCATAAGCACACGCCACTTTTTGTAACACTGATGAATAACATTCAACATGGATTGTAGGTCATTTTCTCTTTTAGCAATAAACACTTTGTCGTCGGCGAAGGTAGTAATTGAACGTTTTGTGTCTCCAATGGCAACGCCGAGATTAAGGACGTTTATGTCACTCAATGTCATTTATTAAAAAAATGTGAACATAGTACTCTGGTGATAAATCAATACCATGTGCAGCACCATTACACTACAGTCAAACCAAGGAGTTGATCAATTGTTTATGCGATCATAAGAATACGTATGCTCATACATCGATTTGATAGCATTATAAATCTTTTCGTCGATGCCATTCAGCAGAATAGGAAGAATATTCCTATTAATATAATCAAACGTTTTCTTTAAAAAAAATGGAAGCATTGCACATATTGTAATTATCTTGTAAATGATAGTTAGCATGAACACATGGTCTTCACGTGGCCTGTTGTTTTCTAGCTAATATATTAGCCAATATATTATTGTATTCAATGAGAAATGTTGATAGACGTTTGTTAATCAAAGCACTATATAGTTTGCTAACACACGACAAATGACTAATACAGATCACCCTTAATACCCTTCAAAACTGGTCTCAAAATTGAGATTGAATAAAGAGCAAAACAGTGAAAATGGACTTGAAAACTGTGTTCTTAATTTTGAGGTGGTCGTATGTGGGTTTTTATGTACCTCAGTAATTCAGCGGAAAAAAACGCTTATCTGAAGTCATATCTGTTGAAGTTGGACATATTATTGACAAGAAATACTACTTGTATCAAACACCAATTAAAAAAAGTTAGTGCAGTGTCATATCATGACAGGCTGGAAGTTCAAAACTGCGTACGACTGTACGACTAGCCGAATTAGATTTCGCGGGCAAATGTTTTGCCGTAAATTCTTTAGATGTTATGTTTCAAGATGTAGGGCAACCAAAATTATTCCTGATTTTTGTAAAAGAACGAATAAAGGATCAATTTATACAAGGATGGAATGGAAGAATTCAAGAATCAAGTCGAGCATCATTATATAAATACTTAGCCTCATTTAAATTTCAACCTTATTTAAATATATGTACTATTGCAAAATTTCGTTCAAATTTGACAAGATTACGGGTATCCTCACATAGATTATTTATTGAGAGTGGTAGATGGACGAGACCAAATCCTACACCTGTATCTGATAGGAAATGTTTAGTTTGTAATATTTTAGAAGACGAGTACCATTTTGTTCTTGAATGTAGCTTATACAGCGATCTGAGAAAGCATTATATCCCTTATTATTATAGACATAGACCTAGTGTACACAAATTTATCGAACTTATAACTAATGACACAGAAACAATTATAAGAAAGTTAAGTCTTTACATATACAAAGCATTTATAATACGTAATAATAACAACTATAGATAAGTACGATTTTGTTTGTTAGAAATGCACACAATTCATATTGTCTTTTCTTGTTTTTGCACTTGTTCTGGTGTGTTTCTTTTTCTTGACATGTTTCATGTTCCTTGATAATGACAAATATATGAATAATGATGTTTGCGTCTTTTAAAGTGCGTGGTTGTCATGTTAAGTATAAAATTGCTAAATCTTAATAATATTTATGTTGATATGAATACATGTTTAGTTTTATTGTAATATGTCACAATTTCTATTTCCATTTTCATGTCAATACATACTAAGCTATACATGTCTGCAGGTTAACGTAAAACAAATAGTGAATTTAACGCATTATATCTATTTTTGACATACCATTTATGCTTCTTATACATGTGCGTGCATTATGCAAATTATTTTGTTATATTACGTTTATCATCTATTTATACATTATCACTATAATATGCGTTTACTGTAATAATTGTATGCATACTGTTGGTATATTTTGTAACCTGTCAACACTATACTTGTAAATGTTGTCCACATGGGTCTGTGACCTTCTGGAAATTCAAATAAACTATCTATCTATCTATCTATGTTCAGGTTAAGAGATTTATTTGGAAGCATGAGTGGGTCGGTAATATTCAGTCCGAGTAACTGTTCATTATGCACATATTGTTTTCAAAATGTTAATATAAGTTCATTAGAGGATGATAACCATGTGTTTTTTATAATTGTGAAGAAAATACAAACATACGACATTTATACTGCTGGTATGAAGGTAGACTTTATGTTATCTTATGAAATCTGAAAATGATATCCTTATTAGGAAAATATTTTGTTTGTTTGTTTGTAAATTTTACAAAATTGATTGATTAAATGATTGATTGATTGATTGATTGATTGATATCGTTTGTCGCTATGCTCTCTCCGTCTCTCTTAGAACCTTCTCAAAATTACTTCTAGCCGAAATATAGTCCCCCGCTTTGCAGATTTAACATTTTTTGGACCTTTGCATTTAAATTTGTTTGTTTGTTTGATCTTGCAGACGATTCTGACCGCGGTATTCCGATTACTATTTTCATTATAAACAGCATCACATAGCTCTAAGTAAACCGAATCTATGTTTCTACGGGGGGCATACATTGTGAGATATAAGTTGTTGGATACGGTAATTATGTGTTAAATAGGGTGCAGTGGCTTAACTCTAATTTTTAAAGTGTAACTTCTTTGCCCATGCTCATTAAATATCTCATTAAAATCTGCTGTACACTTCAAGGCAATTCTTATAGTCTGTCCTCTGAAGGTTGATCTATATTTTCTGCCTTTTTTTTGAAAACAATAGTATGTATTGTAAAGGTTTGCTAATCCTTCACAAGCTACAAGTTTATTAATATTACTCAGTTAATGTTTAACATGACAACATGAGTAAAATAATATAATGATAAGAGACAATTACAATAAGAAAGTCAACACATCATGCCAGGAAACACAATTGTACAATAAATATACAAATGAATGCTAAATAAATTTTGCGGCAGCTGATACTTTTTTATTATAATTTCATGTTTGAAAACATATACCTGTATAAAACATACAAAGTATTGTAAGACATCCGTATTAGTGCATGTTGTAATTGTACAATTTCTTTTTGTGCGTGCACGCGATCGTGAGCCTGTGTTTTTGGTTGTTGCTCTATGAATAGACTGTTAGTAGAACGCTATATTGTAAATAAGCTATACATTATTGTTTAACCTAAGTGTGTTAGCTTCTGAAAATAAAGAATTTAAAATTATTTCTATGATAATGATTGTCATTTAATATATCATATAAAGCTAATAAATGTAATAATAATTCAGGATAAACCACACTTTTATTTTATTTTGACAAAGCAATACAAATGTCTGTGTAATAATGTGTTAAAGATATTTCGGTTGTGTTTCAATAGAAACAAGATGTCATTGAATCGGGCTGTCAGTCATGTAACACAAATATTCCAGTATAATTATGTAACACGAAAGCTAAACAGACGAAAAAAGTCGTACATTGTTGTTACATTGCACCTTGAACAATGTCCCCTGACTATCACAGGCATACATTGTTGTTACATTGCACCTTGAACAATGTCCCCTGACAATCACATGCATACATTGTTGTTACATTGCACCTTGCATACCGTCCCCTGACAATCACAGGCGTACATTGTTGATACATTGTACCTTGAACAACGTCCCCTGACAATCACAGGCATACATTGTTGTTACATTGTACCTTGCATACCGTCCCCTGACAATCACAGGCGTACATTGTTGTTACATTGTACCTTGCATACCGTCCCCTGACAATCACAGGCATACATTGCTGTTACATTGTACCTTGCATACCGTCCCCTGACAATCACAGGCATACATTGTTGTTACATTGTACCTTGCATACCGTCCCCTGACAATCACAGGCATACATTGTTGTTACATTACACCTTGAATACTGTCCCCTGACAATCACAGGCGTACATTGTTGTTACATTGCACCTTGAACACCGTCCACTGACAATCACAGGCATACATTGTTGTTACATTGCACCTTGAACAACGTCCCCTGACAATCACATGCATACATTGTTGTTACATTGCACCTTGAACAACGTCCCCTGACAATCACAGGCGTACATTGTTGTTACATTGTACCTTGCATACCGTCCCCTGACAATCACAGGCGTACATTGTGGATACATTGTACCTTGAACAACGTCCCCTGACAATCACAGGCATACATTGTTGTTACATTGTACCTTGCATACCGTCCCCTGACAATCACAGGCATACATTGTTGTTACATTGTACCTTGCATACCGTCCCCTGACAATCACAGGCATACATTGTTGTTACATTACACCTTGAATACTGTCCCCTGACAATCACAGGCGTACATTGTTGTTACATTGCACCTTGAACACCGTCCACTGACAATCACAGGCATACATTGTTGTTACATTGTACCTTACATACCGTCCCCTGACAATCACAGGCGTACATTGTTGTTACATTGTACCTTGCATACCGTCCCCTGACAATCACAGGCATACATTGTTATAACATTACACCTTGAACGCCGTCCACTGACAATCACAGGCATACATTGTTGTTACATTGCACCTTGAACACCGTCCCCTGACAATCACAGGCATACATTGTTGTTACATTACACCTTGAATACTGTCCCCTGACAATCACAGGCGTACATTGTTGTTACATTGTACCTTGCATACCGTCCCCTGACAATCACAGGCGTACATTGTTGTTACATTGTACCTTGCATACCGTCCCCTGACAATCAAAGGCATACATTGGTGTTACATTGTACCTTGCATACCGTCCACTGACAATCACAGGCATACATTGTTGTTACATTACACCTTGAATACTGTCCCCTGACAATCACAGGCGTACATTGTTGTTACATTGTACCTTGCATACCGTCCCCTGACAATCACAGGCGTACATTGTTGTTACATTGTACCTTGCATACCGTCCCCTGACAATCACAGGCATACATTGTTGTTACATTGTACCTTGCATACCGTCCCCTGACAATCACAGGCGTACATTGTTGTTACATTGTACCTTGCATACCGTCCCCTGACAATCACAGGCGTACATTGTTGTTACATTGTACCTTGCATACCGTCCCCTGACAATCACAGGCGTACATTGTTGTTACATTACACCTTGAATACTGTCCCCTGACAATCACAGGCGTACATTGTTGTTACATTGTACCTTGAATACCGTCCCCTGACAATCACAGGCGTACATTGTTGTTACATTGTACCTTGCATACCGTCCCCGGACAATCACAGACATACATTGCTGTTACATTGTACCTTGCATACCGTCCCCTGACAATCACAGACATACATTGTTGTTACATTGTACCTTGCATACCGTCCCCTGACAATCACAGGCATACATTGTTGTTACATTGTACCTTGCATGCCGTCCCCTGACAATCACATGCGTACATTGTTGTTGCATTGTACCTTGCATACCGTCCCTTGACAATTACAGGCGTACCTTGTTGTTACATTGTACCTTGCATACCGTCCCCTGACAATCACAGGCATACATTGTTGTTACATCGCACCTTGAATACTGTCCCCTGACAATCACAGGCATACATTGTTGTTACATTACACCTTGAATACTGTCCCCTGACAATCACAGGCGTACATTGTTGTTACATTACACCTTGAATACTGTCCCCTGACAATCACAGGCATACATTGTTGTTACATTACACCTTGAATACTGTCCCCTGACAATCACAGGCATACATTGTTGTTACATTGTACCTTGCATACCGTCCCCTGACAATCACAGGCATACATTGTCCCCTGGCATACATTGCACAATACATAATGTCCCCTGACGAACTACACCATTACATTAACGAAATATCCAGTAGCTATAAAGAAGTCAGGAGTAAAGTATTGGCGGGGTAGCACTTTTGACCAGTATGTTTATGTCCAGTGAAAGGTCGTGAAAGTGACGTTATTCATGATTGTACGGCAGAAAAACAAACAATGAACATCACATTGTTGCTGATTAGTCCAAATACCTCTTATAAAAATAACCTGCATAATGGAGAGTTAGTATTAAATAGCTATTTATCTCAAATCTTGGTTTATTTAGTCTTACTTGTCTGATGTATTGATATTTAGGCGCAGTCTGAACACGTGCATGCGAGGAAAAAAAGAAATAATATAGTAAACTCTCATTTAAAGAACACCTCGAAATTATAAAGGACTACCTCTTTACCAAGACCGTCATATTGATAGATTAGTTTCAAATGTTTTTCTTCCATATCATAACTGAGAGCCAATAAGTAGATGCTATTTATCTAGTACGTATTTGATTGTAGGTTTTGATACTTGTAACCATTTTACTTGTATTTCACTTCGATAATGTCTTTCATTACTGTGTATGTATGAATGTATTGTTTATATCTATGCATTGTGCAATCTTGTGTTGTGTAACCAAAGGTACGAACCTTCGTGCATATATATAACAGTTCATATAGAACTACCAAACAATTACCCAGCAAACAATGTTCAACTCGCCATAATGCAATCCCAACTGAGTATCAAAGTACTTCACTGATAAACCACAATGTGCCTATATAATTTTCAGTTATTGCACTCACATCTTAAAATTGCAGTTGTTTGTCGTTTATACAAATTTATTATAGAGGTGAGGGGAATTAAAGCTCTGGCTGTACATATTGAATAGTTTAACGTGCAACGTGAGTGCTATAATGTCAATATTAATTACATATATATGTTTCATATCTATAAACACCTGCAAATAAGTAAAATATTCGAATATATACATGTATATAATTGTTGGAGTTAAATGTGCATTGACAAACATATCTTAAGAAGCAGGGTATAGCTATTAACCCTAATACTGCATTATATATACATTTATACAAACATATATATTTCATTTCACGTTTAAAATGCACAGTGTTCTTTGCGTTAGAAGATCGTTTTTTAGGAGATGATATTTCTAAGGATGAGATATTTCCGCTTTGGATGGCCATTGCGTCCGCAGAATATCTCATGATCTATTTCTGTCAGTATTTTATTTATTCGCATATTGTAGATGTTGTTTGTCAATCTAGTCGGTTTCCCTTGCGTCTGATTAGTAAGCGAGTACATATTTGACTGGCTTCACGTGTCTGCGGTGTTATATATCTATGTTCTACATGTATTATCCTGTGTTTTCTGTCTCTTATGTTGGACAGTTGTCCAGTGTTTTATATATCCATGTTCTATATGTATTATCCTGTGTTTTCTGTCTCTTATGTTGGACAGTTGTCCAGTGTTTTATATATCCATGTTCTACATGTATTATCCTGTGTTTTCTGTCTCTTATGTTGGACAGTTGTCCAGTATTTTATATATCCATGTTATACATGTATTATCCTGTGTTTTCTGTCTCTTATGTTTGACAGTTGTCCAGTATTTTATATATCTATGTTCTACATGTATTATCCTGTGTTTTCTGTCTCTTATGTTGGACAGTTGTCCAGTATTTTATATATCCATGTTATACATGTATTATCCTGTGTTTTCTGTCTCTTATGTTGGACAGTTGTCCAGTATTTTATATATCCATGTTATACATGTATTATCCTGTGTTTTCTGTCTCTTATGTTGGACAGTTGTCCAGTGTTTTATATCTCCATGTTCTATATGTATTATCCTGTGTTTTCTGTCTCTTATGTTGGAAAGTTGTCCAGTTTTTTTTATATATCCATGTTATACATGCATTATCCTGTGTTTTCTGTCTCTTATGTTGGACAGTTGTCCAGTATTTTATATATCCATGTTATACATGTATTATCCTGTGTTTTCTGTCTCTTATGTTGGACAGTTGTCCAGTATTTTATATATCCATGTTATACATGTATTATCCTGTGTTTTCTGTCTCTTATCTTGGACAGTTGTCCAGTATTTTATATATCCATGTTCTACATGTATTATCCTGTGTTTTCTGTCTCTTATGTTGGACAGTTGTCCAGTGTTTTATATATCCATGTTATACATGTATTATCCTGTGTTTTCTGTCTCTTATGTTGGACAGTTGTCCAGTGTTTTATATATCCATGTTATACATGTATTATCCTGTGTTTTCTGTCTCTTATGTTGGACAGTTGTCCAGTATTTTATATATCCATGTTATACATGTATTATCCTGTGTTTTCTGTCTCTTATGTTGGACAGTTGTCCAGTATTTTATATATCCATGTTATACATGTATTATCCTGTGTTTTCTGTCTCTTATGTTGGACAGTTGTCCAGTATTTTATATATCCATGTTATACATGAATTATCCTGTGTTTTCTGTCTCTTATGTTGGACAGTTGTCCAGTATTTTATATATATCTATGTTCTACATGTATTATCCTGTATTTTCTGTCTCTTATGTTGGAAAGTTATCCAGAGTCTTATATATCTATGTTATACATGCATTATCCTGTGTTTTCTGTCCCTTATGTTTGACAGTTGTCCAGTATTTTATAAATCCATGTTATACATGTATTATCCTATGTTTTCTGTCTCTTATGTTGGACAGTTGTCCAGTATTTTATATATCCATGTTCTACATGTATTATCCTGTGTTTTCTGTCTCTTATGTTGGACAGTTGTCCAGTATTTTATAAATCCATGTTATACATGCATTATCCTGTGTTTTCTGTCTCTTATGTTGGACAGTTGTCCAGTATTTAATTTATCTATGTTCTACATGTATTATTCTATGTTTTCTGTCTCTTATGTTAGACAGATGTCCAGTTTTTTATATATCCATGTTCTACATGTATTATCCTGTGTTTTCTGTCTCTTATGTTGGACAGTTGTCCAGTGTTTTATATATCTATGTTCTACATGTATTATCCTATGTTTTCTGTCTCTTATGTTGGACAGTTGTCCAGTGTTTTATATATCTATGTTCTACATGTATTATCCTGTGTTTTCTGTCTCTTATGTTGGACAGTTGTCCAGTTTTTTTTATATATCCATGTTCTACATGTATTATCCTGTGTTTTCTGTCTCTTATGTTGGACAGTTGTCCAGTTTTTTATATATCCATGTTCTACATGTATTATCCTGTGTTTTCTGTCTCTTATGATGGACAGTTGCCCAGAGTTTTATATATCCATGTTCTACATGTATTATCCAGTGTTTTGTCTCTTATGTTGGACAGTTGTCCAGTGTTTTATATATCCATGTTCTATATGTATTATCCTGTGTTTTCTGTCTCTTATGTTGGACAGTTGTCCAGTATTTTCCTTTTTTATTTACACTGTTCGTTGTATTTGCAATATGTTTGAATACGTACGAAGTTCGGTGCACCCTTTAACAAGGTTAATCCCCACATCGGCTTTTTGCTAATTTCCGATTCCATCCACATTTAGATATATTGAATAATAGGAAATTTTGTATCGAAGTGTAAATGTATAAGTAATGTAAAAATATTAATATGCAAGTATGTTAATATGTACCACATGTGTAAATGTATAAGTAATGTAAAGGTTTATATGCAAGTATGTTAATATGTACCACATGTATAAATGTATAAGTAATATAATGTTCATCTAAAAGTATGTTAATATGTACCACATGGGTCTATGACCTTCTAGTTGTTTAAAAATAAAACTTATCTCATAAAACTTATCAAGCTTATGTACAACATCAATGTATCTCTCTTGTTGGGGTACAATTATAACTAGTTTTATAAAGTCTGTACCATTGCATAACTTTAGACTCATCGAAATGATTCCTTGTATTTATCTGTGATCATTCTAATCTCTAGTCTTGTAATACAGTCCAATGTAGGTAAACATCAGGGCCTGGATCAGGGCCCGGTATTATAATGGACACTTAAGTTTCAAGTACATTTCGGGTGTTTTCCGAGTAAAGATAAGAAAACGTATCCCATTGAAACTTCTGCAATTTTTGCATTTTGAGACAGGAATCCGAAGAAAACACGCCGTATGTTAAACATTTAACCGGATCTCACTCGTTGGAAATAAAGAAAAAACTCCCACTCGTTGGAAATAAACACTTTGACCATATTAGTCGGTCTCTTCTTGGTATTTACGGGGCCGAATTGCCGGTCCCAGTAATTGTAAAACTAGACAAAGTGTATAATAGAACCTACCTCTAGTTTAGTTTAAACACTTTGAGGTACTGTGAATATAAATTCGTTACATTTTTAGACAACCCTTCATTTAAGCACCATATGATTTATACTATGAAATCCAGAATATTAAAGGTGAACAAAAAGAAGAACCACATAACCATACAGCTTAAAACATGCTAAGGTTTTTTTGCTAAAAGAGTTATTAATTAACTTTAAAGATATGAGATGGGATTAAAAAAAGCAATGTGACCAAGAATTAGATAGTTACACCATGATTCAAGTATTAAATGATTCTGTATAGAATGTTGTAATTATATTAGTATTTGAATTTCATTAATCAATAAGAAATTCAGAAATCTAGGCTATATCGTGTGTCACTTCGTATATTGTGTATCATATTGTGTGTCGCTTCGCATGTTGTTTGTCACATCATGCGTCGCTTCGCATGTTTTTGTCACATTGTGTGTCGCTTCGCATGTTGTGTGTCATATCGTGTGTCACTTTGCATGTTGTGTGTCACATCGTGTGTCGCTTCCGATGTTTTTTGTCATATCGTGTGTCCTTTCTCATGTTGTGCGTCATATTGTGAGTAATAGTGTGTGTCGATTCCCATGTTGTATATTATATTGTGTGTCGCTTCGCATGCTTTGTGTCATGTCGTGCGTCGCTTCTTATGTTGTGTATCGTATCGTGCGTCGCTTCGCGTGTTTTGTGTCATATCGTGTGTCGTGTTGAAATGTCGTGTGTCTCTTCGTGTGTCGCGGACCAAGGGCGACACGCGATATTCAACGCGACACACAATACGACTCATGACATGCGAAGCGACGCACGACACTGTTTCATGTAAATGTCGCAGAAATATCGTGTGTTGTGTTGCATTTTTCGGTGATCAAAAACGCGAAACACAACAAAATTGCGCAAATGTCGTGGAATTGTAGTGTGTCTACCGTTGTCATACAGTAATCGACGGACTTGTGAAGGTCTACAGATATATGAGTGATGCCTAATGCAGCCATTGAGCGACGCATGATAATAAAGAAATCAAAGTGTTCATATATATATGTATAAATATATACAGTCAACAGCATATAATACATTGAAGGTAAATTTGAGCATTTCTTGCTTATATAACTTTTTAATGCATGTTTTGCAGTTCAAAGTATTATTTTCCGCTATAAGTTGGACACACTTTCAAATTCATAACTGCGCCTCGGCTTGAAATATGCTGTCTGGTGTCGACGCCAGAAGGCGGAAAGCGATGAAGTTAAAGCCAGTTAAATGCGGACCACTTCCCTAGTTAATATGTCGATATCGTATCATGAGCACAGGATTGAACCCATGACCTCTCATTTGGTAACCACTGTGCCATCCTCAATGATGTTGCACTGGACAAATCAGTTATCACCATTAAAGGGACTACTTTACATTTTATAGGACCAGAAATTGAAAATAATAATTTGTGAAATGTTCACAAAATGCTTGTTTTAATGAGAGAAAATCATTTAAAGTTCAAATATTAGAGCTCTGTTGTTAAAATAATATTAAAAATTGCGACAAAATATGCTCCATTTTGCTGAAAAAGCATTAGTAACGCTATTGAACATTTCATGTAATGATTTTAGTTTTGGATTTTACAAAACTACATGCTTGTCCAATTGAATAACTGCCAGATTGTTTTTATGGTGTTTGTTTATATTTAAAGTAAGTAAAACAACTCATTTTCAACAAACAAAGCAGAGCTAGGGCATCCTGGTGCCAGCATTTCATGGCATGGCATGGCAGTCTCGTTCACATAGATTATGGTGACAATATTATTTACCTGTTTGTTGAAAATGAGTTGTTTTACTTACTTTAAATATAAACAGTCACCATAATCTATGTGAACGAGTGCCATGCCATGCCATGATATGCTGGCACCAGGATGTCTTAGCTCTGCTTTAGCTGTGTCTGGATGTTTTAGTCTGCTGGGATGCCTTCAAATTCTCAAATAGGATGCCTTGAATAAGTCCCCGACATGGGAGACTGTTGAAGCTGATACTCATTGGCTACAATGGTTTCTTTTTTCAGTTGTATGATAGATGTACAGTGGAACCTGTCTTTCCGACCACATTTTACAAGCAATCATCTGCCTTTTACAAGCAATCATCCGTCTTTTACGACCGTTTTGAATTCCTTCCATGCTTTTTTAAGCGTTTAATTAATCTACATAAGCGACCACCTGTCAAACGCGACTACCGACCTTTAGTTTTTATTGACCATATCCTTTTATAAGCGACCACCTAAAGGCAATATTTTTGTTTTCATTGATTTCTATAGATTTTATTACATACATGTACATTAAAAAAGTTTACCTGAATTTACATATTTTATGTTTTTTATACAATATTTTAATAGCTGTAATAAAGTATTTGTTTTAAATATTAAATAAAAGGCATTGTACGTAAGCCAGATTCGACTGTACATGTTCTTTAATTTTGACTTAGGACTAATTTACAGTAGTACCTCACTTAAACGCTACTTCAACAATGAGACCACCTTAATATTAAGAACACAATTTTCAAGTCCGTTTGCTCTTTTGTGCTCTTTATTCAACCTCAATATTAAGACCATCTCAATAAGAAGACCAGTTTTCAAGGGTCCCAAATGTCGTCTTTTTATTGAGGTTTTACTGTATTTTGTTTCAAAGTCTGAGATTGTGTGTGTCATGTTGATAATAATTTGCTTAATACCATTGTACAGCGATGTTATATTCACTGGAGCATGTCAACTTCAGTGTATAAAATGTTCAGGGACCATTTACCATTTTCCATATTTCCTATTTCATAAATGGAAAATCATGATGTACAAAGCTTTCTCTCTATCTACTGGTTGCCATCTTGAAAACACAGTTGAAATTTCATACAGTAAACTCGGGATATATGCAACATCCGAATATAAGGAATAAATGTCCGACATGATCACTGCTAACTGATTTGCACATTTCAGTAATCGACATGAGGGATCATCTTATCATAAGCCACTACATATAATCATTTTACGATGTGCCCCACTCTTAGCAATACACTTTGTCTGTGTAATAGCAAATTCTAAAATTGCATTGGCAAAGAGATTGTCGTCTGCAAATACAACTTGTAAAATGCAGTTAACGTCTCAATTAAAATGATCATTACCTTGCTTGCGTTTGTCACACTTCCGTGTAGATAATCGATAAGCTTCTGTAGCATACAACTTGCAGATTGGACCATAGAATTTCACATTATCGAATGGATTTGGATGAAACATGATCACCTTAAAGAAGTGCAAGTCATATATTTTCTATGTTGGTTGCTTAAGTCATTGTGGAGTTAGCATGCCCATTACATTGAACAGTGTGCATAATGATTCAGAAGTTTGTGAAGCATACTATGTGATCACCTTGATGTGCAGTCCCTAAGGGCCATAATTCTGCCGAGACAGTTGTGTCTGAAAAGTATGTCCAGCACACTGACAAGCCTTTTCAATTACAGCTGCCAAATCTTAAAATAATCCATTAAAATGTAGGAGCTTATACAATATGTTCTTTGCACCTTCATACTTCTAGTGTTTGTAATGTATTCAATATTGGGTTGCAAGAAAGAAGTACTATTTGTTCACAAGACATTATTTTGTACTTATGCACCACTGTCAGTCAGTTATAATCATTTCAAATGCTCTTGTCACTACTGATTGAGTACTTACACGTACTACATAGTGTATGTGACATAGAGCTTTGTCATTTACATGTAGCAATTGCTACATTGCACTTAGTTTGAAAATGATGTGCATCTTTACTATCTTTTTAGGGCTGTAAAATTGTATGACATTCTAAGCGGCGGACTGAGGATTACTGTTGACGGTCCTCCACCAAAATTCATTGTTACTCGCAGTAACCCACTGGAAGGTGCCTTTAACCCAGCAAAACATATACGTTTTAGAATTGCTACTGACTTAGGGCAGTCTGAAGGGGCAATGGACAATGGGCGACCAAAGCGGGAGCTTTTCCGTCTCCTATTCAATTAAATGAAAGCTTGTGTTGCCTTCATTGGTGAAGAATCTGTCAAACTGTTCTCAATTAACTCGGTAGGTAAGTATTGTTACTGTATCAATGCCAAAACGTTCAACATAATTATGTTATTTTTAAAGAACATTTTACCTGTGAAAACTATATTACTAGATTACGCAATGAAAACTTTATTAAAACAGTTGCTCGTTTTAGACTGTCATCTCACAATCTTGAAATTGAACAAGGTCGATATAATCGTATTGAACGAGAAACTGTCTTTGTCATGTCTGTACTTCTTCTCCTAGGCCTGGGCTGAATTTCAACAAACCGTTATTCTTTCAACCAGATTCTTATAAGGACTTGAGGCATTGGGTCTTCGGAAAGCAATTCTCTGGTACCAATAATGGTTTCGGGAGGTGTTTTGTCATTAGCCACACTCTTTGACGGCAGAAATGGTTCAAGAAGTATTTGTCAAATTTCAATACTCTTAAGTTGGGTCAAACAGGAGAACGAACAATGACCTATTAGTGCGACTATCTCATGGATATTGAAGGTATATTGTTATTGTGTTAATATTTTGATAGCAGGTAAAATTCGCGTAACTTATTGTGAAATTGCATTGACAGTTGTTAGCTAGATTAGGAGTTAATTATAAAAATGGTAAATTCCTTTAAAACATTTTGAAGACAATGGTCTCTAAGCTTGGTGACTACTTCTTATTTTGAACAGACATAATTATCCTTGTTGGAGGACCATCCACGACTATAAAACTATACTTTTTAACAAATGGAATGCAACTTTTCAAGATCACACTTGTTGGTGCTGATTTTAGCGTTATAACTGTGGTCTTAACTTGGTTGAAAAACCGGAGTACCCGGAGAAAACCGCCCTGTTAAATCTGGCAACTACGACCCTCCCACACGGGTGGGCAGCGTCGACCAGACATGACTTTATATTCAGTTTGTTCTAATTAATGCTTAACTTTTCAATAACAACTAAACACATTACCTTAAGTTTTTCACAGTCAAATATTTCCCATTTGTATCAAATTTCATAAAGGACAGCCCACTGTCAACTGCATCTATATACAATTCAGGCTATAGAGATCTGAGAATGGTTAGTGCATATATTTTATCTATTTCATGAGCAACTATATTTGATCTTTGGTGTAATGCATAAAATGAATATTGCATACATATGCAGTTCATAATAGGCTGTCTGCAGTTGACAGTAAGTAAGCAGTATCAAGTGACTGTCGTTGATGGAATTCCATACATCTATGTACAGAAAAAATAATGTTCTCTAATCATATGTTTCAGATGGGGAGGTGCATGCTACTCTTACGGAGCTTTTAGCATTTGCCACAGGAACTGATCAGATCCTATTCCTTTGATTCGGGATAGATCTCTCAATAGAGTTTCTAAATGAGGGAGTATATCCAAAAGCCAATACATGTGCTATGGTGTGGAGGCTGCCACTCCATAAGGACTTCAGTAGCTTCAAGGACTGCTTGGAGTTCGGAATACAGAATTCTCCAGGTTTTTCAATGGCATATATCAGCTGATCTATACATAGTAAAGTTACACAGTATTTTGTGTAGGACAGATGATTATGTTTAGTTTCAAAATGTTGCCATATTGCCGAGATCCTTTTGTTAACAGTCCTTGTTGAGTTTAGATATATTAGATGTGTCATGTCTATAGCTGATATGTTAGTTTGACTTTGATATAGTGGTAGACTAGTTGTTGGTTATGTCCTATGTTCTGCATTGTATAGAGAACAACTTGACATGTTAATGAAAACATATGTACAGATTTCATGTTAGAATGGATCATTACAATTTGATAATTTAGTTACAATTTATAAGAATTATTAAGTTTCGATATTATGTTCTACTTTTTACTCATAGTTGAGTTATGTATTTTTCTAGCATTGTAATTGATTCGTGGATATGAATTACGTATGTTCTCGTATGTATGTTTATCAGTGTATGTATCTACTTGTTCGTGTGAAACGATGGGCATTATGCTTTTATCTATTAAAGAATTATTCATACACATTATTTCATGTATACAACTTTTATTCCTTCATTTGACATGTACTGTGCTATTGTATATTGCTTTTAAAGTTAATGATTATTTTTTTAAATTTAAAATATATTATTTGAGTGTCTGTCGGTTGTAAATGAAATCTATAAGTAAATATTGTCAGACATCCTGATCTTAATGTGCAATGTATTGGTTGTGCGTGTGTGAATGCTTGCGTGTTTGTGCGTGTGTTTTTGGTTATTTATATTATTACAGAATACAGAATAGTTTATTTGGCTTAAGCATATACATCTTATCACCATGAACATATTGTATACATACAATTATAAATACAATCACATGCATGCATTCAAATAGCTAAGCAAACATATTTACAATGTAACGTCAATAAGAGTTTGTTCAGATGCAACATTACAAAAACATTATACTCCCTACAACAACAAAATATTACATGTATCCCAATATATCCAAACGTATAATTCATTATTATATTGAATGTACATGTTGTTCAATACAAAATGGAACGTCTTCTTTCAAGTGCTTTGATGATAAAAGACCCAAGATTACTAAGCTCCTTTTTGTTGTTTGAACACAGCAATTGAACAAATTTAAACATGCTAGAATTTCGCAAATAGTAAGACTTTATGAATGTATTTCTAAAATCAGAATATAATGTACATTTTAAAACAAAATGAAACTCATCTTCAATGACATTACAATTGCATAAAACACATGTTCGATTCTCGCTGGGAACATTTGTATGTCTCCCAGTTTCAATGGCTAATGAATGTGACGAAAGTCGTATTTTTGATAAAGCACATCGTATTTTCACATTTTTAATTATGTTTAAATATTCTGGTAATTCTATATTATCTTTTATGTGTCTATACAGAAACAGTGAATTACTAAGTCTTACACATTCGTTCCATTGAGATATATATATGTCTTTGAGTCTTATTGTGAGGGTTTTTATAAAATGCTCATGGATCACAGATTCTGGGTAAGTCCACACATTGTTAAATCCGGCGTCTTGGAGAATATGTTTGACTCTGTTTGCCCAATTTTTGGAAGTGTCTGCTTTTTCTAAGAGCGTGTTATAGACAGATTTTAATATCACAGTGTCAAACTCAGCCGAGTTAATTCGAAGCCAATATTTGATTATACGCATTTTTCTTGTTAATAATAACGGTAAGCGTCCACACTCGCTATACAATGCATAA
The DNA here is from genome assembly GCA_032209605.1 of Mactromeris polynyma. Classification (NCBI taxonomy): domain Eukaryota; kingdom Metazoa; phylum Mollusca; class Bivalvia; order Venerida; family Mactridae; genus Mactromeris; species Mactromeris polynyma. The sequence continues at coordinate 54,945,522 of JASFXZ010000001.1, forward strand.
TTATTTGTCGTTTGTTTAACTCGTAACAGTCGTTTACAATATTTCCTTTGGATGCGTTCTAATATTTCAGCACTACTCGATCCCCAGACTTCACATGAATAGTTCAAGATTGAACATACGTATGAATCAAAAAGATTAAAAGCAATATCAATTGGAGTTTCGATGTTTTTTTGTTAGAGACATTAATGCTCCCATGGATCTAATTGCTCTATCAGCGAGTATTTTTTATCACATGTGTATACGAATTACCGCTTGAAAGCGTAAATCCAAGGTAATTGAACATTTTTACAACTTCGATGGCTTGACCATTGTATGTCCAATGTTCATCATCGCGCAGATTTCCTCCTTTATGAAACACAACTATTTTCGTTTTGTCAACATTTACTGTTAAATCCCACTTCTCACAATAATTCATGAGTTGATCCAGTGATCTTTATTTTCTTGTAGTGAGTTTTCTATGTCGTATAAAAACAGTGAGAATAATATCGGCGAGTTGATTTCTCCTTGTAATAATCCGATGTCACTAATGAAGAAATCTGATAAATTTCCCAAATGTTTTACTGCTGATTTGATATTGGAGTACATTGATCGAATTAGTCGCAATAGTTTCCCATCGATTCTAATTTTGATAAGTTTGTACCACATGTATGATCTGTTTATAGTGACAAATGCACGTTTTATGTCTACGAATGCTGCATATAATCGTTTCTTTTGATTCAAAAACGTTTCAATCAATGAATTTTAAATGAATATTGCATCCACGGTGCTATGATTCTTCTTAAATCCAAACTGTGCGTCAGTAATGATGTCATTCTCCACGGACCAGAGCATAAGTCTATTATGGATAACTGTCGACAGTAATTTGCCAAAGCAACTAATAAGCGTTATACCACGGTAATTCGATGGTGTTGACTTGGAGCCTTTTTTATGCACAGGAATGATAACTCCGGTCGACCAGAGTGCTAGATAGTCTCCCCTTTTTAGTATTACATTGAATAGCCGTTCAATATAAGGTATAAATAAGTCAATGCAATCAATAAGATATTCACTAGGTATTTCGTCGACTGAACATGCCTTACCAGTTTTTAAACATTTTGTTGCATTGAGGATTTCTTCTCTTGTAATTTGCGCGTTCAATGTACTATAAGTAGGATCGGTCAGTGAGTCTGAGCTTAGGTCGTATTCATGTAGAGCATCTCTAGTTTCATCGTCTATTTCAATATTGTTTGATGACGATAACTCTTTAAAATAGTTATATAGCTCATCGGCATTCACTTCAGATGCGTTAGATTTCGTGGGTTTAGAAAATAATTTCCAGAACTCTTTCGGCGATTTTCTACGCATTTCATTCATAGTAAAACAACGTTCTCTGTTGAATTTACGTCTATATTTCGAACAACAATTCTTATAGTTTTTCTTGGCTTGTAATAATATATCTCTGTTTTCTCTAGATTGCACACAATTGAATTGATTAAGTGCTATTTTATACAGTTTGTGTTTGTTAATACATTCTTCGTTGAACCATTTTTTCCGTTCATGTTTATTCACTTCTGTGAAATAAGATTCATTTCTTATTATCACCTTCCTTTTCTGTTACAAATGTTGTAAATTGCTGAACAAGTTCATCTTAGTTAGAGTTGTCGATAATATCTGCTGACATAAAATTGTCTAATTCATATATATCGTTTCTTATCAAGTTTATAAAGTCTTGTTTGTGTTGTGCATCATATTTAATGGCGTATGAGCTATAAACAGTGGGTTCGGTTTGTTGAAGTCCTATAGCTAGTTCATACACAATTTGTTAATAGAAGGCCATATTGTAAATAAGATGTACCCCTTTATTGTGAATCTAAATATGTTACCTTCTAAACATAAATATAAATAAAGAATTTATTATTATAGATTACACAGACATTTTGAAATATTATCAAAGTACCATCGTTTTTCAGATCTTCTATGAGAAAGGGATTTTTTATAAACTGCAGTGTCGAAATTATTTTGAGTCAGACTTGTATACTTTTTGTCTGATGGAATAACTTACCGGCGTATTGTGCCATGAATCGCAAAACCAAACCACTTTAGCTTGTCGTATGTCCACGTTGATTAAAAAGTTATTGCTGCATTCCCTTCTAAAAAGGCAGAGACGAGCTCTACGTTGCACCCCTTCTGGGTCCACCATGTGTTGGTGCTGTAACACAGTGTCTCTAAGTGTCAATGAAGTAAGAGTTGAGAAGCTATAATATTACACTACTATGCTGTTTTTTAACATCTCTAACATGTAAACTGGAATGCGACCCTAACTATTTGTTTTAACAGCAGCTCTTTGTTCTTTTTTCTATTGACCTTCGACCTGATTAATGCATGCAATACACGTCATCATAATAATTGGGGACTACTTTCCTTCAAAGTTTTAACTAGACTGCACACATGGTGATCTTTCTTTTAGGGCATTTTTTATTCTGCAAAGTTGTGTTGGATTATTAATTCCTACTTTTAAACTGTTAGCAAGCTACAAACAGAAACAAACTTGTCTTTAAACGAATTATTACCAAATATTTGTATTCAATTTGTTTTTTACAGAATGTTTTGTGCACTCCCCATTCTACGACATGCGATATAATGCAGTGCGTCGCTTCGCATGTCGTGTGTCGTATCGCGTCGAATATCGAAGCGACACACGACACGACATTCCGACGCGACACACCATACGACACACAGCATACGAAGCGACACAAGATACGACATTCCGACACGACACACGATACGACACACGACAGTCCGATACGACACACGATACGATACACAACATATGAAGCGACACATGAAACGACACGCAACAAACATAGCGACACACGATACGACAAACGACATACGTAGCGACACACGATACGACACATGACAATCCGACACGACAAACGATACGATACACAGCATACGAAGCGACACATGATACGACACACGACATTCCGACGCGACTCACAATACGGCAAACGACATACGTAGCAACGCACGATACGACACACGACACGATACACAACATACGAAGCGACACATGATACGAGACATGACATTACGACGCGACACACGATACGACACACGACAGTCCGACACGACACACGATACGATACACAACATACGAAGCGACACATGATACGACACGCAACAAACATAGCGACACACGATACGACAAACGACATACGTAGCGACACACGATATGACACATGACAGTCCGACACGACACACGATACGATACACAACATACGAAGCGACACATGATACGACACACGACATTCCGACGCGACTCACAATACGGCAAACGACATACGTATCGACACACGATACGACACACGACACGATACACAACATACGAAGCGACACAAGATACGAGACATGACATTACGACGCGACACACGATTCGACGCACGATACGTGAAGCGGCACACGATATTTACCGCGACATCTCGTGCTACAGACGTGCTACAGTGCGATAACGCGACATTCCTGTGTTCAATTGTCGTTCGGCGCCTCGCATGTCGGGAGTCATATCGTGTGTCGCTTAGCATGTCGTGTGTTGTATCGAGTGTCACGTTCGAATGCCATGTGTCGCTTAGTATGTCGCGGTCCAAGCGTTCATTCATTGTCACACTAACCGCATTCCGTAGTTTAGAGCTTTAATGAACGTACATCACCCATTTTCACTATGTATTTATAAGACACTTATGAATCATTGATGAACTATTTAAACCTCACCGCTTCTTCAGCATAAGTTATAGTAAAACAAGCAAAACAAGGCACGGGAAGGCACCACATTATGATGAAGAGCAACTGTCCAATTATAATGTTGAACATTTAACAGAGAACAATGAACAAAACGAAACCCATAGTGCATAATTACGTAAACGAATGTATTCAAGTCAATAAAACTTGTATACGAGGTAACTTCTTTGGTTTCCATGACAACCATAGAAAAATATTACCGCCACAGCAACCGACTGAATTACAAATTGCTTGAATTGTGACACAGCGTCATAAACAAAATAATACACGTGTATTTGAATAACGTTATAATATTATGTAGTATTGTTAGTATTGAAATACCCGTCTTACATCACATGGTTACAGGATAAATAAATTTCAAGTGTACAGAAACAGGCAAACAACTATATCGTTAGCGTAAAATGAATTTTGAGGACATGCGATACAACAAAGTCAATTGCAAAAAATAGGGAAATATACAAAAAAGTGAAGCTGGGAAGGGGGGGGGCTTAAGTTTTGCAGCTCAAGTCAGGAAATGCATCTAAAAGCAGTGAACAGGAGGTAAATGTATATAACCGGTAGGCCTATATATACAAACAAGAAAAATATTCAGACTTAATTGTAAATGACGTGATTTTGTAACGTTGAACTTATAACTATGTCCACTAATGGCTTGAACAAATATATACAAGACAGACACATTATAGTATTATATAATTTACATTTTTGATTATCATAATAAATGTAAATCTATTAAGTTTTATGCTACTAAAGTACAACATGTATAATTCAAACCGAAATATCAATGTAGTGAATTTACATTGACTTAACAGATCAATCATAATTATAATTAAAGGATGAACATAGATCCTTTTGCTCAAGTTAAATATAAATCAAAATATTGGCTTAATAAAAAATATCTCCACACTTATCGGCTATTTCGAAGTCATATAAGGTATAGATGGCGGAACATTATGAGTATGACATTCATAGTGACACATGACATTGATAATCTAATTCCTGCTCATGTATAATACTTACCAAAATTATAGATATTTCATTGTGAATATTACATTTAAGTCCTAATTAAAATGAAAATAACATTACTATCACAGACAGGAATCAAAAGCATTATATATTATTATGATATATACATGTAGTTGTTTCACTGTCCTAAACAAATCAGCACATAGATTGCCTCCACAACAAAACCTGTATTGGTGACGTCGGTTATGACGTCGAGTATTTCCCAATGAGTTTTGACGTCACAGACTAAGATGGTTTGGAGGCTGAATTGTGATTTATAGAATAGAAATCTATCAAACGAGCGAGGAATTGTTTCAAATTAAGTATTGCATAATTTGTTTTCCCCCCTTGTAGGCCAGAAGTTTACGTATGTACCCTGAAAGCCTCCTCCAGTGCCTTATGTTTTATGGATTTTTGTTTTCCTGGAGGTCTGTGTGGAGAGACACTGTCTCATAATGTGGCGTTTTCTGTAGCAAAATATTCTCTCTCTTTTAAGAATTATGTACATTCTGACGCGACGTCATCATTTTGTAGCTCCCTTTTCGTGCCACAGCTCATATGTATTTCACGTGATTATCCATTATATTTCTCCACTTATTTCCAATGGGGTCCATACGGAAGGAACTACAAATCAAGGCCTCAATATTGCGTGCAACAATACTCTACTTTAGACTTAACACCATCACCGAATGAAGTACTCAAGCAAGAAAGGAAACTATGACTAGACACTGTTACAATACAATAAGAGTTATTACAATAGCTAGATTTCCCTTTCTCGGTAATGTATCTCGATGAATGCCAAGTCTTCATGTTCCGGTCATTCCTGATCACACTGAGTCTGTAGCATTGCCAGAATAGTTTAGGAATTTTACTTGATAGTCTCCCTTGATTATCCTTGCTTCTCTAGGGTGTGAGACTAATTGAATTGTCTCCCTTAGACAACGATCGTGGGGAATGCGTTACGGATAAAATATCAATACTGGATCGATATTTGATGACTATTTAGTTGCTCTCAGCTGTTGATAGAGTCATTATGTACGACACCTACAGTGGGCAATGAATATGCCATTCTTTGTAACTGATTTTCCAGCCAAGTAGATCTACCTGAAAACAAATAGGCTAGGGGTAAATTAGTTCGTGCACACACATAGATTTAAATCTGATGAAAGCATTGTGCATATTTGAATTACATGTATTCTAAAGAACCCTTCCAGGACAAACAGTTATAGTGTCTATTAATGATGCGATGTGGACGTGAACGTTATGCATTCCAACTCAAACCTACAACGTCTTGGTTGATGGACCGACACCATAATTATGCTCTACACTGTCTCTCTTCTTTAGTACAAAATCTACAACAACTTCACGTGCATTAATTTTAATTTGTACAAAGTAAAGGGACATTTCAGTTACAATGATGACAGTACAAGTTATAATTCATGACTATTAAATAGTCCATGAATTTTATGGAATCGCCGTGATTCGTAACGTAAAGATCAATCGGATCACCTTAATTTACGGTAAGGTAACCTACCCTTTATCGAAAGATTAAAGATATATTATGCTCATTTTTTGTTCAATTTTTTTTAACGAAACAAACATGAAAAATATATTTCCTATAGCTAAGACATCAATAAACATGCATTAACAAAGAATGAAATCATAAAGTATTGTTCCATATTTGGCGAAAAAAGATCTTTGTACATCATAAAATTAATTTTTAACAATCAGGCTATTGTACGAGTTTTGTCTGTTAATAATATGGTAAAAACAGATATTTTCAATCAGTTATTCATTGTAACAGTTCTTATTAGAGATATTTTAGCTAATGCAACACTAATACTGGATGAAGTCAATTGAAAAATCCGCGTCAATGTTACAAACGTTGTTCGGGTGAAGAGAAACTGCCTTGGTGGTTAACGTAAGACTTGATTGGTTTAAACAACGCTGATATCCAAATAGTAAAACTATGTTGGTACGGCTGCGCTGTAAAATGACATTTTCGCAAGTAACGTGGGGCGGATAAGTAGTTCCAAAATGGACGCAGAAAGTGAATGTATGTAGTCTCTGTGGAAAGTATATGACAGAGATCTTTTCAATATTAGAAGTACGATGCACACAAAACATTTAGATAATGTTGGAATTTGTTTGCCTTATTAGGTGTCTTATAGTAAACAGTGTTTACATGTAGCTTGTATTGGTAGGTATACATGTTACTTGTTTGTATTTGTAGGTATGCATGTAGTTTGTATTGGTAGGTATGCATGTAGTTTGTATTGGTAGGTATGCATGTAGTTTGTATTGGTAGGTATACATGTAGCTTGTATTGGTAGGTATGCATGTAGTTTGTATTGGTAGGTATACATGTAACTTGTATTGGTAGGTATGCATGTAGCTTGTATTGTTAGGTATGCATGTAGTTTGTATTGTTAGGTATGCATGTAGTTTGTATTGGTAGGTATACATGTAACTTGTATTGGTAGGTATGCATGTAGCTTGTATTGTTAGGTATGCATGTAGTTTGTATTGGTAGGTATGCATGTAGCTTGTATTGGTAGGTATGCATGTAGTTTGTATTGGTAGGTATACATGTACCTAGTATTGGTAGGTATACATGTAGCTTGTATTGGTAGGTATGCATGTAGTTTGTATTGGTAGGTATACATGTAACTTGTATTGGTAGGTATGCATGTAGCTTGTATTGGTAGGTATGCATGTAGTTTGTATTGGTAGGTATACATGTAGCTTGTATTGGTAGGTATGCATGTAGTTTGTATTGGTAGGTATACATGTACCTAGTATTGGTAGGTATACATGTAGCTTGTATTGGTAGGTATACATGTTACTTGTTTGTATTGGTAGGTTTACATGTAGCTTGTATTGGTAGGTATACATGTTACTTGTTTGTATTGGTTGATATACATGTAGCTTGTATTGGTAGGTATATATGTATCTTGTTCGTATTGGTAGATATACATGTAGCTTGTATTGGTAGGTATAAATGTTACTTGTTTGTATTGGTAGATATACATGTAGCTTGTATTGGTAGGTATACATGTTACTTGTTTGTATTTGTAAATGTACATGTATCTTGTATTAGTATCAATACATGTAGCTTGGATGTATTTGTAAATATACATGTAGCTTTCAAATACCTTTATTGCTCGCACCGAGTGGTGTTGTATTAAACACATGGATACAAAGGTAATGACCAAATCTACCTCATGCTTATTCTGGTTCCCTGCCTCAATATCGTAATTGTATATATTTATACGAAGAAAGTAAAGGCAGGGAACCAGACTACCTCATGCTATGAACTTTTTATCCAAAAGAACCATAATGTAAAGATTTTATTCCTAAAACACAACACCGGAAACAAGAGGTGTGCACGGAAAATCTTATTTTTTATAATTTTATTTATATAATTTTGAGAACAATTTGCATATATAACTTTCGGAGTATAATTTTCCGATAACTGAGACCAGCTTCCTACTAATATTCGTCTGTTTAGAATGCCTCTTGAGATTTGCCATAACACACATGGTCCGTCAACGTTCATTATATCACCAAGTAAACCTACTTCATCTTTTTCTACTAGTCTATCCAATATATATCGGTGTTCAACTTTCATCACATATTCTTTAAGCATGGTTTTCCAAACATATTTTGTAGGGAATGTTCCTTTATTTATATAAATGTTCAAAACTTCGACAAGATTATACTTCTGTAGGATACGAAATATGTCTGGTACAAATCCAAGTGAACATACATCAAGTTTCATGAAACGAGTAAGTCGGTTGTTCAACACACTTTTTGCTAGATATTTGTTGGGAAGGCGGCATAGTTGACCCAAAAGATGAAGTTTTTTAAATTCGACAATTGTTTCGACAGATGTTACTTTCAGCGTACATAAGGCAAAGTCTGAGCTTGTATTGCGCTGTAATGTCTGCATATATCTAACACAGAATCTATGTGACCGTTCCAACTGCAATATGTCTGTTTCAGAGTAACTACTCCAAAGCTCACACCCATACAAACTCTTGGGTAACACGATTGAGTTATATAGAATCTTGGAAGACAATGGACTCAGCTCCAGAGGGTGAACACCACTATTACAAATACTTAAAATGGTCCTCTCAATTTAACACACGCATCTTCAATACATTTTTTGTCGTCATATAGGGATCGCATTTAATACCAAATGAACATAGCTACCTGCTTTATTCACAACTTGATCGCCAAGCATAAAGTGTCTGTTTTTGGTATAAGATTTTGTTTCATTAAACACGATAACAGAGCATTTACTGGCATTATACTGAAAACGACAACGATTAGCATACGAATTGCATACATTCATCATAGTTAGTAGCGCAGTTAGTAGAGTGCTACAATGTCCCCCGTTAGATCCGGATTCGATTTCCGGGTTAGGCAGGTTATTGGCTACGGTCTTGTTTTCCACATGTGGAGAAGTTGTCAGTTGCTTGTGATATAGTCTGGTACCCAGCGTACTCTGCACATAAGAGTAATAATGTAATGGCAAGGGCAGGTAATCCAGGCTACTTGTGATAAAGCAAGTTATTACGGGTTGTTAATAATTAATATCTAGAAAACTCGTTAGGTCAACCACGGACCTATGGTTTATAGGTCCGTGTGTCAACTGACCGTCGTATATATGATTGAAACATTGTTGAAAAACGGCGTAATGTCCGATGAAAACAAACACACGTACTTGTAATCACATCCTACAAACCTAATGTCAGGGATGGGTCGAGTACTAGGGGACAGTACTCGAGTAAGTACTGAGTACTGGATGCTTAAGGAGTACTCGAGTAAGTAATGAGTATTCACTTTTGTGTGTGTACTTAAGTAAGTACTGCGTACTACTTAAAGTACTCGCGTAAGTACTCAGTACAGAGTGTTTTAAATTAGTATTGTATAATATATAACTGTCTATAATGGGTCGCAAATAAAAACATGATATGTTAATTTATTCAAATTTATGTAATAAATAATGTAGAATAAATTTAATAATGCATATTGTCAGTAGACGAAAATTGAACTAAACTAGAAATATATTCATCACAAAAATATAATCATAAATATTCCAAACTTGGAATACAGTCTCCAATTAATCTCACTGTCAATAGTCTAAGAGTCACAGGCTGTTGCAACGTATCATCATTAGCCTTTCAAATGTGTCGTCTTTTAGTCTGCAACTATATCAGGCCTGAAGACCTTACCACCTATACTTAAAGTATTTCTTCAGCAGCAGACGATGCATGTATGCGAAGATATTTAGAAGCAAGTTTACCTAGGTGTGGGTAGTCCCTTTCAGGTGATAATACCATAAGTGATTGCAATTGGAAAATTGATATATGTGCATTGTATACAAGTACACAGGAACCCCTTTAAACCGGACGAGCTCGGGACCAGACAAAATGTCCGGTTTAAAGGGGTTTCCGGACTAAAGGGGTTTTGAGAACTGGACAAGATTTGGCTATTTTTTCAAACGGGAACATTTGGATCTATATTGTGTTCAGTACTGTATTGATTTGTATCAAAACTCCATAAAACTATTAAACGGACTGTAAATACATTAATAAATATCGAAATAGAAGGATAAATTGATAATTTGAATAATATGTATTTAACCTTGATGAGTTAAAGTTTGTCATTCAATGACAGTATGTTTGCATTTTGCGTTGGTGTAGACATTGTATTACATTACAAGAAAATGATGTGATATGTACGTTTTCTGTTAAAGATATGATTTCGAAATAAAATTTCAATGTTTGCATATTATCAATTACTCAAATTATTTACAATAAGTGTTTGGTTGGAGGTGACCCCCTGAAAGACACTAGTCCATTCTCAAATACTACATGGGTCATAAATTAAACAAAGAACCTGTGAAAACACAGCCAATGTACCCTTCAATTATCAAATATCATTAATCAGTTTGTTGTCATAGCAATCAAGACCAATCATGACAGAGTGAAATGTTAAAAACAGTAGGCCTATTGACTGACTTTATTTACTGTATTTTTTAAACTTATAATTCAAATTGCGTTCGAAAATTATTTCTTCTGATATTCATAGTGCTCTGTATCAAACTCTAATATGCATTTCACACATAAGTGTGGAAGTACTCATAGAGTACTCGCAAAATACTCATAAGTACTGACCATTTTGCTTCAGTACTTGAGTAAGTACGTGTACTTGTACTCATAATTTCAGACGAGTATTGAGTACTGCTGAGTACTTGAAAATTGGTACTCGAGTAAGTACGAGTACAAGTACGAGTATCCCATCCCTGCCTAATGTGTACATACATACAAAAGGGTTGGACCAAAAGTGTTAACAGCATTATCTAGGGCCCTCCCCATACATATTGCAGATTATAACTACAATTAATGTGGCTAAAAAATAATGGTTTATTTGTGCATAAGAAATTTTAGATTTATGAAACTAACTTAATTAGCCCTGGCTAAGCCTCTGTATGCTGGTTTTGACTTGTTGATTCGTATCTATTATATTAATTTGTAATTGGCATATTTAACTACATTAATACAATAACTGGATGTTATTAATTACTGTAAAAGCAATGAACATATTTTGTGCACGCTATGTATGAGGCCCGCTAACCGTGCATCTTATAAGATCAACGTGCAGTACGTCAAATATGAATGCGTCGCACAAAAGTGTACTTTACACACAGCATATTGAACAACTACTTTGTAAAGCCCTTAAAATAAAAATACAGAACAGCGAGAACGAAATGTGTGTTTCAAGAACTACGTCACTAGCGTAACAACATATATACACACATGTATACACAACTAGTATACTATTCTGAACAATGTACTTTATTCACAATGTAAATTGTATCCGAGCCCCAATCTCTATCAATTCAATGTTACACAAAGTGTCTACACAGGGCGTTACCGTTATAATGTCTCCAATGGTTACCGCTGTGTGTTTTGCTAGCACCGTTTTGATTGGCTTACCTGGGGGCACATCCTGTGTCGTCATCGTGTAAACTCAAATTCACAAGGATATCTGCTGAAAAGGTAAGACCTGAATTTTAAATTCTTCGAACAAAATGCATTTTTCTTTAAATTAGAGATCATAGATGTTGTAGTTCTTTTGTATCCGACTCAGACATATGTATGGGCAATGTTTGCATGTTACATTACTGCATAAAAGTGTTTATCTGAGTTGAAAAAATGAAGAATGATTCAATTCCCTCATCCTTTTATGAGTTCCCTGGCTGACCTGCTAGGGGTCAAACCATCAATGCTATATGGTGATAATTTTTTGTGATGTTAATTTTTGCAATTTATGCAATGCATTGTGTGCACATATTTCAAAATGTAAAGATTCATGACTAAGATATTGATGTTCATTGGTAATTTGAAACCTGACGCAAATATAATTGTTGTCATGAGACTTTCACTGTACTCTTTGTTCCGAACCAATTTAAGGCTTACTATATGGGTTTTTATTCCAAATGTCTTCAAAACCAAGTGTGGTCTTACTATTGAGGTTTGACTGTACCTCGGAGTTTTTCAGAACAAAGATGCATGGTCTCACTATTGAGATATCAGTGTATTCAACATAGCAAATTCTATATTTGTCAATACCCTCCTTTATTTGCAAATTAAGCCAGAATATTTAATAACTGGTGCAACATTGTGAATGCAAAACAGTTTTTGTCATCCTTGCCTGGTCATTAAAACACGGTTGACTTGACTAGGGTCACTTGGAATGTTTATTTTACCCTAAAGACAACCTGTTACATGCATTTTTTTGTATCTTTCAGTCAGACTACATATATTATACACACTCGAGCTTAAAGGTGTATACTTGCCAGTTGAAAGTTACCAGAATGATTTCTGTGTTATATTTTGCATCTTGGTAAGTTGTTTTATTATTTTAAGTAGTTTTATGCTGAAACAAATAATATTTTATGGATGGCCTAAAATGCACATGTAAATATTGCTGGATTTTGAAATAGTTCACACAAATGTTCCTTGTGTAGTTCTCTACTTACTGCATGTATAGTGAGAAAACTTAATTCTTCTAATCTGAAACTGCCAGTATGATTGCCAATTTATTTCACAGGAAAGTCCAAGGATGCCCCATCCAAGCTTTAATCTGGCTGTCAAGGGCAATGTCACTTTTCACCTTTTGGTATACAGTATCAACTCAATAATAAGACCATCCTTGGGAACCTAGAAAACTGGGCTTAATGTTGAGGTGGTCTTAATTTTGAGATTTAATAAAGAGCAAAATGGTGAAAATTGACCTGAAAATTGTGTTCTTAATTTTGAGGTGGTTTTATTATTGAGGTGGTCTTTAGTATTACCATTTATTTTTAATCCTGAATTACCTATTATTGTTAAAAATGCCGAGATGTTGAGTTTCAGTAATATAAGAAAATGAGGTCGCGTGACAGAATATTTCCGGAAAGTTTATTGCAGTGAAATATGTATTCCTAGATTGCTATTCTCATATTCACCTTGTTGTTGTTTCTGTATTGTAGGTTGTGCTATATGAGGATTATGGGGATGTGATAATTGGTATGTATATTTCATGTATTTATTCAGAGGCTGTGATTTCATTTTAAGTTGAGTGTGAAACATGTAGGCTAGAATGTGTCCGTCTGTCTGACTTGATTATCTCCCCTAGCTGTTCATTAAACTCTACCATCATAAGTGTTGCTTGATGATGGATATTTGGATAAAATGAGCATTTCACATTGAAAACATGGTTGGTTGTCTGAGCATTGCCAAAGTAAGCTATCAGGGTCGCATTATGTGTCCATCTTTGTCCATCAACAATGTTAGCACTCCCGAGATCACATCTTTACTTGATATGCATGAACTTTGGTCAGAATGTTTGTTTTGATGAAATCAGTACCAAGTTTGAAACAGATTGTGTCACCACGGTCACTTCCCTGTTACTTAGTAGTGCCCTATCTATGTGTACCTAATGTGCTATCATTTCTATGTGAATGTTTAAATCTTCATTTTTGTCTCCAGAAAATAACTATAAGTTTAATACATACATTGGCTTTGGAAAACATATCATTGACTAGCAAACTTATACAAATGTAAAGTTGTCAACTAAAAGTCTGCCCATTTATTTCAAGCAATTTGTGCTTATCATGTCTTAATTCATCCTCGGTACCCAAGCTATTCATAACATTTGGCAATTTGATACATGTCACTCACTCGCCTTGATACACCAAGACAAATGCTGTGATCTCTGACCTCTGTCAGCATAGCTAAATAAGTAAATGTTTTTTATGTGTGTTGTGGTGTAAAATTAATTTAGTCTCATATAAGTCAATAAAATTTGCAATTAGACTTTTCTATTTATTGTTTTATATTTCAGTTGACCTGAGCTCAGATACATACACACCAGTGACAGATGATGATAATTCAGTACCAGTGACAGATGATGATAACACAGTACCAGTGACAGATGATGTTAATACAGTACCAGTGACAGATGATGATAATAGAGTACCAGTGACAGATGATGATAATACAGTACCAGTGACAGATGATGATAATACAGTACCAGTGGCAGATGATGATAATACAGTATCAGTGACAGATGATGATAATACAGTATCAGTGACAGATGATGATAATACAGTATCAGTGACAGATGATGATAATACAGTATCAGTGACAGAAGATGATAATACAGTATCAGTGACAGATGATGATAATACAGTACCAGTGGCAGATGATGATAATACAGTATCAGTGACAGATGATGATAATACAGTACCAGTGGCAGATGATGATAATACAGTATCAGTGACAGATGATGATAATACAGTATCAGTGACAGATGATGATAATACAGTATCAGAGACAGATGATGATAATACAGTATCAGTGACAGATGATGATAACACAGTACCAGGGACAGATGATGATAATACAGTAAGTAGTTACATGTTTAGCTCGTCTGTTTCAGACAAATGAGGTAATGTCATAGTTTTCTCGGCGTCTGTCGTATTTAAGGGGGGGGCGGTCCAAAACAATTATTTTTACATCAATTTTTTTTGCATTTCACAACGACAATAACAACACAATTCTTTGGGGATGGGCACTCCCCCTCCCCCAAGGGAAAATGGTAGGGTTTGTTGGTCAGACTTGATTTTGCTTAACAATCTTTTAGAATTTATATTGTTTTCTATTTCAGTGTTGTTGAGCCTCAACGGTCAATTGATAATGTGGAACTGTTGTTAATAATATCACATAGCACATATAACAACGGGGCCATCTCATCTACGTTTGGGGCCTGATACAGGTTGGGCGCAATAATACCTGGAGGAGGAAGGTCTTGCGTGTAATGAATGGACTCGAAACATTTTGGTGGAAGCTGAGAATGAAAAACAAGGTATTTTATCTAGATTTGATTGACAAGAATTAAAAGCATAACAAATCTGTCTGCATATGAATAACGATATTCTTTTACTGTTGCCCCTAAATTTGTTCATTATGTTGGGAATTACTTATCTAATAAATGCCCCGGGTATTCACATTTTGAAAAGGGTTGGGCAGGGTGTTTAATAAAGGTAAAATTCACTAATTTTTAAGTCATGTGCATCTATTACAAGTATGGTACCAACTAGTCGTTCTCTAAACTTTGATCTAAGTTGAAAGTGGTAAAACTTGCACTTGCTTGTCTAAATTGGGGAATTTATTTAGGGGAGGGGTGTTTATTAGGGAATATTGTTTTAATGTGTTGCCTTCTTGAATTAAAGTTATTATTATTATCAACAAATGGCCGACAAATCACTGATGCAAATATATTGCCAGGCAGTGTGTAAAATATCAAATTTTCAGTAAAGCAAGAGTAGTCCGGGTTATGCCACACAAACAATTTTTTAAGGTTGGCCTCACAATTAATGTTATCATGTAAAATAAATAAGTTTATGCTAAACATTTTATGTTTTAGCTCAAGAGGACACAGCAAACGTCCCATTGCCTCCTGTGAAATAGAGAAGGAGGAAACACTACGCATCTCAGGATGTTGGGGGGGGGGGGGTTGTTGAAACACTACGAGGATTCTGGGTAGTAATCCAGCGTCAACAAAATCAGTTCTTAATTCCAATGAGGACAATATGATGATTCCATGGAAAGTGAAAAAAAGGTACGTTCTCTTTGTCCATTTCCTGACATTGTTTCTAGACCTTAAGAGGTCCTCTTTGATACTTGGAGAATAAATAATGTTTCGGGACATAAAAAATAGATGGGCGAGTAATGACGGTAGTTCGGGTCATATTGATTAGTACAAGCACATGACGAGCAGTAAAACTTTGGGTTGTTTCCCATCATATGTACTGAATAGCGCATATTTGTTTTAATGTGAATTCAAATTTATGGTGAATATTAAGTCTGAGGAAACAAGTTGTGTTTGTTACAGAACTTTATAAAAACTTTGTAATTATGGGAAAAGAAAAAGTGGCCTATTTCATTTGATATATTATTCACAAAACAAAGTGCAGTAAAACCTCGATAATAAGACCATCCTTGAGACCCTTGAAAACTGGTTGTAATATTGAGGTGGTCTTCATATTGAGGTTGAATAAAGAGCAAAACAGTGGACTTAAAATTGTGTTCTTAATATCAAGGTGGTCTTATTATTGAGGTGGTCTTATAGTGAGGTTTTACTGTAGTCTGTAGTATTTATTTATCTCTATTATGATGATTTTCATACAGAAATATTGGTACATTGTTGGGCTAAATTTGTAAATCTCTTCTTTTTCAGATTGTATCACAAGCCGTGCAGGATTAGAATTTTATTTTGTCTGCACAGTTCTCCGTCATACTGCAAGCTAGTCCTAATCATGAGGTAATTATAAAGGTTCTTAGAAATAGAAAAATAAATTGCCATCTCTTTACTTATCATAAGTCTGCCAGGTCATTTGTGACAGTCCAGTGCTTGACTGCTAACCTGATGATTGTGAGTTCATAGCTTGAGAATGGCATATATGTTCTCTGGTATAATTTAACTAAATGGAAATACTGATTCTAAGAAAATATCTGGTTTATGGTAGTCAGGAAGCAAAGAAACTAGTTGATGTGAACAGCATTACACTGATCCATTATACTGCAGTAAACTGCGAATGTGGTTCTACTGTTGAGAGTTTACAACTAAAGCTAGCACTTTGAATTCTTTCGTAATAAGATGTTTTAAAAGAGAACATGTATTGTATGCGAAGAAGTTTAGGAAAATTATTATTTGCATGGGTTGTCTTGTGTAATATACTATCTCATTGTAAGGGGAATTGAAATGAAATGGAGTCTTCCTATTTGATAATATTTGTATGATAACAAATTGTCAAAAAAATCCTTATTATCATATTTATATTTTATGCCTATTTAGTATGTCTTAACAAATGAAATGACAAATTTGGCTCACTGACATACAATGTTTGTATATGGGGGCTATATAGAACTCTTGGCCATTCGTAACAAAATCTTTCCACGCTATTTCTCGGCAAGCCAGTTAATCGGATTTCAGTGAAACTTAACAAGACTTACTAGTATCAAGCCTAGTTGTGCATCTCCTCGGCACATCATGCTCAGACAAATTTTAACTCAATTATGGCCTTTTTTTATCATGATTTTTTGTCTTGGCTATTTCTCGGCTACGCTTGGTCGCTTTTCAATGAAACTTCACAAGACTTAATAGTACTAAGCCTAGTTTTGCATGTCGTCGGCACATCGTGCTTGGAACAATTTTCACAGGGTTATGGTCCTTTATTATTTCTCATGAATATGTTTTGTCTGGGTTATTTTTCGGCTACTCTTGGTCGGATTTCAGTGAAACTTCACATGACTTAATAGTACCAAGCCTAGTTGTGCATATCATAGGCACGTGATGCTCGGATATATGTTCACTGGGTTATGGCTTTGTTTTTTTTCTTTAATATTTTTTGTCTTGGCTATTTCTCAGCTACCCTTAGTGGGATTTCGGTGAAACTTCACATGAACTAGTAGTACCAAGCATACTTGTGCATATCATGGGCACATCATACTTGTATGAGTTATGGCCCTTTGCTATTTTCTGGGCTTCAACTGTGTCAAAGACTATCATTGACATGTTCTCAGTTACTGTGTCAAGGTGGTATCTGGGAGTATTCATCATCCTCTTTATGCAAATATAATGCAATATATGGGGAAGATGTTTGGTACACCAATATACATTTAATTTCCCAATTCTATATACTTTTTTTGTGTATTTTCAGACTCTGAAAACATCTAATTGAAGTCAGATGTGAAGAACGCATCATTCTAATACTTGTATCAATTGTTACAAACTTACTTATGCAGTCGTCTATGGCAGTCATCCATTACCTACGTCTATGGCAGTCATCCATTACCTACGTCTATGGCAGTCATCCATTACCTACGTCTATGGCAGTCATCCATTACCTACGTCTATGGCAGTCATCCATTACCTACCGGTACGTCTATGGCAGTCATCCATTACCTACGTCTATGGCAGTCATCAATTACCTACCGGTACGTCTATGGCAGTCATCCATTACCTACGTCTATGGCAGTCATCCATTACCTACCTGAAACAAAGTTCAAAGGAGGTAAAGTTTATACATGTAGTATGTTGTGTAGTCAGGCCTAAAAAGTATGTTCTATAACCCTGATATTTTACCATTGTCCTAAACATTTTTTTATCTTACCTGAGTAGGAAGTTGTCCTCTTGTAAGATTGTACAAACTATTAAGATTCTTTTATTCAAGAGAAGCTGTATATAAAAAAACATTGTAAGAACTGCAATATTATATAATTTTCAATTTCAAAATTAAAGTTAATGTCTTAATTTAGTATATATTTTATTTTATTATATAAATACTTTGGAATTTCATTTTTCAAGTAGAACTTTTTGAGTATTTTTTATTTTTTGCATATATACTTTAGATTGAAGTTAATTGTTCATTTTGTCTCTTTCTTGTCTAGAGCAATACTTGCTTAAGATTTAATATCGTATCTGGTTCACAACTTGTGTATGATCAATGTAGCTCCTGGGAGCTGGTAGAAAGGTGTATTTTATATTGATCAAGATGTGGATGATTGACACTATGACAAAATCTGTATTTATTACTGTAGTAAAATTTAAATGATTAGAAAGTGATTATATACAGTACCACTTAGGGTTATGAAGTACTTTCTCTTTGAATGAGAGGGCTATGATTAAATTAACTAGTTAAAGGGAGCTATGGCCATGTTGTGATGTACTACTACTGTCTCTATGTATTTTGTCTCACCACATAAAGATATAAAGTCTTGAAGACATTGACAGGCCATCCTCTTCAAGACTTCATATCTATATAAAATTAAAGGTCAAGTTCTTGAGTGGACCAATGACTTTATTTTGATCTCTTAAATTTGGTCAACTGTATTGTCTGTTCGTACCAAAGTTGGAAGTTCGACACACAGATTTTGGGTAACTTGGCTTAAAGGAAGTTAAATATTATATCTTAATATGATAATTAAGGCAAGAGTTGGTTGACATAATTATTACTCAGTAAATTTTAGAGATTTAGATGTTTATATTTCGACTGTCTGTTAAGTGTTTGTGTTGATTAGAAAACAAGGATAGGAAATATTGTGGAAGTTTGTATAGGTCATGTTGAGACTAATAAGGTTGAGTGTATACATCTTGAAGTCCTAAGACCACTCCAAAACTACCACACATCATAGATACAACAAATTAGCATACATGCACATCATTTGTAATACAACATTCATAACAAACAAACCCTACATATAATGATTAAGCACCTTACTTGTCCACAATACATTATTACATGTGTTTTAAGGAATCAGACTATGTAGGAAGAGTTCATACAGTATTGAATTCAACATGTCATTTATTGTTTCAAGTAAAAGTTTAGTTGTAAGTTAGCCTGTCTAATGGTGCACATATTGCAAACTTGCATTGTGACCATAAATAGGACTAGTGTTTAATTAAGGAATGTTTCCATCATGTCTGAATGCTGCATATAATCTGACAGAAATAATGCACTGAATTTTATGACAGAAAGCTTTTATTATATATATGGCTTTATTTTGAGTTGGGTAAACTCCTCCTCATTGTCACTCACTTTGCAAAATATACCTGACTAGTCTGTTGCCAGTTAAAAGTTGAGTGAATAACATTTACAATTCAGTTTTCCCTTGGTTTAATGAATACAAGTATTAAAAATTGATTAATACAAAGGCAAAATGGAACTGTTTATTTCAACTTCATTGCAGTCAAATCAGGATGGGGAGGGGGTCATGCATAAGGTCACATGATGTGTCGTGCTATGTTACTATAGCTCTGGTCTGGTCCTTACTTGATTAAATGGAAATGTTTTGCACCATTGAACACAAAAGCATGATGTACATAAATCCATATGTACGTCTTTTTAAATGGAGTAAGGCTGAGTAAGGCTCATGCACGTCCTTATAACTGGAGTTAGGCTGAATATTGCTCATCTACGTCTATATAACTGATGTTAGGCTGAATATTGCTCATGTACGTCCTTATAACTAATGAATATTGCACATGTACATCCTTATAACTGGAGTCAGACTGAATATTGCAAATGTATATCTTTATAACTGGATTCAGACTGAATATTGCTCATGTACGTCTTTATAACTGGAGTAAGACTGAATATTGCACGTGTAGATTATTATAACTGATGTAAGACTGAATATTGCTCATGTACATCTTTATAACTGGAGTGAGACTGAATATTGCACATGTACGTCTTTATAACTGACGTAAGGCTGAATATTGCTCATGTACGTCCTTATAACTAATGTAAGGCTGAATATTGCACATGTACATCTTTATAACTGATGTTAGGCTGAATATTGCTCATGTACGTCCTTATAACTGATGTTAGACTGAATATTGCTCATGTACATCTTTATAACTGGAGTCAGACTGCATATTGCACATGTACGTCTTTATAACTGATGTCAGGCTGAATATTGCTCATGTACATCTTTATAACTGGAGTCGGGCTGAATATTGCTCATGTACGACTTTATAACTGATGTAAGGCTGAATATTGCTCATGTACGTTTTTATAACTGAAGTCAGACTGAATATTGCACATGTACATCTTTATAACTGGATTCAGACTGAATATTGCTCATGTACGTCTTTATAACTGGAGTCAGACTGAATATTGCAAGTGTACATTATTATAACTGATGTAAGACTGAATATTTCTCATGTACATCTATATAACTGGAGTAAGACTGAATATTGCACATGTACGTCTTTATAAATATAACTGATGTAAAGCTGAATATTGCTGATGTACGTCCTTATAACTAATGTAAGGCTGAATATTGCTCATGTACGTCCTTATAATTGGAGTTGGGCTGAATATTGCTTATGCACGTCCTTATAACTGAAGTAAGGCTGAATATTGCTCATGTACGTCTTTATAATTGGAGTTGGGCTGAATATTGCTTATGCACGTCCTTATAACTGAAGTAAGGCTGAATATTGCTTATGCACGTCCTTATAACTGAAGTAAGGCTGAATATTGCTCATGTACGTCTTTATTACTGATGTAAGGCTGAATATTGCTCATGTACGTCCTTATAACTGATGTAAGGCTGAATATTGCTCATGTACATCATTATAACTGATGTAAGACTGAATATTGCTCATGTACATCTTTATAACTGGAGTAAGGCTGAATATTGCTCATGTACGTCCTTATAACTTATGTAAGGCTGAATATTGCACATGTACATCTTTATAACTGATGTAAGGCTGAATATTGCTCATGTACGTCCTTATAACTAATGTAAGGCTGAATATTGCACATGTATGTCTTTGTAACTGATGTTAGGCTGAATATTGCTCATGTACGTCCTTATAACTGATGTTAGACTGAATATTGCACATGTACATCTTTATAACTGGAGTAAGACTGAATATTGCACATCTTTATAACTGGATTCAGACTGAATATTGCACATGTACATCTTTATAACTGGATTCGAACTGAATATTGCACATGTACGTCTTTATAACTGATGTTAGGCTGAATATTGCTCATGTATGTCTTTGTAACTGATGTTAGGCTGAATATTGCTCATGTACGTCCTTATAACTGATGTTAGACTGAATATTGCACATGTACATCTTTATAACTGGAGTAAGACTGAATATTGCACATCTTTATAACTGGAGTCAGACTGAATATTGCACATGTACGTCTTTATAACTGATGTTAGGCTGAATATTGCTCATGTACATCTTTATAACTGGAGTTAGGCTGAATATTGCTCATGTACGTCTTTATAACTGATGTTAGGCTGAATATTGCTCATGTACGTCCTTATAACTGATGTAAGGCTGAATATTGCTCATGTACGTCTTTATAACTGATGTTAGACTGAATATTGCACATGTACATCTTTATAACTGGATTCAGACTGAATATTGCTCATGTACGTCTTTATAACTGGAGTAAGACTGAATATTGCAAGTGTACATTATTATAACTGATGTAAGACTGAATATTGCTCAGGTACATCTTTATAACTGGAGTGAGACTGAATATTGCACATGAACGTCTTTATAACTGATGTTAGGCTGAATATTGCTCATGTATGTCCTTATAACTGATGTTA
This sequence comes from Mactromeris polynyma, assembly GCA_032209605.1. Lineage (NCBI taxonomy): Eukaryota > Metazoa > Mollusca > Bivalvia > Venerida > Mactridae > Mactromeris > Mactromeris polynyma. Next base: position 54,968,006 of record JASFXZ010000001.1, read on the forward strand.
GACTGAATATTGCACATGTACATCTTTATAACTGGAGTAAGACTGAATATTGCACATGAACGTCTTTATAACTGATGTTAGGCTGAATATTGCTCATGTATGTCCTTATAACTGATGTTAGACTGAATATTGCTCAGGTACATTATTACAACTGATGTAAGACTGAATATTGCTCAGGTACATCTTTATAACTGGAGTGAGACTGAATATTGCACATGAACGTCTTTATAACTGATGTTAGGCTGAATATTGCTCATGTACGTCCTTATAACTGATGTAAGACTGAATATTGCTCATGTACGTCTTTATAACTGATGTAAGGCTGAATATTGCTCCTGTACGTCCTTATAACTGATGTAAGGCTGAATATTGCTCATGTACGTCTTTATAACTGATGTAAGGCTGAATATTGCTCATGTACGTCTTTATAACTGGAGAAAGGCTGAATATTGCACATGTACATCTTTTTAACTGAAGTAAGGCTGAATATTGCTCATGTACGTCTTTATAACTGATGTAAGACTGAATATTGCACATGTACATCTTTATAACAGAGGTTAGGCTGAATATTGCTCATGTACATCATTATAACTTGAGTAAGGCTGAATCGACAAGATGCACTCGTTTGAACAACAATTTCTTATATACAGCATTTGACTGGTCTTTCATCATTAGGTTCCTGTCCAATACAGAGTATTAAATACATGAGTACTACACTTTTTGTTTTATATCTTGTCTAAGTCTTGCTGTGGGGTTAACTTGTAGTAAAAATGTTGCTACTATAAAAATAAAGTCTCCAGTCACATCTATGTCCTGATTTATGTCATAAATAAATAGTTTTTCACATCATTTTATATGGCAATCAAAGACAGAGGTATTTTAGTTTTACCTGTGACAGGTGGATGGGCATGCAGGTGAGTGGGCGGCTGTGTCCACTAAGCTGTCCACTCTCATTGTCTAGGGGTGAGACGATATGGGTGTAATGCACTAGGATGCATATCACAACACACCTCTCATGATACAATATGTATCACTATATATCATAAAGAATTACAAAAATGCTGCGTATGCTACATTCGTTTGCAAAGACAGAATTTAGCAGTTCTCCTTCTGACAGGCTTAGAAAAGATTCAGGAAAAATAATTTAGTTCAGTTATTGGATTAACGATTTAAAACTGGAGAAAAACATTTGCCTGTATGGATGAGTGTAACCTTTTTTTGTTATATTCAATGATTAAAAATGGCTGATCAATAATTTGATTTTTCTCAAAAAGTATCAATACCTTTGTCAAGAGTGCTTCCAAGGCAGTGCATCGATGGATCGATTTAATGTCGCACACCTTTCATTGTCGCAGTTTTTATCCAATCTTGACCTAACTTGCTGTAAATGTTTATTGGCATATCTTGGCCTAGTTAGATACCCAGCCAGATCGCCTTAGTCACTCTTGAGTTATGGCCCTTTGTTTTGCCAAAATTTTATTAAATTAGTCAACTCTCTTACTAGACATTTTTTACCGAATCTTTGCCAAACTTGCTGTGGATGTTTAGTGGCATGATATCTTGGCAAAGTTTGAAAACCAGCCTTAATGTCCTCAGTTATCTCTGTGGTATCTTCAGGAGGCTGCACATCCAAAGAGTGAAACAGTATGAATTGACCCAGGCTTGCTTGAACATTAATTATACAGTAAAAAGAGAGAAAAAGTAAGATTACTGTGAATGATAAAGGGAGTTAATTTGAAAAACAAGACAAATTTATCAATATATATGCATACATGCATATCTCTTCTAAATCTTTTATTTTTGTTTTAATCTTACCCCTGAGTTAACTTGGGAGTAAAAAATGTTACAATTAAGAATATTACTCATTGAATCACACAGTGAAGTAAATTATTAGAAGTACCGTAAAGTAAAAGTTGCTTAGATGAGTGGTGCTTTGCCCTTTTATTAACCATCTGAGATGGGAGTGTGCATTTAAATATGAAATATATCCCAGAGTGGTGCTATGTCCTTTTATTAACCTGTTGAGATGGGTGTGTGCCTTTAAATATGAAATATGTCCCAGAGTGGTGCTATGTTCTTTTATTAACCTGTTGAGATGAGAGTGTGCCTTTAAATATGAAATGTATCACAGAGTGGTGCTATGTCCTTTTATTAACCAGCTGAGATGGGAGTGTGCCTTTAAATATAAAATGTATCACAGAGTGGTGCTATGTCCTTTTATTAACCAGCTGAGATGGGAGTATGCCTTTAAATATGAAATGTATCACAGAGTGGTGCTATGTCCTTTTATTAACCAGCTGAGATGGGAGTGTGCCTTTAAATATGAAATGTATCACATATTTCATAATTTCATTGTGAGATGCATGGAAAATAATGTGCTGGTATTTAAAAAGAAAAGATTGCGTTACATGGAAAGCCATTGTCAAACAACGAGTACTGAATGTTGGATGATTGTTAGGGAATACAGAAATATCTATATGTAATTGGATGCCAGATAATTTTTTCAGATTGACAAATAATATTCTGCTGGTCAAATATTGAACTGTTATTATCTTAGTTTGTGACACTACTCCACTCATACTTCTAGACAGATTTTTATCTAACTTGGTGAATAATGGTACTATCAAGTCTAGACAAAAATGAATTAAGTCTCAACAGACTACTCTAACCAAAATTGCTGGTTGGATTGCAATCATCCATTGAATAAGCCAGTATGGGGAGTTGTCTGCTTGAAGCTGTTGCAAGCATTTTATTATTTATGGTACATGCATACATATATACATCTTAGATTAAGAAAGAAACGGTGTGTGTTAATTTTATATTCTAAATGAATATAATGAGAGAACTTCGGGAATCATTTTGAGAGATATCAACTATAATGTTATGTATGAAATGTGCCATTTTTGAGCAAATTGAGTTTCTTTGTTGAATATTATTATAAATAGATTAAATATCCCCAATATTATTACAATGAAACTTGGAAGGTTTAATAAATAATTTGGAGGTAGCGTTTTTTATTTAGATTTAAGATAAGGATGCAAGTCAGCTAAGCCATTGCCACAGTTGAAAGTATACCCCCATATAAACAATATTAACGATATAAACAATGTTTATATGGGGGGGTATACTATGTTTTTTTTTTATCTTATCTGCCTGCCCCTATTACCAATTAATGAAGCTCTTTTGGTTAGGGTTCACTTGATGACACTGGGAGTTTGTTTGGGGGTATAAATGGGGTGTTGATGGTTGGTGCTGTCCTGTCAAGTTGGTGGGTCGATCTGGTGCTGGTAGTTGAGGGAGTTGACGATTGGGTATGTGGGGTCATAGGGTGGTAGGATGGTGTGCATTCCCTGTTTCTTGGGCTGGCGGCTGTGGGCGGGGGAGGCGGTGGTGACTATGCAAGTGCAATTCTCGGGATGAAGTAGAATGTTTTGTTGGCGAGTTAAATGCGTGACACAGTTCGGGAAGAATGGTACGACTTTCAAAGAGACTGAAAGTGTCCAGTGTAATGAGAGTAGATCTTTGGAAAAAGGAGGATGAACAACAGGGCCCGTATTACAGAAGCATCTTAAGTCAATCTTAAATATCTTCACTTAAGTTCAAAACTTCAAATGGATGTAATTCCAAAACCACATTAAAACTGCTGCGCTTTTTAATGGTAATGACAACAACGTATTAATACTATTCATTTACCACTCTTGATTTGACCATATAATTGCCTATATCTTAAATAAACCATTTAAGGAAAATGTACTTTTAAGGATAAGGATGAAATTTTACTTAAGATGTTTCTGTAATATTGCCCCAGGACCGTGTAATAAGGAACAACGTGATTTAGTGTGATACAAAGTCCGAGGCAATAAATTTCATAATACCGTTCTTATCAATTTTTAGATTTGTAGGAATCAATTTTTACTGAACTAGTTCAATCATTTATGAAAAATATTTTTATGGCCTCGCGAGGGTTCTAGGCAAAAATGTGAAAATAGCAAAAAACTGGGATGTGTCTTAAGGGTATTAATTCTTAAGCTTTGTGCTTCTAGACACAATGTTAACAGGTTCATACCAGGCACCAGTAAGATACAGTTATAACATCTGTTACCAGGTGATCGATACTTGCATCTTATTGATGAATCTGTTCGCATGTTGTCATGGAGATTGATATTGAAATTTGTTTCCACTGCTTGGTGTTATGTTAAATTATACCATATAATCAAATTGATTATATAATTTAATGTCAGATATGTATCGAAACTTGAAAATTCTATTCAAGTACATTTGGTTGACAAGTGCCAAAACATTCCTAGGCAATAACACGATCTAAGGATTCTGTTAAGGAATGAAGTCCAGCATTTAGTCTTGTTTTATCAATTTTAAGTTTAGTAGCAACCAAGCAGTGAGATATTTACTATGAAATCATCTGATGAAATGCAAATTTGCATGCATTATGATGCATATTTCATCATTATAATTCTTACACAACCAGATGTTTTTGTTATTGCTTAAAATTTGACTTTTCATATTAACCCAAAAGCTGAAATAAAGTCAATTTACTTAATGAGCTTTTAGTTTAATGCTTATTCCCATATATCATAACATAATATATAGTTTATTTGCATAAAATATTTCCATAAATATAGCAAAACTAACAAATAAACATATAAGTACATAAGTGGTGAAAAAAAATTTGTTATATGTTAAATTTTATTAATTTCATATCAAGCCATACTTTTCATGGCATGTGACAAATTTCTAAAAATATTGGTGTAGAATATGTATTGGTCAAAATTAATTAGTGACAATAATTATTGATGTTACAGTCACTTTCTCTAATAAGACTTCAATATCTCAACATATCGAGACTAGGTATATATTTACTTCAAAAATAATAGATTTGTACTAAACTTTGTGAACAATATATTAATCAACTTTGTAAAAAAGTGTACATAATTATTTGACTAAAATAACACCTTAAAGTGTATAGTAATATACATGGAAAGTGAAAGTTGAAAAATTTACCAAAATACACTTAGTAACACATAACTTTTTAACATATTCATAATATGTGAAAATAGCAAAAAACTTGGATGTGTCTTTAGGGTATTAATTCTTAAGCTTTGTGCTTCTAGACACAATGTTAACAGGTTCATACCGGGCACCAGTAAGATACAGTTATAACCCCTGTTACCAGGTGATCGATACTTGCATCTTATTGATGAATCTGTTCGCATTTTGTCATGGAGATTGATATTGAAATTTGTTTCCACTGCTTGGTGTTATGTTAAATTATACCATATAATCAAATTGATTATATAATTTAATGTCAGATATATGTATCGAAACTTGAAAATTCCATTCAAGTACATTTGGTTAACAAGTGCCAAAACATTCCTAGGCACTAACACAATCTAAGGATTCTGTTAAGGAATGAAGTCCAGCATTTGATCAATTTTAAGTTTAGTAGCAACCAAGCAGTGGGATATTTAATATGAAAATTATCTGATGAAATGCAAATTTGCATGTGCATTATGATTCATATTTCATCATTATAATTCTTACACAACCAGATGTTTTTGTTATTGCTTAAAATTTGACTTTTGATATTAATCCAAGAGCTGACATAATGTCAATTTACTTAATGAGCTTTTAGTTTCATGCTTATTCCCGTATATCATAACATAATATATAGTTTATTTGCATAAAATATTTCCTTAAATATAGCAAAACAAACAAATAAACATATAAGTACATAAGTGGTGAAAAAATAATTGTTATATGTTAAATTTTATTAATTTCATATCAAGCCATACTTTTCATGGCGTGTGACAAATTTCTAATAATATTGGTGTAGAATATGTATTGGTCAAAATTAATTAATGACAATAATTTTTGATGTTACAGTCACTTTCTCTGATAAGACTTCAATATCTCAACATATCGAGACTAGGTATATATTTACTTCAAAAATAATAGATTTGTACTAAACTTTGTGAACAATATATTAATCAACTTTGTGAAAAAGTGTATATAATTATTTGACTAAAATAACACCTTAAAGTATATAGTAATATACATGGAAAGTGAAAGTTGAAAAATTTACCAAAATACACTTAGTAACACATAACTCTTTAACATATTCATAATATGTGAAAATAGCAAAAAACTTGGATGTGTCTTTAGGGTATTAATTCCTAAGCTTTGTGCTTCTAGACACAATGTTAACAGGTTCATACCAGGCACCAATAAGGTACAGTTATAACCCCTGTTACCAGGTGATCGATACTTGCATCTTATTGATGAATCTGTTGGCATGTGTTTTTCACACAGTAGGTTTTATCTTTCACAACACAATGTTAACAAATTCCCCGGGCGCTGATAGGATGTAATTTCTACGCATATGATAATTACATCTTGCTTGGTAAATTTGTTCATGTGGTGTCCTGGAAGGTAAATGTGATAGTTATTTAATTGTAGCACATTAAAATACCTGTTATGAATTGCTATGTCTGTTGCGTCATCTTCCTCGTCCTCTTGCTCTGCTAGCATTACACTGGGCACTTACACCTCGGAGAAATTCTACACTATTTAACTCGAACACCGTCGCTCATTTGACTTTCCAGCTAACACGAAAGCTACACCCTTAGGGTTAAGTGAGCAGACCTCATCACTTAATTCCCCAAGCATGACCAAGAGCCCCGGGGATCGGGCTTGCACAACATTGTGCTGTTTTATGCCCCTACTCACACTTTCGCTGCTCTAACTCCGCTGCCTTCACCATTTCGTACTCTTCAGCTTGATTAGGACAAGTGGTCCTACCATTAATACCTTCAATATTTCTCCAAACTTTCTCCCATTGTTGTCATATATTTTACTGCCTTTCCAGCAGACCATCATTAATTGGTAATATTTTTGGCAGTTTCTCCATCTTTTTGTGCTTCACACGCCTTTGATTGAAAGATCTCTATGGCTTGGCTGACTTGCATTAAAGGCCCTATTTTAGTCAAAAGTAGTGTCGTAAGTAGTGTCGTAAGATACTGAATTATTTTCATTTCATAGATAAGATAAGTTGATGCAAAAGTTGTTAACTGTACAATTATGTACTTAGTTAATCACATTTTTGTACTTCATTTTAGCTTCATTAAGCCCCATATCATATCATAACGAACTCAACATTAACTCAATAACTTATAATACTGACTGGGTAACAATGATGTCTCCTACTGACTGGATGACAATGCTGTCTCCTACTGACTGTGTTACGAGGCTGCCACTTACTGACTGGGTAACAATCCTGTCTCCTACTGACTGGGTAACAATGCTGTCTCCTACTGACTGGGTAACAATGCTGTCTCCTACTGACAGGGTAACAATGATGTCTCCTACTGACAGGGTAACAATGATGTCTCCTACTGACTGGGTGACAATGCTGTCTCCTTCCGACTGGGTAACATTATGCTGTCTCCTTCTGACTGGGTAACAATGCTGTCTCCTACTGACTGGGTAACAATGCTGTCTCCTTCTGACTGGGTAACAATCCTGCCTCTCAGGGTAAAAAATAAACCGCAGTCAAAAATAAAATTTTAAGTCTGCATGTACACATAAATCTGTAGGTGTATTCAGTTTGCATCTTAAGTTTGATGAAATAAGTAGTTGATACTCTATTTAAGGCACACTCCAAAATGCATACATAAAAGTTCGACTTGGTAAATTGTTGATTGGTACAGTGTAATGACTGATAACAATGTTGGTATGTAATGGTTGGTAATAATGTCAGAAAACAATGGCTGGTTAAGGAGATTTTAGGAGAGCCCATTAGCAGATTAAACAGTCTGTAGTATAAGAGATCACACCCTTAAGTCTTTGCACCAGTCTGTACAGATGTGTGATGTCCTTTAGTCTGCACCGGTCTAGACGGTTCTATATGACTGCCTGTGTTGCCATTAATATATGCCTTTGGTACCAATATATAGAGTCATGCATGTCTTAAGAAATATGTAAAAATCTCTAAGAAGACATTCCTTTGACTAATATTGGCAATTTAATGTGGGACTGGAGTAAAAATACAATATAGAAATGTGTGACTCCTGCAAGTATTAACCAGGCCACAAGGCTGTGTGACACCCTTATGTCTTTTTGCTAGTGTAAATGTATGTGTGACTCCTGCAAGTCTTAACCAGGCAACAAGGCTGTGTGACTCCCTTATGTCTTTTTGCTAGTGTAAATGTATGTGTGACTCGTACAAGTCTTAACCAGGCAACAAGGCTGTGTGACACCCTTATGTCTTTTTGCTAGTGTAAATATATGTGTGACTCCTGCAAGTCTTAACCAGGCAACAAGGCTGTGTGACACCCTTATGTCTTTTTACTAGTGTAAGTGTATGTGTGACTCCTGCAAGTCTTCAGCAGGCAACAAGGCTGGGTGACTCCCTTATATGCCTATTTGTGAGTCTATGTGTATTTGTGACTCCTGCAAGTCCTCATCAGGCAACAAGGCTGCGTGACTCCCTTATGTCTTTCCAAGAGTCTACAAGGCTTTATGACTCCCTATTGTTTTTTCACAAGTCTATAAGGCTTTGTGACTCCCTTATGCCCTTCCACAAGCCAATAAGGCTGGTTGGATCCCCTATGTTTTCCATAAGTCTATACTGCCTCATGACTCCCTTATGCCTTTCCACAAGTCAACAAGGCTGGTTGGCTCCCTTATGTATTTCAACAAGTCTACAAGGCTGTGTGACTCCTGCAAGTCTTTACCAGGCAACAAGGCTAAGTGACTCTCTTATGTCTTTCCATGAGTCTACAAGGCTTTGTGACTCCCTAATGCCTTTCCACAAGTCAGCAAGGCAGGTTGGCTCCCGTATTCAGTTCCAGGAGTCTACAAGGCTGTGCAACTCCCTTATGCATTTCCACAAGTCAACAAGGCTGGTTGGCTCCCTTAACAAGTCTACAAGGCTGTGTGCTTCCCTTACGTTTTTCGTAAGGTCTACAAGGCTGGATGACCCCCTTATGTCTTTACAACAAGTCTACAAGGCTTTGTGACTCCCTAATGCCTTTTCACAAGTCAGCAAGGCAGGTTGGCTCCCGTATGCAGTTCCAGGAGTCTACAAGGCTGTGTTACTCACTCATGTCTTTCCACATGTCTACAAGGCTGTGTGGTTCCGTTATGGTTTTCCAAAGGTCTGCAAGACTGTGTGACTCCATTCTGTTTTTCAACAAGTCTACAAGTTTGTGCAATTCATGCAAGTATTTTTATGAGTCAATACGGTCATCACAAGTCTATAATGCTGTGTGACTTTGGCAAGTCTTTTTATGAGTCTATAATGCTGTGTTTCTCAGGCAAGTCTTTTAATGAGTCTATAATGTTGTGTGACTCAGGCATGTCTTTTAATGAGTCTATAATGCTGTGTTACTCAAGCAAGTCTTTTTATGTGTCTGTAATGGTGTGTGCCTTTGGCATGTCTTTTTATGTGTCTGTAATGGTGTGTGACTCAGGCAAGTCTTTTTACAAGTCTATAAAGCTGTGTGACTCTGGCAAGTCTTTATGAGTCTATAATGCTGTGTGACTCAGTCAAGTCTTTTTACAAGTCTATAAAGCTGTGCGACTCCAGCAAGTCATTTTACAAGTCTATAATGCTGTGTGACTCCAGCAAGTCATTTTAGAAGTCTATAATGCTGTGTGACTCCAGCAAGTCTTTTTTACTAGTCTATAATGCTGTATGACCTTGGCAAGTCTTTTTTACGATTCTATAAAGCTGTGTAACTTCTGCATGTCCTTTATCCCATTAGTAAGGTTATATATGATTCCATAAATATGTCAGTGGTACCAATATGTAGCGTCTCTCTAGAAATATGTATGTGGTACCAATATGTACTGTGTCTCTCTAGAAATATGTCTGGTACTAATATGTACAGTGTCTCTCTAGAAATATGTCTGTGGTACCAATACGTACAGTGTCTCTCTCGCTAGGAAGACCTTTCATGTACTGATATGGGTAATTTAGTGGGGAACTTGAGTATTAATACAATATAGAAACTACTGGGTGTCTCCAGGAAGATATCTCTTGAACCAATGTGTCAAGTAGTACATCTGAATGTTGTATGATGTTAATATCATCTCTATCTAGTGTTTATACCCCCAGTATAATGTCTGTTGCTTCCAGCATGTTCCGATTTTTAATTGAATGTTATTTTTGACCATATAATGCTTTCTTGATAATCATGTGTCTCGAGATGTGGGGAATCATTAATGTTTAGATACTGGTATGTTTGCCATGGAATATGTGAATGAAATTATTCAAGGAATTTTAATGTCATGTTGCATAATAGTATTAACAATGCAGTATAATATATATAAATGCTGTATATAACAGTGCATCAAAGTATGGATAAATGCTGTATATAACAGTGCATCAAAGTATGGATAAATGCTGAGGCTTTAATGGGGCAGTCTGGTCACCATGGAATCCAGTTTAGTCACTGACTAGTGTATTCATAGGCAAGTGACAGTCTCATATGACTTGTTCAGTGTTAAGAACGAAAATAGATCATGTCTTGTGCCATTCAATGACATGATTGCTAAGGTTTGCTAAATCAAGTTTTTATTAATCTTCCAGTGTCTTGATATCAACTTCATTAATACATTTAGCAGAAAACACATTTGTTGTTGAATATTACTTGCTTAGATCAGTTTTCACACAGTGCACCACCCTGTTCATGATTCCTGGGGTAAGGAGCTGGTCCATCCATGCAATAGGCGATTTGATTCAGGGTACCTCAGGAATCAATGAGCAGGGTGGCGTACTGTCTTCTTGATATGCCCCTACATGCGAGTTGGTGAGGATCTGATCGAAAGATTTCAGGGCACCAGCAAACCATGTAGGGTCATATAGTGAGATGAAAACTGGTCTAAACAAGTAATACTCTTACATTTGTTAAATATCAATTGAGTAGTGTGTATATATCTTGATTTCAATTATTTCTACTCTAATTAGGCGATCATGTGCAACCATGTGAAAATTTCACTTAGAAATATTAATAACATTCAAATGAAGCAGAGAGCAATTTCATTACACTATGTAGATTTTTCCAGTGATCAAATAGTGTTATTACATGTGTTCCTTCTTTTCATGTTAACAATGTGTCGGTATGAATTTCAGCTGTTATAAATTTGGATTAAGCTTCCATGTAATTACATCAGAGTGAGTGTAATATAATTCTGTGCATCTGATGTACATGCTTTACATGTCTGCAACTTCTTGAGATTTGCCTTAAACTTAATGACATAATTGCTAAGGTTTGCTAAATCAAGTTTTTATTAATCTTCCAGTGTCTTGATATAGACTTCATTAATACATTTAGCAGAAAACACATCTGTTGTTGAATATTACTTGTTTAGATCAGTTTTCACACAGTGCACCACCCTGTTCATGATTCCTGGGGTAAGGAGCTGGTCCATCCATGCAATAGGCGATTTGATTCAGGGTACCTCAGGAATCAATGAGCAGGGTGGCATACTGTCTTCTTCATATGCCCCTATGTGTGAGCTGGTGAGGATCTGATCGAAAGATTTCAGGGCACCAGCAAACCATGTAGGGTCATATAGTGAGATGAAAACTGGTCTAAACAAGTAATACTCTTACATTTGTTAAATATCAATTGAATAGTGTGTATATATCTTGATTTCAATTATTTCTACTCTAATTAGGCGATCATGTGCAACCATGTGAAAATTTCACTTAGAAATATTAATAACATTCAAATGAAGCAGAGAGCAATTTCATTACACTATGTAGATTTTTCCAGTGATCAAATAATGTTATTACATGTGTTCCTTCTTTTCATGTTAACAATGTGTCGGTATGAATTTCAGCTGTTATAAATTTGGATTAAGCTTCCATGTAATTACATCAGAGTGAGTGTAATATAATTCTGTTCATCTGATGTACATGCTTTACATGTCTGCAACTTCTTGAGATTTGCCTTAAACTTAATGACATAATTGCTAAGGTTTGCTAAATCAAGTTTTTATTAATCTTCCAGTGTCTTGATATAGACTTCATTAATACATTTAGCAGAAAACACATCTGTTGTTGAATATTACTTGCTTAGATCAGTTTTCACACAGTGCACCACCCTGTTCATGATTCCTGGGGTAAGGAGCTGGTCCATCCATGCAATAGGCGATTTGATTCAGGGTACCTCAGGAATCAATGAGCAGGGTGGCGTACTGTCTTCTTGATATGCCCCTACATGTGAGTTGGTGAGGATCTGATCGAAAGATTTCAGGGCACCAGCAAACCATGTAGAGTCATATAGTGAGATGAAAACTGGTCTAAACAAGTAATACTCTTACATTTGTTAAATATCAATTGAGTAGTGTGTATATATCTTGATTTCAATTATTTCTACTCTAATTAGGCGATCATGTGCAACCATGTGAAAATTTCACTTAGAAATATTAATAACATTAAATGAAGCAGAGAGCAATTTCATTACACTATGTAGATTTTTCCAGTGATCAAATAATGTTATTACATGTGTTCCTTCTTTTCATGTTAACAATGTGTCAGTATGAATTTCAGCTGTTATAAATTTGGATTAAGCTTCCATGTAATTACATCAGAGTGAGTGTAATATAATTCTGTTCATCTGATGTACATGCTTTACATGTCTGCAACTTCTTGAGATTTGCCTTAAACTTAATGACATAATTGCTAAGGTTTGCTAAATCAAGTTTTTATTAATCTTCCAGTGTCTTGATATAGACTTCATTAATACATTTAGCAGAAAACACATTTGTTGTTGAATATTACTTGCTTAGATCAGTTTTCACACAGTGCACCACCCTGTTCATGATTCCTGGGGTAAGGAGCTGGTCCATCCATGCAATAGGCGATTTGATTCAGGGTACCTCAGGAATCAATGAGCAGGGTGGCGTACTGTCTTCTTGATATGCCCCTACATGTGAGTTGGTGAGGATCTGATCGAAAGATTTCAGGGCACCAGCAAACCATGTAGGGTCATATAGTGAGATGAAAACTGGTCTAAACAAGTAATACTCTTACATTTGTTAAATATCAATTGAGTAGTGTGTATATATCTTGATTTCAATTATTTCTACTCTAATTAGGCGATCATGTGCAACCGTGTGAAAATTTCACTTAGAAATATTAATAACATTCAAATGAAGCAGAGAGCAATTTCATTACACTATGTAGATTTTTCCAGTGATCAAATAATGTAATTACATGTGTTCCTTCTTTTCATGTTAACAATGTGTCGGTATGAATTTCAGCTGTTATAAATTTGGATTAAGCTTCCATGTAATTACATCAGAGTGAGTGTAATATAATTCTGTGCATCTGATGTACATGCTTTACATGTCTGCAACTTCTTGAGATTTGCCTTAAACTTAATGACATAATTGCTAAGGTTTGCTAAATCAAGTTTTTATTAATCTTCCAGTGTCTTGATATAGACTTCATTAATACATTTAGCAGAAAACACATCTGTTGTTGAATATTACTTGTTTAGATCAGTTTTCACACAGTGCACCACCCTGTTCATGATTCCTGGGGTAAGGAGCTGGTCCATCCATGCAATAGGCGATTTGATTCAGGGTACCTCAGGAATCAATGAGCAGGGTGGCATACTGTCTTCTTCATATGCCCCTATATGTGAGCTGGTGAGGATCTGATCGAAAGATTTCAGGGCACCAGCAAACCATGTAGGGTCATATAGTGAGATGAAAACTGGTCTAAACAAGTAATACTCTTACATTTGTTAAATATCAATTGAATAGTGTGTATATATCTTGATTTCAATTATTTCTACTCTAATTAGGCGATCATGTGCAACCATGTGAAAATTTCACGTAGAAATATTAATAACATTAAATGAAGCAGAGAGCAATTTCATTACACTATGTAGATTTTTCCAGTGATCAAATAATGTAATTACATGTGTTCCTTCTTTTCATGTTAACAATGTGTCGGTATGAATTTCAGCTGTTATAAATTTGGATTAAGCTTCCATGTAATTACATCAGAGTGAGTGTAATATAATTCTGTGCATCTGATGTACATGCTTTACATGTCTGCAACTTCTTGAGATTTGCCTTAAACTTAATGACATAATTGCTAAGGTTTGCTAAATCAAGTTTTTATTAATCTTCCAGTGTCTTGATATAGACCTCATTAATACATTTAGCAGAAAAATCATCTGTTGTTGAATATTACTTGCTTAGATCAGTTTTCACACAGTGCACCACCCTGTTCATGATTCCTGGAGTAAGGAGCTGGTCCATCCATGCAATAGGCGATTTGATTCAGGGTACCTCAGGAATCAATGAGCAGGGTGGCGTACTGTCTTCTTGATATGCCCCTACATGTGAGTTGGTGAGGATCTGATCGAAAGATTTCAGGGCACCAGCAAACCATGTAGGGTCATATAGTGAGATGAAAACTGGTCTAAACAAGTAATAGTCTTACATAAAAAAATTGTTAAGTATCAATTGAGTAGTGTGTATATATCTTGATTTCAATTATTTCTACTCTAATTAGGCGATCATGTGCAACCATGTGAAAATTTCACGTAGAAATATTAATAACATTAAATGAAGCAGAGAGCAATTTCATTACACTATGTAGATTTTTCCAGTGATCAAATAATGTTATTACATGTGTTCCTTCTTTTCATGTTAACAATGTGTCAGTATGAATTTCAGCTGTTATAAATTTGGATTAAGCTTCCATGTAATTACATCAGAGTGAGTGTAATATAATTCTGTTCATCTGATGTACATGCTTTACCTGTCTGCAACTTCTTGAGATTTGCCTTAAACTTAATGACATAATTGCTAAGGTTTGCTAAATCAAGTTTTTATTAATCTTCCAGTGTCTTGATATAGACTTCATTAATACATTTAGCAGAAAACTCATTTGTTGTTGAATATTACTTGCTTAGATCAGTTTTCACACAGTGCACCACCCTGTTCATGATTCCTGGGGTAAGGAGCTGGTCCATCCATGCAATAGGCGATTTGATTCAGGGTACCTCAGGAATCAATGAGCAGGGTGGCGTACTGTCTTCTTGATATGCCCCTACATGCGAGTTGGTGAGGATCTGATCGAAAGATTTCAGGGCACCAGCAAACCATGTAGGGTCATATAGTGAGATGAAAACTGGTCTAAACAAGTAATACTCTTACATTTGTTAAATATCAATTGAGTAGTGTGTATATATCTTGATTTCAATTATTTCTACTCTAATTAGGCGATCATGTGCAACCATGTGAAAATTTCACTTAGAAATATTAATAACATTCAAATGAAGCAGAGAGCAATTTCATTACACTATGTAGATTTTTCCAGTGATCAAATAATGTTATTACATGTGTTCCTTCTTTTCATGTTAACAATGTGTCAGTATGAATTTCAGCTGTTATAAATTTGGATTAAGCTTCCATGTAATTACATCAGAGTGAGTGTAATATAATTCTGTTCATCTGATGTACATGCTTTACATGTCTGCAACTTCTTGAGATTTGCCTTAAACTTAATGACATAATTGCTAAGGTTTGCTAAATCAAGTTTTTATTAATCTTCCAGTGTCTTGATATAGACTTCATTAATACATTTAGCAGAAAACACATCTGTTGTTGAATATTACTTGCTTAGATCAGTTTTCACACAGTGCACCACCCTGTTCATGATTCCTGGGGTAAGGAGCTGGTCCATCCATGCAATAGGCGATTTGATTCAGGGTACCTCAGGAATCAATGAGCAGGGTGGCGTACTGTCTTCTTGATATGCCCCTACATGTGAGTTGGTGAGGATCTGATCGAAAGATTTCAGGGCACCAGCAAACCATGTAGGGTCATATAGTGAGATGAAAACTGGTCTAAACAAGTAATACTCTTACATTTGTTAAATATCAATTGAGTAGTGTGTATATATCTTGATTTCAATTAATTCTACTCTAATTAGGCGATCATGTGCAACCATGTGAAAATTTCACTTAGAAATATTAATAACATTCAAATGAAGCAGAGAGCAATTTCATTACACTATGTAGATTTTTCCAGTGATCAAATAATGTTATTACATGTGTTCCTTCTTTTCATGTTAACAATGTGTCAGTATGAATTTCAGCTGTTATAAATTTGGATTAAGCTTCCATGTAATTACATCAGAGAGAGTGTAATATAATTCTGTTCATCTGATGTACATGCTTTACATGTCTGCAACTTCTTGAGATTTGCCTTAAACTTAATGACATAATTGCTAAGGTTTGCTAAATCAAGTTTTTATTAATCTTCCAGTGTCTTGATATAGACCTCATTAATACATTTAGCAGAAAAATCATCTGTTGTTGAATATTACTTGCTTAGATCAGTTTTCACACAGTGTACCACCCTGTTCATGATTCCTGGAGTAAGGAGCTGGTCCATCCATGCAATAGGCGATTTGATTCAGGGTACCTCAGGAATCAATGAGCAGGGTGGCGTACTGTCTTCTTGATATGCCCCTACATGTGAGTTGGTGAGGATCTGATCGAAAGATTTCAGGGCACCAGCAAACCATGTAGGGTCATATAGTGAGATGAAAACTGGTCTAAACAAGTAATAGTCTTACATAAAAAAATTGTTAAGTATCAATTGAGTAGTGTGTATATATCTTGATTTCAATTATTTCTACTCTAATTAGGCGATCATGTGCAACCATGTGAAAATTTCACTTAGAAATATTAATAACATTCAAATGAAGCAGAGAGCAATTTCATTACACTGTAGATTTTTCCAGTGAATGTAATATAATTCTGTTCATCTGATGTACATGCTTTACATGTCTGCAAAGCGAAAACTTCTTGAGATTTGCCTTAAACTTCTTGAAAAAGTACTTTGTCAGTAACTTTGCATTGTGGGAAGAATAAATGTAATTTGTCTATCAGTGTGTGTATGGGTTGCCCATTTTATAGTGATTTACTCAAAGTGACATTTCTGTTTTTTCATTTATCATGACCTGGTGCCATTGTTGTTAACTTTTTTGCTGAATCTGCAATAAAGACAGTCCTTGAAAGCCTGAGAAAAGGTACTTGATAAAACCTTGAAAAATACTTGAATTTTACCTCAGAAGTTGTACTTGAACCATGAAAATGACATTCAGTATGTGCATTCCATGAAGATGCTCCATTGATAATACAGGTTAACTTCAGTTATTGCTTTATGAGGGTGACCTTTATTGGCCTAGATAGTTTAATTCCCAAGTTTAATGTAGAAGTTAAATGTAGGTGGAGTTAAATGCAAATCCAGAACATAAAATAGTGGTGCATTATTTCTGACAGTTATTTAATAGCTTTTAACAGTGTTGTAATAAAAGAATGATAAAAGATAATTTTATTCATAAATCTATGACCTAGGAAAAATGTTGAAGCATTACTCACATGTATTATATGGTAATTAATATCTGTCAACATGCACCGATAGCTTACCCAGCTGAATAAATCACATTCAATGTCAACATGCACCGATAGCTTACCCAGCTGAATATATCACATTCAATGTTAACATGCACCAACAGCTAACCCAGCTGAATATATCACATTCAATGTTAACATGCACCAACAGCTAACCCAGCTGAATATATCACATTCAATGTTAACATGTACCAACAGCTACCCCAGCTGAATATATCACATTCAATGTTAACATGTACCAACAGCTAACCCAGCTGAATATATCACATTCAATACAAAACACCCACTATAACTATGATTGTCATAAACTCCTAGCATTGATATTTCAGACATTTTTTCATAACATTCACTATGCTCACAATATGATCAGCTAAAGTATATCGGAAGTGTTGGTTGAAAAGTCTGAAAGAAGCATTTGGTGTGGTTCTTGCTACAAGTAGTAAAAGGTTTAAAACTTGTTAAGAGAAAAGTTGGAACAAATATTTGGTCTGATTTGCACTGCACTTAAATATGTTTATTGGTCAACCAGACCGTTCCTGTTCCAATGCATGTTTACCCTTGCACCTCCTCAGTGCCTAATGTTTTGTTGCCTGTTGTAATTTCCCCGGGATCTGTGTGGGGAGTCATTGTTTTGTGTATGTGACTTCCCTGTAACAACTTAATATCTCTTGCATTGACCTGAGAAAAATAATTATGTCAACCTCAACAGTTGTATAAGACAAAATTAATGGGTTCATGTACTCAATGTGTACTGGGTGGTTACAGTATCTTATCTATAAATATCCTGAGTTATATAATATTTTGCTTAATGGGTGGGTATTATCTGTGTTGAGGCTTTCAATGTGCACATGAAAACACATGGTGCGAACAGAGTAAGGTTCCACGTCTTATGGAAGACGTTTGTACATGACTGTAATAGTGGAGTAATGTCCTTGTCCTTAGGGTATTTGTAATGTAACTTATATGATGGATAAAAGTTATGCAGTCATTTTATAAAATTCATATTGATGATGATAATTTGTGTGTGATAATGTTGGGTACCAGTCATAATGCAAGCTGCTTCTCTCAGGTCCCCTAATATAATCCTGGTATTAAAGTGATATTCATGTAATTGGTCTTATAATTACTGAAAGTGTATAATTATAAAACAGTGAATTTGAAGTCGGTTATAAAGCTTGTTTCTTTTCCCCTAATGAATGTAAGAATATACTAGGTGTGCATCATTTATACTGAAATAGGGTTGACATGTCACCTCATACCCCATATTGGTCATCCATACGTTAGTAAGTGGTACTGTGAGGTTTATGTAGGAAGGAAGACGCGTGTTTGTGTTAGATCTGCATTTTAGTTGTGTTACCAGATCCATGTACTTACAAGATGTTACTGTATTGTTTATTAAAATTGTATTGATCATTTGTCATGCTCTAGACTAAATTTTTCCACATATATATATACAATTCTGTACATTTATTTACCATTGTTGTAGGCTTTTAAATGTATATTGCAGTTCCTTATCCTTAAGTTACTCTTCCTGTGTCTTTTTGATATATCCAACCAAATTTATTAGTGCTTAATTGAATATGTTTCCTGTTCAAGTTCAGTTTGTTAGATTTCACACAGTTATAATAATGAGAAATACTGGACATTATTTCACCCTCTCCTTCCTGTGTTCAGACAGACATGTTGTCTAATTGTTCACGTTCCATGATGTATTCCTTATCCTTGGTTGTTTTTATGGTCGCCCAGTCCTTTCCTTGTGCCCCTTTTTCCTTGCACCTCCTCAGTGCCTAATGTTTTTGAAGATTGTTGTTTTCCCACAGATCTGTGTGGGGAGGCATTGTCTTGTGTATGTGGCATTCCCTGTAACAACTTAATCCCTCTGATTTCAATATGTTGCTCTGTCTGCCATAAGATGAAACATACTTATATAAAGAAACTTACTATGTATATAAATATTTTTATGATATTGAACACATACATAAGATGTCATCATATCTTTTATGAATTTCTGTATTAGTTAGTCTAGACGTCTAGAAACGTAACTAGTCTTATTTATCTATTTACCTGACTACACAACATCTTTTTAAACTGCCGACTGTCTTGCTGTACAAGAATCCAAATCTGCATGATTGTTATAATGTACATTTTGTATATTGTATAAAGGTATTTACATGTACCTTGCAAATCTGTGACAAATTGAAAATGAGTTTTCTATGATATTTTGCTATGATGTTTAATGTTATTTATTTAGAATATGTGTTATAAAATGTGTTAAAAAGCATTACAGTGGATTATTGTCCAAAGCATGCTTGTGATTACCATAGGGTAATTGTTAGTTATAAAGCACAGTTGTGATCAGTTGTTGCAAAATCTGATTTAAGAGCATTTCTATAATTTGTTAAAGATTTTCTGCGAGATCTGTTTTCACGAAATTCTGTGATACCACTAATTTTTCATGTAAAGGCAATTATATAGTTGCTTGGGAATGAATAAGAAATGTTTGCCTGACATTCTAATCTTTCAGAACAACGTACATACATTAAAACTATGCAACAAATGTAAAGTGCAACCTACCAGAACACCTGCACATCTTGAGACGTACAAATTTTGTCTTAAATATTTGTAAAGTTTTAATATGGAAAAATGAATCTGTTATTGGAGATGCTGCTGTTCTGGAGAGGTTGCACTGTATTGTAGCAGAATATCAGCATTATAAATGTATTATATTATAACTGCATCCGAGAATCCTTTGTTCTCCACCTAGGGTCATGTAACGAGGTCTCCTGAATAGCATAAAGCTGGTATGTTTGTAATCTGTATATATTTTTAAATGTTTTCTGTGAACCATTTTACCTTGCACATCTTTGAAAAATTGTTATAAAGCTTCCTGATGTTCTTATGTGCATTGTGATGTATTATGAACCATGAAAAAAACACAGAAGTATCCATTGATGAATCACCTATTTTTATAAAGCATTCCTGTCACAGTTATGTAGTGAAAGCATTTTTTCACAAGGGATCTAAAAAAAAATATTTAAAAAAATGAATAATTTGAAAAATGAAATGTATGATATTGCACTGTATTGAATAAAGTTAAATTGTAAAGAATGTCAATATGGTGGTTTACTGTATTGTGCAGTATTGTATTGAATTATAGTTGGAAATTCAGAGTGTGTGCCCAACAGAATTAAGAGAATATTGTTACTTATCCACTTTCCTGTATGGCTGACTTCACTGCTTGGGGATACATGTGTTTTTACTATAAGTGTGCATTTTGTATCAAATTGAGGTTGTTATGAATTTTACAACTACATGTAGTAAACATTTGCTGTTTTGTTTTGTAAGTCTGGGAACTTCCAGGCTTATTTTGTTTTTATAAAATTTTATCAGTGCATTTTTTAGTTCCTGTATATTTCCTGGGTAATGTATTACTGGGTAATTGTTCATAAAGTAGACGACCTCTATAGTGAATTAGTAAATAAAAGGAACTTTTCAGGAGTGTGAATGTTAAAATGAAAGTAGAAGTAAAATTAGATCTCCAAGATATGTAAGGTATATCTGAGATTAGTCATGCTCCTGATTATTTACCATGCATTAGGTGGATTGTATAAGGTTTTATTGTGAATTCCACATTATAGATGACAATAACAAACAACTCTGTAGTCATAAAGATGGTATTTACTTTGACTCTTGATTATCAGATGGAAGTTGAAATTAGATTAGAATAAAGTATGTATCATGAACAATGAGATTGATTCATTTTGAGCTGCCTGTCAGGATGTGAGACAATGTGCTGTATTGTGACTGGTCATCTTCTCTAGCTAGATTTCTATGCTAGGTAGGTGGGTCATTTATGGTATTTGTTCTTTCTATTCTGATAGGCAGCTCAAAATGAACCAATCTCATCTTCCTTGACTGTTGAATAAAAATAAAATTTTCATTAATGATGAGATTGAACTGCTTGTCAGGAAATAAAGCTATATATATTTGAATACATGTAAGGAATATGAAGATGTTTACCATTGTTTAGAATCCTAGACTATAAGCTTATTTTCTCATTTAAAATTAATATATGCTGCTAAATACAGAATTTTGAATATTTACATAACAATAAAAGATGGTGGCCTTTAAAATGCAGTTGTTACAACTGTAAGGTTAATTTAGATGTTGTTGTAGAGTCATGTTTTGACTGTATTATACTGATGGTAAAAATTAATCTCTTACTATAATGACCATAATAAAAGACTACAATGTTCATGGAAAGTATGTTATCCGTGTATGTGTTTGAATGATTACCACTGATTACTGTTTATGTGCCCTTTATGCTAAATTTAGACAATTGTTTCTAAATACAGTATACACCACATGATTTTACTAAAGAACAAATATGTAAATAAAATGTTCAAAAGAATATTCATCTTAGTTGTGTTTTAAACTAAAAAGTGTATTTTTGGTAAAATGTGGTATAGTATAGATTTATTGACCTGTCAAAATTTGCATATCTTCATGGTCAATGCACACGATCAATTAGTAGTTCAGCCACTTCCGATAAAGACTAATTTATCATGAGGTCAAAAAATCTATACAATACTATATGGTTCATGTTTATAAAAATGTGTATACAAAAGTTACCATGGATTACCAGCGCACCAGCACTCATACCATTTAAACATGAACATACAACATGGGCTCTATGACCAGTATGTATTGTGATGACCAGTCAGATAGTGTTTGTACGCAACACTATCGTTATTGTCAGATGCCCACACTGATTAATTACATTACACTTGACACATCATTTCTGGAAAATCTAATACTAATACATCAGCCTTCTGAAAACTATGATTGATTTCTGAGATTGATCCTCAACATTGTCTGTAGACCAATGAGAGTTCTGGTTGATTTATTCTAAACATGTATGAAGTGTAACGTAATTAGAGACCTGGGTATCTGAGGAAGGACTGCACTAGATGGATGGTAAAATAAACTTTCCTAGAATCATCAAACGGACAGAACACTGAACATATTTGTTGCATCCTGGACTGCTAATGGAAGTACACGCACAAGAACTTAATGTCTTCATTTCTTGGAAAAGTTACAGGGAAATATTTATACATCTGCATGCCTCAACATTACTCACTTTCTCTGTGTACTTTTTTTCACTGTGCATCAAACGTTTTGCAAACACATTTAACAGTGCTAAAGTTGATCCAGATCTATTTACAAACATTACACGCCATATTTTTATTCAGTGGTGTAAAAGTGACTGAACAACAATCAATGTTGCTTTTTGATGATGGTCGATAGGTCGATGGTCGATAGATGCTGCTGCCGAGATGTGCAAATTGTTAATTCTTAACTTTCCATCACAGAAGATGAATAATTTTACATCGTGGTCATACATTAAAATGTAATGAATTCAAAATATTCATGTGTGAAGAAACTTTTGGATGGCAGTGTATATCTAGGTATTTAACTGAAAAATATAATTTTATTTGGGTACAACTATTTTACCATTCCATCCCAATGGTCAATCAATGTCATAACTCATTGATTGGAAATGTAGATCAAGGCAGAATGACTTATCTGTTAATTCATGGCTTATATAAAGATATATGTATGTATATATGATTGATTCAAAAGGCAACAATCATATTAAGCACACATATTTTATTTAATAATAGATCTATGTTATTTTATGATAAAATATGTAAATATATTGCATTTTGAAGCAATGTCAACAAAGTGGGAGATGTTTAACTTTATAATGGAATCTATTGCAACATATCAAATATATTATAATAAACTAGACAGGTATATCGAACACATTGTTGTAAAATATACACATTGTTGTAAAATAACGGTACTGTCCGTACGGCACAAACTTTTACCTCGACTCCAGACAATTATTGCAAATGGCGCCTTCTGGATTAATATTCGTCTGTCCTCTCAACATAATCGGATGAACCGCGGTTCTGGGATAATTATAGGATTGTTTAAATGATAAAGGTGAGATATAAAAAGGGTTGAAAAACTCCGTTGCAAAGTGACATCTCTCAGATTTGTTGTACAGCGTATTTCACCTGAATTGCGAACAAGAATCATGGCCATGACTGTCCATGCACATGTAGCCTGGTATTAGAAATGAAGCCGTACATGTATCCGACGCGTAGGAAACATCTATGCATGAAGGCCGCGGACAGATAAGACCCTGCACAACTTATTCCACATGTTGACATTTTCCGGTAAACGTCATATAAAGTATGATTACACAGGTAAGCGACATACGTCACATATAGTTCACTTTATTTTTCCTCTTCTCTGAAGTTTTTAATTTGAGATATCACATATACAAGCAGTTATTATTGGATATTGCTGGTATTTAAGGCCACCGTAAACTTACTATTCACTAGAATTTAAATGATGTTTTAAGTTCATGAATTTTGTGAAAATCATACAGTTGCATATTATTAATACATGTAGTTATGGGGCATATGCAGCAATTGAAATATTGAGGTTTACACTTGGTATTTGCCATGCGCAGTCAATTTCATCTGACCACAGTTGGGGTGAGACAATACGGACCTAACGCGATACGATACATGTATCACAATATACCTTTTGTGATAGGATTTGTATCACGATATATCATAAAGAATACTAAATAAAATGCTCTAAATTCCACCTTGTTAGCATTAAGGGTAAGGATATATTAACTAATAGCATTATTTACGAATATTTACTTCACAATACTTGTTTCCTGTTAAGAACAAAACACAAATGACTAAAGTATTAAGAATTACAATGGTTTCAATGCACTGCATTCAATGCGTGGCAGTTGTGTTAACGAAGTATCAATATGTGTATCCAGAGAGCTTGCATCATGATGCATCAATGGATTGATTAATCCTCTCAACCCTAACCACAGAATATAAATAGGAGTAACATTTTAATTGAGGTAGTTCTTTTCTTTTTCATAATGGATAAATATTGTGTTATTTAACTTCTCTTACTATTTAACTGTTGTACTGTTTATAATTCGGGTATCATGATGTTATGTCGGAATGTGTTTCGTCAGGTTCTTTTGACATGATGAGGATCATTGAAGTTATTCTATCAACTATTAACACTGGTAAGTCCATAGTCAGCCCAGATCATAAATTATGTTCGACTTAAAATGGTGAACATCTGTTTTATCTAACACACATTTGTGTGTCTGGTACATTAATGCTTAATAAAATTCTTTACTGGATAAAACAGATGTCTTTTAAAGACCATGTTACATGTATTTCTGTATGGATTTAAGTGGTATATATCTCCTCTATCTTTTGTCAGATTTTTTCTGCAATATACTGAATATTGAATCAGTAACACTAAATTAGCTGAAAAATACACTGTAATGTTTTTTCTGTATGTCTTTACCTCATGGTTTTTATTTGTGATTGCAATGTCTTGATTATGGCATATTTGATCTGTTAGTCCCACAAGATAAGCCTGCTTTAAAGGCAGCCAAGAATGTTGTCGTAATAGTCGCTGGATGTTCTGACATGTCAGACTAATTTCGAACAAGTCCTGCAGCTTTTTGCATTATCCCTGATAAAATTTGTATGGGTCAGACTATAATTATCAGTTTCTTAGTCCGCATGTCAATCTTAGAAGCAATATGTTGAGAAGTCTGCCATACTTATACAATCACCTTAGTCGCCATTGTACAAATATAAACAGATATACAGACAGCAACGTTAAGCAACACCCACTGATGGTCAGGTTCATGATGCGTAATCACTGGATATAATGGGCAACTATGACGGCAGAGATGTATGTCCAAAGACTTGGTTCAGAGTGTCAGGACATTTAAAGAAGTTTGAAGATGCCATGAAACAATCAGCACCAGAATTGTTTGAGAATGCTCCAGATTTACTCCGTCAGTTTACAACCATTATGAATCCTAATATACTCGTAACAAAAGATGTCTAGGTAAATAAATGATAAGTATATTAAGGGCTGTGATTGATACAATTGATATATCATCAATTTTGTCTGTTGATCGATATTCGATACACACAAATATCAGTACTGTGGCTGGAAAATACAGGAGAATGGGTATAGTCTAAAAATGTGCCAAAATAGCGTAGCGTTACTTTTTAGTCAGGAGCTTGTTACAGAGCACTAATGGATACTAAGTGTATTACAAATGTTGGCAATATTATATTTATCCATATTGTTAATTTCACAGTATTATATTTTACACACAGTATTATGAAATAATACTGAGAAGTTAAAAATATGGAATAATTACTTGAATGGTGTCTCGTTATCCTAAAAATACAAGTTGAACATGATTGTGTAAGAAATAATAATACTAAGTTAACATACCATGCATGGTCTACTGTCTTCATTCTTCCTCTTTAATGGGTGTGTTTTATAATTAAATGATTATATGTAATTCAATGACTGCTGGAATACAACAGTACTGACAAAAAACTTTTTCATAAAATAATTGACTGTTTACTATGTAAATTGCAGTTTAGTCTTTGTTTTTATTGGTAAACTTCTTGCAATTTATTATTAAACTAAAGGTGAAATATAGGTTTGGTAAAGTTTAGGCTGTCATTAGGTCGGAAGTAAATGATCTTGTCTTTGAAGACAGGAAGGATTTTGATTATATACATGATATTGAATGTGAACCTTGGTGTATGATAAAAATGACCTATGTGGTGTTTATTTCAGGTAACAGTTGGTAGAAGATGTTGTGACCATTCTTGTGAGGAACTTACGTGTAAGATGGCGGCAGATCCTGATAATCTGGACTTCAAGCTTGCTGCAACTACAGCATGAACATCTAGTTTGTGGCTGATTTAGTGTCAAGCAGTTACTTGCTTTGGTAGGTGCCCTTTGTTAATTTGTTAATATAAACCTTAAATTACGTCAGGTATATATTTTTTATCCACAAGCTTGAATTTAATGTAGATGTGTGTGGTTTTAGCTCACCTTAGCAAAAGCTCAAGATGAGCTATTGTGATCACTCACCGTTGGTCTGTCCCTCCACACTAATCTTAAACTTCTTCTCCTCCTAAACTACATAGACAAAAGTTCTCAGCATCCAGGAGGAGTAGCCACTTATATACTATATGTATATGAGCGCTGCTGTACGATTTCTAACCTCTTCTTTAAGTGACATCATTTCCAGAAAATGTCATATGTGATGTCACTATACATAACAGTAAGCAATATATGCTGCATATGGCAATTCGAAAACGAAGTTACCCTATAAGTAAATATTGTTTCCTGTTTGCAAATAGTGACATCACATGATGCGTTTTCTTAAAGTGACGTCACTTACAGAAGTGGTTGTAAATCCCATAGCAGCGCTCATATAGTGGAAACATAAAAATCTTGTCATTACATCTGCCTCTATTTCAGTATAATTTTACACAAATGTTCTGTTGCTGACCCTCCAACAAGATTTATTTTAACTTTGTGAAAATCTTTCATTTTGCAGTCAAGAACAGGAAACTTTACTCCTTTTTTGTCAATTGTCATTAAACACAATCATTTTGGTCTGCAGTAAAAATTGGATAAAAAATAAAGTAATCAATGTTAATACAAACTGGTCATATGCAGAAATCTTACTAGATAGACATATAATTCAAGTAGAATTGTCATTCTTGCTAAACTGCATGTCTATAAAAGCAAAATGAATTCAACTTTACCTAATATCCAAGTCCATATCTAAGTCTATGAATATAATTATAAGCATAGAAAGAAATATGTCAAATGCTCACATTCCACTCAAAATTTCACATAAGTTTGGAATAATGATTTGTGTTTATTTGAAGAGGATTCCACAGCTCATGTCATCGATAAATAACTGCTTCCTGTAACTGAATTAATTTTAACTAGTAAAGAATAGAATAGTACAAGAAGTATTATAGTTCATTTGTAGGTCTGTATAACTTGCATGTGTAAATATTGCTCATTGTTAATGTTCCATAAAATCTGATGCAGTATATACAATGTTGCATTTTATCCTTATGTATACAGTTGATATGCATTATCAAAATACCAACATTGTTACCAAGCCATTCTCAGATTTTAATAATGATAAGCACCATATGAATTAATTAGTAATGATTAAAAAATGTACCGTAATTAACAAGGGAGATAATTCTGTAAGTAAATACAAACATACATGTTATAGTTATCTCCCTTAGAGTTTACTTAATATTATATTAAAACATGTTGATTATTTTATAGTTCAAATAGATTTTTTTGCTGTGCTTTAATGGCGACTTTAAAAAAGCAAAATACATATATGTTAGGTAATAGGAAATATTTCTAGACAATTGCAGAACTACAGTTGTTATGAATGCTATTTAGTCAATTTATGTATATATGTTGGAAATCAATGACCATATAGCGATAAGGTGTGAGGTTAGCTAGCTGTTAAATCGATTTAAACCCCCAGCATTTTATGCTAACAGTTCCAAGGTTGTCATTGGCTATATGATTGTTGTTTCTGTTTATGTTATGAATGTGTTTTGTATTTCCCTTTCCCCTATGCAATTCTGTCACTTTATACAGTGTTCAGATTGTTTCCTGCCCATTTTTGGCCTATTAAGGCCAGTTGTCTTGACTTGTCCTGTGATCTTTTACATCCATTAATTCCCACCTCCCCTTCCCTTACTGTCTACTTTGATTCTCCTAGTTATTCCTTGTGGTCTGCTGGGCCATTCCTTGCGCCTCAGTTCCTTAATATGTGTACCGTTTGACCTCCTTTAGTGCCTTATGTTTTGTGGATTGTTGTTTTTCCGGAGATCTGCATGGGGAGGCATTGTCTTATGTGTGGCTTTCCTGTAGTTACGTATTCTCTCTCTTTTATGAGTTTATTTGATTAAAATAATTATTCCATTCAATAAACATGTTTTTTCAGAAAAATGTTTTTGAACAGCTCTGTGCCTCTCCAATTATGCCCCTGCAATTCGGATAAGGTGGAAAGTACAAGCATTGCAATGTACATAGCCTTTCTGGAGTTGGACTGACATTTAAGTATGCAATTACTTTGGACAGTATTTCCATAAGTTTTTATAATGACATGCTGTTTTGTTATGGTTTTACACCATTTTTCTACAGTATTTCAGTTAAGTTCAGCGATCAGTTTATCTAACCAGTTTTTCTGGGTTAATTACCTACCAGGACTAAATTATTCATTCACAATCAACTTGCAACTTCTTCCCAGAAATGTCAAAATGCTGCCACAAAGTGCACTCTCAACAAAGTCCAGAAATTCCTCTCTTACCCTACACTTGTTTTTAACAAATCTGACACAGATTGACAATTATTATCCAGTTGGTTTGTCGTTTACTTCATGAGGTCTATCAAGCAGGCTTCTTATAATGCAGCCGAGCTCTAAATACTACATTGTTTAAATTACTCTTTCCAGAAGAGTTGATTAGTATATTCAGTCACCATGGTACCCTGTCTAAATTTGTTGAAATGTGGATGTAATAACAAGAATGTTGTAGAGATGGATGAAAATGTATAATGTGTTGGCCTGGTGAGCAAGGATTTCTGGGTCGTTGTAGCCTTGGAAGTAGTTCTTTGAAATGTTGAAGTCCCAGATTTTTCTGGCTATTATTTCTGATTTCTCTTTGTTTTGCAGGACTGCATTTTTGCATGGAAGGATTTAAAAAGTTCACCATTTCAGTCATGTTGACAGTTGTGTATCGAAAAGTTTGAGAGTGACTGTATACATTGAATGATAGCAGAAAAGTTCCACGTTGATGGTGGGGTTTTCTTGGTGTGGATTTACTGGGATAGTGTTGTATTTGAAAACTTGCGATTGAATATAGCTGGGCCCATGTTGTAGAGTTCACAATTCCAGTCCAAACTTGTAGTTTAAACTAAAGAATAAAGACGGCAAAAAAGCATCGGCTGACACCTAGATGGCAAATGTTTGAAGTTGGATATTTCAGCAACCAGTAGGTCTACATACAGCAAAGAAACTTCGCATGTTAGTATTTTAGGACAGACTTTGTCGTTCTTTGAACTTCTCTGTGTCGTTGATATATATATGCGCCTGTCCAACAAAGCTTATTTTCTACCACCAAGCCCTATATGGACTTATAGCTGGTATGGTTTTCAATTGCTACACATCAGGCTTGAGAAGATGCTTGTATTACAAGGCTAAAATTTAACAATTTTAGTGTCAAATTGTTTTCATGATTTATATCAATTCCTCAGATTTTGATAGTTATTTTGTTTCTATAATTTATAAAACTTCTTTGTGTTATTTGGGTACTTCACGATACTATAGCAACACATCACTATGACTTATAATAAACTACTATGACTTATAATAAACGTTCTTAGTTTCGATTGATACTATTAAGTAACCATAAATGTTTAAGTTGTAAACCGATGACAGGTTTGTTGAATGATAATCTTTATCTATATAAGTATATTTGAATCGACAGTTTAATTACCTAATTGATAGATAAATACGCGTCTATGGTTTCGGCGTAACATTTATGTGGCTTCTGCGGGGAAACAGTCTCTATGCACAAAGTGTATGTATTATGAAATAATGAAGAACACGCCAATTGATCCTTTATTTTGTTAAAACTGCCATTTCATTTGTAAATTAGAATCACGTGATTAACGCATGACACCTCCTCTCTTTCGCGGGTAATTTGTTAAGACATTATATAAAAGAAATAATTAAATATGAGTGAGAGGATACTTTTAGGAAATTGTCTAAGTGACATTTGTCTTTGTGACTATTTTTACTTCATGCTTTCTTTGTGATTTAAACTCTAAAACTTTGTGTATTTTGAGACTTATCTTAGTGATTATTACTGAATGTACTTTACTGTGAACGTTATTATTACTCTGCAGACTTAGTTCACTGTTATTAAATTTGATTATCAACGGAACTGTGCTATTGTTGTTTTATCATGCCATCATCACATCCCTGGTTATGGATCATTGTTGCCTCCACTACGTTACGTGTGGGTACCGATTTGGGCCACGTAACACTTGTCTGGATTTGTAGGATGAAACCATCAGTATCTCAGCATCAAACAAGTATCTCAACAGTGACTAGCAGATACACCAACATCACATTGAATGGAGACCTGAAAATAAATGAATTATGTAACTTATTGGAAGAAATTGTGTGTGGGGAAGAGGTCTGCCAGCAATATTGTGTTGTGAGAACTTTTTGTATTAAAGCAATGACTGCTGGTATTTTCACTTTTATTGAAAGTGCCTCAGTTGGCAGATAACTGCATATAAGAGGTGGCTGCTGAGACAGGTTAAAGTGATTCAATTTAAATGCCCCTGCTGGCAAGATACTGCATATAGTTGGTGATGCTTAGCAGCATTAAGACATATACATGTAGCTGAGTTAATGATGTTAAGTAACATTAAAACATGTAGCAGTGTTTATGGTGCTCAGCAGCATTAAAACCTATAGCAGAGTTTTTTATGTTAAGCAGCATTTAGACCTATAGCAGAGATTAGGGTGCTCAGCAGCATTAAGACCTATAGCAGAGTTTTTGATGATAAGCAGCATTTAGACCTATAGCAGTGTTAATGATGTTTAGCAGCATTAAGACCTTAAGCAGAGTTGATGATGTTTAGCAGCATAAAGACATATACATGTAGCTGAGTTTATGATGTTAAGCAACATTAAAACATGTAGCAGTGTTTATGGTGCTCAGCAGCATTAAGACCTATAGTGGAGTTTTTTATGTTGAGCAGCATTTAGCCATATAATGGAGTTTATGATGTTAAGCAGAATTAAGACCTATGGCAGAGATTATGATGTTTAGCAGCATTAAGACCTAAAGCAGAGTTGATGATGTTAAGCAGCATCAAGTCATATGCATGTAGTTGAGTTTATGATTTTAAGTAACATTAAAACCTGTAGCAGAGTTTATGGTGCTCAGCAGCATTAAGACCCATAGTGGAGTTCTTTTATGTTGAGCAGCATTTAGCCATATAATGGAGTTTATGATGTTAAGCAGAATTAAGACTTATAGTGAAGTTTATGATGTTTAGCTGCATTAAGACCTATAGCACAGTTTATAATGTTTTGCAGCATTAAGATCTATAGTGAAGTTTATGATGTTTAGCAGCATTAAGACCAAAAGCAGAGTTGATGATGTTTAGCAGCATTAAGTCATATGCATGTAGTTGAGTTTATGATTTAAAGTAACATTGAAACCTGTAACATAGCTTATGGTGCTCAGCATTTAAGACCTATAGTGAAGTTTATGATATTTAGCAGCATTAAGACCTAAAGCAGAGTTGATGATGTTTAGCAGCATTAAGACCTATAGCAGAGTTTATAATGTTTTGCAACATTAAGACCTATAGCAGAGTGCAAGGTGTTTATCAGCATTCATACCAATAGCAGAGTTAATGATGTTTCACAGCATTAAGTCATATACGTGTAGTTGAGTTTATGATTTTAACTAACATTAAAACCTGTAGCAGAGGTTATGGTGCTCAGCAGCATTAAGACACATAGTCGAGGTTTTTTATGTTGAGCAGCATTTAGACCTATAATTGAGTTGGTGATGCTTTGCAGCATTAAGACATATACATGTAGCTGAGTTTATTAAAACATGTAGCAGTGTTTATGGTGCTCAGCAGCATTAAGACCTATAGCAGAGTTTTTTATGTTAAGCAGCATTTAGACCTATAGCAGAGATTATGGGGCTCAGCAGCATTAAGACCTATGGCAGTGTTTTTGATGATAAGCAGCATTTAGACCTATAGCAGTGTTAATGATGTTTAGCAGCATTAAGACCTTAAGCAGAGTTGATGATGTTTAGCAGCATGAAGACATATACATGTAGCTGAGTTTATGATGTTAAGCAACATTAAAACATGTAGCAGTGTTTATGGTGCTCAACAGCATTAAGACCCATAGTGGAGTTTTTTATGTTGAGCAGCATTTAGCCATATAATGGAGTTTATGATGTTAAGCAGAATTAAGACCTATGGCAGAGATTATGATGTTTAGCAGTATTAAGACCTAACGCAGAGTTGATTATGTTAAGCAGCATTAAGTCATATGCATGTAGTTGAGTTTATGATTTTAAGTAACATTAAAACCTGTAGCAGAGTTTATGGTGCTCAGCAGCATTAAGACCCATAGTGGAGTTTTTTATGTTGAGCAGCATTTAGCCATATTATGGAGTTTATGATGATAAGCAGAATTAAGACTTGTAGTGAAGTTTATGATGTTTAGCTACATTAAGACCTATAGCAGAGTTTATAATATTTTGCAGCATTAAGACCTATAGTGAAGTTTATGATGTTTAGCAGCATTAAGACCAAAAGCAGAGTTGATGATGTTTAGCAGCATTATGTCATATGCATGTAGTTGAGTTGATGCTTTTAAGTAACATTTAAACCTGTAACAGAGTTTATGGTGCTCAGCATTTAAGACCTATAGTGAAGTTTATGATATTTAGCAGCATTAAGACCTAAAGCAGAGTTGATGATGTTTAGCAGCATTAAGACCTATAGCAGAGTTGATGATGTTTAGCAGCATTAAGACCTATAGCAGAGTTTATAATGTTTTGCAGCATTAAGACCTATAGCAGAGTGCAAGGTGTTTATCAGCATTCATACCAATAGCAGAGTTAATGATGTTTAACAGCATTAAGTCATATACGTGTAGTTGAGTTTATGATTTTAACTAACATTAAAACCTGTAGCAGAGGTTATGGTTCTCAGCAGCATTAAGACCCATAGTCGAGGTTTTTTATGTTGAGCAGCATTTAGACCTATAGCAGAGTTTATAATGTTTAGCAGCATTAAGACCTATATCTGAGTTTATGTTGTTAAGCAGCATTAAGACTTATAGCGAAGTTTATAATGTTTTGCAGCATTAAGACCTATAGCAGAGTGCAAGGTGTTTATCAGCATTCATACCAATAGCAGAGTTAATGATGTTTAACAGCATTAAGTCATATACGTGTAGTTGAGTTTATGATTTTAACTAACATTAAAACCTGTAGCAGAGGTTATGGTTCTCAGCAGCATTAAGACCCATAGTCGAGGTTTTTTATGTTGAGCAGCATTTAGACCTATAGCAGAGTTTATAATGTTTAGCAGCATTAAGACCTATATCTGAGTTTATGTTGTTAAGCAGCATTAAGACTTATAGCGAAGTTTATAATGTTTAGCAGCATTTATACCTATAGTGGTGTTTATGATGTTAAGCAGCATTAAGACCTATAGCAGACTTTATAGTGTTTAGCAGCATTAAGCCCATAGTGCAGTTTATGATGTTAAGCAACATTAAGACCTAAAGCTGAGTTTATGATGTTAAGCAGCATTAAGGTGGTCTTTCATCTCTCCAATTGATTCTCAGCAGAATTTCCACAACACATATTAAATAACAGAGCTTACCCACAACTTATTATTCACATTATCTTTGCATTATATATTATACCATACTGAAGGTTTAGCCCTTTACAAACAGACTGTTATCTGCATTGTTACCTCCCTTGTCATTGCTCATTTGTATCATGATTTTGTAGGAAATACCATGTGACTTTAATCTTTCCCCAAACTATGTAATAATCAATTGTGGTGGGTTAGCTCTTTCATTAATATTTGCTGTTTATATGAAGGATTCTGTGACAGTCTAACTTACCATGCACTGTGCATCAGTATCTCAGCATCAAACAAGTATCTCAACAGTGACTAGCAGATACACCAACATCACATTGAATGGAGACCTGAAAATAAATGAATTATGTAATTTTTTGGAAGAAATTGTGTGTGGGGAAGAGGTCTGCCAGCAATATTGTGTTGTGAGAACTTTTTGTATTAAAGCAATGACTGCTGGTATTTTCACTTTTATTGAAAGTGCCTCAGTTGGCAGATGACTGCATATTAGAGATGGCTGCTGAGACAGGTTAAAGTGATTCAATTTAAATGCCCCTGCTGGCAAGATACTGCATATATGAGGTGGCTGTTGAGACAGGTTAAACTGACTATTGAAAATGTCTCTGATGGCACAAGACTGCATAAAGGTGGTGGCTTTTGAGACAGGTTAAATTGGTAGCTAAGTTTATGATGTTAAGTAGCATAAAGCTGTAGCAAAGTGTATGGAGTTTAGCAGAATTAAGACCTATAGCAGAGTTGATGGTGCTAAGCAGCATTTAGACATATAGTGGGGTTTATGATGTTAAGCAGCATAATGACCTATAGCAGACTTTATTATGTTAAACAGCATTAAGACCTATAATTGAGTTGGTGATGCTTAGCAGCATTAATACATATACATGTAGCTGAGTTTATTAAGACATGTAGCAGTGTTTATGGTGCTCAGCAGCATTAAGACCTATAGCAGAGTTTTTTATGTTAAGCAGCATTTAGACCTATAGCAGAGATTATGGTGCTCAGCAGCATTAAGACATATAGCAGAGTTTTTGATGATAAGCAGCATTTAGACTTATAGCAGCGTTAATGATGTTTAGCAGCATTAAGACCTTAAGCAGAGTTGATGATGTTTAGCAGCATAAAGACATATACATGTAGCTGAGTTTATGATTTTAAGCAACATTGAAACATGTAGCAGTGTTTATGGTGCTCAGCAGCATTAAGACCCATAGTGGAGTTTTTTAGGTTGAGCAGCATTTAGCCATATAATGGAGTTTATGATGTTAAGCAGAATTAAGACTTATAGTGAAGTTTATGATGTTTAGCTGCATTAAGAACTATAGCAGAGTGTATAATGTTTTGCAGCATTAAGACCTATAGTGAAGTTTATGATGTTTAGCAGCATTAATACCAAAAGCAGAGTTGATGATGTTTAGCAGCATTATGTCATATGCATGTAGTTGAGTTGATGCTTTTAAGTAACATTAAAACCTGTAACAGAGTTTATGGTGCTCAGCATTTAAGACCTATAGTGAAGTTTATGATATTTAGCAGCATTAAGACCTAAAGCAGAGTTGATGATGTTTAGCAGCATTAAGACCTATAGCAGAGTTGATGATGTTTAGCAGCATTAAGACCTATAGCAGAGTTTATAATGTTTTGCAGCATTAAGACCTGTAGCAGAGTGCAAGGTGTTTATCAGCATTCATACCAATAGCAGAGTTAATGATGTTTAACAGCATTAAGTCATATACGTGTAGTTGAATTTATGATTTTAACTAACATTAAAACCTGTAGCAGAGGTTATGGTTCTCAGCAGCATTAAGACCCATAGTCGAGGTTTTTTATGTTGAGCAGCATTTAGACCTATAGCAAAGTTTATAATGTTTAGCAGCATTTAGACCTATATCTGAGTTTATGTTGTTAAGCAGCATTAAGACTTATAGCGAAGTTTATAATGTTTAGCAGCATTTATACCTATAGTGGTGTTTATGATGTTAAGTAGCATTAAGACCTATAGCAGACTTTATAGTGTTTAGCAGCATTAAGCCCATAGTGCAGTTTATGATGTTAAGCAACATTAAGACCTAAAGCTGAGTTTATGATGTTAAGCAGCATTAAGGTGGTCTTTCATCTCTCCAATTGATTCTCAGCAGAATTTCCACAACACATATTAAATAACAGAGCTTACCCACAACTTATTATTCACATTATCTTTGCATTATATATTATACCATACTGAAGGTTTAGCCCTTTACAAACAGACTGTTATCTGCATTGTTACCTCCCTTGTCATTGCTCATTTGTATCATGATTTTGTAGGAAATACCATGTGACTTTAATCTTTCCCCAAACTATGTAATAATCAATTGTGGTGGGTTAGCTCTTTCATTAATATTTGCTGTTTATATGAAGGATTCTGTGACAGTCTAACTTACCATGCACTGTGCATCAGTATCTCAGCATCAAACAAGTATCTCAACAGTGACTAGCAGATACACCAACATCACATTGAATGGAGACCTGAAAATAAATGAATTATGTAATTTTTTGGAAGAAATTGTGTGTGGGGAAGAGGTCTGCCAGCAATATTGTGTTGTGAGAACTTTTTGTATTAAAGCAATGACTGCTGGTATTTTCACTTTTATTGAAAGTGCCTCAGTTGGCAGATGACTGCATATTAGAGATGGCTGCTGAGACAGGTTAAAGTGATTCAATTTAAATGCCCCTGCTGGCAAGATACTGCATATATGAGGTGGCTGTTGAGACAGGTTAAACTGACTATTGAAAATGTCTCTGATGGCACAAGACTGCATAAAGGTGGTGGCTTTTGAGACAGGTTAAATTGGTAGCTAAGTTAATGATGTTAAGTAGCATAAAGCTGTAGCAAAGTGTATGGAGTTTAGCAGAATTAAGACCTATAGCAGAGTTGATGGTGCTAAGCAGCATTTAGACATATAGTGGGGTTTATGATGTTAAGCAGCATAATGACCTATAGCAGACTTTATTATGTTAAACAGCATTAAGACCTATAATTGAGTTGGTGATGCTTAGCAGCATTAAGACATACATGTAGCTGAGTTTATTAAGACATGTAGCAGTGTTTATGGTGCTCAGCAGCATTAAGACCTATAGCAGAGTTTTTTATGTTAAGCAGCATTTAGACCTATAGCAGAGATTATGGTGCTCAGCAGCATTAAGACATATAGCAGGGTTTTTGATGATAAGCAGCATTTAGACTTATAGCAGCGTTAATGATGTTTAGCAGCATTAAGACCTTAAGCAGAGTTGATGATGTTTAGCAGCATAAAGACATATACATGTAGCTGAGTTTATGATTTTAAGCAACATTAAAACATGTAGCAGTGTTTATGGTGCTCAGCAGCATTAAGACCTATAGCAGACTTTATAGTGTTTAGCAGCATTAAGCCCATAGTGCAGTTTATGATGTTAAGCAACATTAAGACCTAAAGCTGAGTTTATGATGTTAAGCAGCATTAAGGTGGTCTTTCATCTCTCCAATTGATTCTCAGCAGAATTTCCACAACACATATTAAATAACAGAGCTTACCCACAACTTATTATTCACATTATCTTTGCATTATATATTATACCATACTGAAGGTTTAGCCCTTAACAAACAGACTGTTATCTGCATTGTTACCTCCCTTGTCATTGCTCATTTGTATCATGATTTTGTAGGAAATACCATGTGACTTTAATCTTTCCCCAAACTATGTAATAATCAATTGTGGTGGGTTAGCTCTTTCATTAATATTTGCTGTTTATATGAAGGATTCTGTGACAGTCTAACTTACCATGCACTGTGCATCAGTATCTCAGCATCAAACAAGTATCTCAACAGTGACTAGCAGATACACCAACATCACATTGAATGGAGACCTGAAAATAAATGAATTATGTAATTTTTTGGAAGAAATTGTGTGTGGGGAAGAGGTCTGCCAGCAATATTGTGTTGTGAGAACTTTTTGTATTAAAGCAATGACTGCTGGTATTTTCACTTTTATTGAAAGTGCCTCAGTTGGCAGATGACTGCATATTAGAGATGGCTGCTGAGACAGGTTAAAGTGATTCAATTTAAATGCCCCTGCTGGCAAGATACTGCATATATGAGGTGGCTGTTGAGACAGGTTAAACTGACTATTGAAAATGTCTCTGATGGCACAAGACTGCATAAAGGTGGTGGCTTTTGAGACAGGTTAAATTGGTAGCTAAGTTTATGATGTTAAGTAGCATAAAGCTGTAGCAAAGTGTATGGAATTTAGCAGAATTAAGACCTATAGCAGAGTTGATGGTGCTAAGCAGCATTTAGACATATAGTGGGGTTTATGATGTTAAGCAGCATAATGACCTATAGCAGACTTTATTATGTTAAACAGCATTAAGACCTATAATTGAGTTGGTGATGCTTAGCAGCATTAAGACATATACATGTAGCTGAGTTTATTAAGACATGTAGCAGTGTTTATGGTGCTCAGCAGCATTAAGACCTATAGCAGAGTTTTTTATGTTAAGCAGCATTTAGACCTATAGCAGAGATTATGGTGCTCAGCAGCATTAAGACATATAGCAGAGTTTTTGATGATAAGCAGCATTTAGACTTATAGCAGCGTTAATGATGTTTAGCAGCATTAAGACCTTAAGCAGAGTTGATGATGTTTAGCAGCATAAAGACATATACATGTAGCTGAGTTTATGATTTTAAGCAACATTAAAACATGTAGCAGTGTTTATGGTGCTCAGCAGCATTAAGACCCATAGTGGAGTTTTTTATGTTGAGCAGCATTTAGCCATATAATGGAGTTTATGTTGTTAAGCAGAATTAAGACTTATAGTGAAGTTTATGATGTTTAGCTGCATTAAGAACTATAGCAGAGTGTATAATGTTTTGCAGCATTAAGACCTATAGTGAAGTTTATGATGTTTAGCAGCATTAAGACCAAAAGCAGAGTTGATGATGTTTAGCAGCATTATGTCATATGCATGTAGTTGAGTTGATGCTTTTAAGTAACATTAAAACCTGTAACAGAGTTTACGGTGCTCAGCATTTAAGACCTATAGTGAAGTTTATGATATTTAGCAGCATTAAGACCTAAAGCAGAGTTGATGATGTTTAGCAGCATTCAGACCTATAGCAGAGTTGATGATGTTTAGCAGCATTAAGACCTATAGCAGAGTGCAAGGTGTTTATCAGCATTCATACCAATAGCAGAGTTAATGATGTTTAACAGCATTAAGTCATATACGTGTAGTTGAGTTTATGATTTTAACTAACATTAAAACCTGTAGCAGAGGTTATGGTTCTCAGCAGCATTAAGACCCATAGTCGAGGTTTTTTATGTTGAGCAGCATTTAGACCTATAGCAGAGTTTAAAATGTTTAGCAGCATTAAGACCTATATCTGAGTTTATGTTGTTAAGCAGCATTAAGACTTATAGCGAAGTTTATAATGTTTAGCAGCATTTATACCTATAGTGGTGTTTATGATGTTAAGCAGCAATAAGACCTATAGCAGACTTTATAGTGTTTAGCAGCATTAAGCCCATAGTGCAGTTTATGATGTTAAGCAACATTAAGACTTAAAGCTGAGTTTATGATGTTAAGCAGCATTAAGGTGGTCTTTCATCTCTCCAATTGATTCTCAGCAGAATTTCCACAACACATATTAAATAACAGAGCTTACCCACAACTTATTATTCACATTATCTTTGCATTATATATTATACCATACTGAAGGTTTAGCCCTTTACAAACAGACTGTTATCTGCATTGTTACCTCCCTTGTCATTGCTCATTTGTATCATGATTTTGTAGGAAATACCATGTGACTTTAATCTTTCCCCAAACTATGTAATAATCAATTGTGGTGGGTTAGCTCTTTCATTAATATTTGCTGTTTATATGAAGGATTCTGTGACAGTCTAACTTACCATGCACTGTGCATCAGTATCTCAGCATCAAACAAGTATCTCAACAGTGACTAGCAGATACACCAACATCACATTGAATGGAGACCTGAAAATAAATGAATTATGTAATTTTTTGGAAGAAATTGTGTGTGGGGAAGAGGTCTGCCAGCAATATTGTGTTGTGAGAACTTTTTGTATTAAAGCAATGACTGCTGGTATTTTCACTTTTATTGAAAGTGCCTCAGTTGGCAGATGACTGCATATTAGAGATGGCTGCTGAGACAGGTTAAAGTGATTCAATTTAAATGCCCCTGCTGGCAAGATACTGCATATATGAGGTGGCTGTTGAGACAGGTTAAACTGACTATTGAAAATGTCTCTGATGGCACAAGACTGCATAAAGGTGGTGGCTTTTGAGACAGGTTAAATTGGTAGCTAAGTTAATGATGTTAAGTAGCATAAAGCTGTAGCAAAGTGTATGGAGTTTAGCAGAATTAAGACCTATAGCAGAGTTGATGGTGCTAAGCAGCATTTAGACATATAGTGGGGTTTATGATGTTAAGCAGCATAATGACCTATAGCAGACTTTATTATGTTAAACAGCATTAAGACCTATAATTGAGTTGGTGATGCTTAGCAGCATTAAGACATATACATGTAGCTGAGTTTATTAAGACATGTAGCAGTGTTTATGGTGCTCAGCAGCATTAAGACCTATAGCAGAGT
This sequence comes from Mactromeris polynyma, assembly GCA_032209605.1. Lineage (NCBI taxonomy): Eukaryota > Metazoa > Mollusca > Bivalvia > Venerida > Mactridae > Mactromeris > Mactromeris polynyma. The sequence continues at coordinate 55,008,543 of JASFXZ010000001.1, forward strand.
TTTTTATGTTAAGCAGCATTTAGACCTATAGCAGAGATTATGGTGCTCAGCAGCATTAATACATATAGCAGAGTTTTTGATGATAAGCAGCATTTAGACTTATAGCAGTGTTAATGATGTTTAGCAGCATTAAGACCTTAAGCAGAGTTGATGATGTTTAGCAGCATAAAGACATATACATGTAGCTGAGTTTATGATTTTAAGCAACATTAAAACATGTAGCAGTGTTTATGGTGCTCAGCAGCATTAAGACCCATAGTGGAGTTTTTTATGTTGAGCAGCATTTAGCCATATAATGGAGTTTATGATGTTATGCAGAATTAAGACTTATAGTGAAGTTTATGATGTTTAGCTGCATTAAGAACTATAGCAGAGTGTATAATGTTTTGCAGCATTAAGACCTATAGTGAAGTTTATGATGTTTAGCAGCATTAAGACCAAAAGCAGAGTTGATGATGTTTAGCAGCATTATATCATATGCATGTAGTTGAGTTGATGCTTTTAAGTAACATTAAAACCTGTAACAGAGTTTATGGTGCTCAGCATTTAAGACCTATAGTGAAGTTTATGATATTTAGCAGCATTAAGACCTAAAGCAGAGTTGATGATGTTTAGCAGCATTAAGACCTATAGCAGAGTTGATGATGTTTAGCAGCATTAAGACCTATAGCAGAGTTTATAATGTTTTGCAGCATTAAGACCTGTAGCAGAGTGCAAGGTGTTTATCAGCATTCATACCAATAGCAGAGTTAATGATGTTTAACAGCATTAAGTCATATACGTGTAGTTGAATTTATGATTTTAACTAACATTAAAACCTGTAGCAGAGGTTATGGTTCTCAGCAGCATTAAGACCCATAGTCGAGGTTTTTTATGTTGAGCAGCATTTAGACCTATAGCAGAGTTTATAATGTTTAGCAGCATTAAGACCTATATCTGAGTTTATGTTGTTAAGCAGCATTAAGACTTATAGCGAAGTTTATAATGTTTAGCAGCATTTATACCTATAGTGGTGTTTATGATGTTAAGCAGCAATAAGACCTATAGCAGACTTTATAGTGTTTAGCAGCATTAAGCCCATAGTGCAGTTTATGATGTTAAGCAACATTAAGACCTAAAGCTGAGTTTATGATGTTAAGCAGCATTAAGGTGGTCTTTCATCTCTCCAATTGATTCTCAGCAGAATTTCCACAACACATATTAAATAACAGAGCTTACCCACAACTTATTATTCACATTATCTTTGCATTATATATTATACCATACTGAAGGTTTAGCCCTTTACAAACAGACTGTTATCTGCATTGTTACCTCCCTTGTCATTGCTCATTTGTATCATGATTTTGTAGGAAATACCATGTGACTTTAATCTTTCCCCAAACTATGTAATAATCAATTGTGGTGGGTTAGCTCTTTCATTAATATTTGCTGTTTATATGAAGGATTCTGTGACAGTCTAACTTACCATGCACTGTGCATCAGTATCTCAGCATCAAACAAGTATCTCAACAGTGACTAGCAGATACACCAACATCACATTGAATGGAGACCTGAAAATAAATGAATTATGTAATTTTTTGGAAGAAATTGTGTGTGGGGAAGAGGTCTGCCAGCAATATTGTGTTGTGAGAACTTTTTGTATTAAAGCAATGACTGCTGGTATTTTCACTTTTATTGAAAGTGCCTCAGTTGGCAGATGACTGCATATTAGAGATGGCTGCTGAGACAGGTTAAAGTGATTCAATTTAAATGCCCCTGCTGGCAAGATACTGCATATATGAGGTGGCTGTTGAGACAGGTTAAACTGACTATTGAAAATGTCTCTGATGGCACAAGACTGCATAAAGGTGGTGGCTTTTGAGACAGGTTAAATTGGTAGCTAAGTTTATGATGTTAAGTAGCATAAAGCTGTAGCAAAGTGTATGGAGTTTAGCAGAATTAAGACCTATAGCAGAGTTGATGGTGCTAAGCAGCATTTAAACATATAGTGGGGTTTATGATGTTAAGCAGCATAATGACCTATAGCAGACTTTATTATGTTAAACAGCATTAAGACCTATAATTGAGTTGGTGATGCTTAGCAGCATTAAGACATATACATGTAGCTGAGTTTATTAAGACATGTAGCAGTGTTTATGGTGCTCAGCAGCATTAAGACCTATAGCAGAGTTTTTTATGTTAAGCAGCATTTAGACCTATAGCAGAGATTATGGTGCTCAGCAGCATTAAGACATATAGCAGAGTTTTTGATGATAAGCAGCATTTAGACTTATAGCAGTGTTAATGATGTTTAGCAGCATTAAGACCATAAGCAGAGTTGATGATGTTTAGCAGCATAAAGACATATACATGTAGCTGAGTTTATGATTTTAAGCAACATTAAAACATGTAGCAGTGTTTATGGTGCTCAGCAGCATTAAGACCCATAGTGGAGTTTTTTATGTTGAGCAGCATTTAGCCATATAATGGAGTTTATGATGTTAAGCAGAATTAAGACTTATAGTGAAGTTTATGATGTTTAGCTGCATTAAGACCTATAGCAGAGTGTATAATGTTTTGCAGCATTAAGACCTATAGTGAAGTTTATGATGTTTAGCAGCATTAAGACCAAAAGCAGAGTTGATGATGTTTAGCAGCATTATGTCATATGCATGTAGTTGAGTTGATGCTTTTAAGTAACATTAAAACCTGTAACAGAGTTTATGGTGCTCAGCATTTAAGACCTATAGTGAAGTTTATGATATTTAGCAGCATTAAGACCTAAAGCAGAGTTGATGATGTTTAGCAGCATTAAGACCTATAGCAGAGTTGATGATGTTTAGCAGCATTAAGACCTATAGCAGAGTTTATAATGTTTTGCAGCATTAAGACCTATAGCAGAGTGCAAGGTGTTTATCAGCATTCATACCAATAGCAGAGTTAATGATGTTTAGCAGCATAAAGACATATACATGTAGCTGAGTTTATGATTTTAAGCAACATTAAAACATGTAGCAGTGTTTATGGTGCTCAGCAGCATTAAGACCCATAGTGGAGTTTTTTATGTTGAGCAGCTTTTAGCCATATAATGGAGTTTATGATGTTAAGCAGAATTAAGACTTATAGTGAAGTTTATGATGTTTAGCTGCATTAAGACCTATAGCAGAGTGTATAATGTTTTGCAGCATTAAGACCTATAGTGAAGTTTATGATGTTTAGCAGCATTAAGACCAAAAGCAGAGTTGATGATGTTTAGCAGCATTATGTCATATACATGTAGTTGAGTTGATGCTTTTAAGTAACATTAAAACCTGTAACAGAGTTTACGGTGCTCAGCATTTAAGACCTATAGTGAAGTTTATGATATTTAGCAGCATTAAGACCTAAAGCAGAGTTGATGATGTTTAGCAGCATTCAGACCTATAGCAGAGTTGATGATGTTTAGCAGCATTAAGACCTATAGCAGAGTGCAAGGTGTTTATCAGCATTCATACCAATAGCAGAGTTAATGATGTTTAACAGCATTAAGTCATATACGTGTAGTTGAGTTTATGATTTTAACTAACATTAAAACCTGTAGCAGAGGTTATGGTTCTCAGCAGCATTAAGACCCATAGTCGAGGTTTTTTATGTTGAGCAGCATTTAGACCTATAGCAGAGTTTAAAATGTTTAGCAGCATTAAGACCTATATCTGAGTTTATGTTGTTAAGCAGCATTAAGACTTATAGCGAAGTTTATAATGTTTAGCAGCATTTATACCTATAGTGGTGTTTATGATGTTAAGCAGCAATAAGACCTATAGCAGGCTTTATAGTGTTTAGCAGCATTAAGCCCATAGTGCAGTTTATGATGTTAAGCAACATTAATACCTAAAGCTGAGTTTATGATGTTAAGCAGCATTAAGGTGGTCTTTCATCTCTCCAATTGATTCTCAGCAGAATTTCCACAACACATATTAAATAACAGAGCTTACCCACAACTTATTATTCACATTATCTTTGCATTATATATTATACCATACTGAAGGTTTAGCCCTTTACAAACAGACTGTTATCTGCATTGTTACCTCCCTTGTCATTGCTCATTTGTATCATGATTTTGTAGGAAATACCATGTGACTTTAATCTTTCCCCAAACTATGTAATAATCAATTGTGGTGGGTTAGCTCTTTCATTAATATTTGCTGTTTATATGAAGGATTCTGTGACAGTCTAACTTACCATGCACTGTGCATCAGTATCTCAGCATCAAACAAGTATCTCAACAGTGACTAGCAGATACACCAACATCACATTGAATGGAGACCTGAAAATAAATGAATTATGTAATTTTTTGGAAGAAATTGTGTGTGGGGAAGAGGTCTGCCAGCAATATTGTGTTGTGAGAACTTTTTGTATTAAAGCAATGACTGCTGGTATTTTCACTTTTATTGAAAGTGCCTCAGTTGGCAGATGACTGCATATTAGAGATGGCTGCTGAGACAGGTTAAAGTGATTCAATTTAAATGCCCCTGCTGGCAAGATACTGCATATATGAGGTGGCTGTTGAGACAGGTTAAACTGACTATTGAAAATGTCTCTGATGGCACAAGACTGCATAAAGGTGGTGGCTTTTGAGACAGGTTAAATTGGTAGCTAAGTTTATGATGTTAAGTAGCATAAAGCTGTAGCAAAGTGTATGGAGTTTAGCAGAATTAAGACCTATAGCAGAGTTGATGGTGCTAAGCAGCATTTAGACATATAGTGGGGTTTATGATGTTAAGCAGCATAATGACCTATAGCAGACTTTATTATGTTAAACAGCATTAAGACCTATAATTGAGTTGGTGATGCTTAGCAGCATTAAGACATATACATCTAGCTGAGTTTATTAAGACATGTAGCAGTGTTTATGGTGCTCAGCAGCATTAAGACCTATAGCAGAGTTTTTTATGTTAAGCAGCATTTAGACCTATAGCAGAGATTATGGTGCTCAGCAGCATTAAGACATATAGCAGAGTTTTTGATGATAAGCAGCATTTAGACTTATAGCAGTGTTAATGATGTTTAGCAGCATTAAGACCATAAGCAGAGTTGATGATGTTTAGCAGCATAAAGACATATACATGTAGCTGAGTTTATGATTTTAAGCAACATTAAAACATGTAGCAGTGTTTATGGTGCTCAGCAGCATTAAGACCCATAGTGGAGTTTTTTATGTTGAGCAGCATTTAGCCATATAATGGAGTTTATGATGTTAAGCAGAATTAAGACTTATAGTGAAGTTTATGATGTTTAGCTGCATTAAGACCTATAGCAGAGTGTATAATGTTTTGCAGCATTAAGACCTATAGTGAAGTTTATGATGTTTAGCAGCATTAAGACCAAAAGCAGAGTTGATGATGTTTAGCAGCATTATGTCATATGCATGTAGTTGAGTTGATGCTTTTAAGTAACATTAAAACCTGTAACAGAGTTTATGGTGCTCAGCATTTAAGACCTATAGTGAAGTTTATGATATTTAGCAGCATTAAGACCTAAAGCAGAGTTGATGATGTTTAGCAGCATTAAGACCTATAGCAGAGTTGATGATGTTTAGCAGCATTAAGACCTATAGCAGAGTTTATAATGTTTTGCAGCATTAAGACCTATAGCAGAGTGCAAGGTGTTTATCAGCATTCATACCAATAGCAGAGTTAATGATGTTTAGCAGCATAAAGACATATACATGTAGCTGAGTTTATGATTTTAAGCAACATTAAAACATGTAGCAGTGTTTATGGTGCTCAGCAGCATTAAGACCCATAGTGGAGTTTTTTATGTTGAGCAGCATTTAGCCATATAATGGAGTTTATGATGTTAAGCAGAATTAAGACTTATAGTGAAGTTTATGATGTTTAGCTGCATTAAGACCTATAGCAGAGTGTATAATGTTTTGCAGCATTAAGACCTATAGTGAAGTTTATGATGTTTAGCAGCATTAAGACCAAAAGCAGAGTTGATGATGTTTAGCAGCATTATGTCATATGCATATAGTTGAGTTGATGCTTTTAAGTAACATTAAAACCTGTAACAGAGTTTACGGTGCTCAGCATTTAAGACCTATAGTGAAGTTTATGATATTTAGCAGCATTAAGACCTAAAGCAGAGTTGATGATGTTTAGCAGCATTCAGACCTATAGCAGAGTTGATGATGTTTAGCAGCATTAAGTCCTATAGCAGAGTGCAAGGTGTTTATCAGCATTCATACCAATAGCAGAGTTAATGATGTTTAACAGCATTAAGTCATATACGTGTAGTTGAGTTTATGATTTTAACTAACATTAAAACCTGTAGCAGAGGTTATGGTTCTCAGCAGCATTAAGACCCATAGTCGAGGTTTTTTATGTTGAGCAGCATTTAGACCTATAGCAGAGTTTAAAATGTTTAGCAGCATTAAGACCTATATCTGAGTTTATGTTGTTAAGCAGCATTAAGACTTATAGCGAAGTTTATAATGTTTAGCAGCATTTATACCTATAGTGGTGTTTATGATGTTAAGCAGCAATAAGACCTATAGCAGACTTTATAGTGTTTAGCAGCATTAAGCCCATAGTGCAGTTTATGATGTTAAGCAACATTAAGACCTAAAGCTGAGTTTATGATGTTAAGCAGCATTAAGGTGGTCTTTCATCTCTCCAATTGATTCTCAGCAGAATTTCCACAACACATATTAAATAACAGAGCTTACCCACAACTTATTATTCACATTATCTTTGCATTATATATTATACCATACTGAAGGTTTAGCCCTTTACAAACAGACTGTTATCTGCATTGTTACCTCCCTTGTCATTGCTCATTTGTATCATGATTTTGTAGGAAATACCATGTGACTTTAATCTTTCCCCAAACTATGTAATAATCAATTGTGGTGGGTTAGCTCTTTCATTAATATTTGCTGTTTATATGAAGGATTCTGTGACAGTCTAACTTACCATGCACTGTGCATCAGTATCTCAGCATCAAACAAGTATCTCAACAGTGACTAGCAGATACACCAACATCACATTGAATGGAGACCTGAAAATAAATGAATTGTGTAATTTTTTGGAAGAAATTGTGTGTGGGGAAGAGGTCTGCCAGCAATATTGTGTTGTGAGAAATTTTTGTATTAAAGCAATGACTGCTGGTATTTTCACTTTTATTGAAAGTGCCTCAGTTGGCAGATGACTGCATATTAGAGATGGCTGCTGAGACAGGTTAAAGTGATTCAATTTAAATGCCCCTGCTGGCAAGATACTGCATATATGAGGTGGCTGTTGAGACAGGTTAAACTGACTATTGAAAATGTCTCTGATGGCACAAGACTGCATAAAGGTGGTGGCTTTTGAGACAGGTTAAATTGGTAGCTAAGTTAATGATGTTAAGTAGCATAAAGCTGTAGCAAAGTGTATGGAGTTTAGCAGAATTAAGACCTATAGCAGAGTTGATGGTGCTAAGCAGCATTTAGACATATAGTGGGGTTTATGATGTTAAGCAGCATAATGACCTATAGCAGACTTTATTATGTTAAACAGCATTAAGACCTATAATTGAGTTGGTGATGCTTAGCAGCATTAAGACATATACATGTAGCTGAGTTTATTAAGACATGTAGCAGTGTTTATGGTGCTCAGCAGCATTAAGACCTATAGCAGAGTTTTTTTTGTTAAGCAGCATTTAGACCTATAGCAGAGATTATGGTGCTCAGCAGCATTAAGACATATAGCAGAGTTTTTGATGATAAGCAGCATTTAGACTTATAGCAGTGTTAATGATGTTTAGCAGCATTAAGACCTTAAGCAGAGTTGATGATGTTTAGCAGCATAAAGACATATACATGTAGCTGAGTTTATGATTTTAAGCAACATTAAAACATGTAGCAGTGTTTATGGTGCTCAGCAGCATTAAGACCCATAGTGGAGTTTTTTATGTTGAGCAGCATTTAGCCATATAATGGAGTTTATGATGTTAAGCAGAATTAAGACTTATAGTGAAGTTTATGATGTTTAGCTGCATTAAGAACTATAGCAGAGTGTATAATGTTTTGCAGCATTAAGACCTATAGTGAAGTTTATGATGTTTAGCAGCATTAAGACCAAAAGCAGAGTTGATGATGTTTAGCAGCATTATGTCATATGCATGTAGTTGAGTTGATGCTTTTAAGTAACATTAAAACCTGTAACAGAGTTTAGGGTGCTCAGCATTTAAGACCTATAGTGAAGTTTATGATATTTAGCAGCATTAAGACCTAAAGCAGAGTTGATGATGTTTAGCAGCATTAAGACCTATAGCAGAGTTGATGATGTTTAGCAGCATTAAGACCTATAGCAGAGTTTATAATGTTTTGCAGCATTAAGACCTGTAGCAGAGTGCAAGGTGTTTATCAGCATTCATACCAATAGCAGAGTTAATGATGTTTAACAGCATTAAGTCATATACGTGTAGTTGAATTTATGATTTTAACTAACATTAAAACCTGTAGCAGAGGTTATGGTTCTCAGCAGCATTAAGACCCATAGTCGAGGTTTTTTATGTTGAGCAGCATTTAGACCTATAGCAGAGTTTATAATGTTTAGCAGCATTAAGACCTATATCTGAGTTTATGTTGTTAAGCAGCATTAAGACTTATAGCGAAGTTTATAATGTTTAGCAGCATTTATACCTATAGTGGTGTTTATGATGTTAAGCAGCAATAAGACCTATAGCAGACTTTATAGTGTTTAGCAGCATTAAGCCCATAGTGCAGTTTATGATGTTAAGCAACATTAAGACCTAAAGCTGAGTTTATGATGTTAAGCAGCATTAAGGTGGTCTTTCATCTCTCCAATTGATTCTCAGCAGAATTTCCACAACACATATTAAATAACAGAGCTTACCCACAACTTATTATTCACATTATCTTTGCATTATATATTATACCATACTGAAGGTTTAGCCCTTTACAAACAGACTGTTATCTGCATTGTTACCTCCCTTGTCATTGCTCATTTGTATCATGATTTTGTAGGAAATACCATGTGACTTTAATCTTTCCCCAAACTATGTAATAATCAATTGTGGTGGGTTAGCTCTTTCATTAATATTTGCTGTTTATATGAAGGATTCTGTGACAGTCTAACTTACCATGCACTGTGCATCAGTATCTCAGCATCAAACAAGTATCTCAACAGTGACTAGCAGATACACCAACATCACATTGAATGTAGACCTGAAAATAAATGAGCACATTTGTAACATACCAGCAGTCATTGGTTTAATACAAAAAGTCCCCACAACACAATATTGCTGGCAGACCCCTTCCCATACACAATACCTTCCAATAAATTACATTATACGTAATTTCAATTGTTTTGAAAGTGCCTCAGTTGGCAGATGACTGCATATAAGAGATGACTGGTGAGATAAGTTTAAGTGATTCAATGGAAATGCCCCTGCTGGCAAGATACTGCATACATGAGGTGGCTGTTGAGACAGGTTTCACTGACTTATTGGAAATGTCTCTGCTGGCAAACGACTGTATAAAAGATGTGGCTTTGAATCAGGTTAAATTGATAGCTAAGTTTATGATGTTAAGTAGCATAAAGCTGTAGCAAATGAATGGAGTTTAGCAAAATCAAGCCCTATAGGAGAGTTTATGGTGCAAAGCAGCATTTAGACATATGTTGGGGTTTATGATGTTAAGCAGAATAATGACCTATAGCAGACTTTATGATGTTAAGCAGCATTAAGACCTATAATTGACTTGGTGATACTTAGCAGCATTAAGACATATACATGTAGCCGAGTTTATGGTGCTCAACAGCATTAAGACCCATAGCAGAGTTTGTGACGATATTCAGCATTTAGACATATAGCAGAGTTTATAATGTTTTGCAGCATTAAGACCTATAGCAGAGTTTATAATGTTTTGCAGCATTAAGACCTATAGTTCAGTTTATGTTGTTAAGCAGCATTAAGACTCATAGCAAAGTCTATAATATTTAGCAGCATTAAGACCTATAGCAGAGTTTATAATGTTTAGCAGCAGTAAGACGTAAAGCAGAGTTGATGATGTTTAGCAGCATTAAGTCATATACCTATAGTTGAGTGTATGATTTAAGTATTATTAAAACCTGTAGCAGAGTTTAGGGTGCTCAGCAGCATTTAGACCTATAGCAGAGTTTATAATGTTTAGCAGCATTTAGACCTATAGCAGAGGTGTTTAGCAGCATTCATACCAATAGAAGAGTTGCTGATGTGTAACAGCATTAAGTCATGTACATGTAGTTGAGTTTATGATTATAAGTAACATTACAACCTGTAGCAGACTTGATGGTGCTCAGCAGCATTTAGACCTATAGCAGTTTATAATGTTTAGCAGCATTTAGACCTATAGCATAGGTGTTTAGCAGCATTCATACCAATAGCAGAGTAAATGATGATTATAAGCATTAAGTCATATACATGTAGTTGAGTTTTTGATTATAAGTAACATTAAAACCTGAGCAGACTTTATGATGCTCATCAGTATTAAGACCCATAGTGGAGGTTTTTTATGTTGAGCAAGATTTTGACCTATAATGGAGTTTATGATGTTAAGCAGCATTAAGACCTATAGCCGCGTTTAGGATATTAAGCAGCATTAAGGTGTTCTTTCATCTCTCCAATTCATTCTCAGCAGAATTTCCACAACACATATTAAATAACAAGAGTTTACCCACAACTTATTATTCACATTATCTTTGCATTATATATCATACCATGCAGAAGGTTTAGCCCCTTTACAAACAGACTGTTATCTGCATGGTTACCTCCCTTGTCATTGCTCATTTCTATCATAATTTTGTAGGAAATACAATATTTATTTCACGCGTTTCGTTAGTATAGCGTGAAATGGTTGTCTTACGCGTATAATATATACACAGTAGTGAGTTTTGATATGAAATTATTGAAAGTCCGCGTACTATATATCATACAGTGAGGGTCAGTCGTGTGTATGTTACGGTGAATGATTTTGCTATGTGTGATAGATATATTAGGTCATTCTACCGGATAACTTCATTCAAGGCAAATTTACATTTTATATGTTGTTCAAGATGTTTTTCATACAATGTTTTCTATACAGCTCGTCTGGTGTCGCAAAATATGTTGTTGTTGTTGTATTTTGCTGTGTAGGGTGTAGCAAAGACTGTAACTTTAATCTTCCCCCAATCTATGTAATAATCAATTCTGGTGGGTTAGCTCTTTCATTAATATTTGCTGTTTTTGTGAAGGATTCTGTGACAGTCTTACTTACCATGCACTGTGCATCAGTATTTCAGCATCAAACAAGTATCTGAATTGTGACAGATACACCAACATCACATCGAATGGAGACCTAAAAATAAATGAGCACATTTGTAACATACCAGCAGTCATTCCTTTAATACAAAAAGTCCTCACAACACAATATTGCTGGCAGACCCCTTCCCCATACACAATTCCTTCCAATACATTACATTATACGTTATTTCAAGACATATGGTGTTTTTTATGTTAAGCAGCATTTAGACATATAGCAGAGTTGTTGATGATTAGGAGCATTTAGACCTATAGTTGAGCTCATGTTGTTAAGCAGCATTAAGACTCATAGCAAAGTTTATAATGTTTAGCAGCATTAAGACCTTTAGTTCAGTTCATGTTGTTAAGCAGCATTAAGACTTATAGCAAAGCATATAATATTGAGCAGCATTAAGACCTATAGCGGAGTTTATAATGTTTTGCAGCATTAAGACCTATAAGGAAGTTTATGATGTTTTGCAACATTAAGACCTAAAGCTGAGTTTATGATGTTTAGCAGCATTAAGACCTAAAGCTGAGTTTATAATATTGTTCAGCATTAAGGCATAAACATGTAGTTGAGTTTATGATTTTAAGTAACATTAAAACCTGTAGCAGAGTTTGTGGTGCTCAGTAGCATTGATACCCATAGTGGAGTCTTCTATGTTGAACAGCATTCAGACCTACATTGAAGTTTATGATGTTAAGCAGCATAAAGACCTATAGCAGAGTTGATAATGTTTAGCAGCAATAAGGCCTATAGCAGAGTTCAAATGTGTTTAGCATCATTCATACCAATAGCAGAGTTGATGATATTTAACAGCATTAAGTCATGTAGTTGAGTTTATGATGTTTAGCTGCATTAAAACCTATAGTGGAGTTCATGTACCAGATTGAAAATGTGACCTATGTTTTACTATGATTTGGTATGTTGACCTAGTTTTTGACCGAATGTGACCCAGTTTCAAAAAGAACCTAGATGTCATAGAAACATACATATTGCCCAAGTTTCATCGACATTGGAACCATGTGGCCTCTAGAAAGTAAACAAGACTAAGAGCGCAAACATAATAAAATATGACATATTTTGATAACACTCTAGACTTTCAAGTACAATCTGGTCCAAACCAAACTTGCCCATAGATCTTCCAGGTATGCACATTCTGTTTTAATATGATTAGGACTTGTGGAGAAATGGAAGAGCTAGAGTGTAAACATGGTTGTACATGGCATTTTATATAATACAAGGGCCATAACTCTGGATCTAGTAGAACTGATGGCCATACATACAATTACATTGTATCCATGTTTGATTCTAAAGTGTAAACAATTAAATAGCAGATGACAGATGTACTGACAGCCAAAGATCCAAATGTCTCACCATTTAGCACTTTGTGCTGTAAAACAGCAAGAAAACTGCCATGTTGCAATTTGCTTAAGGGTCTGATCCTTTCTGGCCAACTTCAACTATTCTTGTAAGTAAGTGTAGAAAATATTATAAAAAATTATTTACCTGCTATCTAAGGTCTCTGATTCCCAACTAAACAATTTGTCCATCATTCCGCACCAAACACCCACATTGTTGATATTCAGGTGGATGTAGTACATGGACAAAATAAACCAAAACATGTTTTAAGCAATACATATAAACCAAGAGACTGTGTGAGTGTCTGTTTCATTCCGTAATCTAAATAAGGAATAACATTAACAAAAATAATATATAGGTGTTTACAATATTTATGATATTCTTATCTAAATGATTAATATATTAGTTATATACTTTTTTTGTTATATCTACACTACTGATAACTTAACATGTCGATATCTACACTACAAGCTTCACAACCAAACCCAAAACACTGACATCCACATGGAACCATCTTGGTAAGAGAACTTATAGACAAAGCAATTTCAGAAGGGATGTATTGGTCATTGTCAAAAGATATATGGAGTGGACCATTGGGTTACAACCATGTCACATTACCACAGGTGGAAACTGTATCAGCATAAACAAGTGAATCATATGCGTCAGTTGAATGGACAACACATCAAAAAAGAAAGATGTTCATACAGCAAGGATATGTGAGATCTGTATTTTATATACAAAAACACAATGGAGAAGGGATAAAGGGAGAGCACACTGGAAGGGATTACGGGACAGAACTTGTGTCAATAAACAAAAAAAATGTCGTTCACAAATAACACAGAGGCCAACAGAAAAAACTCCTGTCAAGAAAGATACACACATACAGGGAAGGGGATATGTATTGACCTTTGTTTAAATGTATACGTAATGGAAAATGGGATTACTACCATACCAAAGATAATCAGTAAATTTGTAATCTGATCATTCATCAGAATAATACGAGTATGTTCATGATATCAATTAACAGCAAAAATGCAATATTAATACAAACTCCTAAATGAGGCTAGAGGACTTACGACTCCTCTGCCTAACCTTGTATACTGGAAATGACCATATGACCCTTAATCAAAACCTTAAAGTAAACCTAAATCCCTAAAACAATAAGACCCTGAACCTTGAATAATTTAAGAAAAGTAAATGAAAAGTTGAAGAGTCGTTGATTGTTGATACATAATCTGAGGTTAAAATCAAGGTGTAAAATTAGAATTGTCTAACTGCCTATTTATAAACAAGCAGATAGAACAGTTTCGCTTCCACCCCTCAATTTTCCTAAGGGAAACAGAGTTTGCATTGAACATGACCTTATTTAAATTGAAGAGTTGAAAGGATAAATTATGGCCGTTATGAGCTTCAGACCATAACCGCTCCTTTATGCAAGAATAAGATATATGCAGATAAAGTATTTGGAATAATTTTAATGAAATTTTGATGCAAAAAAGTTCCGAAAAGTTCCTTAACCTAAACCTTTATATGAAATTTTAGTATTAAATAGTTTCAAACGTATCCACTAAACCTACCATGCACTTAAATTGAAATTTTGATGCAAAATAGCTTCCACATGTTTCCTTAAATGAACCCTAATATGCAATTTGAGTAAAATTAGGTTCCGAAAAGTACCCTAAACCTATCTTAACCCTTATAACTGACATTTTTAATACAACAATAAGTTAATGAAATAGTTATAATATTATTGAAATCCTAAGTGAGGTTATTTGCTGCTTGAAATTTTGATGCATTAAGTGCAGAATTCCAAAAGGTCCTTAAACCTCATTACCATGTTCAATATGTCTTCATTTAACCAACTAAGAATGAAATTTGGAATAGGGTCTGGCCGAAACGTTGCCATATGATGCAAATCCAGAATACCCTTGAATGACACCTAAACAAAACAATTACACAAGAGAAATAATTACCTAACTCAAAGTTTTGTAACTTAACCTACTTTATGATAAATTCAAAAATTCTGAGATAAATTGAACTAAAAAATGTTTAAATAAATTGATTAAACAGTAAAGAGGAAACTGAAACCATGAACATACTTTCTACATATCTGCCAAATTTACATAACAAGTTTGGTTTCTGATAAATTATCTTTTCACTGTGCATAACATTTATCCATTTTTCAATCATTTTGCACAATTTGCAAAAATACCAGAATGGTGTTCCTGTATCAAATTATTGTAAATCATGTATATCAAAGGGGGCAATAAATAAGAAAAGTCTAGATATTGAGAGTTCATCCTATTTAAGACTATCTCTTTATATGTATGCTGAGCTAGACTTTGAGACAGATCTCTGAATTTATCTTGTCAAAGAACAAGAACTGAGCATACAGTAATGATCAAAGATCAATGTTAAATGTAGCTAAGAAAGGGGACAATGACCAACACAAACCAAAACACTGACCATACGTTACCAACTGACAGAAAATTCAGTTGAAAAGCATTCAGAATCATTAAAATGGAAACAAAGTATGTGCAAAGAAATCAAAACTATACCGCAGAACTAAACCATAAACCAATCAACAGTTCTTAAAACTCAAGGACAGTTTTTTTGTCAATCGAGAAGTTGTCCTAAAAAGGACAGTTTTTTTGTCAATCGAGAAGTTGTCCTAAAAAGGACAGTTTTTTTGTCAATCGAGAAGTTGTCTTTAAAAGGACAGTTTTTGTCCTGAGAAGGACAGTTTTGTGACATTCTATAGAGAGGTGTAAATTTATTTTACACAAAGGCCAATATTTGAAAGTCCCCAGTCAAGAACAAGACGCTGCCTATTCGAATAGAAAGAACAAATACTATAAAGGACTCACCTATCCAAACAGAGAAATTAGGTTTGAATAGATGTTCAGCCACATTAGAGCATTGCCTCACATCCTGACAGGCAGATCAAAATAAATTGATCTCATTGTCAATGTACATTGTGTATTCAATCTGATTTCAGCTCCCATTTAATAAACAACAGTCTAAGTAAACACCATTTGGACAGTTTTTTTGTCAATCGAGAAGTTGTCTTACAAAGGACAGTTCTTTTGTCAATCGAGAAGTTGTCCTTAAAAGGACAGTTTTTGTCCTGAGAAGGACAGTTTTGTGACATTCTATAGAGAGGTGTAAATTTATTTTACACAAAGGCCAAAATTTGAAAGTCCCCAGTCAAGAACAAGATGCTGCCTATTCGAATAGAAAGAACAAATACTATAAAGGACTCACCTATCCAAACAGAGAAATTAGGTTTGAATAGATGTTCAGCCACATTACAGCATTGCCTCACATCCTGACAGGCAGCTCAAAATAAATTGATCTCATTGTCAATGTACATTGTGTATTCAATCTGATTTCAGCTCCCATTTAATAAACAACGGTCTAAGTAAACACCATTTGGACAGTTTTTTTGTCAATCGAGAAGTTGTCTTAAAAAGGACAGTTCTTTTGTCAATCGAGAAGTTGTCCTTAAAAGGACAGTTTTTGTCCTGAGAAGGACAGTTTTGTGACATCCTATAGAGAGGTGTAAATTTATTTTACACAAAGGCCAATATTTGAAAGTCCCCAGTCAAGAACAAGACGCTGCCTATTCGAATAGAAAGAACAAATACTATAAAGGACTCACCTATCCAAACAGAGAAATTAGGTTTGAATAGATGTTCAGCCACATTACAGCATTGCCTCACATCCTGACAGGCAGCTCAAAATAAATTGATCTCATTGTCAATGTACATTGTGTATTCAATCTGATTTCAGCTCCCATTTAATAAACAACGGTCTAAGTAAACACCATTTGGACAGTTTTTTCATCAATCGAGAAGTTGTCCAAAAAAGGACAGTTTTTTTGTCAATCGAGAAGTTGTCCTTAAAAGGACAGTTTTTGTCCTGAGAAGGACAGTTTTGTGACATTCTATAGAGAGGTGTAAATTTATTTTACACAAAGGCCAAAATTTGAAAGTCCCCAGTCATGAACAAGACGCTGCCTATTCGAATAGAAAGAACAAATACTATAAAGGACTCACCTATCCAAACAGAGAAATTAGGTTTGAATAGATGTTCAGCCACATTACAGCATTGCCTCACATCCTGACAGACAGCTCAAAATAAATTGATCTCATTGTCAATGTACATTGTGTATTCAATCTGATTTCAGCTCCCATTTAATAAACAACAGTCTAAGTAAACACCATTGGACAGTTTTTTTGTCAATCGAGAAGTTGTCCTAAAAAGGACAGTGTTTTTGTCAATCGAGAGGTTGTCCTAAAAAGGACAGTTTTTGTCCTGAGAAGGACAGTTTTGTGACATCTATAGAGAGGTGTAAATTTATTTTACACAAAGGCCAACATTTGAAAGTCCCCAGTCAAGAACAAGACGCTGACTATTCGAATAGAAAGAACAAATACTAAGAATACAAAGAAATCAAAACTATACCACAGAACTAAACCATAAACCAATCAACAGTTCTTAAAACTCAATACAATAGTACACAATCCTAACACTACAGTTATCTACAGATATACTAACTCTAAATGTTGAGGGGTGAAAGCGAAACCAGTCTTTCTGTATTGCAAGATACAAGATTGATTTCGCTTTCATCCACTCACACTATTGCTCAGGAGGCAGGGGGCGCAACTCCCTTCAGATTCTTCTCAGTGTATTTTAGAAAGCATACTATGATATCATAAAATATCATTGTGTCAAAATTGAAGAACTGCCTTAACCTTTGCATATTTGTTATACCAGGTAAAATAAACTAACAGTTTCAATTGTAGTACTATTCATGGTAACTGTAATATTTTATTTTTCAATTGCATTTTTATATCATTATTTCTAAATAAAATGTAATGACTTCAAACTCACAAGTTCCAGGAAAATCACATTCCGGCAGCCAGTTCATTCTGATTGGATGATAACCATTTAACATCAAAACTTCTCATTCACACAAAACCTGAAAATATATACACACCCAATTCTAAATAATTCCACCAAAAGAAGTAACATTGCAAGGAAGAATGGTTGCATTGAGGTAAGAACATGTAACAGTATTCAATAATACAGCAGTCAGTTGACCATACAAGTTCTGGGTTGCCTACCAGTACTAACCACTGCTGTTCTTCTGCAAGGAACCACTAACTTCCCAGCATGTATTAGAGGTATAGTATTAATGACCTCAAGCAATAGGACCAAAATACTAAATCAAATGAGAACGGATAATGACATGAAGTATTAGTTAAACTCGGTTGAACCCATTCTAGAGGGAGGAGAGCTGTCTTCATCAGTCTGAAAATATAAACAGTGTAATTTTAAGGTACATAAACAAATAATAAATGATAGAGAGGTAAAAGAACTAACAAACATAAAAAGTTGAATGATGATGAAGAAATGAACATGGATGAAATGATTGGTAAATGTGGTTATAAGAGATTTATGCTGATGGCAACATGATAAATGGTCAGGGAAGGGGGATGCAATAATGTGTTGTTACTTAACAGATTCCTGTTTTCAAAGGACAAACTGACATAGAAATCAATGTGACCTACAGAATAGCAATAATTCATTTATGCTGATGTGCATACCACTAGCAGATCCAGGGGGCACATCCGACATCCCCCCTTAAATTCCCCAACCTTACAAATAACTATGAGTATAAATACAAAAATATAGAGATAGAGATTTTGATTTATTGAAGCATATATATTCTTCAATGATGATGTTTATAAACAAAGAATAAAACAGTCATTGTCGTTTTATAAGGCTTGAACAAAACCAAAATTAACCAAAAATTCACGCTCCCCAAATCCGAATCCCAGAGCTGCCCTTGCATACACTCTGGACATGGAAGTACAAATATTGTTAGCTGATTGATATTGACACAAGGGTCATAGTTCTAGATCAATACTAACTTACAGGATTCATTTTAGGTGAAAATGGAAAATATACCCTTATCCTGAGACTTGAATGCTCAGTCCTGTGCTCTACCAACTTACACTACCAAACAGGAATATAATGATTATAATGTATAATTTTTCATCATTATACCATTGCATATAAATGCATGTTATGCAAAATTAATAGGGTTGTTCATTTTTAAAACAGTTATGACCAATGTTAGCACTTGCTGTTTTATTTCCTTAATGTCATGTGCCAGTACCATGCATAGTGTGTGGACATGGTCCCATTGTTGCAGTTAGAGTTGTGATAACTACTAAGCATGTTTCTGGACTCAAACATTTGACCTCATAAATGAATGCCAAGTACATGATACTACACAACACTATATTTTTACCCCTCAAACAGTCACTCAACAGCATTGATGCAAGATATTGCTATGAATAATGAATGTTCAGTAAATGAAATTACTTGAGTATGACTCCCATAAACCCTTCTAACCACAATTTAGTAACATTTTCGACTTGAAACATTTATCCTATGGGTAAGTACTTTTCCTATATGCACATACATCTATGTGTATGCCTTGTCATGCTTTTAAGAGCCAAATGAAATTAGTGAAGAAAAAAATGGTATAAAACAAAGAAACAAGTTGTTGGGATGCAATTCCCAGTTTAATGTTTTGTTTTCATCTGGTTTAACAATGATTTTCAACAATTGTTTCAGTCATATAACCTTTTTGTCCTGGAACTAATTATAAACCAATAGTAGCTTGCTCTTCAGCAAGCAACTCACAATTTCTCTACATATGAGGACATGACTGTAGCCAATGTCATTGAAGACCATAACCTACCCAACCCAGGGGATCAAACCAGGATCTACCAGGTGACAGTCTGAGCTAGCCGGACAGGCTTCCCAGCTTAAAAAAGCCAATTTTAAACAATTTAAACTCTTATTCAAATCCATATCAGCAAAGTACAAAGTTTGTGTGTGATTCTCATCTTATAATGTCAGTATCTAAATATCTAACTTACACTAGTTAAACTACCTGGTAGTAGTGAAAGCCATACTGAACAAAGTATGGAATTTGCTATTTTTTATTTGCACAAGTTGTCAGTATGCAGTTCTAACTATACATGGTCAATATTAAACTATTTAAATACATAAAATCAATAGCAATCTTCAATGTAAGTAATGTCCTTGGAACACTCACACTGATGTATGTTGCATGCACATCAAATCTTCACTTATGATCTATTCCCATTATGTAATATTAAAGGCACAAAGGTCAAAATATTCAACATATAAATTACCATATATAAATATATATAAAACCAAACTGTTAACACAATACACATGTTGACAGTGAAGGAAAAAACCTTTCAACACATAAATCTTTAGTGCTCTATATGATAGCGCTATCCAGAACCCTCTATTCTCAATTATTGGAGCCACATATGGGCACCTTGACCTTGCTAACATTATTGTATGCACTAGGTCCATGTCAATTTCTGTCATGTTATACTCAAGAACTGTACCCACGATAAAACTTGTTGTATGCACAATATCAATTATTATCTTACTGTACCTATTCAAATAGTAGGATATTTTATCCAGTCTATCACACAATATTTACATGACCATTCTAAGGAATGGAGCAATTTTCAAAATTTCATCTTCATATGAAGATGAGTTTACACAGCCTGATATGCTGCATGTGCAATATCAAATATAGGAACTCCATTTCCTCCATACAAGTTGTAAGACCTATTCCATCAACCAAAATGACTGACATTATACACTAATGGATTTCATTAAATTTAACTCACTATGGGTTTTCTCTAAAGCAGTGAACAAGGAAGGAATAGTTCATGGATATTCAATTTGTGATTATACAAGACAGACTGGAAAGAATGTACTGTGTTTGAACTTTCAAGTTTTGTGAATGGATGTGACATTCCTTGTACTTCTCTTTCTCCAATTGTAATGTTTAAACAAGTTGTGACAGTGACATCAGTTTGATAATATGACATCAATCCGTTATAAGAATAAAGGAATAATCGAATCTGTTTTTGTTTTCCTTTAACTTCCTTTTCATTATGGATAATGCTGTGACTATTGATCAACATGCATTCAATATGACAACACAACAATACAAATGCCATGCTTTCAGCATGCTTAGTGCACTTGCACTGGGGACAATCAGTTCATACATACACATGTATAGATGCCGTGAACAATACATGACTTGAACTAATTGCTAGATTTGACGGCAGTTGGAGGTTTCGAAGTTTTACTGTACCAAGATTCAGTACAAGCGCTTGATGACAGCCAAATCTTCACCTTTACAGTTATAAAATGTGTATCAATTTTCTATTTCTTCATAATAAATAACCTTATAGTCAGGAAAACTTTTTTACAAAGGTAAAGTTCTAAGTTCATGTTCCTTACATATATTTTTTAACATAAATTTTTGAGTTGTAGTAAAGCTTCATGTTTTCATCTTTCAAGAAAAAAACTATTTTTTGTATGTTTTCACATAAATCTGTTTATAACTTTGCAATCTTTTTAAACCTTTTATTTCTAAACCTGCATGTTCTTATACTCTTTGCCTATCAGGCACTCTTTATTGAGTCTCATGTAAAGATTTGCCTCTCCCCCCAGATGAAGTTATACATTCAGTTGATAACAAATCAGCTAATTTTGTGACTGTAAATTAACAATGCAAGGAGCTTGTGTTGTTGTTTCTTCTTTCATATTAAAGATTATTTTGAGGAACACACATTTACCATACATTGACTGAATGTGGAAGCATTTCAGAGTGATAGGTTTGTTATTAAAAATGACATCAACAAAAACTCAGCTCTCGTAACAAATGATTATTATTTAGACTAATTTTGAACCCAACGATAGCTACAAACCGAGATCAATGAGATCAAAAATGGTTGTAGTTTATATTAATTTTGTAATGTAGCCAATCTATAGAGGTTGTCCTGAAAAGGACAGTTGGTTGACAATGAAGTTGTGTCCTTAAAAGGACGGTTTTGTGACAATTGAGTAGTGTCCTTAAAAGGACAGTTTTGTGACAATTGAGTAGTGTCCTTAAAAGGACAGTTTTTTTGTCAATCGAGAAGTTGTCCTAAAAAGGACAGTTTTTTTTGTCAATCGAGAAGTTGTCCTAAAAAGGACAGTTTTTTTGTCAATCGAGAAGTTGTCCTAAAAAGGACAGTTTTTTTGTCAATCGAGAAGTTGTCCTTAAAAGGACAGTTTTTATCCTGAGAAGGACAGTTTTGTGACATTCTATAGAGAGGTGTAAATTTATTTTATACAAAGGTCAAAATTTGAAAGTCCCCAGTCAAGAACAAGACGCTGCCTATTCGAATAGAAAGAACAAATACTATAAAGGACTCACCTATCCAAACAGAGAAATTAGGTTCGAATAGATGTTCAGCCACATTACAGCATTGCCTCACATCCGGACAGGCAGCTCAAAATAAATTGATCTCATTGTCAATGTACATTGTGTATTCAATCTGATTTCAGCTCCCATTTAATAAACAACAGTCCAAGTAAACACCATTTGGACAGTTTTTTTGTCAATCTAGAAGTTGTCCTAAAAAGGACAGTTTTTTGTCAATCGAAAAGTTGTCCTTAAAAGGACAGTTTTTGTCCTGAGAAGGACAGTTTTGTGACATTCTATAGAGAGGTGTAAATTTATTTTACCAAAAGGCCAAAATTTGAAAGTCCCCAGTCAAGAACAAGACACTGCCTATTCGAGTAGAAAGAACAAATACTATAAAGGACTCACCTATCCAAACAGAGAAATTAGGTTCGAATAGATGTTCAGCCACATTACAGCATTGCCTCACATCCGGACAGGCAGCTCAAAATAAAATGATCTCATTGTCAATGTACATTGTGTATTCAATCTGATTTCAGCTCCCATTTAATAAACAACAGTCTAAGTAAACACCATTTGGACAGTTTTCTAGTCAATTGAGAAGTTGTCCTAAAAAGGACAGTTTTTTTGTCAATCGAGAAGTTGTCCTAAAAAGGACATTTTTTTGTCATCGAGAAGTTGTCCTAAAAAGGACAATTTTGTTGTCAATCGAGTTGTCCTAAAAAGGACAGTTTTTTTGTCAATCGAGAAGTTGTCCTTAAAAGGACAGTTTTTTTGTCAAACGAGAGGTTGTCCTAAAAAGGACAGTTTTTGTCCTGAGAAGGACAGTTTTGTGACATTCTATAGAGAGGTGTAAATTTATTTTACACAAAGGCCAAAATTTGAAAGTCCCCAGTCAAGAACAAGACGCTGCCTATTCGAATAGAAAGAACAAATACTATAAAGGACTCACCTATCCAAACAGAGAAATTAGGTTCGAATAGATGTTCAGCCACATTACAGCATTGCCTCACATCCTGACAGGCAGCTCAAAATAAATTGATCTCATTGTCAATGTACATTGTGTATTCAATCTGATTTCAGCTTCCATTTAATAAACAACAGTCTAAGTAAACACCATTTGTACAATTGCCGAGTTGTTTGTCATTATCATCTATAATGTGGCAATCACAATGAAACCTGACACAATCCACCTAATGCACGGTAAATAATCAGGAGTATGACAAATCTCTGATACACCTTAAATATCTTGGTGATCTAATCTTTTGTTTTAACATTTATACTCCTGAAAAAATTCCTCTCATTTACAAGATTTTAACTATTTATGCAACAACAAGACAACCAAGAATCACCCTTAAACAATCCAAAACCAGCTGACATATTAACACCAGAATGCCTTAAAATCACTTTTTATTAGTAAGGTACTTTAAAGTCTGATAGTACCATATGTATTACTTTTCTTTGTAAAAGATGAGATCTCAAATCAGCATTACCAATCTTTACAAAGCATTGTGTATATATAATTAATTAATAACTAATTTTTTAGAAGTCATATACTTCATGACAATTTATCCAATAATAAAATATGAGGAAAATTATAGGATCTTAAAATGCACTGGTATTTAAAGAAATAAAGTAAAATTAGCCATTAACATTTCCCAGACTATTGCAATACATCAAATAATTTGATCCTATCAACTATCTTTGTAAAAAGATCTCAAAGTAAAAATGTTTCATAAATTATATAAGCAATTATATATTTTTATTCATTGTACATGTAAAGTCAATGAATATCACTGTGCATTTTTACCAAGATGTAACTATATGTACTGCTTTAGACATTAGAGATTTATTCAACAACCAGTGGTTTATGTAAGAGTTGAGTTGTTCATCTAAGTATACCCTTATGTTCTTGTATTGATAAGTGACAAATGGCTCATAAGCCACTGATCTATGAAAACATATATCAGAAATATGTTGACAACCTGCTCATAAATGTATTAAACCTGAGATTGTATTCAGTATGCCAGTATTCCATTTTCTCAGAATTGTATCATGATTGTATGAAGGGATTTTGCCATGTGATAACCAATGTGTGATTTTGCATTAATTAGTTCTGTTCTGGTCTGTTAAAGCTTAATATTACTTTCTCACAAATGGACAAGTGCTTGCTCTATTAGAACAATTAGTATGTAAAAGAATTATACTTTGTGATTTACCCTGTTGACTATCTAACCATCCCAAGAAAGATTCATTATTCATTTGTAACATTTTTATAATGGATTGAATTCCTTCACTAATGGAGTGCTAATTAATATTTACATTTTCTAAATGTATTCTTAAACAATAATGCCAAGCAAGAAAAGTAACCCTATGCCTTACAATGTTTTAAAAATGTTGTTTGAACTTTGGACACTCAATAATATAAATAACATATTGTGTAATCATCAATATCTAAGCATATTGTAACATAATTACTGTCTATGCAATACTATTAATTTTCATCATTTTTTTAATTTCTCTTAAGCATTTAGTGAATTGTACATTATATTCCAAAATGGTTTCAATTTGTAACACATATAGGTTTAAGTAAGAAAATTATGGCTGTCATCTCAATAGAATCTGTCTAAAATCAAGAAATTATAATTTTTTGTGGCATGAATCAACAACAACTTTCAGTACACATGTACTTAAATGATATAATACATTTGAATGATTGAAGTGATGGGTGCTTTAGTGAAATTATAATTATGCTGTATATTGTATTTAGAAACAATTGTCTAAATTTAGCATAACAGGGACATAAGTAGTAATCAGTGGTCATAATGTTTTTTCTCCAGTTCAAACACAGTAACATACTTTCCATATGGACTTTTATTATAGTTATTACAGTAAGAGATTGATTTTTTCCATCAGTATAATACAGTCAAACATGGCTCTACAACAACCTCTTTTCAGGGACCACTCATCAACAAAGCCTCTTCAATTATAGCACAAAGGAAATCTGAACACTGAAGCAAATTATTGCACATAAAATATACAAGCAACTTGGTGGCAGGAAAATGTAGGGTTTTGGATAAGAACAATTTCAAATTTTACACTTTTAAAATCTATTTATTCTCCTGTGACCTAATTATGCAGCGGACCGGAATGACTTATGCAACTTTGAAAGAGGCCCACCCAAGGATCATTCCTGTGAAATTTGGACAAAATCCATTTTGTGGTACATGTATGGGTAGAGATGTTTTTCAAGAAAATGTTGATGCACGACGCACAATTCAAGATGCACGACAACGGACATCCAAGAATCCAAAAGGTTCACCATGAATGGTACAATTTGAAAAGTGCGTACAACAAGCAAGTATAACATAGACTAATTAGACACAAAAAATCCGATAAACACAAAATTTTAAGCAAATTGTCATACAATTTTGAATATAAGATGATATTTATTTGTCCCAGTTTCCCGAAATAATACATTATGTGATAATTTGTGTGCAAACAATCACTACATCTATAACAAGCAAGCAAACCCACAATCCAACTTTCAGCAGCCCCAGGCCTTCAGTCATCACAGCACTTTGATCATATATCAGCATTTCAGGACCACTGCCCTTATCTTTAAAATGAGTTCATACACAGATATCATAATACCTGTAGTAATGAACCATGCATGAATAAAAAAAGAAGATCTCTGTTACAATGACCCAAAACAAGTTTTAATATCAAACTTCAATACATTTGCAAATCATGTGCATACAACATACATCAACCAAGCTCCCCACAGTGGTTATCTCCCTTATCAGTTAAATAACAACCACTGTCATGACCAGAACATTCTTCCTGATACTGAAAGACTCTTCTATTTATGGACTCATATCAAACGACACACTGAAGGACCATTCCATGCTTTCCAATTAATCTGTGTTAAGAGACCACTTTGTTGTACAAAGATTAATATTATCATAATCCAAAATGGATCTTTCTTATCAAGTAAAATTCATTCATATGTGCATGCAACATATAGACAGCTCTGTAGTAAGACAAGACATTTAACTGTACCGAATATACTTGCTGTCGCACAGTTATGTATGTCATTACGATCATCACAATCTCATTTAGGTAACATTTTTCTCAATACTTTATACATCCACACCAGCTACGACAACAAAAGACAAGCAATACCCCCAGGGCCTTCAGAGAGGGATTAATGGCCCAACAGGATGGATAATAGGACTACGAATCAGAATGGTTTACGGACAACGAGTAAGACAACTACTGCATCATGGTCTCTTGTCAGTGGGAAGACATGTAAGAGTATTAAGTATTGTGAGTATATACATAATAAACTGTAACTAAACTGTACCAGGTATAAATGAACTGGCAATATAACAGCATACATTATTTCAAATTATTAATCACCTATCAGGGTGTAGTTGGGCCATTTTTCAGACTTTCTATGGAGGGGTCCACTTTTGGTCATAATTAATTTTTTCAATTTTTAACTTATCGCTGGCAATGCCCATGCTTATCACAACTAATATTCTTGTGTAGCTAAAATTACCATGTAGAGCACAGGACAGTATTTCAAACAAGCCATACAAACTAGCTTAGGTGAGTCAAAATATTTTAAATATCTAACTCTGCTAACTGAAAAATATGGAAAATTCTAACCATATTCACACAATTGAAATAATCTGTATGACATGTTGACTTGTAACCTTTACTGTAACAGACTTTGGTCAATGCACTCAGTCAGACAGTCCGCTTCAGAAATAGTATTTACTCAATATACGGAATCATAGAACTACATGTATAAGTCTATACTTGCTGATTAGGAAACCAATCTCAATATAAATATTTCATTGTTATGACATTATGCATTATATAGCATATCTTATATAATTCCGTTGAAAAAATAACTCTTTGCTATTCATACATGTTTCTTAAGTTTGATGGAAGTAAGCCAGACAGAAAAAATACATATTCTCACCAAATATAATTCTCTCACACAATTTCTGACATTTCTAAAATTCATCCAATCAGACTGAGGCTTTTTTGTCAAAGCATAGAGCAAATGTATATTACTTAAAACACTTTCAAATGCACTGGTATAGTATACACAAAATTTGAAATGAATTACAGCACCTTTATTTTTTTTTCTGTAAGTTACAGTCTTCCATGCATTACCTATCACAGAAACCAGTCAATGCAACAACAAAACCACATCTATAAAAGTGACAAATTAATGGGACTAAATCACCTTCCCGGACCATTCAACATGTTACTCAACCAACATCTCTCTAACACCACAAACACCAACCACGGATACTAAAACTATCACTGTAAATGAGTAATACCCCAGCAGTACCACTTTGTCAGACAAAAGAGCTGTATATCAAGCTTATATACAGTCCATGAGGTTTATGTCACACATTACAACTCATCATGGAAATTGTCCATGTGAAGTTTCATGAAAATTCTCCAAAAGCTGTAGATGTAGTTCGCTCCAAAAGTTTTTGTTAACAGACCAACCGACAGAGTCACTCCTGTATACCCCCAAACTTTGTTTGCCAGTGGGGGTATAATGAATGAGATGATGATAAATGAAAACTTCAAATGATTATAAAATAAATAAACAAAATTGTAGTAAATAATACAACTTACATATTTTTATTGCTGTTACTACTCCAGTCAATCACTCTTTCTACTTCTAGATGATGATGATGATGATTGTTACTAATGACATTAACAGATACAAACAATGCTTAAAATGACTATAGGTAACATCTTGTTCAACATGGAAGAAATAGGCAATGATTTGTAATGCATACATCATGTCTTCTCCCAACTAATTTCACTGGACAGACTGAACATAATAGGCAAAAGAAATTACAAATTTTAGAAACATGAAGTAAATAGAGTCACTTATCTGTGTGATTCTGTTCTATTCTGTAATGTATTTTGCATGTTCTGATGACTTCTACCATGATTACTGCTCCAATGGTGCAAGGTTACTTCCATGATACTGGATTTGAATCACTGTCATCTATAAGGCAAGAAATTAACATCAATTTAACAGATTCTAGAATAAAATGTGCACATCAAACACACAAGTAGATGATATAGAACAGTCAACTCTAGTTATATTGTATTCAATAGGTCATTATATTGAATTTGACCAATGAAGCAATGTGCATATATTTGATTCCACTGCCTGGATTTGTGTTGTTAAACAAATATTCTATTGTAATGAGAGTTAACTGTATATAATCAACGCCAGTGTAGTAGGGCTGCAATGATACAGGACATGGTGTCTCTTTTGTTCAGTTTCTTTCGGTTCGGTTATATCAATATATGAAATACATAAAACTCTCAATAAATGGTACTTTACTGACTTGTAAAGAAGGAACGTGGAAATACACACATTATAAATCATACGTTCTTAAATTAATATCACCAATCAAAAACATTTTAGTGTTCATTTTTCTTTCTGCTAGATTAAATTGTGCTGTTTAATCCCACTGAGGGGCATGCTAGTTTTCCCCCTGAGTTTACCATAGCAGTGAAGTAAATCAAGGGGAAAAAGTGCGCCCAATGTTGGGCTCGAACCCACGACCCCCTAACACTAGTACGGCGCTCTACAGACTGAGCTAGCCGGGCGGCTGTCTAAGCCTCTATGCCTACACCGCTACACTCCTCCCCCTACCGGCATTTGAGGCTCAACCACTGTGGACCGTCAAACACCACTGCCACCATTGAAGTAAATCAAGGGGAAAAAGTGCGCCCAATGTGGGGCTCGAACCCACGACACCCTAACACTAGTACGGCGCTCTACCGACTGAGCTAACTGGACGGCCTTTTTAGGCCACACCATTACACTCCTCCCTCTTCCGGCATTTGAGGCTCAATCACAGTGGGCCGTCAAACACCACTGCCACCAGTGAAGTAAATAAAGGGGAAAAATTATGCCCAATGTGGAGCTCGAACCAACGACCCACTTACACTAATACGGCGTTCGCGCTCTACCGACTGAGCTAACTGGGCGGTCGTCTCACCCCACACCACTACAACAGCACCAAATACAACAATAGCATGTAATTCATATTCTATGTCTAAAGTGTTACACTATAAGGCAATATCTTTCCTGACGAATTCGCACAAAAAATAATCATTTTTATACCTAATTAGCATATGCAGACAACCAACTTTCTTGACTCGGTCCCAGAGAATGGACAGTATCCTATCTGGGACCATTAACGTCCAGAATATAACACAGCGAATGAGCACATAAAACACATATATCCTAAATAAAACATAATTCCATCCAAAGTATGTCCAACTTCGTCCATTTAATCCAGTCGTAAACATCGTAAAACACATGCACAATTTCCATCCGCCATGAAATAGGGCACATGTTTCCACAACACATAACAGTCAGCTACAATATCCGTGATTTTAAGGTCACATATTATGATGACCCTAGAATCTAACGTTACGACAAATGTTAAAGATAATTATTACACTGTCTACACACCGAGCTTCTCGTGCATTTCCGTTTCACGGTATGAAAACACGCCCGAGGGATTTACTTTAAACTGATCGCCTGAAACGTCTCCGTTATACTGTGTACAATTACGTCAGACATATATAATCATTGGCACGCTTTGTCGTAACATAATTTGATCTATCACCCATGATACCTACCCTTGATTTTTTGACGAGAATATTAGGGGTGGATTCAGCCGTGTACTACACGGTTTCTACACATACTACGCACATATTTATAAAATATCTGGCACCCATCACTGTTATCTTTTTGTTATATATAGTTTCCCTTTCAACTCGACCACCTCCGATAAGCAAGACATAAAACAACATACATTTCAAATTACTTTAATTTGTGATTTATGGGTAGCACTTGGGCAACCGACTACATTGTGAGTGACCGAGTAACGTTGTCAAAATACAACATAGTTAAAAACATAATTCATGAACACGTATGACTGTTTAAAACCTCGTAATATACGATTGCATGAAATAATATTTCATAATAAACTTTAAAGAAAAAACAAGTATTAATGTGTCTGCTGCCCAAAGCTGAATGACTTTCAAACCTAAACGCTTACATGAAAATCTCGTGCACAAGCACCTGCTTGCGACACCTATCGGAGATATTATAAAGGAAATCAATTATCTCCTAATTCATTATATTCAAACGGAGAAAAATTACATGAAACAATGGACTTTGCATCTGTATCATTTATAAAGGCAATAAGTATGTAATTGCAGAGCAATAGGCTTTGCACAAAATACACAAATTACCAATTGAGATTAACAAAGAAAGTGTTCATCACAGTTTTAAATAATGTCTACTTGCTAACCGTACGGCGTGAGAAATATGTCATACACGGCTTATTATGCGGTAAAAAACGTAAGTACGCCGCTTTCAATGTACATTTCTCGCTTGTTTTTTTAAAATGTAGAATTGAAATATCGTCACACTGGTACCAAGTTATGAACTGTTTGTCCGTCCGTCCCGTCCGTCCGTCCGTGTCACACGAAAACTCCGTCTGGATCGGTCAAATTTCACTTGCTATATAAACTTGGCATTTAATCAGGCTGATAACGTGGATGTGAAGTCGAACAACGCTACTGCTAATCAAACTGAAGATATTACAATCGGATCATTTCGGCTATTTTTAATATACATATACATTGTACTTCGGAGGAAACGTTGCGGGAACGTAGTTGCGATATGGCTGCAAAAATGAATGTATGTAGTCTCTGTGGAAAGTATGGCAGAGGTAAGGCACACGCAACATCAAAGATAATGCCTAAACCTTCTATGATGAGGATCTTTATTAGTAAACGGAATCCCGCTACGTCATTGTAAGACTCAATGCGGAAGCAAGCAATAAATGTCGTCTAGTTGAACAAAGGGTCTTTTGGCGAAAAATGGCACGTGAAACCTTAGTTGTCACGTGGCATGCTACAGTGCGGCCTTTTTTTTACGGAACAACCTCGGATGTATCAGGACGTTTCTATTGTGAAAACATTTAAAACGCTGCAAGAAATCGTCTAATGTTTAATGCTAAAGTCTCAGACTGGCTGTATCGTGACACTGTGTATATGTTTAATGCTATAGTCTCACACTGGCTGTATAGTCACACTGTGTATATGTTTAATGCGATAGTTTCAGACTGGCTGTATCGTGACACTGTGTATATGTTTAATGCTATAGTCTCAGACTGGCTGTATCGTGACACTGTGTATATGTTTAATGCTATAGTCTCAGACTGGCTGTATAGTCATACTGTGTATATGTTTAATGCGATAGTTTCAGACTGGCTGTATCGTCACACAGTGTTTATGTTTAATGCTATAGTCTCAAACTGGTTGTATAGTGACACTGTGTATATGTTTAATGCTATAGTCTCACACTGGGTGTATCCTAACATTGTGTATATGTCCAATGCTATATTCTTAGACTGGCTGTATCGTCACAAAGTGTATATGTTTAATGCTATAAGCTCAGACTGGCTGTATCGTCACACAGTGTATATGTTTAATGCTATAGTCTCGCACTGGTTGTATAGTGACATTGTGTATATATGTAATGCTATAATCCCAGACTGGTTGTATCGTCACACTGTGTATGTGTTTAATGCTATAGTCTCAGACTGGTTGTATCGCCACACTGTGTATATGTTTAATGTTATAGTCTCAGACTGGTTGTATCGTCACACAGTGTATATGTTTAATGTTATAGTCTCAGACTGGTTGTATCGCCACACTGTGTATATGTTTAATGTTATAGTCTCAGACTGGTTGTATAGTGACACTGTGTATATGTTTAATGTTATAGTCTTAGCCTGGCTGTATAGTGACACAGTGTATATGTTTAATGTTATAGTCTTAGCCTGGCTGTATAGTGACACTGTGTATATGTATAATGTTATAGTCTCAGTCTGGTTGTATAGTGACACTGTGTATATGTATAATGTTATAGTCTCAGACTGGTTGTATAGTGACACAGTTAAAATGTTTAATGTTATAGTCTCAGTCTGGTTGTATAGTGACACTGTGTATATGTTTAATGTTATAGTCTCAGCCTGGTTGTATAGTGACACAGTTAAAATGTTTAATGTTATAGTCTCAGACTGGCTGTATTGTGACACTGTGTATATGTTTAATGTTATAGTCTCAGCCTGGTTGTTAAGTGACACAGTGTATATGTTTAATGCTATAGTCTCAGACTGGCTGTATCGGCACACTGTGTATATGTTTAATTTTATAGTCTCAGACTGGCTGTATAGTGACACAGTGTATATGTTTAATGTTATAGTCTCAGACTGGCTGTATTGTGACACTGTGTATATTTTTAATGCTACAGTCTCAAACTCGCAGTATAGTGTATATGTTCAATGCTATTGTCATTTACATATACACAGTGTAACTATACAACCAGTCTGAGACTATAGGCGGTAATGATGCTTAAGTATCGGGGACACCAACGATTTTGGTGAAAATAAACAGTTCCGAACACATTTAGCCATCCGTACGGAAAATACCGGTCGCATTAGTGCTAGTTTCAAAGAGAGATCAAATATTAAAGCACAACTATTGGAAAGAAACTTAACTACGACGTTATTGTAGGTGATACTTTTGTATAACACTTTAATTGTTTATAAGACATATCTTTCCACTTGTTATTTGTTAGTCTGTGGAAATATAACGAAGTTAAGATACTAATATTACATCCAAATTAAACTGAAACATTCCTTACTTATAATATTTCATAATATTCGTCTAAGAGGAGAAACAAGAACTCGTCAGTCAGCCAATACAATATACTTTTTCAAGATGTTAGTTAATGGAAAATGATCATATCATTTATATCCTCCTGCATACATTTTCGTACATATACTCGCTTCTTAACAACTGCATTTGTCACTTAATTCTATTCCATACACTTTTCAGATAGCTTGTGCTTTTCTTGAAACATACGTGATTTTACAGACGTGTATGGTCGTCGATGTAATTCATGGCAATAAGACGAGCTTATCATAAAGCTATAAACACAATTATAATTGAATAAAAGCCAGTAACTAATCATTCAAAGCAAAACAACTATTACGTATATAATAACATATGTAGAGTAAGGTGGGGCAAAATGCCCATACGAGGTAAAAGGCCCACGCGTAAAAAATCTGACATCGTTAGATTTGCTGTGCCGCGCGATATTCTTTTTGTGACGTCTTGCGCAGATGTGAATACCGCGAAAAACAATAATATCTTCAAAGATAAGTTTTTAATTCTCATTTTAGTCATTTTACACTATTTTGTTTTAACGCTGATTAGTTGATATTTTAGTATTGCCTCGTACACCTTGTATTCTCGATGTTTGCCATTCGTGCGTTTGTTTGACGGTATTCAGGCAGTGCTTACTGGATCGCGAAATTGTACTACATTTTACAAGAAGTTATTTATCGATATATAATGTTTCGAGAGTATTGCACCTTTTTAAACATACGCTTTGTCCCATACATGGGGCAAAAAGGCAAATATCAGTTCTCTATTTATTGAGTTTGATCTCGTTTTGTATCTTGCGTTAAATATGTTATAAATGTATAGACCTCGTGCAAACTTGCACGCATAGCCAGTTATGTCTTAATCGAACTCATGGTTATTATTGTATCGTAAAATATTGCTTAATATGGGCGCTTTGCCCCACCTTACGCTACTGCACATGTATATAATCCAGGACGAAGACATTAACAGCCATATACTGACCTTGCTCTCAATAAATAAATTATATACATCAGAATACGAAATAAGATATGCGTAATGATGTCCCAGCTCGTAGCTGATATAGTTAGATTGTACGTACATCGAAAACAAACACCATTGAAGGTTCCATGCTCTTGTATTCCAGAATTAACCTCTAAACCAAAAAAACACAGATAACTCTTATAAACAGACATACACAAGACCATAGCAGTTATCTCCCCATACATTAGGATAATACACAATACATCATACAGTGTGTCAACACCCTCAAGGCTAGCACGGTTCTCATCCGAATGAGCCAACCATATGACTGTTTAACCACAAACCGCGGTGTAAGGCCAAATCGTCCCCTAGCCAATAGGCTCAACTCATATTTTGTTTTGTTAACTTGTCCAAATAATTGGCTGAATTTCCACGGAAAACAGTTAACACAGTTTACATTACATTAAAGGCTTATAGAAATGTTGGACATATTCAAAGTGTTGTGTTGTGATATTGCTTATTCTTTATGTGTTAATATCATGAGTTTAACCTCGCATATTATTAAATTGTAACTGTCTCTGATACTCGGGTACAATATACAGGTAACCCTAACGTAGTAGAGATATATAGTACACCATGTCGTTACAGTAATAAAACCAAACATTTTTACGAAATTTCGGCGTATTTATTATTAAATACAAACACAATGTTTTACAAAAAACGGTCACAAAAACAAAAATAAAAGTCACTTTTTTAGAAAATTCCGCGTAAATCGTGG
Organism: Mactromeris polynyma; assembly: GCA_032209605.1. Taxonomy (NCBI): domain Eukaryota; kingdom Metazoa; phylum Mollusca; class Bivalvia; order Venerida; family Mactridae; genus Mactromeris; species Mactromeris polynyma. The sequence goes on from JASFXZ010000001.1 coordinate 55,043,067, forward strand.
ATTCGTATGGGGGCGCCCATGACACTTAACGATATTGTGAGCGTACTAAGAGTGCGCTGACGTACTCATAAAGTTACGACAAATTCTACGATAAACTTAGTGAAGTTCAGCTTATGTTCATGCAACACATTTGCGTAGCTACGTTAACGTAAGATAGGGGTTACGATAAGATACAGTCTTAAGGTCTTACGATCGGCTATGAAACGGGCCCCAGTCTTCTGCAATACTGCTACCTTATGCCCCGTTAGTTAGTTAGTTTGCCAAGTATGCAACGGCGGTATGTCATTGGTTCCACATCAATAGAAAGTCATCCTTATCGGAGGGAAAACCAGAACTATGATGGCTAACAACCTTCCTATGGTATTTGACCACGAGACCTCTCGGATCCACATGTCTTATAGACAACTTAGTCGATTCACATCAACAACACCGTTTCTGAGATATGAGGACTGGGCTTGACTACCAACTTCTTCTAAGCACACACTGAACAAAATGTCTAAACGTCTATTTACGCCTATTGAAATAAACAGTTAAGGAAAATGTTATTTCAAGGATAAGGATAAGATTTTACTTGATATGTTTCTGTAATATTGCCCCTTGTCCTCAAATCTACAACCTGGCATATCAGTCAAAAACATATGTACTATGTTATATTAACTGTTTTGAATGCAATTAGTGAGGAAAATAAGAGTTCAAATGCTGATTATATTGACCTAATATACATAAAAAATATGCACAATGTCCCACTTTCAATGCAATTTATGGGTATATTTGAGTTCATTTTTGAAAATATTGACCTAAGATTCATATATAATATGTTCTATTTTCACTGTTTTGAATGCAATTTGTGAGGGAAATAGAGTTCACCTGTTGATGATATGGAATTAATGTACATAAAGAATATACACAATTTTCCACTTTGAACATATTGACCTAAAATGCATATATAATGTGTGATATTCACTGTTTTGAATGCAATTAGTGAGGAAAACAGAGTTCACCTTTTGATTACATTGACCTAATATTCCTTAAGAATATGCACAATTTCCCAAATTCAATGCAATTTATGGGTATACAGTCAAACCTGTCTGTAAATACGACCCATGGGAACAGCAAAATGTGGTCTTTGTTTACAGGTGGTCTCTGTTAACATATTAAATATCATTGAAAATGGTCTGATGGGAGATAAAACGGGTGGTCTTTGCAGACAGGTTTTGCAATAGTGGTCTTTTTTCGCATGTGGTTTTTAACACAGGGTTGACTGTATTTGAGTTCATTATTGAAAATATTGACCTTAAATACATCTACAATGTGTTAATCTAACTATTTTGAATGCAATTAGTGAGGAAAACATAGTTCACCTGTTGATTATATTGACCTCATGTACCCAAAGGATATGCACAATTTACCTCCCAATGCAATTTATGGGTATATTTGAGTTTTTTTTAATATATTGACAACAAATACATATAAAACATGCTATATTTGCTATTTTGAATGCAATTAGTGTGGAAAATAGAGTTCACCTGTTGATTATATTGACCTAATATACCTAAAGAATATGCACAATTTCCCATTGTCAATGCTGTTTATTGGTATATTTGAGTCCTTTTGTGAATGTATTGACATCAATTTCATATATAATATATTATATTCACTGTTTTGAATGCAATTAGTGAGGAAAATATAGTTCACCTTTTGATTTCATTGACCTAATACACCTAAAGAATATGCACAATTTCCCATTTTCAATGCTTTTTATGGGTATATTTGAGTTCATTTTGCGCATGGTGGACGGAGCTCCGCAAAAACACGCCGTATGATAAACATTTAACCGGTTCTCACTCGTTGGAAATAAAGAAAATACCCTCACTCGTTGGAAAGGAATACTTTGACCATATTAGCCGGTCATTTTACGGTATTTGCGGGCCGAAATGTAGGTCCAGTTATTGTAAAGCAAGGCGAAGTGTATAATATATCCTACTTTTAGTTCAGTTTGAATACTGAGGTACTGTGAATATAAATTCGTTACATTTTTTCGACAACCCTTCATTTAAGCATCATATGATTTATACTATGAAATACAGAATACTAAAAGTGATTAAAAAGAAGAACCATATAATCTTAAAGCTTAAAACATGCTTAGTTTTGCTAAAAGAGTTTTTTATTAACTTGAAAGATATGAGATGGGTGTGAAAAAAGCCATCTGACACAAATTAAATAAATACACCAAAATTGAAGTACTAAATGGTTATGTATAGAATGTTGTAATCATCTTAGTATTTGAGTTTCATTAATTAATAAGAATTTCAGATAGCTAGGCTATATAATCAGATTACTTGAATAATTTTAAGGCCGTAATTAGAGTGTCTCATTCGAAATATTATTATGCTCTGGTCCCCAAATAAACAACCTGAAATATCAATTAAATTCATATATACATGTACCATGTTATATTTACTATTTTGAATGCAATTAGTGAGGAAAATAGAGTTCACTTGTTGATTATATTGACCCAATATACCTATAGATTATGTCTAATTTCCTATTTTGAATGCAATTTATGGGTATATGTCAGTCCTTTTGTGAATATATTGACATAACATTCATATATAATGTGTTATATTTACTATTTTGAATGCAATAAATGGGGAAAATAGAGTTCACTTATTTTATTATATTGACCAAATATACCTATAGAATATGCACAATTTCCCACTTTCAATGCAATTAATGGTATATTTTAGTTCATTTTTGAATATATTGAACTAAAATGCATATATAATGTGTGATATTCACTGTTTTGAATGCAATTAGTGAGGAAAACAGAGTTCACCTTTTGATTACATTGACCTAATATACCTAAATAATATGCACAATTTCCCTCTTTCAATGGAATTTATGGGTATATATGAGTTCATTTTTGAAAATATTGACCTTAAATACATCTATAGTGTGTAGAGTTTGCCTGCTAATGATATGGAACTAATGTACCTAAAGAATATACACAATTTTCCACTTTGAATGCAATTTATGGGTTTAAATGAGTTCATTTTGGAATATATTGACCCAAAATGCATGTATAATGTGTTATATTTACTAATACTAATTACCTAATATATCCAAAGGATATGCACAATTTCCCACTTTCAATTTGCAATTGATGAGTATATTTGAGTTCATTTGTGAATATATTGACCATAAATAAATCTATAAAGTGTAAATCTTACTATTTTGAATGCAATTAGTGAGGGAAATAGAGTTCACCTGCTGATGATATGGAACTAATGTACCTAAATAATATACACAATTTTCCACTTTGAATGCAATTTATGGGTTTAAATGAGTTCATTTTTGAATATATTTGCCTAAAATTTATATATAATATGTTATATTTACTATTTTCAATGCATTTAATGAGGAAAATAGTGTTCAACAGTTGATTATATTGACCTAATATACCTACAGAATATGCACAAATTACAAATTACAATGCCATTTAAGGGTATAGTTGTGTTCATTTATATATATATATATACCTAAAAGGCATATATAATATGTTATAATCACTGTTTTGAATGCATTTAGTGAGGAAAACATAGTTCACCTGTTGATTATATTGACCTAATGTTCCCAAAGGATATGCACAATTTACCTCATTCAATGCAATTTATGGGTATACTTGAGTTCATTTTTGTATATATTGGCAACAAATTCATAAAAAACATGTTATATTTACTATTTTGAATGCAATTAGTTAGGAAAATATAGTTCATCTGTTGATTATATTGACCTATTATACCTACAGAATATGCACAATTTACAACTTACAATGCAATTTATGGGTATATTTGTGTTCATTTATAAATATATTGACCTAAAAGTCATATATAATGTGTTATAATCACTGTTTTGAATGCATTTAGTGAGGAAAGTAGAGTTCACCTTTTGATTACATTGACCTAATATATCCAAAGGATATGCACAATTTCCCACTTTCAATTTGCAATTGATGAGTATATATGAGTTAATTTATGAATATTATAGACCTTAAATAAATCTATAAAGTGTAAATCTTACTATTGTGAATGCAATTAGTGAGGGAAATAGAGCTCACCCGCTGATGATATGGAACTAATGTACCTAAAGAATATCCACAATTTTCCACTTCACATGCAATTTATGGGTTTAAATGAGTTCATTTTTGAATATATTGACCTAAAATTGATATATAATATGTTATATTTACTATTTTCAATGCATTTAATGAGGAAAATAGTGTTCAACAGTTGATTATATCGACCTAATATACCTATATAATATGCACAAATTACAAATTACAATGCAATTTAAGGGTATATTTCAGTCCTTTAGTGAACAAATTGACATAAAATTCATATATAATATGTTATAATCACTGTTTTGAATGCATTTAGTGAGGAAAATATAGTTCACCTGTTGATTATATTGACCTTATGTTCCCAAAGGATATGCACAATTTACCTCCTTCAATGCAATTTATGGGTATATTTGAGTTCATTTTTGAATATATTGGCAACAAATTCATATAAAATATGTTATATATACTATTTTGAATGCAATTAGTGAGGAAAACACAGTTCACCTTTTGATTACATTGACCTAATATACATAAAGAATATGCACAATTTCCCATTTTCAATGCATTTGATGGGTATATTTGAGTGCATTTGTGAATATATTAACCTAAAATTTATATATAATATGTTATATTTACTATTTTCAATGCATTTAATGAGGAAAATAGTGTTCAACAGTTGATTATATTGACCTAATATACCTACAGAGTATGCACAAATTACAAATTACAATGCAATTTATGGGTATATTTGTGTTCATTTATAAATATATTGACCTAAAATACAATGTGTTATAATCACTGTTTTGAATGCATTAAGTGAGGAAAACAGAGTTCACCTTTTGATTACATTGACCTAATATACATAAAGAATATGCACAATGTCCCACTTTCAATGCAATTTATGGGTATAGTTGAGTTCATTTTTGTATATATTGACCTTAAATACATCTATAATGTGTAAATCTTACTATTTTGAATGCAGTTAGTGAGGAAAACAGAGTTCACTTGTTGATAGTATTGCCTAATATTCCTAAACAATATGAACAATTCTCATTTTCAATGCATTTGATGGGTATATTTGAGTGCATTTGGGAATATATTGACCTAAAATTCATATATAATATGTTATATTTACTATTTTCAATGCATTTAATGAGGAAAATAGTGTTCAACAGTTGATTATATCCACCTAATATACCTATATAATATGCACAAATTACAAATTACAATGCAATTTAAGGGTATATTTCAGTCCTTTTGTGAACAAATTGACATAAATTCATATATAATATGTTATAATCACTGTTTTGAATGCATTTAGTGAGGAAAACATAGTTCACCTGTTGATTATATTGACCTTATGTTCCCAAAGGATATGCACAATTTACCTCCTTCAATGCAATTTATGGGTATATTTGAGTTCATATTTGAAAATATTGGCAACAAATTCATATAAAACATGTTATATTTACTATTTTGAATGCAATTAGTGAGGAAAACACAGTTCACCTTTTGATTACATTGACCTAATATACATAAAGAATATGCACAATGTCCCACTTTCAATGCAATTTATGGGTATATTTGAGTTCATTTTTGTATATATTGACCTTAAATACATCTATAATGTGTAAATCTTACTATTTTGAATGGAATTAGTGAAGAAAACAGAGTTCACCTGTTGATAATATTGACCTAATATTCCTAAAAAATATGCACAATTTCCCATTTTCAATGCATTTGATGGGTATATTTGAGTGCATTTGTGAATATATTAACCTAAAATTCATATATAATATGTTATATTTACTATTTTCAATGCATTTAATGAGGAAAATAGTGTTCAACAGTTGATTATATTGACCTAATATACCTACAGAATATGCACAAATTACAAATTACAATGCAATTTATGGGTATATTTGTGTTCATTTATAAATATATTGACCTAAAAGTCATATACAATGTGTTATAATCACTGTTTTGAATGCATTTAGTGAGGAAAACAGAGTTCACCTTTTGATTACATTGACCTAATATACATAAAGGATATGCACAATGTCCCACTTTCAATGCAATTTATGGGTATAGCTGAGTTCATTTTTGTATATATTGACCTTAAATACATCTATAATGTGTAAATCTTACTATTTTGAATGCAGTTAGTGAGGAAAACAGAGTTCACTTGTTGATAGTATTGCCTAATATTCCTAAACAATATGAACAATTCTCATTTTCAATGCATTTGATGGGTATATTTGAGTGCATTTGTGAATATATTGACCTAAAATTCATATATAATATGTTATATTTACTATTTTCAATGCATTTAATGAGGAAAATAGTGTTCAACAGTTGATTATATCCACCTAATATACCTATATAATATGCACAAATTACAAATTACAATGCAATTTAAGGGTATATTTCAGTCCTTTTGTGAACAAATTGACATAAATTCATATATAATATGTTATAATCACTGTTTTGAATGCATTTAGTGAGGAAAACATAGTTCACCTGTTGATTATATTGACCTAATGTTCCCAAAGGATATGCACAATTTACCTCCTTCAATGCAATTTATGGGTATATTTGAGTTCATTTTTGAATATATTGGCAACACATTCATATAAAACATGTTATATTTACTATTTTGAATGCAATCAGTGAGGAAAATAGAGTTCACCTGTTGATTATATTGATCTTATGTTCCCAAAGGATATGCACAATTTACCTCCTTCAATGCAATTTATGGGTATATTTGAGTTCATTTTTGAATATATTGGCAACAAATTCATATAAAACATGTTATATATACTATTTTGAATGCAATTAGTGAGGAAAACACAGTTCACCTTTTGATTACATTGACCTAATATACATAAAGAATATGCACAATGTCCCACTTTCAATGCAATTTATGGGTATATTTGAGTTCATTTTTGTATATATTGACCTTAAATACATCTATAATGTGTAAATCTTACTATTTTGAATGCAATTAGTGAGGAAAGCAGAGTTCACCTGTTGATAATATTGACCTAATATTCTTAAAGAATATCCACAATTTCCCATTTTCAATGCATTTTATGGGTATATTTGAGTTCATTTTTGAATATATTGGCAACAAATTCATATAAAACATGTTAAATTTATTATTTTGAATGCAATTAGTGAGGAAAACAGAGATGCACAATGTCCCACTTTCAATGCAATTTATGGGTATATTTGAGTTCATTTTTGTATATATTGACCTTAAATACATCTATAATGTGTAAATCTTACTATTTTGAATGCAATCAGTGAGGAAAGCAGAGTTCACCTGTTGATAATATTGACCTAATATTCTTAAAGAATATGCACAATTTCCCATTTTCAATGCATTTGATGGGTATATTTGAGTGCATTTGTGAATATATTGACCTAAAATTCATATATAATATGTTGTATTTACTATTTCAATGCATTTAATGAGGAAAACATAGTTCACCTGTTGATTATATTGACCTAATGTTCCCAAAGGATATGCACAATTTACCTCCTTCAATGCAATTTATGGGTATATTTGAGTTTCATTTTTGAATATATTGGCAACAAATTCATATAAAACATGTTATATTTACTATTTTGAATGCAATTAGTGAGGAAAACAGAGTTCACCTTTTGATTACATTGACCTAATATACATAAAGAATATGCACAATGTCTCACTTTCAATGCAATTTATGGGTATATTTGAGTTCATTTTTGTATATATTGACCTTAAATACATCTATCATGTGTAAACCTTACTATTTTGAATGCAATTAGTGAGGAAAACAGAGTTCACTTGTTGATAATATTGCTTAATATTCCTAAATAATAGGCACAATTCCCATTTTCCTGAAGAAAATGCACAATTTACCTCCTTCAATGCAATTTATGGATATATTTGAGTTCATTTTTGTATATATTGGCAACAAATTCATAAAAAACATGTTATATGTACTATTTTGAATGCAATTTGTTAGGAAAATATAGTTCATCTGTTGATTATATTGACCTATTATACCTATGGATTATGTAAAATTTCCTATTTTCAATGCAATTTATGGGTATATTTCAGTCCTTTTGTGAATAAATTGACATAAAATTCATATATAATATGTTACATTCACTGTTTTGAATGCAATTAGTGATGAAAATAGAGTTCACCTTTTGATTTCATTGACCTAATACACCTAAAGAATATGCACAATTTCCCATTTTCAATGCTGTTTATGGGTATATTTGAGTTCATTTTGCGCATGGTGGACGGAGCTCCGCAAAAACACGCCTTATGTTAAACATTTAACCGGTTCTCACTCGTTGGAAATAAAGAAAATACCCTCACTCTTTGGAAATGAATACTTTCACCATATTAGCCGGTCATTTTACGGTATTTGCGGTGCCGAAATGTAGGTCCCAGTTATTGTAAATCAAGGCGAAGTGTATAATATAACCTACTTCTAGTTCAGGTTGAATACTTTGAGGTACTGTGAATATAAATTCGTTACATTTTTAGACAACCCTTCATTTAAGCATCATATGATTTATACTATGAAATACAGAATACTAAAAGTGATAAAAAAGAAGAACCATATAACCTCAAAGCTTAAAACATGCTAAGTTTTGCTAAAACAGTTTTTAATTAACTTGAAAGATATGAAATCTTACTATTGTGAATGCAATTAGTGAGGGAAATAGAGTTCACCTGCTGATGATATGGAACTAATGTACCTAAAGAATATACACAATTTTCCACTTTGAATGCAATTTATGGGTTGAAATGAGTTCATTTTTGAATATTTGACCCAAAATGCATATATAATGTGTTATATGTACTATTTTTAATGCATTTAATGAGGAAAATAGTGTTCAACAGTTGATTATATTGACCTAATATACCTATATAATATGCACAAATTACAAATTACAATGCCATTTAAGGGTATAGTTGTTATCATTTATATATATATAGACCTAAAAGGCATATACAATGTGTTATAATCACTGTTTTGAATGCATTTAGTGAGGAAAACAGAGTTCACCTTTTGATTACATTGACCCAATATACCTGAAGAAAATGCACAATTTACCTCCTTCAATGCAATTTATGGATATATTTGAGTTCATTTTTGAATATATTGGCAACACATTCATATAAAACATGTTATATTTACTATTGTGAATGCAATTAGTGAGAAAAACAGAGTTCACCTTTTGATTACATTGACCTAATATACATAAAGAATATGCACAATGTCTCACTTTCAATGCAATTTATGGGTATATTTGAGTTCATTTTTGTATATATTGACCTTAAATACATCTATCATGTGTAAACCTTACTATTTTGAATGCAATTAGTGAGGAAAACAGAGTTCACTTGTTGATAATATTGCCTAATATTCCTAAATAATAGGCACAATTCCCATTTTCAATGCATTTGATGGGTACATTTGAGTGCATTTGTGAATATATTGACCTAAAATTCATCTATCATGTGTAAACCTTACTATTTTGAATGCAATTAGTGAGGAAAACAGAGTTCACCTGTTGATAATATTGCCTAATATTCCTAAATAATAGGCACAATTCCCATTTTCAATGCATTTGATGGGTACATTTGAGTGCATTTGTCAATATATTGACCTAAAATTCATATATAATATGTTGTATTTACTATTTCAATGCATTTAATGAGGAAAACATAGTTCACCTGTTGATTATATTGACCTAATGTTCCCAAAGGATATGCACAATTTACCTCCTTCAATGCAATTTATGGGTATATTTAAGTTCATTTTTGAATATATTGGCAACAAATTCATATAAAACATGTTATATTTACTATTTTGAATGCAATCAGTGAGGAAAATAGAGTTCACCTGTTGATTATATTGACCTCATATACCTACAAAATATGCACAAATTACAAATTACAATGCAATTTATGGGTATATTTGTGTTCATTTATAAATATATTGACCTAAAAGTCATATACAATGTGTTATAATCACTGTTTTGAATGCATTTAGTGAGGAAAACAGAGTTCACCTTTTGATTACATTGACCTAATATACATAAAGAATATGCACAATGTCGCACTTTCAGTGCAATTTATGGGTATATTTGAGTTCATTTTTGTATATATTGACCTTAAATACATCAATAATGTGTAAATCTTACTATTTTGAATGCAGTCAGTGAGGAAAACAGAGTTCACTTGTTGATAATATTGCCTAATATTCCTAAATAATATGCACAATTCCCATTTTCAATGCATTTGATGGGTATATTTGAGTGCATTTGTGAATATATTGACCTGAAATTCATATATAATATGTTGTATTTACTATTTCAATGCATTTAATGAGTAAACATAGTTCACCTGTTGATTATATTGACCTTTTATACCTACAGAATATGCACAATTTACAACTTACAATGCAATTTATGGGTATATTTGTGTTCATTTATAAATATATTGACCTAAAAGTCATATATAATGTGTTATAATCACTGTTTTGAATGCATTTAGTGAGGAAAGTAGAGTTCACCTTTTGATTACATTGACCTAATATATCCAAAGGATATGCACAATTTCCCACTTTCAATTTGCAATTGATGAGTATATATGAGTTAATTTGTGAATATATAGACCTTAAATAAATCTATAAAGTGTAAATCTTACTATTGTGAATGCAATTAGTGAGGGAAATAGAGTTCACCTGCTGATGATATGGAACTAATGTACCTAAAGAATATACACAATTTTCCACTTTGAATGCAATTTATGGGTTGAAATGAGTTCATTTTTGAATAATTGACCCAAAATGCATATATAATGTGTTATATGTACTATTTTCAATGCATTTAATGAGGAAAATAGTGTTCAACAGTTGATTATATTGACCTAATATACCTATATAATATGCACAAATTACAAATTACAATGCCATTTAAGGGTATAGTTGTTATCATTTATATATATATAGACCTAAAAGGCATATACAATGTGTTATAATCACTGTTTTGAATACATTTAGTGAGGAAAACAGAGTTCACCTTTTGATTACATTGACCCAATATACCTGAAGAAAATGCACAATTTACCTCCTTCAATGCAATTTATGGATATATTTGAGTTCATTTTTGTATATATTGGCAACAAATTCATAAAAAACATGTTATATGTACTATTTTGAATGCAATTTGTTAGGAAAATATAGTTCATCTGTTGATTATATTGACCTATTATACCTATGGATTATGTAAAATTTCCTATTTTCAATGCAATTTATGGGTATATTTCAGTCCTTTTGTGAATAAATTGACATAAAATTCATATATAATATGTTACATTCACTGTTTTGAATGCAATTAGTGAGGAAAATAGAGTTCACCTTTTGATTTCATTGACCTAATACACCTAAAGAATATGCACAATTTCCCATTTTCAATGCTGTTTATGGGTATATTTGAGTTCATTTTGCGCATGGTGGACGGAGCTCTGCAAAAACGAGCCTTATGTTAAACATTTAACCGGTTCTCACTCGTTGGAAATAAAGAAAATACTCTCACTCTTTGGAAATGAATACTTTCACCATATTAGCCGGTCATTTTACGGTATTTGCGGTGCCGAAATGTAGGTCCCAGTTATTGTAAATCAAGGCGAAGTGTATAATATAACCTACTTCTGGTTCAGGTTGAATACTTTGAGGTACTGTGAATATAAATTCGTTACATTTTTAGACAACCCTTCATTTAAGCATCATATGATTTATACTATGAAATACAGAATACTAAAAGTGATAAAAAAGAAGAACCATATAACCTCAAAGCTTAAAACATGCTAAGTTTTGCTAAAACAGTTTTTAATTAACTTGAAAGATATGAAATCTTACTATTTTGAATGCAATTAGTGAGGGAAATAGAGTTCACCTGCTGATGATATGGAACTAATGTACCTAAATAATATACACAATTTTCCACTTTGAATGAAATTTATGGGTTTAAATGAGTTCATTTTTGAATATATTTGCCTAAAATTTATATATAATATGTTATATTTACTATTTTCAATGCATTTAATGAGGAAAATAGTGTTCAACAGTTGATTATATTGACCTAATATACCTACAGAATATGCACAAATTACAAATTACAATGCAATTTATGGGTATATTTGTGTTCATTTATAAATATATTGACCTAAAAGTCATATACAATGTGTTATAATCACTGTTTTGAATGCATTTAGTGAGGAAAACAGAGTTCACCTTTTGATTACATTGACCTAATATACATAAACAATATGCACAATGTCCCACTTTCAATGCAATTTAGGGGTAATTTTGAGTTCATTTTTGTATATATTGACCTTAAATACATCTAAAATGTGTAAATCTTACTCTTTTGAATGCAGTTAGTGAGGAAAACAGAGTTCACTTGTTGATAGTATTGCCTAATATTCCTAAACAATATGAACAATTCTCATTTTCAATGCATTTGATGGGTATATTTGAGTGCATTCGTGAATATATTGACCTAAAATTCATATATAATATGTTATATTTACTATTTTCAATGCATTTAATGAGGAAAATAGTGTTCAACAGTTGATTATATCGACCTAATATACCTATATAATATGCATAAATTACAAATTACAATGCAATTTAAGGGTATAGTTGTTATCATTTATATATATATAGACCTTAAAGGCATATACAATGTGTTATAATCACTGTTTTGAATGCATTTAGTGAGGAAAATAGAGTTCACCTGTTGATTATATTGACCTCATATACCTACAAAATATGCACAAATTACAAATTACAATGCAATTTATGGGTATATTTGTGTTCATTTATAAATATATTGACCTAAAAGTCATATACAATGTGTTATAATCACTGTTTTGAATGCATTTAGTGAGGAAAACAGAGTTCACCTTTTGATTACATTGACCTAATATACATAAAGAATATGCACAATGTCCCACTTTCAATGCAATTTAGGGGTAATTTTGAGTTCATTTTTGTATATATTGACCTTAAATACATCTATAATGTGTAAATCTTACTATTTTGAATGCAGTTAGTGAGGAAAACAGAGTTCACTTGTTGATAGTATTGCCTAATATTCCTAAACAATATGAACAATTCTCATTTTCAATGCATTTGATGGGTATATTTGAGTGCATTCGTGAATATATTGACCTAAAATTCATATATAATATGTTATATTTACTATTTTCAATGCATTTAATGAGGAAAATAGTGTTCAACAGTTGATTATATCGACCTAATATACCTATATAATATGCACAAATTACAAATTACAATGCAATTTAAGGGTATAGTTGTTATCATTTATATATATATAGACCTTAAAGGCATATACAATGTGTTATAATCACTGTTTTGAATGCATTTAGTGAGGAAAACAGAGTTCACCTTTTGATTACATTGACCCAATATGCCTGAAGAAAATGCACAATTTACCTCCTTCAATGCAATTTATGGATATATTTGAGTTCATTTTTGTATATATTGGCAACAAATTCATAAAAAACATGTTATATTTACTATTTTGAATGCAATTTGTTAGGAAAATATAGTTCATCTGTTGATTATATTGACCTATTATACCTACAGAATATGCACAATTTACAACTTACAATGCAATTTATGGGTATATTTGTGTTCATTTATAAATATATTGACCTAAAAGTCATATATAATGTGTTATAATCACTGTTTTGAATGCATTTAGTGAGGAAAGTAGAGTTCACCTTTTGATTACATTGACCTAATATATCCAAAGGATATGCACAATTTCCCACTTTCAATTTGCAATTGATAAGTATATATGAGTTAATTTATGAATATTATAGACCTTAAATAAATCTATAAAGTGTAAATCTTACTATTGTGAATGCAATTAGTGAGGGAAATAGAGCTCACCCGCTGATGATATGGAACTAATGTACCTAAAGAATATCCACAATTTTCCACTTCACATGCAATTTATGGGTTTAATGAGATCATTTTTGAATATATTGACCTAAAATTGATATATAATATGTTATATTTACTATTTCCAATGCATTTAATGAGGAAAATAGTGTTCAACAGTTGATTATATCGACCTAATATACCTATGTAAAATGCACAAATTACAAATTACAATGCAATTTAAGGGTATATTTCAGTCCTTTAGTGAACAAATTGACATAAAATTCATATATAATATGTTATAATCACTGTTTTGAATGCATTTAGTGAGGAAAATATAGTTCACCTGTTGATTATATTGACCTTATGTTCCCAAAGGATATGCACAATTTACCTCCTTCAATGCAATTAATGGGTATATTTGAGTTCATTTTTGAATATATTGGCAACAAATTCATATAAAACATGTTATATATACTATTTTGAATGCAATTAGTGAGGAAAACAGAGTTCACCTTTTGATTACATTGACCTAATATACATAAAGAATATGCACAATGTCCCACTTTCAATGCAATTTATGGGTATATTTGAGTTCATTTTTGTATATATTGACCTTAAATACATCTATAATGTGTAAATCTTACTATTTTGAATGCAATTAGTGAAGAAAACAGAGTTCACCTGTTGATAATATTGACCTAATATTCCTAAAGAATATGCACAATTTCCCATTTTCAATGCATTTGATGGGTATATTTGAGTGCATTTGTGAATATATTGACCTAAAATTCATATATAATATGTTGTATTTACTATTTCAATGCATTTTAAGAGGAAAACATAGTTCACCTGTTGATTATATTGACCTAATGTTCCCAAAGGATATGTACAATTTACCTTATTCAATGCAATTTGTGAGTATATTTGAGTTCATTTTTGAATATATTGGCAACAAATTCATATAAAACATGTTATATTTACTATTTTGAATGCAATTATTGAGGGAAATAGAGTTCACCCGCTGATGATATGGAACTAATGCACCTAAAGAATATCCACAATTTTCCACTTTGAATGCAATTTATGGGTTTAAATGAGTTCATTTTTGAATATATTGACCTAAACTTGATATATAATATGTTACATTTACTATTTTCGATGCATTTAATGAGGAAAATAGTGTTCAACAGTTGATTATATCCACCTAATATACCTATATAATATGCACAAATTACACATTACAATGCAATTTAAGGGTATATTTCAGTCATTTGTGAACAAATTGACATACAGTTCATATATAATATGTTATAATCACTGTTTTGAATGCATTTAGTGAGGAAAACATAGTTCACCTGTTGATTATATTGACCTAATGTTCCCAAAGGATATGCACAATTTACCTCCTTCAATGCAATTTATGGGTATATTTGAGTTCATTTTTGAATATATTGGCAACAAATTCATATAAAACATGTTATATTTACTATTTTGAATGCAATCAGTGAGGAAAATAGAGTTCACCTGTTGATTATATTGACCTCATATACCTACAGAATATGCACAAATTACAAATTACAATGCAATTTATGGGTATATTTGTGTTCATTTATAAATATATTGACCTAAAAGTCATATACAATGTGTTATAATCACTGTTTTGAATGCATTTAGTGAGGAAAACAGAGTTCACCTTTTGATTACATTGACCTAATATACATAAAGAATATGCACAATGTCCCACTTTCAATGCAATTTATGGGTATATTTGAGTTCATTTTTGTATATATTGACCTTAAATACATCTATAATGTGTAAATCTTACTATTTTGAATGCAGTTAGTGAGGAAAACAGAGTTCACTTGTTGATAGTATTGCCTAATATTCCTAAACAATATGAACAATTCTCATTTTCAATGCATTTGATGGGTATATTTGAGTGCATTTGTGAATATATTGACCTAAAATTCATATATAATATGTTGTATTTACTATTTCAATGCATTTAATGAGTAAACATAGTTCACCTGTTGATTATATTGACCTATTATACCTACAGAATATGCACAATTTACAACTTACAATGCAATTTATGGGTATATTTGTGTTCATTTATCAATATATTGACCTAAAAGTCATATATAATGTGTTATAATCACTGTTTTGAATGCATTTAGTGAGGAAAGTAGAGTTCACCTTTTGATTACATTGACCTAATATATCCAAAGGATATGCACAATTTCCCACTTTCAATTTGCAATTGATGAGTATATATGAGTTAATTTGTGAATATATAGACCTTAAATAAATCTATAAAGTGTAAATCTTACTATTGTGAATGCAATTAGTGAGGGAAATAGAGTTCACCTGCTGATGATATGGAACTAATGTACCTAAAGAATATACACAATTTTCCACTTTGAATGCAATTTATGGGTTGAAATGAGTTCATTTTTGAATAATTGACCCAAAATGCATATATAATGTGTTATATGTACTATTTTCAATGCATTTAATGAGGAAAATAGTGTTCAACAGTTGATTATATTGACCTAATATACCTATATAATATGCACAAATTACAAATTACAATGCCATTTAAGGGTATAGTTGTGTTCATTTATATATATATAGACCTAAAAGGCATATACAATGTGTTATAATCACTGTTTTGAATGCATTTAGTGAGGAAAACAGAGTTCACCTTTTGATTACATTGACCCAATATACCTGAAGAAAATGCACAATTTACCTCCTTCAATGCAATTTATGGATATATTTGAGTTCATTTTTGAATATATTGGCAACACATTCATTTAAAACATGTTATATTTACTATTGTGAATGCAATTAGTGAGGAAAACAGAGATGCACAATGTCCCACTTTCAATGCAATTTATGGGTATATTTGAGTTCATTTTTGTATATATTGACCTTAAATACATCTATAATGTGTAAATCTTACTATTTTGAATGCAATTAGTGAGGAAAACAGACTTCAACTGTTGATAATATTGACCTAATATTCTTAAAGAATATGCACAATTTCCCATTTTCAATGCATTAGATGGGTATATTTGAGTGCATTTGTGAATATATTGACCAAAATTCATATATAATATGTTGTATTTACTATTTCAATGCATTTAATGAGGAAAACATAGTTCACCTGTTGATTATATTGACCTAATGTTTCCAAAGGATATGCACAATTTACCTCCTTCAATGCAATTTATGGGTATATTTGAGTTTCATTTTTGAATATATTGGCAACAAATTCATATAAAACATGTTATATTTACTATTTTGAATGCAATTAGTGAGAAAACAGAGTTCACCTTTTGATTACATTGACCTAATATACATAAAGAATATGCACAATGTCTCACTTTCAATGCAATTTATGGGTATATTTGAGTTCATTTTTGTATATATTGTCCTTAAATACATCTATCATGTGTAAACCTTACTATTTTGAATGCAATTAGTGAGGAAAACAGAGTTCACTTGTTGATAATATTGCCTAATATTCCTAAATAATAGGCACAATTCCCATTTTCAATGCATTTGATGGGTACATTTGAGTGCATTTGTGAATATATTGACCTAAAATTCATATATAATATGTTGTATTTACTATTTCAATGCATTTTAAGAGGAAAACATAGTTCACCTGTTCATTATATTGACCTAATGGTCCCAAAGGATATGCACAATTTACCTCATTCAATGCAATTTATGGATATATTTGAGTTCATTTTTGAATATATTGGCAACAAATTCATATAAAACATGTTATATTTACTATTTTCAATGCAATTTATGGGTATATTTCAGTCCTTTTGTGAATAAATTGACATAAAATTCGTATATAATATGTTACGTTCACTGTTTTGAATGCAATTAGTGAGGAAAATAGAGTTCACCTTTTGATTTCATTGACCTAATACACCTAAAGAATATGCACAATTTCCCATTTTCAATGCTGTTTATGGGTATATTTGAGTTCATTTTGCGCATGGTGGACGGAGCTCCGCAAAAACACGCCTTATGTTAAACATTTAACCGGTTCTCACTCGTTGGAAATAAAGAAAATACCCTCACTCTTTGGAAATGAATACTTTCACCATATTAGCCGGTCATTTTACGGTATTTGCGGTGCCGAAATGTAGGTCCCAGTTATTGTAAATCAAGGCGAAGTGTATAATATAACCTACTTCTAGTTCAGGTTGAATACTTTGAGGTACTGTGAATATAAATTCGTTACATTTTTAGACAACCCTTCATTTAAGCATCATATGATTTATACTATGAAATACAGAATACTAAAAGTGATAAAAAAGAAGAACCATATAACCTCAAAGCTTAAAACATGCTAAGTTTTGCTAAAAGAGTTTTTAATTAACTTGAAAGATATGAAATCTTACTATTTTGAATGCAATTAGTGAGGGAAATAGAGTTCACCTTTTGATAACATTGACCTAATATATCCAAAGGATATGCACAATTTCCCACTTTCAATTTGCAATTGATGAGTATATATGAGTTAATTTATGAATATTATAGACCTTAAATAAATTTATAAAGTGTAAATCTTACTATTGTGAATGCAATTAGTGAGGGAAATAGAGCTCACCCGCTGATGATATTGAACTAATGTACCTAAAGAATATCCACAATTTTCCACTTCACATGCAATTTATGGGTTTAAATGAGTTCATTTTTGAATATATTGACCTAAAATTGATATATAATATGTTATATTTACTATTTTCAATGCATTTAATGAGGAAAATAGTGTTCAACAGTTGATTATATCGACCTAATATACCTATATAATATGCACACATTACAATGCAATTTAAGGGTATATTTCAGTCCTTTAGTGAACAAATTGACATAAAATTCATATATAATATGTTATAATCACTGTTTTGAATGCATTTAGTGAGGAAAATATAGTTCACCTGTTGATTATATTGACCTTATGTTCCCAAAGGATATGCACAATTTACCTCATTCAATGCAATTTATGGGTATATTTGAGTTCATTTTTGAATATATTGGCAACAAATTCATATAAAATATGTTATATATACTATTTTGAATGCAATTAGTGAGGAAAACACAGTTCACCTTTTGATTACATTGACCTAATATACATAAAGAATATGCACAATGTCCCACTTTCAATGCAATTTATGGGTATATTTGAGTTCATTTTTGTATATATTGACCTTAAATACATCTATAATGTGTAAATCTTACTATTTTGAATGCAATTAGTGAAGAAAACAGAGTTCACCTGTTGATAATATTGACCTAATATTCTTAAAGAATATGCACAATTTCCCATTTTCAATGCATTTGATGGGTATATTTGAGTTCATTTGTGAATATATTAACCTAAAATGTATATATAATATGTTATATTTACTATTTTCAATGCATTTAATGAGGAAAATAGTGTTCAACAGTTGATTATATTGACCTAATATACCTACAGAATATGCACAAATTACAAATTACAATGCAATTTATGGGTATATGTGTGTTCAATTATAAATATATTGACCTAAAAGTCATATACAATGTGTTATAATCACTGTTTTGAATGCATTTAGTGAGGAAAACTGAGTTCACCTTTTGATTACATTGACCTAATATACATAAAGAATATGCACAATGTCCCACTTTCAATGCAATTTATGGGTATATTTGAGTTCAGTTTTGTATATATTGACCTTAAATACATCTATAATGTGTAAATCTTACTATTTTGAATGCAGTTAGTGAGGAAAACAGAGTTCACTTGTTGATAGTATTGCCTAATATTCCTAAACAATATGAACAATTCTCATTTTCAATGCATTTGATGGGTATATTTGAGTGCATTTGTGAATATATTGACCTAAAATTCATATATAATATGTTATATTTACTATTTTCAATGCATTTAATGAGGAAAATAGTGTTAAACAGTTGATTATATCCACCTAATATACCTATATAATATGCACAAATTACAAATTACAATGCAATTTAAGGGTATATTTCAGTCCTTTTGTGAACAAATTGTCATAAATTCATATATAATATGTTATAATCACTGTTTTGAATGCATTTAGTGAGCAAAACATAGTTCACCTGTTGATTATATTGACCTAATGTTCCCAAAGGATATGCACAATTTACCTCATTCAATGCAATTTATGGGTATACTTGAGTTCATTTTTGTATATATTGGCAACAAATTCATAAAAAACATGTTATATTTACTATTTTGAATGTAATTAGTTAGGAAAATAGAGTTCATCTGTTGATTATATTGACCTATTATACCTGCAGAATATGCACAATTTACAACTTACAATGCAATTTATGGGTATATTTGTGTTCATTTATCAATATATTGACCTAAAAGTCATATATAATGTGTTATAATCACTGTTTTGAATGCATTTAGTGAGGAAAGTAGAGTTCACCTTTTGATTACATTGACCTAATATATCCAAAGGATATGCACAATTTCCCACTTTCAATTTGCAATTGATGAGTATATATGAGTTAATTTATGAATATTATAGACCTTAAATAAATCTATAAAGTGTAAATCTTACTATTGTGAATGCAATTAGTGAGGGAAATAGAGTTCACCCGCTGATGATATGGAACAAATGTACCTAAAGGATATCCACAATTTTCCACTTCACATCCAATTTATGGGTTTAAATGAGTTCATTTTTGAATATATTGACCTAACATTTATATATAATATGTTATATTTACTATTTTCAATGCATTTAATGAGGAAAATAGTGTTCAACAGTTGATTACATCGACTTAATATACCTATATAATATGCACAAATTACAAATTACAATGCAATTTAAGGGTATATTTCAGTCCTTTAGTGAACAAATTGACATAAAATTCATACATAATATGTTATAATCACTGTTTTGAATGCATTTAGTGAGGAAAATATAGTTCACCTGTTGATTATATTGACCTTATGTTCCCAAAGGATATGCACAAATTACCTCATTCAATGCAATTTATGGGTATATTTGAGTTCATTTTTGAATATATTGGCAACAAATTCATATAAAACATGTTATATATACTATTTTGAATGCAATTAGTGAGGAAAACACAGTTCACCTTTTGATTACATTGACCTAATATACATAAAGAATATGCACAATGTCCCACTTTCAATGCAATTTATGGGTATATTTGAGTTCATTTTTGTATATATTGACCTTAAATACATCTATAATGTGTAAATCTTACTATTTTGAATGCAATTAGTGAGGAAAACAGACTTCACCTGTTGATAATATTGACCTAATATTCTTAAAGAATATGCACAATTTCCCATTTTCAATGCATTTGATGGGTATATTTGAGTGCATTTGTGAATATATTGACCTAAAATTCATATATAATATGTTGTATTTACTATTTCAATGCATTTAATGAGGAAAACATAGTTCACCTGTTGATTATATTGACCTAATGTTCCCAAAGGATATGCACAATTTACCTCATTCAATGCAATTTATGGGTATATTTGAGTTCATTTTTGTATATATTGGCAACAAATTCATATAAAACATGTTATATTTACTATTTTGAATGCAATTAGTGAGGAAAACAGAGTTCACCTTTTGATTACATTGACCTAATATACATAAAGAATATGCACAATGTCTCACTTTCAATGCAATTTATGGGTATATTTGAGTTCATTTTTGTATATATTGACCTTAAATACATCTATCATGTGTAAACCTCACTATTTTGAATGCAATTAGTGAGGAAAACAGAGTTCACTTGTTGATAATATTGCCTAATATTCCTAAATAATAGGCACAATTCCCATTTTCAATGCATTTGATGGCTACATTTGAGTGCATTTGTGAATATATTGACCTAAAATTCATATATAATATGTTGTATTTACTATTTCAATGCATTTTAAGAGGAAAACATAGTTCACCTGTTGATTATATTGACCTAATGTTCCCAAAGGATATGCACAATTTACCTCATTCAATGCAATTTATGGGTATACTTGAGTTCATTTTTGTATATATTGGCAACAAATTCATAAAAAACATGTTATATTTACTATTTTGAATGTAATTAGTTAGGAAAATAGAGTTCATCTGTTGATTATATTGACCTATTATACCTGCAGAATATGCACAATTTACAACTTACAATGCAATTTATGGGTATATTTGTGTTCATTTATAAATATATTGACCTAAAAGTCATATATAATGTGTTATAATCACTGTTTTGAATGCATTTAGTGAGGAAAGTAGAGTTCACCTTTTGATTACATTGACCTAATATATCCAAAGGATATGCACAATTTCCCACTTTCAATTTGCAATTGATGAGTATATATGAGTTAATTTGTGAATATATAGACCTTAAATAAATCTATAAAGTGTAAATCTTACTATTGTGAATGCAATTAGTGAGGGAAATAGAGTTCACCCGCTGATGATATGGAACTAATGTACCTAAAGGATATCCACAATTTTCCACTTCACATCCAATTTATGGGTTTAAATGAGTTCATTTTTGAATATATTGACCTAACATTTATATATAATATGTTATATTTACTATTTTCAATGCATTTAATGAGGAAAATAGTGTTCAACAGTTGATTACATCGACTTAATATACCTATATAATATGCACAAATTACAAATTACAATGCAATTTAAGGGTATATTTCAGTCCTTTAGTGAACAAATTGACATAAAATTCATACATAATATGTTATAATTACTGTTTTGAATGCATTTAGTGAGGAAAATATAGTTCACCTGTTGATTATATTGACCTTATGTTCCCAAAGGATATGCACAAATTACCTCATTCAATGCAATTTATGGGTATATTTGAGTTCATTTTTGAATATATTGGCAACAAATTCATATAAAACATGTTATATATACTATTTTGAATGCAATTAGTGAGGAAAACACAGTTCACCTTTTGATTACATTGACCTAATATACATAAAGAATATGCACAATGTCCCACTTTCAATGCAATTTATGGGTATATTTGAGTTCATTTTTGTATATATTGACCTTAAATACATCTATAATGTGTAAATCTTACTATTTTGAATGCAATTAGTGAGGAAAACAGACTTCACCTGTTGATAATATTGACCTAATATTCTTAAAGAATATGCACAATTTCCCATTTTCAATGCATTTGATGGGTATATTTGAGTGCATTTGTGAATATATTGACCTAAAATTCATATATAATATGTTGTATTTACTATTTCAATGCATTTAATGAGGAAAACATAGTTCACCTGTTGATTATATTGACCTAATGTTCCCAAAGGATATGCACAATTTACCTCATTCAATGCAATGTATGGGTATATTTGAGTTCATTTTTGAATATATTGGCAACAAATTCATATAAAACATGTTATATTTACTATTTTGAATGCAATTAGTGAGGAAAACAGATTTCACCTTTTGATTACATTGACCTAATATACATAAAGAATATGCACAATTTCCCATTTTCAATGCATTTGATGGGTATATTTGAGTGCATTTGTGAATATATTAACCTTAAATTTATATATAATATGTTATATTTACTATTTTCAATGCATTTAATGAGGAAAATAGTGTTCAACAGTTGATTATATTGACCTAATATACCTACAGAGTATGCACAAATTACAAATTACAATGCAATTTATGGGTATATTTGTGTTCATTTATAAATATATTGACCTAAAATACAATGTGTTATAATCACTGTTTTGAATGCATTAAGTGAGGAAAACACATTTCACCTTTTGATTACATTGACCTAATATACATAAAGAATATGCACAATGTCCCACTTTCAATGCAATTTATGGGTATATTTGAGTTCATTTTTGTATATATTGACCTTAAATACATCTATAATGTGTAAATCTTACTATTTTGAATGCAATTAGTGAAGAAAACAGAGTTCACCTGTTGATAATATTGACCTAATATTCCTAAAGAATATGCACAATTTCCCATTTTCAATGCATTTGATGGGTATATTTGAGTGCATTTGTGAATATATTAACCTAAAATGTATATATAATATGTTATATTTACTATTTTCAATGCATTTAATGAGGAAAATAGTGTTCAACAGTTGATTATATTGACCTAATATACCTACAGAATATGCACAAATTACAAATTACAATGCAATTTATGGGTATATGCGTGTTCAGTTATAAATATATTGACCTAAAAGTCATATACAATGTGTTATAATCACTGTTTTGAATGCATTTAGTGAGGAAAACTGAGTTCACCTTTTGATTACATTGACCTAATATACATAAAGAATATGCACAATGTCCCACTTTCAATGCAATTTATGGGTATATTTGAGTTCAGTTTTGTATATATTGACCTTAAATACATCTATAATGTGTAAATCTTACTATTTTGAATGCAGTTAGTGAGGAAAACAGAGTTCACTTGTTGATAGTATTGCCTAATATTCCTAAACAATATGAACAATTCTCATTTTCAATGCATTTGATGGGTATATTTGAGTGCATTTGTGAATATATTGACCTAAAATTCATATATAATATGTTATATTTACTATTTTCAATGCATTTAATGAGGAAAATAGTGTTAAACAGTTGATTATATCCACCTAATATACCTATATAATATGCACAAATTACAAATTACAATGCAATTTAAGGGTATATTTCAGTCCTTTTGTGAACAAATTGTCATAAATTCATATATAATATGTTATAATCACTGTTTTGAATGCATTTAGTGAGCAAAACATAGTTCACCTGTTGATTATATTGACCTAATGTTCCCAAAGGATATGCACAATTTACCTCATTCAATGCAATTTATGGGTATACTTGAGTTCATTTTTGTATATATTGGCAACAAATTCATAAAAAACATGTTATATTTACTATTTTGAATGTAATTAGTTAGGAAAATAGAGTTCATCTGTTGATTATATTGACCTATTATACCTGCAGAATATGCACAATTTACAACTTACAATGCAATTTATGGGTATATTTGTGTTCATTTATCAATATATTGACCTAAAAGTCATATATAATGTGTTATAATCACTGTTTTGAATGCATTTAGTGAGGAAAGTAGAGTTCACCTTTTGATTACATTGACCTAATATATCCAAAGGATATGCACAATTTCCCACTTTCAATTTGCAATTGATGAGTATATATGAGTTAATTTATGAATATTATAGACCTTAAATAAATCTATAAAGTGTAAATCTTACTATTGTGAATGCAATTAGTGAGGGAAATAGAGTTCACCCGCTGATGATATGGAACAAATGTACCTAAAGGATATCCACAATTTTCCACTTCACATGCAATTTATGGGTTTAAATGAGTTCATTTTTGAATATATTGACCTAACATTTATATATAATATGTTATATTTACTATTTTCAATGCATTTAATGAGGAAAATAGTGTTCAACAGTTGATTATATCGACTTAATATACCTATATAATATGCACAAATTACAAATTACAATGCAATTTAAGGGTATATTTCAGTCCTTTAGTGAACAAATTGACATAAAATTCATATATAATATGTTATAATCACTGTTTTGAATGCATTTAGTGAGGAAAACATAGTTCACCTGTTGATTATATTGACCTAATGTTCCCAAAGGATATGCACAATTTACCTCCTTCAATGCAATTTATGGGTATATTTGAGTTCATTTTTGAATATATTGGCAACAAATTCATATAAAACATGTTATATTTACTATTTTGAATGCAATCAGTGAGGAAAATAGAGTTCACCTGTTGATTATATTGACCTATTATACCTATGGATTATGTAAAATTTCCTATTTTCAATGCAATTTATGGGTATATTTTAGTCCTTTATGTGAATAAATTGACATAAAATTCATATATAATATGTTACATTCACTGTTTTGAATGCAATTAGTGAGGAAAATAGAGTTCACCTTTTGATTTCATTGACCTATTAGTGAGGGAAATATAGTTCACCTGCTGATGATATGGAACTAATGTACCTAAATAATATACACAATTTTCCACTTTGAATGCAATTTATGGGTTTAAATGAGTTCATTATTGAATATATTTGCCTAAAATTTATATATAATATGTTATATTTACTATTTTCAATGCATTTAATGAGGAAAATAGTGTTCAACAGTTGATTATATACCTAAAGAATATACACAATTTTCCACTTTGAATGCAATTTATGGGTTGAAATGAGTTCATTTTTGAATAATTGACCCAAAATGCATATATAATGTGTTATATGTACTATTTTCAATGCATTTAATGAGGAAAATAGTGTTGAACAGTTGATTATATTGACCTAATATACCTATATAATATGCACAAATTACAAATTACAATGCCATTTAAGGGTATAGTTGTGTTCATTTATATATATATAGACCTAAAAGGCATATACAATGTGTTATAATCACTGTTTTGAATGCATTTAGTGAGGAAAACAGAGTTCACCTTTTGATTTCATTGACCTAATACACCTAAAGAATATGCACAATTTCCCATTTTCAATGCTGTTTATGGGTATAATTGAGTTCATTTTGCGCATGGTGGACGGAGCTCCGCAAAAACACGCCTTATGTTAAACATTTAACCGGTTCTCACTCGTTGGAAATAAAGAAAATACCCTCACTCGTTGGAAATGAATACTTTCACCATATTAGCCGGTCATTTTACGGTATTTGCGGGGCCGAAATGTTGGTCCCAGTTATTGTAAATCAAGGCGAAGTGTATAATATAACCTACTTCTAGTTCAGGTTGAATACTTTGAGGTACTGTGAATATAAATTCGTTACATTTTTAGACAACCCTTCATTTAAGCATCATATGATTTATACTATGAAATACAGAATACTAAAAGTGATAAAAAAGAAGAACCATATAACCTCAAAGCTTAAAACATGCTAAGTTTTGCTAAAAGAGTTTTTAATTAACTTGAAAGATATGAGATGGGTGTGAAAAAAGCCATCTGACACAAATTAAATAAATACACCAAAATTCAAGTATTAAATGGTTATGTATAGAATGTTGTAATCATCTTAGTATTTGAATTTCATTAATTAATAAGAATTTCAGATAGCTAGGCTATATGATCAGATTACTTGAATAATTTTAAGGCCGTAATTAGAGTGTCTCATTCGAAATATTGTTATGCTCTGGTCCCCAAATAAACAACCTGAAATATCAGTTAAATTCATATATACATGTACCATGTTATATTTACTATTTTGAATGCAATTAGTGAGGAAAATAGAGTTTACCTGTTGATTATATTGACCTAATATACTAATAGAATATGCACAATTTCCGACTTTCAAAGCAAAAAGCTATAGACCAATAACCCTGTTGGCTGTAATATACAAACTGTTTGAGAAAGTGCTACACAATAGACTGACTGAATGGTGTACAGCATCTCATTCGCAGTTCACTTTTCTTGTATTAAGTATCGAAGACCATTTAGGCGACATTAACCCCTTACTAATGGCTAAACTGGCGCGAACAATTGTAATACCGACTATGTTATATGGCGTAGAACTGTGGTATAATATCTCAAAACAAGATTTGCTTCAACTTGAGCGATTGTTACGACAATCGCAAAGCGCATACAACACGTTCCAGTGCACACTAGAACCGACATGGTATTGAGTATGATTGATTGGCACAGTATTGAAACCGAAATAGATCGGCGAAAACTACTGTTCCTTCAGAAACTCTGTTCACTTTCAACTAATACTCTCACCAGGCAAATTTTCAGCTTTAGATTAGAATTATATATGTTAAATAATCTGATAGATCATCAAAATGGCTTTGTTCCAGACATTTGTAAAATTCTTAAGAAATATGATTTATTTCATTATTTGCAGAACTATTTGAACAATTTCACTTTCCCTTCAACCCGTGAGTGGAAGAATACGGTGAATAAGACTGTTTTCGGTCGCCATAAACGATTATGGGAGACTCGTGTGAGAAATGACCATGACTTTGAGAGATTCCGTTCTGTGCACAACAGCATACACCCATCTGTACTCTGGCTCGCAGCTTCTACAAAGAGCGAAATCATTCACGCAATCAGTGCTGCACGTGTTCTGACCTATAGACAATTCACACTAGTAGTCACGAGTAATATGTGTCAAGGACAAACAACAGACATAATGAAACATATTTTAACAAGTTGCAATCGCACTCAAACAAATCGCGAACTATTCCTTTCAATAGTGTCCGTGTGGCTTGGCCCAGCAGTGAAAGACTATCTCTCACGTATCGATAACGAAGCATTTTTGCGGTATTTAATTGATCTTAGCTGGTTAGTTACCTTGTCATCGCAGCAATTGATGAACACATATATTAAAATCTCAACTAAGTATATACATGATGTATTTCTCCTACACTTCAAATAAAATATTAAAAGAAATCTGACTTCTCTAAGGCGTCCATAGCCAGCATAATTGCTTTTAACCGAAATAAAAGTAACTAATAGCTGGCAAAGCTTACACTAAATTGCATGTGCCGTCCTCGTTGTTAGATGTTTACAACTTTTGAACTTTCGGTAAACTCTTTACAAAAACGAAACTTTGGAAAACGCACACGTACAGAGTAATTGCAATATGCTCATTCTCGATCTTTTGTTTAATTTTTGTTTGTATATTGTATTGGGTTTACTTGTATATTTGTTCGTTTGCCTCAGGACTTTATCCATCTATTAACAAACATGTACCTCATATAGTATATGTCTTTTGATATGTTATATTGTTTAATTCTCTCTCATATGTTTACCTATCATCTTGTATATATTTGTCTTTCATGAATTTACCCTTGCATTGTATTGATATCTGTATATCACTGAAAAGTGGAATAAAAGAATATATATATATATACAATAACAGTAGAAGCAGCAGCAGAAGAAGATCGAAAGACAATAACGACATTATGTAACATTGACGACTGGAGTGGCAACAGTAGTAGTAACGACAGTAATAGAAGAAGTAGAAGTTACGACAGTAATAGTAATAGTAACGTTGGTAATAACAGTAGTGATAGTAACGTTGGTAGTAACAGTAGTGATAGTAACGTTGGTAGTAACAGTAATGATAGTAACGTTGGTAATATCAGTAGTAATAGTAACGTTGGTAATATCACGATGGGTAACAGCAGTTATGGCGTAAACGATAGTAACACCAATAGTAGTAGTAAAGACAATTACAGCAGCAGTAACGTCGGTGAGAGCAGTAGTAGCAGTAACGACCCTAATAGCAGTAGTAGCAGTAACGTCGGTGAGAGCAGTAGTAGCAGTAACGACCCTAATAACAGTAGTAACAGTAACGTCGGTGAGAGCAGTAGTAGCAGTAACGTCGGTGAGAGCAGTAGTAGCAGTAACGACACTAATAGCAGTAGTAGCAGTAGTAGCAGTAACGTCGTTGAGAGCAGTAGTAGCAGTAACGACCCTAATAGCAGTAGTAGCAGTAACGTCGGTGAGAGCAGTAGTAGCAGTAACGACACTAATAGCAGTAGTAGCAGTAACGTCGGTGAGAGCAGTAGTAGCAGTAACGACACTAATAGCAGCAGTAGCAGTAACGTCGGTGAGAGCAGTAGTAGTAGTAACGACACTAATAGCAGTAGTAGCAGTAACGTCGATGAGAGCAGTAGCAGCAGTTACGACACTAAAAGAAGTAGTAGCAGTAACGTCGGTGAGAGCAGTACCAGCAGTAACGACACTAATAGCAGTAGTAGCAGTAACGTCGGTGAGAGCAGTAGTAGCAGTAACGACACTAATAGCAGTAGTAGCAGTAACGTCGGTGAGAGCAGTAGTAGCAATAAAGACACTAATAGCAGTAGTAGCAGTAACGTCGTTGAGAGCAGTAGCAGCAGTAACGACACTAAAAGCAGTAGTAGCAGTAACGTCGTTGAGAGCAGTAGTAGCAGTAACGACACTAATATCAGTAGTAGCAGTAACGTCGTTGAGAGCAGTAGTAGCAGTAACGACACTAAAAGCAGTAGTAGCAGTAACGTCGGTGAGAGCAGTAGTAGCAGTAACGTCGGTGAGAGCAGTAGTAGCAGTAACGTCGGTGATAGCAGTAGTAGCAGTAACGACACTAAAAGCAGTAGTAGCAGTAACATCGTTGAGAGCAGTAGTAGCAGTAACGACACTAAAAGCAGTAGTAGCAGTAACGTCGTTGAGAGCAGTAGTAGCAGTAACGACACTAATAGCAGTAGTAGCAGTAACGTCGTTGAGAGCAGTAGCAGCAGTAACGACACTAATAGCAGTAGTAGCAGTAACGACACTAACATCAGTAGTAGCAGTAACGACACTAATAGCAGTAGTAGCAGTAACGACACTAATAGCAGTAGTAGCAGTAACGACACTAATAGCAGTATAGTAGCAGTAACGACACTAATAGCAGTAGTAGCAGTAACGACACTAATATCAGTAGTGGCATTAAGGATGATAATAGCAGTAGTAGTAGGAATTACGATGGCAGTTTTAGAAGCAGTATCGAGGTTAATAGCAGTAATAGCTATAATGACAATATCAGCAATAATGGCATATATAGCAGCAGTAGAAGTATTTACGACGGCGATATCAAAAGTAGCTGTAACGACAATGTAAGCATTAATAACAATACCTAAGGACGGTAAGCAGTAACTGTTGTTAGAACAGTGGTAGTAGTAAGTATAGCAATATTAGCGTCAATAGCAATGATAACACCAGCAGTAGAAGTAAGGAAGGTAAGAGCAGAGACAGAGACTAACATTGGCAATAACATAACAAACAATGGTAATACTCTGCGACGTAATATTAAGTAAACAACTCTTTCATTGCCCCCTTCATGTAGTCTTAATAATTTTGAAACAAGCCTTATATTGTTTCATATCAAGTACGAATTTCAAATGAATTTGGCGAATTTCAAAAGTTGTAATAGTTCGGCATAATGAACATTATGGCATGAACGTACCACGATATGTTGCAATATATTACATTAAATACCCCTATATACTGGTTCATCTTAGCTATTGATGTATTCCTTTCTGACTCCAAATTTATTACACAGAATAAACATGCATATAAGCTAAAACAAAACATTCGTCAATCTCATTTGACTAACTATTAATTTTATATATCAATTCGACAGCTATCAATCTTATTCATTTGTACCAGCACACTATTTTAATAACAGAATAGGGTTTCCTGACTCAGAAAATAAGCTGAAACTTAACAGCTATCAATCTCATTTCATATTTTTACTCATATGCAGTGTTCATGACTAGATATTTTCGATAAGTTCACACATGTAGAGATTCAAGAAGAAAACATCAAATGTAGTACGATCATATCAATACAGTTTTTCTGCATATCATTAGCTACATAGTCATCTAGTGACCTGGTTCGGGATTTGCTCCTAGACGGGTGGTCATTTTCAGTCCGGGTACCCGGTCACAAATTACCCACGGGTACCGCAATAATAACAATTCCGTAGACTAAACAATGAATATACATCATATACGGTTGATTCCCTTTATTAATATCATGGCTTCTACCTACAACAGCAAACTTGAGTTAGGAAATATTTTGACCAATTGTCAAGTGAAAGGACTAATTCTAGTATGTGTTCTACTGAATAGAAATGAAACGAAATGTCCCACAGTTACAAATCTAGCATGGAAGTACATATCTCAGCGACGTCAGAACCACCAAAGCATGATTGTAACGACCATTGTTCCATGGACCGCTGGTCCAATCATTTTTTTCAACACGAACATGAAATACTTTGCGCCAAATACATCTAAACAGCTTTGCTTCACGTTCTACCCACATGGATATTACTGAATATGTGAAGTAAATTTCGAAGCTTTGCTGGCGTTGTTCAAGCTTGACTGAAGACACTATATCCATCACAAAACTTGTATCGAGCAAGATGAGCGAAAGACCGCAGTAACACGTTGTGCATGTATTATGCTTGTAATTTATTGGGATGCCACGATATGGCGGTATATCGGTATATTGCAATAGTAGACACAGACTGCACGATGTACCGGTTTCAGTTTGATATCGCATTTTTCAGATATTTTGAAGATCAGTACAATGCGCTTTCATCGACGATTTTCCATGTTTTAAACAGCGACGGCAGCGCTATCGGTAAATGTTTTAGCCCAGGCACAATATTGCGGCCTCTAGCGAATTTATGTTGCCATGGATATGTAAAAACTATAATTGCTCTCACTTGTCATATATACATATGTAGCTAATAAGGCTGTTCTTTTGAATGTTATTGTGACCATGCTTTTTGTTGAAATGTACGACTAAAGTCGTAATAGACAAAGTTTCTGGGAAAAAATTGAAATACTACAGCGTTTGTTTACAATGATGAGAAATGTCAAGTGCCACAGAACATGTGAAATCTCCCTTTTAAATATGCATGTCATATGTTCAATACAAAATTATTATAGTGATCGACCATGTATACTCAACGCCATTATAACGCACCTAACATTGTTTGCGTCAACACGGTGACATTATAAAGAAATAATCATAGTTTAATCCTCATACATAATTTCCTAAACTTAATCAATTATGAAATATGAGTACAAGGACAATAGCTTCTTTTCTTTTTGATGAATTATTTACACATTTTTAATAATAAAACGATTTTAACACTTGGAACAAAATGAAGGCTAAGTGAATCACTTGGATCATAGTTATATACGTAAAATATTATTTCTCAATTACTACTCATTCGAGGACTGACATTTGCCTTTTTGCTGAAAATTTATCATCGCAGAAAATATGTTTTATAATATTTGGCGTAGTTCATGGTGCAAATGCGCATGTGCGTCTTAAAGAACTCTTTTCTCACGCTGCTCTTTGCAAATAAAACAACTTTACGATTTTGACATATAACTCGTGTTGCTACGTCAAATATGTATATCGGACACAATTTTTGTTCACAAGTAACCAAATTAGATTCATTTTATAGTGTGGCCCAAGCTATGAATTTTAATATACATGTATTCATCGTAACATAGTTTCCAATTGGATTACTAATTTAAAAATGACTGTTTCCGAACTGTACGGAAATAGCGATATATTGCGATTTACAACATATTACTAGAGTCACGGTTATGCAACTTGACAAGACTAGCAAAACTCATGCAATAGCGGAAACAGATAAAAATAGAAACAAGTAAATACATTCGGATAGAACAAATAGCGCTGGATAGTTGATGATTGGAGTAGATTAAACTCGAAAATTTATGTAATTTCAGTTGTTTGAAATGTTTTATGTAAGTTTCATACATTCAATGCTTGATCTACCCAGCTTGGTCAATACATTTACAAGTTTCACGATGGTCACGGCTGGTCATGTCTCAATAGTCATAAGAATTCTTCATTATCAAGGGAGAATAAAAATAAGGGAGAATATATCTATTCTATTATCAGAGTATTACAGTCGTAAGATGATGAAAAAGTGGGTAATATTCACAACGTCATCAATAGTAAATAAATAATAGCTTAGAGCAAACAACATGCACAGAAAGTGAATTGTTTCACTCACTATCATGCAAACCCAATACAGTCACAGAAAGTAGATCTAGAGACAACAATCACCTTCCACTAACTTCACGTTCACCATAGCACAGTGACCTACGGTATTGACGGCATTGAATACAGAATAATTGGAAGTAAACGATGGAGTGAGTACAGAAACCCTATTGATTTGTTTAATTAAATCATACTTATATAAAATACCGATGTAACCAATACGAGTTTCAAAGCATTAAAATCCTCGAAAACATTAAGAGCTATTAAATTATGCATGACTCACAAATCGACCTCAGACTAGCAATTGTTTATATCAATTAGTGTAACGAGTACAATTATTAACTATACATGGGTTTTACAATATAGCGTATATTGTGAACAGTGTTCACATCCACCAGCATCCATCAACCAACAAGAAACCACCAAGCCACCAAACAATATAGCCACGAATTCCGTACTGTATACCTGTAGACTGATCACAGGAAGATAATCCATGTACTAATTAAATGATTAATCGCAAAACATTCTCACAGCAATATCCCTTGAAACGGAACTACTTGATGGTAATCAATAACAAATATGAGATATAACACATGGGCGGATCCAGCGGGGGGGTCCGGGGGGTCCGACCCCCCTGGAATGGCTCAGACCCCCCCCTGGAAAAAATGCCTAAAGAGCACAACTTCAGAATTTTTGAAATCTGCCTCTGTTGCTTCTCTCCAATACTGTCAGGAAGATAACATTTCAAGATTTCTGTACCCTACTGATGCCCCTCCAAACCTAACCCCTGTGTCCATTTTTGGCGATGGCAATTGCTTCTTTCGGGCGTTGTCATTAGCCATCTTCGGCCACGAGGAAAGACATAATTTGTTCTTAAAAATACTAAAACAACGGATCTATATTAGTGGAGACCTCCTCGTGGTTAGAACCGGTAACGTCTGTTAAAACAGATACAAACGGCTAACATCTGCTTGAATGTGGAAAGGGATTGTATTTCTGTAATTTTGTGGGCAAAAGTTGGACCCCCCCTGGAGAAAAATCCTGGATCCGCCCCTGTAACATATAACGTCATATAAAAAAATAATATCATAGATCTACATCGCATTCCTTACTTCAGTAGTCGGTGCGTGTAGAATGTGAAGTTCATCTATTTCCGTTGTGTAAAAGTTTGCAGATTTTGTTTTCGTTTCAACATGCAGAGTGAAAGAATGATACAAACACTGGAATCGGAGCAACAAAATGTCAACGTTTATGCCCTGCTATATATAAATGCTTGAGACTGAACGCAAATATACACACACGCAAAATCCAAAGTACGTATAAAATTTGCACTTATGACAATACTCACTGATATTTCTAAATGTTCAAGCCCTGCACACGAACTTTATTGACAACCCTCGTATTTAATAAACAAGTAAAATGTTCACTTAATTTAGTTAGTTAGTTATAATTATGTCGTTTTATGGCGCATCGACAGCTTTGGTCATTTAGCGCGCAAGAAATGTTAAAAATATGTGAAACTAAAAAAGGTACGTGATATACTTGCATATGTTAAATTGGGGTAAATATAGTATAATATGAGAGTTTTGATTCTAAATATCATAGCTTGGTTCACTTAATTTACAAGTTAATCAATGTCGACGACTGTTTATGTGTTACTAACCACCAGTACTCTCGTCTTACTTAGGGTTATGAAGCTCGTGCCGGTTCAACATAAACCAAGGTGGTATTTCCACTCTCGACCTTCGCATCAGGATTCAAGCTCTCTGTCTCTCGAAACTTATGCAGCACTGTTATTTGTTGTAACTTAATTACCTTAATTGCAATTCGTACGTTTCAATTATAAATTATAGAATTAGTATTTCTATATCTGTATAAGCGCCACATGCCATTAGCTCACTTTCATTTTTCACTTCTTTGTTTAAAAATCAATACGAGAATTGCATGTACCAAATAAAAGCTCATACAATCATTAACCATGACAATCCATAAATAATACTGACAAAAACAGTACAAAGTCATTCTGACTCCAAAAGCATCCATACAACTTCATTTGCCAACTAAACAGTATGTTCCATTAGTATAATAGATACAGCAACGTGTCCGGCGACATGATCAAGCATACATGCAATTGATATCAATTTATATTTATAAGTATGTATTTGTTGCCAATAATACATAATAAAGTCATGTTTTGAGGAACACGAAAAATCGGTCAACGGATTGCCGGTCCGTTATGCTAACCACTACACCCCACTGCGACATAACGTCGTGTTCGTGTAAATTTAACTGATATAAAGTTGATTAAGGTTAACTACACTTCGGACGAAGTACGGGGCGAATTTGTATATCTGCCACACAACACTTAACACAAGCTGTATTAAAATTGAAATAAAGTCATGTTTTGAGATAATAAACCTAGTTTAAATTTTCACGTTGTTCTTTCCACATTGTGCGCATGCGCGCAACATTCAATTACATATAAGGCATCGCCACACATAACAATGGAAAGCAACATCTTGCGTTCAATATTATATATGATGACATACCAATGATTTCCATAATTAGACCACTAAACCTTACATAAATTAAAGTAGTAGTTTTAATTCGTTGAACCTCATATTCCTTTAACAGGAAATTAACTGTAATTGAATTAACTGTAATTGGTACAAACACATTTATAATAATTACAATCGTAATCACGACAAGGTGACCAGAATAAAACACAAGCATGGGACGTGAAATTTAGAACATGCAAAGCAAACGGATTAATTGAAAAGACTCATTTAGTCTTACCTTGCAAAATGTAGTCGATTATTCAATGTCATGTGTAAGCCATTCCTGTAAGACACAACACACTCCTCCACGACAAGTTCTCTGGTTACACATCAACACGACAGACATCATCTTTAATACACCAGTGACAAACTAAAACATGTCAAGAATATAACGTGATGATATATTATGCTCATTGCGTAATCATTTTTAACAAAACAAGAATGAAAATATAGTTCATATGGTTAAAGCATTTATAAATATGCATCATCACAGAATACACGAATAATTTATTCTGAATTTGGCGAAATAAATGGTAGTGTTCACTTGTTTCATCCGTTTGTAGCGTGTAAGTCAAGTGTCTCAATGGAATAAGTGAAATTATATCGCTGACAGTAGTCCAATATATGAACATGGAAGAATTGAGGTACAATTGGTAGTCAATGTTTCTGAGCAAGAACCAGTACTAACTGCATCTAGATCATTTACTGCTTTTACCCAAAACATCCTTCTATAGAATACAGAAGATGTGAGACAATTCTCCACAGGCACTTTGTTGAGCTCAAAGCTGCGGCATTGAGCGGAAGTAAGATTGATCTAATTTTCGCAACAAAATGTTTCCTTATAAAGTGCTTTTCTGTTTTACTTATTTATTTAAAGGTATTTACGCGACGTTGATTTGCTATTCATACAATATACCTATAGAATATACATAGAAACATTCCTATACATACCTATACATTCCTATACATACCTATACATACCTATACATACCTATACATTCCTATACATGCCTATACATTTTTATACGGACCTATACTTTCCTATACATACCTATACATGCCTATACGGACCTATACTTTCCTATACATACCTATACATGCCTATATAGACCTATACTTTCCTATACATACCTATACATGCCTATACATACCTATACTTTCCTATACATACCTATACATGCCTATACATACCTATACATACCTATACTTTCCTAAACATACCTATACATACCTATACTTTCCTATACATACCTATACATTCCTATACATACCTATACATGCCTATACATTTTTATACGGACCAATACTTTCCTATACATACCTATACATGCCTATACATACCTATACTTACCTATACATACCTATACATGCCTATACATACCTATACATACCTATACATGCCTATACATACCTATACATGCCTATACATACCTATACATGCCTATACATACCTATACTTTCCTATACATACCTATACATGCCTATACATACCTATACATACCTATACTTTCCTAAACATACCTATACATACCTATACTTTCCTATACATACCTATACATTCCTATACATACCTATACATGCCTATACATTTTTATACGGACCTATACTTTCCTATACATACCTATACATGCCTATACATACCTATACTTACCTATACATACCTATACATGCCTATACATACCTATACATACCTATACATGCCTATACATACCTATACATGCCTATACATACCTATACATGCCTATACATACCTATACATACCTATACATACCTATACATACCTATACTTTCCTATACATACCTATACATTACTATACCTACCTATACCTACCTATACATACCTATACATGCCTATACATACCTATACATACCTATACATACCTATACGGACCTATACTTTCCTATACATACCTATACATACCTATACCTACCTATACATACCTATACATACCTATACTTTCCTATACGGACCTATACTTTCCTATACATACCTATACATAACTATACCTACCTATACATACCTATACATTCCTATACCTGCCTATACATTCCTATACATACCTATACTTTCCTATACATACCTATACATGCCTATATGGACCTATACTTTCCGCCTCAATTACTGCCTCAGATCAATGCCCTATGTGCATTAAACGATAATGATAATGTATAATAGCTGTAATATATAACTACAGATATAACGATCAGACAGATACAGGTATGACTTTACAATACAAAAATAGTATCTTTAGAAAATATGGAAAGGTGCTTTCTTTTTTACTTATACGAGTCATTTAAATAAAGCTCTCTGACGCCGTGTAGAAGGCATCCGCTTTGGGAGCGGGAGGTTGAAGGTTCGAATCCCAGTAGGGGATCGCTCTGATATGGTCGGTTGGTGAGTAACCATTTATTTAGTTCAATAATGGTTACCGTGCACCTAGCTGCCTGGTGCATGGCATTATAGGATAGGAATCGGGAAGTAAATGTGCTCAGAAAGTAGGTATCTCATAAGTCGGAAATGGCTGGCCCTTTAAATAGGGATGGCACTATACTAAATAAACGGTCACTTTTATTCAAAAGTATTTACGCGGCATTGATGTGCGACATTCATAGAATTACAACGACAGCAAACTCGTAAATTCTGAACCGTAATATTTAACTTTAAATACAGGCATCATGATCCAAAAATAAAACTATTTTAATTATACATACCTATACATACCTATACGGACTTGTTTTCCGCCTCAGATTAATGCAACTTTTGCATTACCACTGTAATTATCGCAAAGGATGGTGCATCTTTCAGTGTCACAGAAAGCTCATTTACCAGTATAATAATGCATAATACAGTATGACCTCGTTTGTTCGACAACCTTCAATCCAAATACTTGGTATTATCCGAAATAAATATCTGGTCTCTAAGTTTTTTCTTAGACATGTCGAATTGAAATGGGATTTTCGATACCATGTATTATTCGAAACAAAATTACGGACCAGATGAATTCGAATGAACAAGGTCACGGTGTATCTGTAATATATACTATACATAACAACCATACAGAAGCAGACCTGACTTTACAACGTACACAACTAGTTGGTTTTCTATTTAATATATGTTAAAAAACATGTGTAAATTAAAAGACGGTTACCATGGTTACTTAGTTTAAGGTTCTAATATATTTCAAAATAATGCAAATTACAAGCAAGTTGTTACAATGTTTAACATTTCATGTTTGTGTTTAATAATTCTTACAGGACGAATAATACAAGACAGTTGTAAAGTCAATATACTTTAAATAATATTCACAGTGACCGGATCATGCAGGACGTGAAGTGTAAATTAGAGCTGACAGAAACTGTTAATTGCAGAATGATAATTATATCTGACTCACCGATTTGATGTTTTAATCCAAGTATACGAATTAAATTCAAATATGAATGTTGACACTTTTTAATAACAACACTTTTCACAAAATAGACACATAAGAACACATTTTCTCAAGCAAACTTTTAACACTTTAGAGCACAATTTTCCAAAACGAACTTTCTTCCGTGAGCGCCGTCATTCTGTACATGCTGCTTTAGGGCTCCTACATGGTACATTTAAGCCTTTATCTGAAATAACAAATTACATATCATAAAACGTCCACCCAGAGTGTCACCCGGTTTCGATTCCCGGCTAGGACAGGTTATATTCTTCCGTAGCAAGTCGTTAGTTGCTTGCAGAAGAGTGTGTTAGGACCGTTTGACAATTAATTCCTGGAAAACTGGGTAGATCAACAGGCCGCCGTATATAACAGTAAAATTGTTGAAAACTGCGCAAATGAAAACAATATCAACTTAATGGTTATTTTTGAAACGAAAACATATGTCTCCCCCATGGCAGTTTGTCATTAATTGTAATAGCGATACAGGAAATAGGTTTGGAAAAGAAGTCAAATAAAAAATAATTCAATTTTATTGTGAATTGGGAAATTTGGCTTTGGCCTCTAAATGTGACCGCGGCCTTTAACGGGGCTCTGTATATCGCCTTAGCATTGTGCATGTATGTGTAAACTTATTTCAAAATCCTTTAAGCGGTTAAAAAGTTATAGAGCAGCCACGATTTGTGACATACAGACGGACGGACGGACAGACAGAGAGACAGACGGACAAGCAGACAACCAGACCAAAAACAACATGTCTCCACCAAATGATTTAAAACTCCTTCAGAAATATAACAAGATATGGAGCATAATAAGAAATATAATCATATGACCTTTGACCTGTAAATGTGACATTGAAACAATCTGGTTAAATCATACGCTCTGCATGTCGTCTCGATACCATGAACATAAGTGCAAAGTTATTACAATCAAAGCACAAAAACTCGTTAAATACAAGTTTCCGTTTTGTAACTAAACAGTTTTATGATATCAAAGTATGTGTAAATAGGTAAGATGGTTTATGGAATAAAACTAAAACATAAGACAGAAATGCGTAAAAGAACAAAGAATTATAAAAAATAGTAAACATTTTTTCCAAGAGATCTTCAATCCGACTTGTTCTAGAAATGCTAGATTTTCAAACCGAAATAAAGAATAATGGTCAGTAATAATGGTAGAACCTTAAAATTGTAAAACAAGTGAAATGTTTGTCACGATTGTAAATAAATGAAATACAAAGATATCAGACCCTTTAAGAC
Organism: Mactromeris polynyma; assembly: GCA_032209605.1. Lineage (NCBI taxonomy): Eukaryota > Metazoa > Mollusca > Bivalvia > Venerida > Mactridae > Mactromeris > Mactromeris polynyma. The sequence goes on from JASFXZ010000001.1 coordinate 55,084,094, forward strand.
GTTATGAAAACCTTGTGGAAAATGAACGTCTCTGTATTTTTTGTTCATGTAACATGGTTGAAACAGAAATGCATGTATTATTATATTGCAACTTATATGATAGTTTACGACAACCATTGATAGAAAAAGCTAATGCTATCATGTAATCCTATATTCAATATCATGTCTGATGTAGACAAGTTGTACTTTATTTTATCTGATATAACTCTGTGTCGAATAAGCGCCAAAACCTGTAATGGGGCGATCACACTGGCCCGAATGAGCTTCCGTTTGTTTTCCGTATACGAAAGTGGTGTGATTTTTTAAACTTTCCGAATGTTTTCAGTATGGTTTCAGAATGCTATCAGAATAGACCGAATACTTCCCGCATGTTGACTTCGAAATGTCTATCCGTATGCTTTCCGAATGCTTTCAGAACACGGCGAATCGACCTAGAATGGACCGAACTCTTTCCGCATGCTTTCCGCACGCTTTCCGAACGTTTTCGCCTTACTCTTACGTTCGGCCGAATGCTTTAAGAACCGCCCGTATAACGGGAATTTTTCGGAATGCATACGGAACCCAGCACCTCCAAATTTTAATTCCGAATGCACCAAGAACTAGACGCATGCTTCCCGAACGTTTTCCGTACATGCCGTATGCTACTAGAATGCTTCCCGAATACACATGGACGCCACATTCGGATGGTCGATGAAAATTATTTTGAACATGCACAACAAATGTTTGGAGCTACCGAATGCCGTTCCGTATGCATCCGTACGGAGCCGAACAGCCAGTATGCTCAGGACTAGAACACATCGAATGCTTCCCGAATATGATCCGTTCGCTCCCCGAACACACAAATTCCTATTCGGAAAACAAACGGAATGGCATTCGGGCCAGTGTGATCGGGCCATAACAGTATTCTTAATACCAGTATGTTTTATTTATGTAAGTGATGTATGTCATGTTTTATATTGTTGTTGTTTTATCTATAAACTAGAGACAAGTGCTAATCAGTTCATCTACTGTCTGACAGAGATGATAATCGATTTTTTACACACATTTTGTACTTATGCACGGTTGTGCGCGATACTTTCAGTTTCTTATCCTAAGTATTACGTGTACCTTAATTAGTTTTTATACCAGGATTAGCATTTGTTTCTAGTTTCTTATCATGTGTATAAGAGTATGTTGTGTCTAATATATGTTTTATGTCTCTTATAACTCTAATTTAGAGTGGCTTTGTACATTGTTAATTGTTTTCAGGAGAGACGTTAATAAACAAATATATATATGTAACGTTTGTGAATATTTAATTATAAAATGACATATTAAATTATATTAGCACGTACAATCAGTATGCCCAGGCATAAAGTTATGATATCACTAGGTTATGAGTTATCTTGTCCTAGTGGGGTATTTTCCAATTAATTTTCCAAGCACAGAGTGAGATGTACGTAGAAAGATGACACCGATAATTTTCGTAGTCGTGCACAACGAGACCATATCTACGATAAATCCAAAACTGTAAACAAACTCGTGTGTATTAATACATTGCCTCAAACCCCATCTGAACTCCACAGAAACAGCTAATTAGTTCAGAAATCACTTTAGCAGGTCACCTTTTCAACATTCATTTTATTGAAACGTTTATGATATTATTTCGTTCGGTGAACTTTGGAACTATTTTGTTTGCGTAGTAATTAGGATGTGGACGTTTTTGACATGTTACCGGCTTTCAGTCTTTTTGGTGCTTTGAAAACGGGAACCAATTGTTGTATGCCTCTCAAATTGCCACACTACTATAGACGGTACCTGAGCGGTACCGTCCAAAACTCGTTCAAAGTGTTTAATAAATATGGAGCGGACATGAAATATAGTCATTTGACCTTTGACCTCTAAGTGTGGCCATGACCCTCAGTCCCCCCCCCCATGTATTAAATGGGAAACATATTCATATCGACAATGACGCCGCCAATATGTACAATGATATCCACAATTCCAATTAAAAATAGTCTATTAGTTTTGACAATGCATCTGTGAAACAGCAAATTTGCTTACCCTGATGGCCTCTATGAACAAGAAATATGTTCAGTTATACCAATCGGTAATTGACCTAACCCATTTTCCTGGAATTAATTATCACCCGACACAATGTTGTGTTCCACCCGGTTGCCAAGCCCGGACGTCCAGGTGACTACCCATGCTGAGCGCAGACTAAGCCAACCGGGCGGGGTATATTCGTTTACAATATTTAGTTTATGACAACTTATGTTTAATTCTATATGTCTGTGACAGCTATTCGACTTCACAGTAGGAATGTGAACCGGTACTCGATATACCGGTGTAGCGATTTCAAACAACCCTCGCTTCAAGTTATCCCCGGTAGCTTAAAATCGCGTTCAGATTAACTGGGTGGGGGCGGGCCGTCGGAGTAAATCGGTTCAAATTTCCATGAATAAATTGACAAGAATAACAGCCAATTATTAGACAAAATGGTTAGCATCAAACCATAAAACGGGAAGCAACAACAACAACAGTTAGAGCGGTCACAGGAGCATCAACACTCAACATTTTACGGATTGTTCTGCAGTTTGAGACTAGCTTTCAATTTTGTACGTTCAGCACATTTATTCATTTTTGATTTTCCATTATTTAAAATCATTGGACGTTATTACTTAAGCCTTATCAGCGATGGGTGATTTACACCGCGTTGTGGTAATGTGAACTCGGGTTTATATTACTCCTAGTATTTGATTGGTTTGATCGAAATTATTTAAGTTTCCCAATGCTTGCAGACTTGTTGGGTGGTTGTATGTTCAAGCTTGGAACGCTCCTGCATAGTTAATAGTGTCGTCATTTACGCAAAGAGTGCACGAAGAGTGCGTATTTCGATGTGTATACCATAATGATAAGGGATGGCTGTGCGTTGATGTGTAACTCGAGGTCACACGTACTTCTATCCAACCCGCCCACCACCCATTTTATATCACATGACCACAAGGTTCTAAGAAAAGAAATGATGACAATGTCCGGTTATAGTCCCACATGATTTTAACATTGTTACAAATAATGCAACACAAATTTCTGGGAATTCAATACATTCTAACTCAAATCAGTTGCATACTATAAATGATAAGAGTAACAAGAATGAATTGGGTGTTTAATATATGCCCTTGTGTACTACCATAGCTGTATAACTATGCCAAAATTATGTGACATTTCAGCTAAAAAAGGATCCTTCACTAAAAATATATCCAACTTGTTATCCGAAAACATTTTATGTTTAGTATCATACCAACATTAGTATCCATTATCATAGTACGAGAACTTATTTATTCTAGATTGTATCAACAAGTTGAAATTTGATGTCGAATTTGTACAAATGTTGTCACTGGGCGCCGCCATTTTTGTTTTAGACTTTCTTTTGTCTCTATCTTCTAGAATAGTGTTTTATTGATCAAAAAATTAATAGTTGAAATTATTTAAAAAGTTCTTATTTTTTTACATATTTTCTAAAAAGTCAGAACATTTTAAGTATTTTTGTTTTTAAATTACATAATTTGTCAATAACAAATAATCTATCTGTATATACTCATTCAGATGAACAGTTAGATATACAATAATCCATATTGCATTGTTATTTTACTTAAAAATTCAATGAATTATAATATGCAAAATCCGCTTAACATGAACCTTAACGGAGATTGCAAAAGAACACTTTCTGTTGTTTATTACTCACCCAAAGTGGATCTGTCCAATGTTTCATTAGCACTGCTGGTGTGGTGACTGACATATTTCTGGTGATATTGCGCTTTCGTTTAATTTAGCGCAACAGTGCTTGATATTGCCAAATATTCACCACGTAAACTATCCATGTAAAATAATAATTTTTAAAAGTGCACTCAATACGCAATACTATAAAAAGCCTAAGAGCGGAATACGTGTTATATTACACAAAATATCCACGTGTTTTTATTTACGGTATTTCTGCCTCTAATTAATAAAGATTTCGTTCTTGTCTTTAAAACACAATTACACGTTTAATTATTATATCCACAATAATAAAGTGTCCTCCTATATATATTTGAACATCACAATAGTTGTTTAATTGGCTAGAAGTGTGTACAAGCCAAATCCTGAATCGTTGGGCAAGACGAATTCGTACTACTCCGTATACCCATAATGCGTTGTACAAACATTGAAGCAAGATTCACAAGATACTAGTGATGGTCGCTTTGATTTCCATATATGGTAAATGATTCATAATTAAATAGGTCAGGGCAAATTTATAAGTTTTCATCATCACTGTTTGTAACGCTATTGAGGCATGTCGCAAAACTAGACAGGAAATCTGTGATTTTCCGTAATGCATAGACATTACCCTTAAGCCCCCTTCCAACCTTCACGATTTCCTCCCCGACCGACGCCGACCTGACGACCGTGGAGCGTCTTGGGATGATCGGGGAGGTGATCGGGGTTGATCCCCATCACTTGGGAAGCGTCGGGGTGGGTCGTAGCGGCGTCGGGAAGGGCCTTTGATCGGGGCCAAACATGTTCAAAAATGTCCACGACCTACCCCGACCAAAGTGAATGTCGTGGAAAGTCGTGACATAATCATGGCGACATCGGGGTAGTGGTGGTGAGGTCGAGACGGGTCGGGACAGGCCGTAGCGAAGTCGTGAAGGACCGCGTGGGAAATTTTCACCACGATCTTCGCCGACCACCTGCGACCCCATGAAGACCATACCACGACTTTTAAAAAAAAATTGGTCTTGGTAGGTATTATGTAGGTCGTAACGTGGTCGGGGATAACGTCGTAGCAAGTCGTATGAAGTCTAAGTAGATCGTGGTAGATCGTGACACTCCGTAGTGGCGTCGTACGACCTTGTTACGATCCACCACGACCATCGTGATATATCGTAGCAAAGTCGTGGAAAGGTCTTGACACAGTCGGGGTAGGTCGTGTTTTTTTGTGAAATTTACATAATCGCCACGACCAACGCCGATCTTAGCAATTTTACAACGTCGGCGTAGGTCGTGAAGGTGGAAAGGGGGCTTTAGTGTTAGCAATATCTTCAAACCATGTAATGACGTTGACATTCTCAATACATGTAATTAATTTAAAACAAGAAATATCTTTGAAAAAGATGTTCGGCGCAACGCTGCAATCTGAAGGTTAAAAATTGTTGTACAACATAAAAAATGCCTAAATGTAATTCAATGACGCTATACTACAGAAAACTCCGAGAACTGTATGGGGAGATCACTGAGTAGGCGACTGCATCAATCGTAATTACTCGGCGGTATCCGGCAGAGCCAATAATGCCGAGGTGTTCCGAATGAGACTGCATAAAATAACTCAGTAGTGTGTTTGTCATAGACACAGTATAGTCTGTTTCAATATACACGTAGTTCAACATTACTTATTGCATAAGTCGTGAACTCACACATTCATGTTAATCAAATAGTTACATAACGATTTATCTGATTAAAACAATATAAATGTTCTCAACTGGTACATAAAACAAAGAAAGTGAATTTGCTTTTTGATACTTATACATGCATGTATCTCTTTTTTCAGGTGCATCGATATGCAACCAATAGTTCAATCTATATGTATATTGTTACCTAGTGTATGACATGAAATCAATTCAACTAAATTTTGCATCGCCTGAGCTATTGTGAGCAGCATAATTATGTCTATCTTATCAACAGTTGACTTTGCACCGTCGATGTCACAATTTCAGCCTAGTCCATCAAAGCTGGTCATAATGTTTGCCTCGCTGAAACTCTGATGAGTAAGATACTGGTTCGTCGTTGGTAAAAATATGTCTGTTGGTCAAGTAATAGATACATACTGTTAGCACTTAAGAGCATCAAATTCGATAGATTTTATTGGAAATAACAGGAAATTATGACTGTCCTTACTCCTCTGACAAGGCAGTATTGCTGAGGGGAGGGGTATAACTCACTTTCAGGGATAGTTCTAGGTTATTGGTCAGATCAGGGGTTTGTTGCAAGATTACCTCTGACAAGGCAGTATTGCTGGGGGGAGGGGTATAACTCACTTTCAGTGATAGTTCTAGGTTATTGGTCAGATCAGGGGTTTGTTGCAAGATTACCTCTGACAAGGCAGTATTGCTGGGGGGAGGGGTATAACTCACTTTCAGTGATAGTTCTAGGTTATTGGTCAGATCAGGGGTTTGTTGCAAGATTACCTCTGACAAGGCAGTATTGCTGGGGGGAGGGGTATAACTCACTTTCAGTGATAGTTCTAGGTTATTGGTCAGATCAGGGGTTTGTTGCAAGATTACCTCTGACAAGGCAGTATTGCTGGGGGGAGGAGTATAACTCACTTTCAGTGATAGTTCTAGGTTATTGGTCAGATCAGGGGTTTGTTGCAAGATTACCTCTGACAAGGCAGTATTGCTGGGGGGAGGGGTATTACTCACTTTCAGTGATAGTTCTAGGTTATTGGTCAGATCAGGGGTTTGTTGCAAGATTACCTCTGACAAGGCAGTATTGCTGGGGGGAGGGGTATAACTCACTTTCAGTGATAGTTCTAGGTTATTGGTCAGATCAGGGGTTTGTTGCAAGATTACCTCTGACAAGGCAGTATTGCTGGGGGGAGGGGTATAACTCACTTTCAGTGATAGTTCTAGGTTAATGGTCAGATCAGGGGTTTGTTGCAAGATTACCTCTGACAAGGCAGTATTGCTGGGGGGAGGGGTATAACTCACTTTCAGGGATAGTTCTAGGTTATTGGTCAGATCAGGGGTTTGTTGCAAGATTACCTCTGACAAGGCAGTATTGCTGGGGGGAGGGGTATAACTCACTTTCAGTGATAGTTCTAGGTTATTGGTCAGATCAGGGGTTTGTTGCAAGATTACCTCTGACAAGGCAGTATTGCTGGGGGGAGGGGTATAACTCACTTTCAGTGATAGTTCTAGGTTAATGGTCAGATCAGGGGTTTGTTGCAAGATTACCTCTGACAAGGCAGTATTGCTGGGGGGAGGGGTATAACTCACTTTCAGGGATAGTTCTAGGTTATTGGTCAGATCAGGGGTTTGTTGCAAGATTACCTCTGACAAGGCAGTATTGCTGGGGGGAGGGGTATAACTCACTTTCAGTGATAGTTCTAGGTTATTGGTCAGATCAGGGGTTTGTTGCAAGATTACCTCTGACAAGGCAGTATTGCTGGGGGGAGGGGTATAACTCACTTTCAGTGATAGTTCTAGGTTATTGGTCAGATCAGGGGTTTGTTGCAAGATTACCTCTGACAAGGCAGTATTGCTGGGGGGAGGGGTATAACTCACTTTCAGTGATAGTTCTAGGTTATTGGTCAGATCAGGGGTTTGTTGCAAGATTATTGCAACTCGGTTTTGATTCATGCAGTTACGACAGTTTTGTATCAAAGCATTAAGATGGTTACATTGTCAGAGAACTTTTCTTGCGGTCTGGATGTTCGGATTTATTTCTGTTGCTATGGTTACTTGCACATAGTTTGTTGTACTTTCAGGAAAGATCTTGGAAAGTTAGAATATCTAACATTGTGTATCAAAGAATGTTTAAGGCATTACAGTCCTGTCCATGTTATACAGCGAGAATCATTTGAAGACTTTACTGTTGATGGATATTGTATACCTGCAGGTAGGTCTGGAAACTTTTCCCTTTTTCTGTGACAAGGAAAATAGTTAACTGTGTTAAACTGAATTTCAAGTTGCAAGACGGGGTTCTACTGTTTTTACAAAGTTACAAGTTATTTTTACCGGTGTTATTTTAGAAATACACTGCACCAATCTACGTATGCTATTTCACAACTTAGGATCTAGAGACTTATTTCGACTTTCAGGAACCAATATTGTTATAAATTTTCACAATCTACATCATAATCCCGCTGTGTGGGAGTGATGACTTTAACGAATACAAACCTGACAGATTCCTTCAAGAAAATTTCTCCAGGATGGATCCATTTGCTTTTGTTCCGTTTTCCGGCGGACCAAGGTACGATAAGTTTCTGTGTTTTTGTGTGGATATGTATCACTACTGTACTAAATGTTATATGTAGTAGAACTGCCGTCGGACCTAGCAATTAGTACGAACCATCTATTGTACGAGGTATCTATGGTAGACATGTGTATGTACAAACTAACTTTCCCTGGAATAAGTGTAGTATGCATTATGAAAATGGTTAAATTAATAAATTTCGGGTCAAATTTATACTTTGACACTTTGACGTGTTCGAGTGTTCGACCTACCTCTGTTTGAGTGATCTACTGTTCAATAATATGAAATAAGAAGGGATTTCTCTGGGATTTAAGAACCTGTTACAGGTATCTACTGTGTTCGAGCCAAAACTGTCGAGGTTTCGAAGTTCTACTGTATAAGTGCATCAATAGTTGAATAGAAAATAGCTCAAGATTGCACTTGTGTAATGGTTAGTTTCTTCATCAGTCAGTTTTCACCTGGGGTACAAACTGATGGGGGAGAATATAACTGTTACACCCTTATAGTGAAGAGCTACATGCTAATGACAAAAATGATCAATGGCTTGTTTCAACCAAGAAAAAATTACTTTTGCTATGTTGGTATCTAAAGCATGGATTAGAAATAATTGCAAAAAGAAGTTAATAAAATCGGGTATTAAATTACCTTTTTACCACTAATCTACTGTATAGTCCCAACATATAAACCTGATCCTGACCTTTTTGCATGAAGATTTTATACATCGTTTATGCAGACTATATAATTTTCCGTGAGAGAATCGTGCATCATCTGTATTTTTTGTTGCAGGAAATGTTAGGAAATCATTGCATTTTTGGATTTCTTTCTCTATATTATTAAATGACCAAACGTACATCAATATGACGAGCCTAGTGAATCGGATTAGAGACGAAGATAAATTTAGGTAACCAGTCTACTGTGAACTTATGCTAATAGAGGTCACGAGGATCAGGTTAATGTGTCAGAGTAGTACTGTGGATACAACTTACTTGAAGATGGGCACTTTGAATTGGTATCCAATTTATGAACACTTTCTTGTGTGTATTTCAGAAACTGTATTGGTCAAAACTTTGCTATGATGGAAATGAAAATAATGATAGCTAGAATAATCCATAAGTAAGTACCATCCCTACAGTAATACCTATATTCCTATATTGTGTTGACTGACTGGTTGACGGCCTGTAATACTGTATTGCAATATGTGAATCTAAATATTGTTTATGTATATCAATGGCCAATTCTACTACAGATGGAGTATTTACCAAATGGTCAAGACTGACCACTGTTTTGTTTCTTTAAAAGGAAACATTATTTATGACTTAGTTACATATAAACAAGTTGATTTTATTGGAAGAAAGATTTCCGTATGAATTCTTCTTCTTATGCATATTGTTATTCGTGTATGTTAAAATACCAGAATATACATGAAAACCTAATATTTAAATACTTAATAAATGATTGAGGATCTTTAGATACAAAATTAGTGTGATACCCTGATACAACAGTACAATGCATTATGATAATGGTTAAGATAATAAATTTCAGGTAGAATTTGAACCAATTTTGGCACTTCAACAGATTTTTCTCAATGAAGTTTGCACTTCTGTTTAAGATATTTATAAAAGAAGATAAATTATTGTTTTAGACTTTTATTTACTCTGAAATTCAATAGAGAATTAAAAATTCTGTTTGCCGTGTTTGGTGTGCATTTAATATTTAATAGATCTAGTAAGCGATTTGTTATGGTTTCGAAGTTCTACTGAATTAAGTTTGAAAACTGGGTGAGGTGTTTCACTGTTATAATTTGACTGAAGATAATAAATCTTAAATTTATTTGCCCAATTTCTCTGAAATGGCTGAAAACTTGACAGTTGCTTGCACAAGTACAGTCCCCAATCTCTCAAAGGATCTCAAATAGAAATCTCAGCTCAATATGAGATTTTGCTCAAAATAGAGACTGAGGTTGAGACACCTCTCATTTGAATCTCTTGATTTTTTTTTATTCGTTTTGTAATACCAATTTTGAGTCCGGTCTCAGATGAGGAAAATCACAACGATTTGATACAATATTTAGCAGAGATCTAGCTCAAATTGAGATGCTTCGGGAGATTGGGGTCAGATTAGTTATAGTTGGTAAACCAGGAACACGGTTTAGGTCAACTGACCACCATGAATTATGAAATCATGCTAAAAAACAAACCACTTTTTATTTTTCTGACAGATTCAAACTGGAGACAGTTCCTGGTCACGTCTACAAGAAAAAGTTGAGTGTTATCATGAAGTCTGAGAATGGTGTATTGCTAAAACTCACGCCAAGGGAACGATAACAGAGCAGTATGAGACATCTATAAAACAGCGTTGTAACTTGTAGTACAATGTTTGATCATCAAAGACTTTCTGTGATAATCTCTAATAGTATATTACTGACAGTTCCAAGACAGTAGGCTATTGTACTTCATTAACTCTGTTGTTGCTATGTTGTTTTGTTCTATTTTCATGTCATTGACGATAATAATAATAACGTCTTTATTTTAAGAAGGTTGTTACACATTATGATATTAATATAAAACTATAAAAACATCATATTTTCAATATGGCCTTCTGTAAACAAAACATAATAATAATTAAAATTTAACATTTTCACACTATAATCACATGTATATAAATAAGATTTTCACATTGTATTTCAATATAACAATTTAATTCAATATAACAATTTAATTCAATTAATTTACTTACCGACAGACACTCGATCAATTATATCATACAAATTCATGTGAACATAATATCATGAACATATAAACGGTTATATGTCCGTGATAATATATATTTATATATTATGTCACAATTAATAAAATGAAACGTAATTACTGCAATGCAGTATTTAAAAGGTGAATTTTATATTCATGTTTGAAGGATGTTAACCTTTACGCATTTCTTATGTCATCTGTCATTCCATACCTTCATACTGTAATAAGAAATGAATCTTTAAAATAATTAGTGCGTGGTGTTTTCTTTATACATAAGTCATGTTTTGAAGCCGATCGAAGTGAATAGTGTTCATTATTTGCAAAAACAAGTAACTCAGTCAGGTAACAAGGGGCCATACCATTTCGCGTTTTACATGCAGTGTTGTTTGGTTTTCTTCTTGTTATCATTAAGGTATTGTTTCCTGTCCTCTTTCTATACTTCTCCCCCCGGGGCTCTTATTAGTCTAACAGAGGAAATTTGTGCATAGAAAGAGCCTGAAAATGTGAAATGAATGCTGAACATTCTTGTTGGCCCATTTTTCTCACAACTCGCCAACATTTTCCACAACGTAAATTTCCACATTCACCAAAGTATATTTTTATCTACATACAGTCACTATAAGACTCATACATTTTCTGATTTGAGTGCCGAGTGTATGTATTTGTTAAATCCCGGGCCCTGGTCTGTTTGTTGGTTTTTGTGTCCCTCCCGGTGTGTGCCTCCTACCTTTGCCTAGATCTGTCTAGGGAAGTTCTGATTGTGAATATCACCATCTAATGATTGTACATCAATGATTATTTAATAAATTTACTTAACGTAACTATAATATTTAGTAAGTTGAAGTATGATTTGAATTCCATGAGTTCTGATTAAGTATTAACATGAGATTGACTTCCGTCTGTGCATGCGCGTCAGTCTTTACCTCAATTTTCTTTTTTTCTACCAACTGTGCTCATATTTGTTAAAGTATACTGACTGTGAACATTTCTGAACCACCAAGACAAATCATCTCTCATGTAACTTGTAATACTCGTCTTAGCCTCAAAGTTTCCGAGGCTCTGTTTTAATGCACAAGGATCTGCATTGTCTATGTTTCTATAATGCAATCTACCATAGTCTATAGCAGAGAATGCTGCTACCATAGTCTATAGCAGAGAATGCTGCTACCATAGTCTATAGCAGAGAATGCTGCTACCATAGTATATAGCACAGTATGCTGCTACCATAGTCTATAGCAGAGAATGCTGCTACCAACAAACCTAATACTTGAGCAACTCGTCGTATTGTTACTTTATCTTAATCATATAATTGTTTACATTATTATATGCCCATTCATAGAACAGGACCTATTATAGTTCCACCTGCGGCATATGGGCAGCATCCAGTAAGTCGTCCGATCAATAACTTAAGAAGTATTTGTCCAATCATCACCAAATTTGGTCAGAATGTGTTTAGGAATTATATCTCGGACTTGCCCCAAAATTAGATTCAAATTAATCCCGTAGAACGGGTGTATTTTGCGATAGTCGGTGCTCTTGTTCAACTATGATTATCTTTTTGTCACCAGGCAAGTGCACTATCAAAGCTTGGAATCAATCCAAAATCCTAAATGCACAATTTTCAATTTTTGTAGAGGGTGTCATGACAGACTTATCCTCGCTGATCTGGAACCTGAAAGCATTCATCAAACTGACACTATCCTTTACATTTTTTATGCATTCCTCAACAGTTTGTCCACCAAAAAAACTGTCATCAATGAATCCACTACTAATTAGCCCCTTGCTTCTAAGAGTGGAGTAAACAGGTTTAAGCAAGTATGTAAAAATAAGCAGCTTGCGGGCCAGCCCATTCAGCAGGGCAGCAAATTGATAAATTTTGTCTCTCCATAGTGTCATAGTTCAAGCGATTCCCCATTTTGTTGCAATCTCCTATTTCCTTCGCAGTTTTAGAGACGTCATCCCCAAACAGTTTGCTCGTAAATGGGTACACTTTGTTGCAATCTTCTATTTCCTTCGCAGTTTTAGAGACGTCATCCCCAAACAGTTTGCTCGTAAATGGGTACACTTTGTTGCAATCTTCTATTTCCTTCGCAGTTTTAAAGACGTCATCCCCAAACAGTTTGCTCGTGAATGGGTACACTTTGTTGCAATCTTCTATTTCCTTCGCAGTTTTAGAGACGTCATCCCCAAACAGTTTGCTCGTGAATGGGTACACTTTGTTGCAATCTTCTATTTCCTTCGCAGTTTTAGAGATGTCATCCCCAAACAGTTTGCTCGTGAATGGGTACACTTTATTGCAGTCTTCTATTTCCTTCGCAGTTTTAGAGACGTCATCCCCAAACAGTTTGCTCGTGAATGGGTACATTTTGTTGCAATCTTCTATTTTCTTCGCAGTTTTAGAGACGTCGTCCCCAAACAGTTTGCTCGTGAATGGGTTCTACAATTGACTTTTCCACACTCTGCATCTTTTTGTCATTATTTCGAGCTCTGGCCGACACAACATCCCATATCAGCTTATTCAATTTAACAACAGCAAGCCGTTTTTAGGCATGGCACATTTCTCATCTTTGACCAAATCCTCACACATCTCATCACTTAATACCGAATAATACCGGATAATACCGAATAATTCGAAATAACTACCTAATAATACATTTTTTCTGCAAATAACACTCATAATCGTATACTTTGAGGTAAAATATATATGAATATGATATAAAATTATAATTTTCTATTGTTTTGATTGATGTAATCACGGACCTATGATATCCAAGATTTCTCTCCCTTCGTATTCGTATTGTGGTTGCCTCCCTTGATTTGCCATTTGGTCCTTATACATTCAATGTGTAAATGTATAATAAAATGCTTGGACAATGTGTCTGATATGTAGTTTGATGAATTACTTTCACTGTTTGGTTTTGATACCATGTCTATTATGTACAGTGAGTTATAAATATATAGTGAGTATACTTAAAAGCCTTGTTATATGAAATACAAATAACAAACAAACAGGTGATGTTTTCTTATTTATTTTCATCACGGACATATAAACCATATATGTCCATGTTTTCATGAATCATGTCATTATATTGATATACAAGTCTGCGATCTATTGGTTCGGCTCTTATTAATATATACGTTTGTTCTTAATAGCCGTTTTTTCACGAAAGAACAGAAAATGTAAAAATAAATTGGAATAATGGAAATAATAATTATATTTTTTATTTTTTTTACTGACATCAAAGTACATGAGATACCAAATAAGCGCTAAATATCAGATCGCGGACCTAGTATATTAGGACAAAAACTTAATGACCAATATTAGCTAAATTAAACCAAGGGAAACAATCCATACATTCTCAAGGGAGGTCACTCAAAAATATATGAAACAGACATTTTTAGACCACCATAATTATGTCAAAAACAGGTTTTTTATACCATATTCATATATATTTCACCTAAAAGTATACGATTATGAGTGTTATTTGAAGAAAAATGTTTTATTCTGTAGTTATTTCGAATTATTCGGTATTATTCGGTATTATCCGGTATTATTCGGTATTAAGAGTAACCGTCTCATCAGGTTTTCCTTTCCTGAACACTTTGACAGTTTTTGCTAAACTTCGATCAATTTCCTCACCAACTGTCTTTAATGTCGAGTGTTTGTTAGCAAATTTCCTGAACCTGCTCACAAGTTTAACATTGTCAGTACCACTGGTATTTGACTTCATCCAAATGTTGCTTGTAAATATATTGGTTCCAGCATAAATTATCAAAATAAACGATGTTAAAATATTAGGTTGGTTGTACTTTTTTCGAAATAAATAAAAATGAAATGCACATATAGAATGACTAATATAATATAGAATCTCGCTTACTTACATTATCTACGATCTTCATAGTATTTATATATATGTCTGTGATTTCATTTATGAATGAAATTCGAACCTGGGGTGATCAGTTCGCACAGATCGGAAAGACGTCCACGTGTTTAAATCATTGTTATTAGTCATCAATTAAAAACTGCAAACTGGTTTGATGAACTAGCATTATGCGTATGCTGAAAGAGTTAGTTTTAGACACAGTTGTTATTAGTGGGCTGGTTGTTTTATCCATTTCTGACTACGTGACAACATAAAATCCGTAACGGTACGGTACGGTGTTAACCGTGTTTTAACCAATTGTACATTACCTCCTTCCGTTTTGTCTTAGCTGCTTTTTCTGCGGATATTTCGATCAAAATGCAGTCTGTCGTCAGAACAGTTGCCAAAGACATGCGATTTGGCATGCGTAAGTGTTTAAAATATTGTGAATTGTATCATTTCGAAGACTTAACGATATTTCTTTTGCTTAGTTAGAATAAACGACGAATGACCTTGATTCGCGGGGGAACTAGCATAGCAACCGGGTATAAAGTATTCGTCTAGAATTTCATACAGTTCACATTATCATGCATCTTGTTTCGTTATTTCATTTCATTAATTCATGTAAGCACTGTTACCTATTTTAAGCTATTTTTTTAATTATCACAGCATTGTGAGTAGAGCAGTACTTTTTAATTTCGAACTGATCATCACTCTTTTTATGGTAAAGTTGGGCCTACTTAGAAAGAAAATTACCCTTCAGTAAAATTATTTAAATATTTAATCTAATACATACCGGATTTAGTGATTCATGATGCAAATTACCCTGTCACAAATGCCTGCCAAAACATCAGACGCATGATAAGGGACATGTATATAATCAGTATGACATTTGAAGCAATCTGATCGGATACGGGTCAATTCGTCCTAAAAACCATATTCGTCCCGGGTCAATTCGGCACGATTTTATGTTTGTCATGGGTCAATTCGGCACACTTTTTAAAAATATTGGGAAAATGTTTTATTGCGATTGTTAAGTATTATTGTTTGTGATAAATTGATGAATCAAGATTCTTAAAATCGGCATTTTTATCGGAATTATGCATACCAAGTGATATGAACTGTATTGCTATTTATATAAACATTTTGTGACGATCTTCTGTCTGATGTTTACAGTACCTGTTAACTCATTTATAACTAAATACACACATACACATGTATACTTTATACATAACACATATAAACATAATATTCGCGTATAACATTTTAATTTGCGCCGATTAATGAAAAATGTTATTATTTAATTTATTAAATGCAGTTAACAAACATCCGCTTCTTTATATATAATTGCCAACAATTTCACAGTTTAGGTGGTGGTGCACGTGTCCAGACCACCTGCATCTTTGAAGATTCTACTTGAAAAGAATACCGTTTAACTCGCACATATAGGTACATGAAAAGAAATGCAACAAACTTAATTATTTATAACAATGAACAAACACGAAACAACTAAGCATATGTATAAATATTTTTATTTATTTGAAAGCGTACAATTTTCATTAAAAAAAGCCTTATAAATTCATACTTGTATAATTAAACATCACAACTTCTCCCATTTAAACGGGGGCCGAATTGACCATGTTATAAAATCGTGCCTAATCGACCCGGGCCGAATTGACCCGGGACGAACATGACTTTTAGGACGAACTGACCCGCTCCCATCTGATCTACTAGTACTAATCGGTACATGAAAAATAAAATATAATTGTTTTCAATTTATTCAGTTGGTTTATCCACATGCTGCATAGTAATACATTATTGACATCGACACTCGGAGATTCAATAAATATTGGTACAGGTTTGATTTGTAAACATTTGGCACAATTTTAACAAAATATACTGACAAATGATTATAACTGTCAATTAGTTTCGGAGGTGGTGCTTTGTATGGTTTTAATATCTGAATGCACCCGTTACTTTAGTTTTCTTTTCCTCAAATACACATGCTCAATCATGTACGAACGTCGAATCGGTTTACTGCTACAACGCTTCAATGTCGAAGCTGGTACAAAGTCCCCGGCATTCACTGTTTATTGAACTCGTAATGAAAACGAAAGTGCCGATGCATAACAGTGGGGAACATACGACATGCTGACTGCGAGGTGTCAAATCAATTGGATTACGTAATTTGTTTATGATTCTTCGACCCAGTCTATACAAGTCGCTCTGTATCTGGCGATCTGCATGGCTAATCATATTTTTTTGACTGCGGAAACGCTCCGTCTAATACTCGTTGATTGACAGTGTCTGAGGGTCTGTAACTTCGCCGAAATTGTCGGTGAAGTCAATTTCGCTTTGATCTTGCGAATGGGCAAAGTGTCACAATTTTAGGCGACCACTTTACTCAAGTCGCCCCCTCGCGAGACCCCTGTCTTTGTGTTGTTTATTTACATCTGAAAGATCCACTTGTTCTTATATTTAAAAGAGGTTTGTAGTCTCAAATTACTTGCTGTTACAGGGTTCGTCACAAAGGCATGTCTAAACGACATTACCTGGTTAAATGCTGGTTCGGTCTAGTCATTCCCGTGTCTGACTAGCCCACTGGTTGTGTTGATAAATTATTAATACTTGCATCATACGTGCAATTAATGTTCAAATCATTTCCATAATTGCAATCTATTCGCCTAATTTTAAACATTGAATCGGACTTCCTAGTTCTATTATTAGAAGCAATGTCATGCGCAGCAATATCTGAGAAATTCTGACTTTTCTATCCACCCAAAGTTGTTGTTCCTAGACTCATCGCAATCACATTTTCAGTTTTCGAACGATAATGAAGAGTTTGAAGACTGAGGCTGTGTTATATTGTTGCATCGTTTACATTTGAGTCCACAAATTATATGTTCATATTCAACTAACCATTTTAGGAAAAGCAGTAATTTAGTCATGGGCTTGACACATTTTTTACCACAGGACCTGTGGAAAGATAGGCTTATGTGACTGAGAGCGTGTCAGGCACGACAACTCTGAATGGAATTTGAAATATTACAACAATTTTTCGAACTGTTTGCAAGCAGACAAATGCACCTTTTTAAAAATGGGTTTTCATCTGATAATGGAGCGTTAGACATTGAAAAGTCGAAGAAAAGAAAGAGTAGGCAGTAAGGAAAATAATAAAAGGAAAAGTGAATAAGGCAGTTTTGCAATGAATGGGAAGATGAGTACAGACTGTATACCCATTATTGATAATTGGCTATGATGAAAATACTGATGAATACAATGTTCTGGTTGACTGCACAGTATAGTTGTCAGAGCTAAAAATAACATTTTAGAAACCCTTAAAATGACTTCCATTAATCAATGAACAGATTTGCATCAGTAGCATCCTTGCGTGACCATTTCTCGAGATTGTTTCAATGGTTTTGGTTGATTTCAATAACCAGGCTGAATGAAATAGAAGAAACTCTCAAACAACTTCTTCTCTGAACCAATGCACAATAAAGTCAGTAGAGCATCAGGCCCTCTTGGGCCTCTTGTTCATAATTATTGAACTTACTTTTTGTGTTTTGTACCAGTATGCTCACATTGTCATGTACAGCTGGACTTGAGTTGATGGAAGTAAACTTTGGTGACTTAATAAGTCCAGCAGTAGACATTTCTTGCTAAGAACTATGCATGTTATTTTTTGTTTACAGGTATGATATCAGTACGAAACTCTTCAGCTCCGGCTTCGTACGGAAGCGGTGGTATGTACGAAACTATGTATGGGCTTAGTAACAAGGAGCGAGCTGCTGTACTCAAATGTGACATGGATAGTTTACCCAAACCTTACGGTAGCTGGCAAGATGTAAATGGAGCTCGTCAGAGGAAATTCAACATGCATCTAGTATTGTCTCTTGTAGCCTGTGTTGTGTCAGGTGCTCTAGTAAGTAACTATATAAAGTAACCTTTCGATACCTAAACTGTTTGAGGGTTTTTTTCCTGTTGTTTTTATAGCTGTTATTTGGCTATATTCCCAATGCCAAAAAGTGTACATTTTTCCCAATTTGAATGCAAACATTCCCAATAATCTGAAGAAAACATTTTGGTTCAATTAAGCCAAAAATTGACAATTTTAGAGGCTTTTATCTCACTGGCGGTTGATATAAATAGCAATTATTGATTAATTAATAACTACATCCTTTACTTTTATTCCTGTAAAAAATTTGCTGTCATTTCTGGACTGTTCAAGGTGCAAACAATCCCAATTTATATGGGTCATCTTAGAATAACCAAATTAAACCCTGTTTTTTTTTTACTATATGACAAAATACAAAGAAATAATGATTTTTCAGACAAGTTGGGCAATCCTTAATAAACATTTTTTTTGGCATAACACTATCCAGCCAATGTTTGATGGGTATGTTATTAATGCTTTATGTATTCTTCTTCATTTTCATTAAGATTTCGGCTATGTATCCCAAACTAATGTGTCCCTCTAACTCTAAGACACCTTAAATATTTTATTACTAAGTACTCTAGTACTAACATAGTTTTGCTATTTGCATATCAGTGTTTTGTAAACAAATCAAATCCTACATTAACAACCAAGGCAATTTCTCTTGAACCAAACAACGTTTGTAACCTTGATGCTGATTGGTTAACCTTTCGATAAAAGGGTACGTTTTAGTTACCTTACTAAAATCGACTAACTTTTGGTGAATTTACCAAAATCCATTTTCGATCTGGAGTGGCCAGCAATCGTAACATCTCGACATTTTTTATGTTGCACAACACATCTTAACCTTCAAATTGCACCGATAATCTTTTTTCAATTTATTTTTTGCTTGAGTAGGGGCCATTTACCAAGGGTTTCCCCAAACTAACATTGTTTGTGCTCCCACACAGGGGTGCATTTAGACTTACCCTTGTCTGCCCACCAGTCTGTCTGTTAGTCTGTCTGTCCATCCATCTGCCTACAAAAAGTATGTTGTTCACATCTTCTGAACCGTTGTACCTACTGTCAGACAGTGTCTTCAAGCAGGCATGTATATCAACATGTTAAGTTGTGCACCTGGGTTTTCATGTCCCTCTCCACTGAGGAAAAATAGAGTTATCATATGGGCCTTGAATAGGTGATAAGTAGGGGGCACCTGTGTACTGTGGACACATCTCTAGCTACTATTTGATACATATTATTGTACATTTCCTAGCCTCTTTTTATCACTGTATTCTTGTTCAAAGTTTATGTGCAGTAAATAGTTTAGATGTACACTGAGACACTACATATTTAACAATTATGTGTGAAATTCAAGACAATGTAACTAGTAATTGTATACACCTATAATTGCTAGATTGAGTCAGTTTGAGTCATTTGTTATATCACCAGTGTTATAAACCAATACTAGTTTGATGTCTTAGTCAGCATGTCCAGGGATGATTTTGTTCTTTTGAATATGACTCGAATCATTTTGGCAACCTTTACATTACATGGTACTCTGTCCATATTTTATTTAATGGTGAATAGGACTTCCACTCGATGCTGAATCTAGAGGCTCATTTTGATAAAAAATTTCTGGATTTTGCCACTTTCTAGGCAAATTACCTGTAATTTAGAGACAAATTGCTGCTTTAGCCGGTATCCTGAGGGTCAAAATTTGTTTCTTTTAGAAATTCCAGGGGTCTAACTCTAAGGGTCAACTTCAGGGTCATATGAAACCCCTGTGTAAAGATAACATCAGGGGTTATCATAAAATATCTATTATCTAGTATCTTAACTGAACTCTCGAGGTTAAATACTGAACTAAATTTTTCTATGTGGTACAAACGTTTTTGATTGTATTCAGACATACATGTATATAGTCATTTGGAGTGGACATTAAGCATTTACAAGCCATAAATCTTTTAAAGCAATTTCAAGAGATATATGTTCTCTCTGTTTTATTATTGCTTCAATTTTTATTTACCTGCGTGAAATATTAACATAGATGCTACAATAAATGCAGATTTCAAAGACTGGATAAACTTAGCTATTTTGTGAAATGTAGAATTTATAATCAATGCTTTGCCTTTTTTTCAGGTTTATATACAAGACCCACTAGCCACACCAGACATGTATACCCCAATAAATATTGAAGCTATATTCCAAGAGAGGAAGGCTAATATGGAATAGTAATTTGTTATTTTCTGTTATAATGATATTTAATTGTGGAATAAACAATAGAGCATAGTAAATATAAATTGTTCGGTAATCTTTAATATGGAACAGCAAATCAGTGCAACATTATTCAATATCTTTCTAATGCTCTAAGTGATAAGTGTTCTGTTATGTGTTACTTTTACCCACAGGAGAAAAATGCAATTAATTGTTGCATGATGGTTTTGTCAAAACAAACAATAAAGTGGCATTGATGATTTTATTCCTGTTAGTGTTGTCTTTTTCCTGATATGAAAATGCAGGCTCTCCAGCGTTACTAGTTTTTCCCAAGTTTTCCTGATTTTCCCTAGTATTTTTTAAAGTGCTCCTATTTTTCCTTTTTTTCATCAGCAGTGTAGTATAGAAGTTTGTAAATGTGTTTTTTTGGACATTATTTTGCAAAACAAGACAAAACGATGTTTAGTTGACGGCTCATTCGCTGAAAGTTTTGTCTGGTATCACTAGTACATAGTCCATACTTCTCTATTGATGACTGAAAAGGTTGGCCTATGCTTCAGTGATGCCTATAAATGATTGTGGAAACAAATGACCTGTCAACTAAACCGTCCAATTGCCTTGGAGTATGGTAATCAAATAAAAAAGCTGCAAAGGTAGCATATTTTCTTTCAATAATTCCTACTTTTTATCATTTAACCAACTTTTCTATGACTCATTCTTAGTTTTCATCTAGTCTTCTTGGTAAATACTGCTGGAGTGCCTGAACATGGACTAGTAGAATGAGTATGAAAACAGGAGGGTATCGAATTTAGTCAAGAGGTGTAGCCTATAATCAGTTGACATCGTCATTCTCATAATGTTGTTGACCAGCGTTGGTTAAAAAATCTAGATTACATTGAATATGAAGTTGAAATTTGGAGAGAATGTCCATGTTGTATTGTGCAATGTCCTCACAATGTGAAGTATTAAATGTTTGTTCAGTTTTCATCAAGTGCATGCCTTTTCAACAAAATTTCAGCCATATAGGGCGGACAGTTGACCTGACCAGTTTTCCTGGAATTTATTATCAACCAGTATTTATTTTCTCTTCTGCAAGCAACTTACAAATTCACCACATGTGGAGGACATGTCCGTAGCTAATGTCACGAAAGGACATAACCTGCCCAACTCAAACCAGAATCTGCTGGGCGACAGTTTAGCGCTCTACCAACTGAACTAGCCAGACGCACAAATATTTAATGTACAACAACTGAGGAAAATATGGATTAAAAACATACAATCTTCAAGCTGGCCTGCCTGTGAACGTGTGTTACTATAGAGATAAACAAATTCCCTTTACATTAAGAAAAGACATGTTGTCATTATTTGGAAGGTAAAGAGTTATTCTGCCATTGAAATTTCATCAAAATCCATGCATGAATAAAAATATTCAGTTCTGGACAACACTCCAAAATCTTAGAACAAAACATATTTCAATTAATTTTTAATTAATGTAATATTAACTTGATTGTTTTGAAACAAATCATAATCAATGGATGCTTGCGAGCTTTGTTGCTGATTGGGCTAAAAGCCGAGTGCCAGTTCAGTTAGATAACTCTTACTTGAATATATTGAATTTCTAATTAATTGTCTTTCTATATTTAAGTTTTAAGGTCCTTTTTAACTTATTGTGAAAGTTTATACAGACTCTTTATTCCATACTAGTAAAGAATATATATTCCGAATTTGAAATTAACGATAATATAATTGTGACAGGCTTTGTCGTATATAGTGAAGCTTTTATTTTCTATTGTCTTCACTTGATTGAGTATTTAGGGTAAGAGGGCTAACTCTGAAATGAATTATGCACCCTTTTGGACTTGAGACATTGAAATATTTGGTTGGTCAGTTGCACACGACCGTGTAGCCAACTGCTTCAACACTTCCGAAGGGATTGTAATCTTCATACTTATGATCACCACGCAGTATACAATGTAGATCTCTGTGTATATTGTATAAGTGTTTCTTCTCATGTGATCCAAGCATTCTGCTAGTTATGTGTAAATGGACTTGTACAAAATGTACATGGTAGTTTGGTGATCAAATACTGTCGCAGTTTTGCAGGTATTCGTGGGTGTTATAATGATTGGCATGACAAACTTATACAGATGTGTGATACATTTATATTACACAGTTATGTATCCTTCAGCTGCGACATCATCATGGGAGTTTGTAGAGTCGAGGGGTTAAATTTATAAGAGTCTGACTCCTGATCTGAAGGTTGCAAGTTTGAGCCCGCGATGAGCCGGGTTTGATCGCAAACTTAACAAGCGGTAAATTTGGCTAGAGTACTGGTCGGCAGCTAGGAAGCAGTCGTCGAGAGTGATTAGTGTAAGAACTTGTTTTACAATTGATTTAAAAGAAACAAGTTTAAACAAAAAACACCCAGAGGGATATTTGAAGTTCTATTTTTAGAATGGACAGTTGATATTATGTCAGCTTCCTTGACAGGCAGTTCAATAAAGAACGTTATATCTGTATATAAATATTACCACGCATATTAAAACCATCATCTGTTTGCACTTAAAAGTAATAATCATTACAGAAGGGCTAATCATGGGCTCGTGATATGGCCGCCATCTTGGGTTTCCATGTAAACTGACTTCATGTCAACTGTCCACTGTCACTGTGACCCTCGCCAAAATTGTACTGCAGGCATTTCTGTAAACAAATATATACAAAGAAACGCTCTGGAAAATAATTCACACACATTAGTCTAGTGACAGGACTATTGGTGTAACGATTGCTGTTTTGATTGAACGTCAGGAAGATTGAGGAAAGTAACTGATCGCAATATCTTCATTAAAGGAATTGTGAATGACAACTCAAGAATGACATTGTATTGGTGTCAGTTATTTCATGCACCCCTATGGAAAACTGTGCTGAACTGTTTCGTAGTTTTAAATATCTCCAATCGATCATCACTATAATGAAGGTTTGTGTTTAGAGGTGAAGTATACTGTTTTATCAGTTGAAATAAAATTGGCGGGAATCACTTCATTGTGAGGACTATATAGTCAGTTACCGATCTGTACCAATAACTACATAAATCATGTGCATATAACTCTTAGAAGGCTTACCCATCATCACATAACACCAAAAGCTGATATATTCTGTTAGTCTCCGTATATTGCTCGTTGGTGATTTAGATGAATTTCGTCTGGTCTTTTGCTGAATGCAGTGTAACAATACAGTCAGTCGTGGGTATTTGACAATGCTTTCACATTTGACATCACCACCACAGCAAATAGTACACGAACAGATTATCCAAATGGACGAGGAATTGGTTAGAGTAATAAGTCAATCATGTCAGGTATATTATTTTTTTAAAACAGCTTTTCAAGAACATCATTCTTTGAATATATCATTTCAGTTCTTTAAAGCAACATGATGAATAACTTATGAGATCGGTTGTAATCATAAAATCAAATAAGACACCTTTAAAGAATCGAACATTATCATTGTATTGTTTCTTGATGCATCTACTTGGATGTCACAAAGCTTCATACAGAAGGTGCACGAAACACCATCCTCAGCTTCCGTGATTGTCTTCTTCAGACCATAGAAAATTCTAAGATCTTGAAGTAAGTGAACAGTATTTTGAATCGCAATTCAAACTTATAGATCGATATACATATGAGGATGAGAGTCATGTTGAAAACAAACGTGTTTATCTACTGTTGATGCGTGCAGATCTATCCGTTGAGATTCGTGTAATCTACAACACAAATGTCAGAATGATCGATGCTAGAGCTAGGCAGCAGGAGGCTACACCGCCATACATTCCCTGTGCACCATTGCCGCCACTGCCCCCGCCACTGCCCCCACCAGTACCGCCACCAGTACCGCCACCAGTGCCGCCACCTACAAATAATGCGAAAGCCAGTTAAAAGTTCCGTAGTGAACCGGTAAATTTAAGGACAACACTGTCATGTTATATTAATATAACTTTGTTCTTGGTAAGGTGGTTTTAAAGACAAATATTAAAATTCTACCAACTTTATTTATTTACAAACTTGACTATCAACATATTTCGGACTAGTCATAAGTCAATACAAAATTTAGGATGTGCAAGGTTTCTATAAAAATAATATACATGTACAGGATCTAATAAAAATATATGTTTATAGGCGTAGTTCAATGCTGATCTATGTCGCTTTGCTAGTTATTCCCTATCACATAGTTTACTGGCCAAATAAAATTAGTTAAGCAATGTTTTGTTAAATATTTAAATTAACACGTGCCAATACGCCGGAAACATGTTATCGTTGGACAATACAGTTACTACTATTTTTTCGCTTTTTATCAGTGTATGATGTGATTTATATGCCATGTGGTATGTTAAAACACGACTTGTATGTTTGTTTAAAACTAGCATACGTTCTCTTCTGCAAGCGAGTTCTTTACCTAAACGAGAGTGGAACGATGATAGATATACGAATTCAACACTACACCTAAAAGATCATGTCTTACTTTTAGTGGTATTTGATTGTTATTTTCGCTGTTTCTCTCCAAGGTTACTGTGTGAGTGAAAACGTGATTCAAATGTATCGTACTGTTTACTTCATTTTACTTTTATTTACTGACAAGAGCTCAAATCCAATTATTCCATCACGTCCACCAAATAACCGTCAAACGCGACAGGGATATAGCGGGACATATTTGGACGTTACTTAGGGGCCATCCGGCTGACAAGGTCCTAGGACCTCCTCTGGGAATTTCTTTAGAAATAAAAGTATAAAAAAGAAATTAAGATATTACAAGGAACGCCACATACATAAGACAATGTCTCCCCAAATAGACCTCAGAAAAACAACAGCCTTCAAAGCATTAAAGACTGACGAAGTCCAATGTATGGGAATAAGAGAGCAAGGAATGGTCTGGTCGACATTCAAAGACTGTGTTTCCATTTCTTGTACTTCTTAAGGCTAGAACATTCAAAGAAAATATTCACCTATGTGCCTCGAATAATATATATGTATAATAATTGTATGTTGAGAATATGTGCCAAGATGATGTTTAACGAATATCCACCCTACCCGGTAACCCCTGATGTAACGATTAAGCGCTTCTAACGATCACGTAGCCTTTATAGTGTTTAGTCTTGAATTTCATATGCTTCTCAGATGAGTTCCAAAGTATGTCATGGTACGCGCCTGATTTGTACACTTGACAGAAAACAGGATAAGCCTGAATATTGCAATATCATTGAAATTTTCGTTCAGATGACAGATAATTAATGGTCGATAGATAATAATAATACGTGAACATCAACTCTATGAAACATAAATATTGTCCCTACCTGCCGCTGGCGGATTGGTCGTACCGTTGATCTCAACAACTGAAAAAAATAATTGACAAATCAAAACAAAAAACAACATTGCGCAATCTCTGCAGAATAATATTATTTACCTTTTTTGAGTAAGAAATTTTGGAGAGATTGTTGTTATAGAGAGCTTAAATTTATTGTCAATTTACTATGTATGACAAAATGATCTTGTGGTTGAAGAGAGGTTCCACGTTAGCATCGATTTAATATACTGTAATTTGACGTTTACTGACCATTGTCGTTAGCGACTAAAATTATCCATCCCACTGTACCTGAAAACTTCGCATGTTACTATATACCTCCATGTATGTGAAGAATAGAACTGTTCACATATTTCATGCATATCAATCTCAGTAAATGAAGACCCTACTTGTTTGGTGGAGCCCATATCCGCCAATATGTAAGTAATGCATGTTTCAATGTATTGATTTCTTTGAAGAATTAAAGAGATTTTGGAGAGCCGGCAGTAAAAAAACAAAAAACAAATTGTTGTGGAGGAAGAGATACATACTGGGACCTTATTGAAAAACACTTTAAGACTGAACCTCTGACTTAATTAGGCTTTAAAATATTAAATGCTCTTTGTTATTACAGACTAAAAATTGAAAAAAAGTGTAGAGTGGGTATTAACAACTATTCAGACAAAATTTCAATCGTTTAGATTGAACAAAATGATAACTTTTCTTTTTTTTGTCTTAACATGTTTGTGAATAAGGCCACAGTTTAGAAACTGGGAAACTCTGTGTTGGTCTTCAATACTATTGGAATACGGCATTAAATCCTAAAATAACAAATGTATACATTGGAATGTTGAATATAAGTAAATCTTACTGAGAACCGCAAGCACAAGACAGAGAAACAAACATGTCGCTATGGTCTTCATCTGAAAGTGAAAAAACAACAACATCGGTTTAAAGATGTATCACAAAATGTTTGAATTGGTTTCATCCATTATTGTTGTTACATTTGCTACAACTTCTCAAATAAGAACCATTGCAATGTATAACTAATTAAAAAACTTGTAATTAGCCTGATTGTTAAAAAACTTGAAGTTTTGTTTTAAATGATGTACAAACATCTTTCTTCAACAAATAATGATCAATACATTATGAGTTCATTATTTATAATGCATGTTTATTGATGTTTTAACTATAGGAAATATATTTTTCATGTTTGAATAGGTTAACAAAAGAACAAAAATGAGCCGCGATTATATTACTTTAAATTTGTTACGATAAACATAATTATGTAATCAATTCCATTTATTAAATCAGAGGCATTGTTGTTATAATCGAAACTGTGAAGTTATTTTCGAATAATTCCTACTTGATATGTATCATTGGCAAAGGTTCAGCGTCAAGCAGTATACGAGTAGATAAACTTTGGCTGTTTTTATTAACGTGTACATAATACGCATTCAGAAATCGTCGAAACTCTTATTTATGTTTGGGTATGATATGTCATTTTGTTTCATTATAATGAGGCCATTTCTGTTACTAGGCAACTATATATACATCAATTGCAAGTAAACATTATCTCTGCGAGAAATGCCGAGCGTATATATGAAATGTATGCCAAAAGCAGTTTGCCTTACATTATGTGTATGTTAGAAAAATATGTGCAAGATACTTTCAGAATGAAAACGATAAAATGGCGGAGCTTTGAGACAAATACTTTATACACATAGTTAAAAGAATTCTTATTTCAGTTTGTTTTTACAACCAGAAACCACACATAACGATAAAAGCTATAGTATATGCATTGTCTTAATTGTAGAATAAATAAGTTAGTTTTTATGAATTATTGCGTCTACAGTTACTGTCTTAGTAAGTTTACTAATTTGAAACTTTATTTTAGAAATACTTACTTTGTTTTGTATAGTTTCCGATGAATATCACCAATAGATGTACAGTTTTCCACAACCAGTTTTTTACTGAGCTTTCACGATGAAATGTGGTCTGAATATGTATTAACGTCTTAAACAAGTGTTTATTTGCGTAGTCCAGCAATGAATTGGGCGTTTAAATTTTTACTTGATTAATTAGTGACCTCACAATGTTATCTATCGATAGCATATCAGGGAACCTTAATTTCCTTTCACCAATTATCAAACCTTAATCGTGTTTTCTGTGTATAAAATACCTACCAGTATTGAATACGAAACCTTTTTGTATACATTTAGAAGTACCTAAATTCACACTATCTAGAACGTTGCTTGGTTGTAATTGCGATCAATTTTCGGAATATCCAGTGCAAAATAATTCTTTGTCAAGCTAAATTAGAAAGCGACATTTGTCATCTTTGTTTTGTTCACAAAAAACAGATAAAGGGTATTTTAAGCTGTTAACAACTGCGAGTCTGTGTACCAACCGTTTGTATGTGTTTGCGTTTATTTACCGTCGCCATTGATTACCCATGGATGTCCGTAAACCAAAGTATCGGAACATGTTAAGTAAGTTACGCCGAGCTCACTTATTGTGGTACATATGGTATATTTATCGCATGCTTATCGAAAATGTGTTTTGACAGTTGTCCCTTGTAATTACTTGTTATTATCATAAATATACAGAAATAGTGATCCAGTAGAAAACTATTTAAGTTTAATTTCGATGCCTAAGCTTCATGCACAATATCTCTCCATAAGATTCATGTATCCCTGCAACTAGATGATATCAGTCAACTTGTTTAAAGTTATATAGAATTAATGTCTCCAGAGTACAACCTCTATTGTATCTTAGAACGAGAAATATGTAGTGGTCAAGTGGTAGCGTGTCAGAATCCTGATTCGGAGGTGGTGAGTTCGAAAAGAAGAAATCCATAGAAGTTGTCAGAGCTAATTTCGCAACTGATGTTAAATACATAAGGTTATAAGTAACACGAGCGCTGACTATCGCATAATACGCCCGTTATACGATTATGTTACTGTAGTGTGAACAAAAATCAGTGTAAAAAAGGATTATATAAGACACATATTAGGTAATTTCTATAATTAAAGGGCGATAACTACCGAACGACTGGAGCGTTATGGTTGGTTATCGAACATGTCCCAGATATTATGCCCATACACATTCTGACATAATTTGGTGATTGGACATATGCTTCTAAAGTTATTGATCGGACAACTTACTGGACCCCGCCCAATCGCCCGCCCGCCTGTACGCCGCAGGTGAAACTATTATACGTCCCGTTCCGGGCGTATAAAAATGAGTCCGACAGAAATTGCAACATATAAAGAGCACAGCCACCCTGAAAACACAAGGAGACATGGAAAAAAGTGCGTAAATATAAACAATAACACATGCATAAGGTATGAACACAAACAAGGGATAGGTAAATATAGTAGCAACGCCTTGAAATGGTCCATGGCAAAACTGCATTGAGGAGTTACAGCTGGTTTAAGGAGCACCCAATTTTACACTCATCCCACTATATTTAATACCAACAAAACTAACTGAAGTGTTTAAATAAGGATTCCCGGTAGATAACTTCAATAAACTCAAGTTCATCGTTTAATCAAATTTGATCAGGACATGCTCAATAATTGTATAATTAATTATTTACGGAGTGGTTTGTACAGTTACTCGTATATACATATGTGCTTGTAAAGAGGAAACAGGCAATAAGTAATATTTGAAGTCATTCGGAAGAATGGTTAAACAAAATGATTAGTCAATCCTAGATATATATATACAGCATAAATTGTGGAGCATCACAGCTGGAAAGTTAATTTAATTTGAAAAATAAAGCAATTAGTAACAACGCTCAAAATGGAAAACAAAGCTACAGAAATTGAAATGACTAACAGTTCAATTGAAGATCGCGATAGGTTGGAGCTTTATTTCAATGATCTGTACGAAAGGGAAATTATTTATAAGATAGACAGGAGCGAGATTGGCTTCATTCAAGATGGCATTGAGGATATTGTGAAGGGAATTAACCGCTTAGTATCTTTCCAGTGTCGAGCGAACCTTAAATCTGCAATAGGTACATTCCAAAGTAACTTTAGCAACATTACGTTGATAGAAAACCCGACGAAGGACGAAGAAGCTAGTTTTGAAACTGACATTCTGAAGATAGGCAGTTTTTATGAGAAGACAAAAAATGAGTTTCCCGATGAGTTCGACTTTGTTTATGTTCTGGGGAATTTCGAAAGCAGCGAAATAACAAGAAGCTGCTTACCTTATCAAAACGAATCGGAAATCAAGATTCATGACTTCATGAAAACGGTGCTCTGTTCCACTGATTGCGTGCCGCAAAACATCAAAACGTTTGAAACTCGTGGGCTTGTCTATCGGATATCAGAACATGACACACGAGAAGTTCGCTTTGAACGTTACGTGGAAAGGAGGGATTACTCGTCGAGACTTCAGTTTGTGTATAAAAGCAGTGAAGAAACACAGAAACATATTTTCGTTGATATAACAACTGGTTTTCGAGTAGAAGAGAATATTGAAGATAAAAATGACAACAGATGCCCCCTTCCTGCCTTTATGAACGAACCGTTCGATAACAAAAGTGTTTTAGTTGTAGGAGGAATGATTCACTTCACCGAAAAGGAGGTGTATGTTATGAAAAAAATACTTTACAAAAAACACATCAAAGTGCACAGAATTGTCAAATGTTTGATAAATGGACATGGCGATTATGATGAAGTTCGCAAAATGCTCGACTCGTCATTATGGCCGACCCTTATTTCGTCTTACACAATCAAGCTACTCATAATTTACCACCACTACGAATGTAAATCCAAGGATGACGTCACACTAACGTCATGTATATCAGACGTACTCGAACAACTGCAAAATACCTCATCGAGCACTTTAGTACGGAACTTGACAGATGTTCCCAATCGCCCACGTATTCTTAGAGATGCTCACCGCAAGAAACTTCTACAGGACCTCCGTGATTCTATGATTGATATACGACAATCCACGCTTCCGTACGCTTACGAACAATACCGACTGACACCGATTGCTACGTCATACCTTCTGAAGGAGAACGATTCTCGGAATAATCCGTGTGGCCATGTCTTCATCAGAGTCCTGATTGTCTTCGTATTGCTTGCCTTGCTGATCTTTGCCAGTGTCATGGCGGTGTCGAAAGCGAAATGAGTTGTCATCAGTGAAGTTATTTGTCCGTTTTAGTTTATACATATTTATTCCGAAGAATATCTGTATATAAATGTAGTGGACTATCTAATAATATATTTTACATGCGCAAATAACGGAAGGCAAATCTGTATCATTATTAAGGACGGACTCAGAATAACAGAAACTTATTATAATATATTATGCCGGTCAAAAGAGCAAAATCAGCCCTATTTCACATAATTTCTGAAATGCTACTTGGCACATCTGATGACTTTGATTGCAGTAAGCTACAGCCGGACTTCACTCATTCGACTACATCGGGTCCGAAATTTTATTTTTAATAATACATGGTTTCGAATAGCCCATTTCAATTCGACGTGCATGAGAAGACACATAGGGACCTGATATTTAGTCGGATGATACCATGTATGCGGATAGAAGGTTGTCGAATAAACGGGGTCCGTCTGTAGGCCTATTACATTCATGATAAATATTTTGCAATATCGAAGAAGGTCGATGTAAATGTGTCAAATTCACGTCCATTGTTTCATATCACTGAGGATTCTGGACAAAGGCAGGCTAGATTTTTGGCAAGTAGGGGAGACCGGGGCAAGTCGGAACACTACTACTTTTTCCGGGAGTACTTATAACGATACTTAATTGTATATCCTGTTTTCAAACAATTGCTCGATTTTAAAGCTTTTAGAATTTAACAATTGTTCAAATCAATACAGTTGTTGCAAGTACATGTACATGTAAGTCGTATATTAATGTTCTGTATTTATTGCCCCTGTATTGTCAGAAGAAAATACAAATAAATTATCATCTACTATCCGTTATCGTACTGGCATTGTTAGACGGATTTAACAAAAACAGCGTCCTGGCCCACGAATGGTCAACCTATTATCAGGATCAATTTGGTCCGGAAAAAAATGTCATTTTCTCAAAGCAACTGAATGCCTTATAGTTATACAGAATAGTAAAACCTCGATGATAAGACCAATAATGGGACCCTTGAAACTGGTCTTATTATTGAAGTGGTCTAACTATTGAGGTTGAATGAAGAGCAAAACAGTGAAAACGTGCTTGAAAATTGTGTTCTAAATTTATGGTGGTCTTAATATTGAGGTGGTCTTATAGTCAGATTTTACTGTAGTTCTCATGAAAGACCACAACACAAACTACCTCAGTATCTTCTAATTGACTTTGTGAAAACATTTAATTAATTATTAAGTATTACAAGTAAGACTGAAATTGATCTACATCAAATCAGGATCAATTTTGAAGAATCTGTCTTAACGTGTTAATTGCCATCTTTTTCAAAACAAATATAAGATCTGACTTCAAAGTCTTCAGAAATTTGCAAAATGTTCATGCTGACTAATGTAAATATAGTGACATTTCACCTAAAGACCACCTCAGTAATAAGACCACCTGAAAATTAAGACCACAATTTTCAACACCATTTTCACTGTTTTACTCTTTATTCAACCTCAATATTAAGACCACCTCTATAAGAATACCGGTTTTAAAGGGTCCCAAAGATGGTCTTATTATTGAGGTTTTACTGTACCTGTTTTATAATCCTGATTACAATGTGATCATTAAATATTTAGCAAAAAGCACAAATACAGCTCGTTATAGCGGAACCTTTCCGTGGCCACACCCTTTGAGAGATGCAAGATTTGGCTGTTTTTGGGAGGTTGATACTTTGGTAATGTTATATTAGTAGTATTTTTACTACAAGAAAATTTAAAGTGTTGCTGTCGTTTAAAACGTGTCCACTCAGGGGAGGATTCACTACAGTTGTCACTTTGCTTTCTCTTCATTGGATCTAAGCCATACATCTCCAACATGAACCATGAACTAGTGACGAGTAATTAATGTATTTACAGTGCTATGATTAACCCTATCATACTCATAAACAACATGTAATAACATTAATACGCTCATACTGAGCTCTCTTAAATATCGCATTGCAATAAATCTTAACATCAAAAATCCACTCCACGGATGACTTCATCAAAAATCTAAAATTACTTATGTAGTAATCATCTGCGTTGACTGCCAAAAAAAGTTGGAGTGTGCATTTGGTTTAAACCAGACATGTAATCACAAACGTGTATACCTCACATGCATGAAAGATCGGCCTATCACATGCATAATAGAAATGATTCGTTGCAATTTACATCACGTCATCATCCCGTCTAACTTCCTTGTCTGCTGCACTCTATTAAAACGATGTGGCCCGATTTTTTATGTTATATAAAACATGAAAACATGAACAAATGAACATGCAGAAATATTTAAAATATTTTACATACCGGAAGTGAAGACACTGGCAGCATTAGTACTGGATGGGTTAACCACCATAGATAGATCTAAACAGGTATGTGCGTAATTTCTCTGTAAACTGTATATTTATTATTTGTTGTAGTATATTATTTGATATACGGTTGTTTTATTCACAAGTTTTTCGGATTTAATATTATGCAGTTAAACAACAATAACGTAGCAGAATAACATGACGCGAATATGAGGAAAGGAAATTAAGAATATTGTTAAAAAAATCATTCTGATGTAAAGTAACATTATATGCAAAATCCATTGTACAGAACCGTTCACCGTGTAGACACTGCTAAAAAGACAAAATATACGCATATTCACCGAAGATAATGTACGTAAACGTGCGCATATTCACCGAAGATAATGTACGTAAACTTGCGCATATTCACCAAAGATAATGTACGTAAACGTACGCATATTCACCGAAAATAATGTACGTAAACGTACGCATATTCACCAAAGATAATGTACGTAAACGTACGCATATTCACCGAAGATAATGTACCCAAATATACGCATATTCACCGAAGATGATGTAACCAAACGTGCGCATATTAACCGAAGATAATGTACCCAAATATACGCATATTCACCGAAGATGATGTAACCAAACGTGCGCATATTAACCGAAGATAATGAACCTAAATATACGCATATTCACCGAAGATAATGCACGTTAATGTACGCATATTCACCGAAGATAATGTACGTAAACGTACGCATATTCACCCAAGATAATGTACGTAAACGTGCGCATATTCACCGAAGATAATGTACCTAAATATACGCATATTCACCGAAGATAATGCACGTTAATGTACGCATATTCACCGAAGATAATGTACGTAAACGTACGCATATTCACCGAAGATAATGTACCTAAATATACGCATATTCTTCGAAGATAATGCACGTAAATGTACGCATATTCACCGAAGATAATGTACGTAAACGTACGCATATTCACCGAAGATAATGTACCCAAATATACGCATATTCACCGAAGATGATGTACCTAAATGTACGCATATTCATGAGTGCTCGGTAAATATTGCCCTAGTGTACATATTGATGCAATAACTATAATTATATTGATATGATTTATCGTATATTAATTGATTTTACATCCTATGTGGACTCATTTGATGCATGTATTGTAATCACTGCCACATACTACATACACTTGACTTATCCAAGGATTTCAAGTGTTTTTTGTCATGAATAAAGCAAACCTACGACAATTTATCCTCAAACATATATATGCATTACGCAATATCCACGTTTAATCTGTGCAAAACATTCCGTTTGATCGTGCTTAACAAATACAAAACGGCGCCAATTATTTTCACTCCAAATTTAAGCCAAATAATTTGTTTATTCAAGATCTGTGGCGTATTTAGCGGCTAATAATCTAGTTTAGGCTTCATTCAGATTTGTCAAGTTTTTTATTTGAATTGTTTTTCATTATGAAACTTTGGCGAGTAAATGTTAGTTATTGATTGTACCGACAGCGACAAGTGGAATTTAAATGTTGATGACCGTATAATGAGTCACTAGGCTTTATCTCATCAAGTGTGTACTACTCTTTTTACACGCTTTTGCTTGAGAGTAACTAGAACAGTTTTGTATACGTTTTGTTCAGAACGAAATCTGACCATCTCTAAAAGTCAGAAACTTTTCCACGCTGAACATGACGACTGTCGTATCAATCCATTTATTGCAAAAGAGTACACCCTATTTACTGCGATTAATTCATGTACACATTTGTATGGTGGCATATTTCTGCCACCAGTTAACTACTTACTTAACTAGATAATTATGTGGTTATCACGATAGGAAACTAGATAACTACTTAATTACCTAAATAATTATGTGGTTAACTAGATAAGTATCGTGATAAATTTTCATACCAGATAAATATCTTAACACGAAAAATTGTCTGATAGTGCCCACAACTACCACTAGTTAACTGGCGGCAGAAATATGCTACCATACATTTGCATCGCAATGATAAATCAACCGATTCAATACACAGAAACTTTGATACGATAATACTTTAAACCATTTTCAAACCACCGCTCCAAATTTGTTGTCGATAAAGTCGCCAAATGTTAATGCGACTTGAGTTGAGATTTTACCATATCAGTGTTACCGCGATAAATAAGAAACGTTATAAAATGCATTTAGCTGTATCAGAGTATATTTTGTTTACAACTTGTTCAATACAAGTCCCATTTCAATAAAGCCTTCACTGCAATGTTATCTCAAGTCGAATTTTTGTAAAGCCTTTTTATTCGTGGCAGTATTATCTTGTTTACACATGAAAATCATTCTTCAGCACTGAAAACAATTCTATGTTGTTAAGCCGTGTTCACACTTTCAAAGTTTTCCATAAAAACTTTTTCAAACTTTTATTTGACAACGAATCTTTGATATTGTTAACGGGGCTTAACACATGTACGGTGTACAGTTGTTGTTGTTGTTGTTGAAAGCAGTCAGGAGTATGTATGCGATAAGCGAACACGTGTTCGACCGCACAGCGGACGATATTCTAATTTGGTCATTAAACTGTTTTTTTGGAAAATGCGTGTTTGTGCATACTTTAGAGGATATGCACGATGATAAAACATTCAGTGTGGGCAGATACGCACAGACATCCGGAGATAAAACTGAGTAACGAAAGAAGCTTGATGTGTTGTTATGTTATCTCTGATTTGGTTTCCACATTAGTTCACAAACTTAAATGTTCGCATTGATTAGTACAAGTTTAGTTTAAAATTCGAAATATTAATGATAGCATTACATCAGTTGGCGAGAGACGTATCTGAACAGATACCGGTTACAACAATCGGGAAAATTAATAAAAATATTTCAAAACACAATTTAAAGTTAAACATGCCAGACTTAAGCTTTACGGATTTGCATACGACACAATTAACTCTTTGGAAACATTAGGTGAAAATTATCTTATGATCCAGTCTGTGGAAGCACTATTTTTGCCCATGTACTGAAGGTCATAAGAATCATGTCAATCGTGGTTTGTTGAAAAAGCCGATAGTGGAATTGATTTTCATAACAAGCTTCACTTATATGATATGCACGAATGAAAACACACATAGGTTGTGTGTCAATTCGGAACAAAAAGAGAAAGATCATCAGAAAAAATATATTTTCGAGTAATTCGAGTGGTATGAAACTCACCCTATCATCCGGGAAGGGACGAACAAATGACATGCCGCTTTAAGAGAATACATAAGACGTTTCTAATAATTGTATCAACAAACCACTTATATAAATGCTTTCAAATTTACTATAGTCAGTTTATAAACGCGGGAATATTAACTAATCATTATTCGTGTCTTTGAAGAGATTGTGGGGATTATGTTTGAAGTGTTGATATTAAGTACTTAATTTGATACTGATGTATGCTGTGTGTCGCTTGTCTAAGGATATTCTCCTTTAGCATCGGGCCCTTATTGTGAAAGTAACGGCAGTTGAATCAAAGCGCTGTGTGGGTGCGTAGTCTAAGGATTAAGTAAATATATACTGTGTGTTAACATATGTTCGATTTCTCTTACAGGAGCTGAGTAAGTCAAATTTATACTAAATCTCTGTTTCTCTTTGTTTTGGCTATACAGACAGATCTCGTTTATTCGACAGCTTTCTATCCGAATACATGGGATCATCCAAAACAAGGTCCCGATGAATCTTCTTGGGCACGTCAAAAAATGGGCCATTCGAAACCATGTATTATTTGAAATATAATTTCGGATGCGACGAATTCGAATGAACGAGGTCCGACTGTATACACGTAGAGTATGTCGTCAGGTGTAGTGATAGAGTCTGACATTTTCTTTCAGTGACCACATACATACGTATACATAATGACGACAATTATGATGGAGAACACCAGTCATCTAGCAACAGAGAGTAAACCTGAACATAACTACACTGACGTAGAGAAACAAGAACTGGTACAGCGTCTGAATGATGACATGGCAAGATTAATGACCCCAGCTACAGTGTATATTTCAGTTTTGATGGTGTTAGGCCTATTTGGGAATACTGTAGTGTGTTATTATTACACTTTTAGAATTAAAAGAACCGTAAGCAGCTTGTTTATTGTTGTTCTCGCGGTTCATGACGTCATCGTTTGTGCAGTTTCTATGCCAACTGAAATTGTTGACATTGTATTATTTTATACGTTTGAAAACAGTGCTGCGTGTAAGATACTAAGATTTGTTAATTATCTTGCTGGGATCGGATCCATACTAACACTTATTGCCATAGCAACAGATCGATATAAAAAGATATGCAGAGCTGTTCGACCACAAATGACAGTTCAAAGGGCAAAGGTTATCGTCGCTATTGTTTTCCTAGCCTCGGTTTTGCTGTCATGGCCCTCGTTGTTGATATATGGATCAATAAAAGTTAACATTCCGAATGACCTTGACATTAAACTGTTAGGTTCGGACTGCACCTCGACCAAGGAACAGAAATATAAGAAATATGTATGGAGCTTTAACGTGGTCCATTTTGTTCTGTTCTTCATATGCTCTGTCACCCTCATTGTGTTGTACAGCATCATTGGACGAACCATCTACACACATCGTAAACGCATAATGAAGTATCAAAGACCACAGACGTCGACTAGTCAAACAGACGAGACATCTTTGTCCACAGTACCAAGTTGCCAAGACGAAGCAGAAATTGACGGTAATGGTAAAGAAATAAGTAATAAAAAGGATAACAAACGTGACCACCAAAGAAAACAAGCACATTCGACTCGCAAGAGTTCTAAATCTCTTGTTGCAAAACATAAAGTACCAGAGCATGGGAAAAGGGATACTATTGACAACGAAACAATCAAACTTACTTTTGTCATGATTGCTGTAACAACAGTGTTTATAATTAGCTTTCTTCCGTACTTGTCACTGACCATATGGAGAATATACAAAGGTCAACACGAAGCGGAGTTTTTATCGGGAGGTGGATTGGTAGGTTTCAAAATAGGTTCACGGTCTTTCCTCTTAAATAGTAGCTTGAACCCGTGGATTTATGGTATATTTAACACAAATTTTAGAAGATTTGTCCTGCGTCCGTGCTGCAGACAATAATATGATATCTTGCTCACGAGGCAATGATGATTCTTACACCCTGAATGTTTCCGTCGACATGTGATTATCGTTGTACCGTTCTTGATACAGATAATACATCGATTATCGTTGCAACGTTCATTTTACAGACAATAAATGATATTTGTTTCATCGTTCATGTTTGCAGACAATAAATTAAATATCGTTTGATCGTTCATGTTGCAGATAATGAAATGAGTATCGTTGTATTGTTTGTGTAGCAAAAGGGATTATCGGTGCATCATACTTGTAACAGACAACGCAACGATTATCGTTGCATCGTTCATGTCACAGGCAATACATTAATTATCGCTCTACCGTCTATATCACAAGCAATAAATTGATTATCGTTGTACCGTTCATGTCACAGGCAATACATTAATTATCATTGTATCGTTCATGTTACAAGCAATAAATTGATTATCATTGTACCGTTCATGTCACATGCAATAAATTGATTATCATTGTACC
Organism: Mactromeris polynyma; assembly: GCA_032209605.1. Classification (NCBI taxonomy): domain Eukaryota; kingdom Metazoa; phylum Mollusca; class Bivalvia; order Venerida; family Mactridae; genus Mactromeris; species Mactromeris polynyma. The sequence continues at coordinate 55,123,239 of JASFXZ010000001.1, forward strand.
GTTCATGTCACAGGCAATAACTTAATTATCGTTGCACCGTTCATGACACAGGCAATAAATTGATTATCATTGTACCGTTCATGACACAGGCAATAAGTTAATTATCGCTGCACCGTTCATGTCACAAGCAATAAATTGATTGTTTTTGTACCGTTCATGTCACATGCAATAAATTGATTATTTTTGTACCGTTCATGTCACATGCAATAAATTGATTATCATTGTACCGTTCATGTCACAGGCAATAACTTAATTATCGTTGTACCGTTCATGACACATGCAATAAATTGATTATCGTTGTACCGTTCATGTCACATGCAATAAATTGATTATTGTTGTACCGTTCATGTCACATGCAATAAATTGATTATCATTGTACCGTTCATGTCACAGGCAATAAATTGATTATCATTGTACCGTTCATGACACAGGCAATAACTTAATTATCGTTGCACCGTTCATGTCACAAGCAATAAATTGATTGTTTTTGTACCGTTCATGTCACATGCAATAAAATGATTATCTTTGTACCGTTCATGTCACATGCAATAAAATGATTATCTTTGTACCTTGTATGTTGCAGATAATAATTGAGATCCAAACATGTTTATATTTGGCTTATGTCCCCCTTGCCTCTTCTCCATCTGTTATGTTATCGTATATGTTTTATTTACTCACACTTGAACTTATAAGAGTTCATATAACATATGCATACGAATATACATGTATAAGAAAAGCATACGTATACAAGCCGAGTCTTTACCAGAAGGAACCTACTGCTGTATAAATCTGACATACTCCGGTTCTATGTATACGTGATGAAGAAATGTGTAAACACATCACCAAAGTAAGTCTCTAGTCAATACAACAGGAATTTCATGAACATTAATTAAACTTTCTTAATACAGTTAGTACGAACGTAATCACTAAACTCTCTTCACAAACAGGAAACAGTGTAGGCGAAATATGTATGTCTTTTGTCCTGGTGATAATTACTTCCGAGTGTTAATGGGCGCACTTATTGCATTGTTATTTTAATGGCTTATTTATAGACTTTCACAGTTGTTGGGGGGACTTGAATGTTCCGAAATCACGCCTACTTTTTATTCAAATTAGTCTTTTGAAACAATTTTATCATGTGTATATATGTATATGTATTGGACCTAGACACTTTGTTTCGTTCTCATGGGGCTTTTGCAAATAACCACTTCATGATTTCATGGATTGCCTCCCTTTGACTAGTTCGTTTTTCCCGCTTAATTTGCACTGTGTACAAATATCTCAAAAGTTTTTCAGGACAACTCATCGCAGCGGTTATCTTCCCATGCAGTACAGCAATGACCACTGCCTTCACAAAGTTTTGTTATGACATGGTAAAATATTGTAACTTACCATTGATTGATGAATTTTTATGATAATAAATGTATATTGATATAAAGCTATATAAATGCTATTGTACGTTCCTAATTCATGACCATGATGTAATTAAATATTCATAACTTAAAGCCTCGCATTATATCTGAACGACTCGTTTAATAAATTCAATACAACATGAACACTCATGTTATATCATCTGTATAACATCAAGTACTGAAATAGTGACCCACATTTTTATATTAGCTCTGCTGTGCGATTTCCAATATTAAATTTCACATTATTAACTTTTTTACATATTGTTACAGTTTATACTTTGCTCTGTCAGAAAACCTCAAATACTCATCCCGGTTTTGTTGTTATGACGTCCAAAAGAAAGTTACCCATTTCAAAAATAACATGTCGTCACTGACGTCATTGTAATTATTATGGAAATTAACCATCGTACATATATGTGACATTTATTTTTGCTATGTATCTTTTCATTTACATTTCCGAAGTAGTAATTTATAAAAAAATGTATATAAACAATTGAAACATAATTGAAGTATGTAATTAGTTTATAACACATATTAACCAAAATAACTTCAGCTAAGTAAACCACAGGATCACAAACAGTGTGGATGTCACCGTCTACAAACATTGGTGGACTGGTTATATTTCTAAATGTTTCTATTGTTGGTCACCTAAAGTTGTATTGATATATCTGTCGTTAGACAGCCCATGCGCATGTCCTAGCACACGCACGTACGCCCATGCGTACAATTCGTCAGAAAAGTGAAAAAATAAAACTTCCAAAAATGCAATAAAAACTGAAGGCTGAGGGGGGATATATCAGTTGTTGACACTAGAATTTATGAAGTATGCTAATGACAAAGAAAATGCCATATTAACACTGAAATATAGCATGAAAACGCACTCCTAATATTCAAACATGTCCCCCAAACCCCCACCGGCGGGAGGGAGCCCCCTCCCACACCTATCACCCGTTCGCAGCCTTGCTGCTCGTTTCGCCCCTACGATGGTCACACTTGGCGTACACTTCAAAACCGTCCGGGTACGTCCCTGCAGACATATAGACACTGACGGCTCATATTGTTGCGATCAAATGACAGCAATTATCAACGTGAGTAACGGCCCTTTATTTCAAAATGGAGGCAAAAATAGACACGAGTGATGTCTCATGCTGTCAAAATTGCTGCCATTTTGAAGAGATATAAGTCATGCAGCGAATGTCTGTTATTTTGAAATAAGGGGGAAGTTGCTCTTACTGTAAATTTGCGCCATTTTGAAAGGAGGGAGGTTATTCCTTTTTCGAATGGCGACCAAGTAAGTTTGAGTTATGCCCCCTGTTTATAATATGTTCGCCATTTTCAATGAAAGTAACGTCATTTTATTCAAATTGAGGAAGAGAATTATGCTCCCTGATGTCAAATGTGTGAAAAGTCCATCTCATAATGACAAAATTACACATGAGTGATTTTCAAATGTCTGTCAATTTGAAAACAAGAGCGATCCCTCTTGCTGCGTCTGCTATTTACAAATTAGGGGAAGTTAGTCTTACTGTAAATTTCCGCCAATTTTCAATCAGGGAGAGGCTACTCCTATTACCAATGCTCGCCAAGCACGGTAGAGTTATGTCCCCAGTTATAAATGGTCGCAATTATCAACGAGAGTAACGTCACTTTATTTCAAAATGGTAGCAAAGGTAGACTGGAATGAATTCCCCAGTTTTCAAAATGGCTGCCATTTTGAAAGCAAAAATATCACTCTTGCTGCAAATGACCGAAATTTTGAATTAGGGCGGTCAACCAAGGTAGGGTAATGCCCCCTGTTCATAAAAATGCCGCAGTTATCATTGAGAGTAATGCCCCTATATTTCTATGTTATGGAGGCTAAGATAGACGAAAAGCGATGTCCCCTGTTGTAGTAATGGCCGCCATTTTGAAACGGGAGAGCTCACTCTTACTGGGAATCGCACAAGGACACGAATAAAAGTGACCAACATACACACATTTCAGACATTTGATGAAATTTTGTTTGGGTCTATCGGAACAAAGCTTAAGCACTCATGTTCAATTTTTGTCGTATTTTTTTACATTTCGAGGGGTAGATTACTGAGTGGTTAAAACTAGTGGGTCTACGGAAGCGGCCCGTTCTAGATCGGTTGTCGCGTATCACTTGCCAAACAGTCACATGGGGAAAAATGACCGACAGGATACTCTGTCGGAAGAACAACGTATAAAACGGGGCAATTCTCGTTTACCGAAGTTGGTATATTCGTAACTTGCCATACAGAAGCGTTTTATTTTGCAGGCAAAATTTAAGTTTGAGAATTTCAAAGGTTAGTAAGTCGAATATAGAGTTTACAACGAAGAGTCAATGTCTCCTCTACTAACTTTGAACAATTCAGTCACTAATTGAATGAAATATAAAGCGCAAACATATATAAAGAAAATATTTGCTTCAAACATGCTCTTTTTATGTGAAATATCATTCTTCCTTTTGAAAATAAGATAGGCCACTGTTAAAAATCTGTGTATATAGAGCGGGATAAAGCGTACGTCTGATATGATTGTGTGACGTCAAAAACTGGGTTTCCTGAATGACGCTTTCTTTAGAAGAGGTAGTCTGGTACCCAGCGTACTCTGCCATTACTAGCATGTGCCAGGCCCGATAATGTAATGGCAAGGGCAGGTAATCTAGGCTATAGAAGAGGTTGAAAATCGCACAGTTATAATTTCATCAATTGAACAATTTGAGCATTACGAAATAAACAAACATTAAAACACGACATAACACGAATGGTTCTGACGTGCGTATACATAAAATTAAACAAACATTTAATTACCTTCATTAATAACAGAATAACAACATTTAGTTTTGCGATCGTAGTAAATTTAACGTGAATACACACTTAATGACAAAATGTAATGAATATACTATTTAATGATAAATAAGTGACTTGATTGATTAATTTCAATTTCAACTTCATTTCCATGCAATGTTCGTACGTCATTAAACAATTCTCCAATACGGTATTTGCTTGAAGTGGATTTATTTTACTGCGTGGGCACTGTGTCATATATACTGCCATCCAAAGTTTCTTCACACATGAATATTTTGAATTGCATTACTTTTTCATGCAGAATTTCAAAAAAGTCATGTATGACCATGAAGTAAAATTATTCATCCCACTTCTGTGATGGATAGTTAAGAATTAACCATTTGCACATCTCAGCATCAGCATCAATCGGCCATCATCCGAAACCAACATTTGTATGTGTAAGTGATTTGACACAAACATAAAGACAATTTGTTTCAGTACAAATTTATAAATTCTTCAACAGAAAATTATTGCTGTGTCAAAATGCATTTTTCAATGTATTGCATGTGACACAAATATGAAATACATTAACTGCAATGGGAATTCCATAGTGTGCAGAAACTTTTGGAGGGCAGTGTATATGTAATGCAAACGCGCGAGCATCCTTGAACCGAGGCGAGGTTAGATTAGAATAACGTGACAATTTACAACCACATTAATTAAGTCATTATTTAATCAACACATTCTCTGAATCATAAATCGAAAAATGTACTGTATGACAGCTATTAAGCATTTGAAGACGTGGGTTGACTGAATGCGTTAGACGATGAATTTGCAAGATTTCAACTCTGTGGGTCCGTTGGTGACTTGGCCAGCCCATTACTCCATTATTAGGTATTGCATGGCGACCCTGCACGTTGGAAGACGACTTTCATACGTTGCACTGATGACTGCCCAATACAGGTCACATTCAAGTGACCTTTGAGTAGCCAATCAAATCATCGCCTGCAAAATGCTGTGGTAAAGAGTTATGAATATTCGTCGGCTTCGTAAATTCTATTTAATTGAAAAGATTAAATGAAGTAACAGTCTTAGCGATAAAGCAAACAAATATCAGAATGGAATGCATAGGACAAAATACTACAATAATTTCAGATTGTAAATTTTGCGTTCTTAACGTTCCTTGTGGCTGTAGAATTACTACAGAAAGAAATATTACGGACAGACATTTTTCCAAATGTGAATTAAAATCAAATTTCACAGTGGAGGTGGTGCATCCGATTAATATGCAATATTTGAGGTATTTTTTCAATGACTCAGTCTTAAATGAATTGATTGAAAATTCTACTCAAGTTCATCCTACTGATATTAAATAACCTCAATATCAGATGTTTGAACATAAATCCAGGGCAATCCAAGAAAAACTAAACGTGTCGAGATTTCATTGAAACATTTAGCGGAAAAAGCTAAAACAAATTCTAAGGTGTATACTAACTTGACCGAATCAATGGTAGACCATAACAACTTTGGTGTAAACTCTAGTATTTACAACATAGTTACCATATGTGGAGTAATTATAACAATCCTTAATTCCATATGTCTGATATGGCTGTATCGAAAAACAAGTGTAATTTTGTTAGCTTCCACACTGTTTAGACAAGTACACACATTGGAATTGAATTACAGAATAACAACGACCCAAAGTCCATATGAGTCGTTCTTAACGAATTTGAAATTTGATTTAGAATATGATCACATCATTTTGGGTATCGCAATTTTGCATTTGATAATTATAATTTGCATTTACGACTTTAAGCAAACAAAATCGTGCTATCTAAATGTTCATGTATCAAATGGAACCCAATGTTTAGACGTGCACATTCTGTCAATACCCTCATGTCCTATAGAATGGGACATTATGGCCAACCACAATCAATTACTCCAATCAATGGAAGGAACCTTGCGTCCTAAAATAAATTTGAACTCGGCACAAATAAAAATCAGGAACAAGTTAACCAATGTGAATCTAACAGTCCCAAGTTTTATAAAGTTAAGTTTACTTACAAGTTACAGATTAAAAAGGTTGTTATTTACATCTTACTTCACGCGGATAGAAATAGTACATTTCGGGATAAAAGTTCCAATAAATACAGAAACAATACCTACAAGCAGATCAATATTGCCAACAATGCACGAAACTAACATTCTTTTCGATAATTAACAATAGAGGACAAGTATTGACACCAGTACTAGTAATGAAATAAATGAGAGAGGGAGAGAGAGAGGGAGGGAGAGAGGGGGAGGCTGAGAGGGAGAGAGAGGGAGAAAAAAAAAGTATGTGTTATTTTGACAAATTGTTGTAATTATGCTGTAGTGTATATAATGTTGTTTTGTTACATGAATTATATTTACATTGTTGTATTTATTTTGACAAAATGTTGTAATTATGCTGTAGCTTATATAATGTTGTTTTGTTACATGAATTATATTTACATTGTTGTATTTATTTTGACAAATTGTTGTAATTATGCTGTAGTTTATATAATGTTGTTTTGTTACATGAATTATATTTACATTGTTGTATTTATTTTGACAAATTGTTGTAATTATGCTGTAGTTTATATAATGTTGTTTTGTTATATAAATTATATTTACATTGTTGTATTTATTTTGACAAATTGTTGTAATTATGCTGCAGTTTATGTAATGCTGTTTTATTATATAATTTATATTTAAATTGTTATTGGCGCCGCCCATGAGGGCGGGGCCTTTAATGGAATCACGAATGTTTTGAGACTATGGTAGGAGCATCTATTTATAACTGAATCTATTTTTTTATTAAGGGTTGAACTTCAGTAAATATTACACGTTACTTTTTGTATTTTTATGATTTAGAAATTAAATATTGTTAATGCATTTGTATTGTCGAATAAATGTCTTTTACAAAGTTAAAACGATATGTTTATGATAAATACTTGCTGATCCCCGAAAATAGGACGATTCTACATAAACAGCATGTGTGTTAGGTGTCCAAGATAAAATAATAAAAAATTAATTATAAAATTCTTCATTTTCACATTACTTAAATCAATATTAACACAGTGGTACTTGTAACGTGGATATTTATGCAAGTTATGGTGTTTAAAAGGAAATACACGCCACTGATAGTAGGAAAATGGACTATTCCAAAAGATTTTCCGCCATTACGCTATTCCAAAACATTGTGCACCAGTTTTGCGTCGCCCTTAGATGCTTTGCATCAATGCATTTCTTGTAATTATATGTAAAGCGGATGCAAAAGTATATTTTGCATCCGGGCGGTAAAAATGTATACGTTGTGTAAATATACATTGCAAGATTATTGTTATTGGGATGTACTATAGTGAAGGAGTAGTTTGTATATTGACAATTTTTTTATTATTATTATATTAAATGAGTAGTGTACTTTTATGGATGTGATTTTTATAGAAGTGAATATATATATATACTGTCATCCAACCATTGCTGAATTTATTAAGTTAATGTTTTTTTTTTATTCTTATCAAGTAATTTTAATCAATAGTTTTTCACCATGTAGATTTTATAAATAGATAGTTTGTTGTTTTGAAAAAAGAAATGATTTACATTTAATTAATTAAAAAGGGGATTTTTTAACCATTTAAGTGGGGGGGGGGGAGATGTAACCTCTTACATCGCTCTAACATTCGGTCAATTACCTATTATTTCTGCTATACCAGACTAATTACAGGTATAACTGACCACGCGTAAACAACGTGTACCATCACATAGTTTATACATTCTTTTCTCACTTACTATAACCTATGACTAAGAGTAATTACAAGTACTGATTCCAAGATTGTCTAAACAAATAAGGATACATGATTAGTCTTAGTAAAACGTCAGAAGTACATGATAAAAAGTCAGGATCATGTGATATATTATGATTGGTCAAGAACCTAAAAATGTATAATCATATAGCGCCAGCAAGCCGCTTCAGATTCAGTCTTTTCCTGCCAGGCTCCTGAGAGTCTTTCCTGACAGTCTTTTACTGAATTATAGAACTTGGAAATCATCTAACGGAATCACTCTCAGTATTCAATTGGATTTTATTTGACACTTCTAACTGTTATCAATACGGATTAAATAAAGTAATGAAATAATCAGAGATTTTGTGATAATTTTTATTATTTAAAATATCACCCAACTAGTGATCTCGGTACAAGACAGTATACTTGTATATCACAACCAAGTCAGCTAGCAAGACTACTCTGGCGACTTCTGGTCAAGGTGATATCTAAGCAGGGTGATATCTGGTGGAGAATCCAAATTTCATTTCGATTATAATATCAACGAATATGGACAAGGTATGTCGAATTATTACTTAAGAAGTAACAAAGCGCCTTCCACATCTACGCCGAGAAATTTGCAAGAACTTTTAAACGATACACGCAAACGAACTCAAGAGCTTCGTGATAAATTTTATTCGACATACCAAGCCAATCCGACATCAGACGAAATACCGCCGACTAACCCGCCGAACTACGAAGACACCCAGACCAATACATCCATCCAGGCAGCAACAAGCGAACAACCAATTCCAGAGGATCCGTTACCACACAATAAATCTCCAGATGATCAACTCAACTTTTCGTGGGGAGAATATAGTGATAAAAACAACTAACTCTAAAGCTCACGTTTATCCATCCTTGAATGCAGATTTAGAAGGAACAAGTGACCCATTTTCCGGCGAAACTCGACAAGTGTGTAGAGATATAAACTTTCAACCCAAAGTGCAACAAACAGCGCCGATAACTTCGCCTACTCAAGACACGGACAGGACTCTAGACTTCATTACGGGTAAGATGGCAACTACCATATTCTTTCTCGTTTTCCTGACGCTGGGTTCCGTCACAGATTCACAGGAAGTTTTAAGACTAAACCAAGGGATTCAATTTGCTAATCCAAAGGACATATATTTCTGTGTTAATGAATGGACGCATACTATGAAATTTCAGTTACCACAGAGATTTAGTTTAAACGAGGGTGTAACCTTATGTCGAGAAAAAAGCACTCACTAACGGGTTGTCCGATATCAGTTGAGATTAATGCACTTATAAAACACTTAGAAGGTGACACACAATTAATAGTTAAAATACTTGAGGGAATTATTCCGCATTTAAAATTTGAACAACAGTCCAAAAGAGATTGACCGATTTTGGGGTTCATAGGGGACTTAGGGTCTACATTGTTCGGCTTGGCCACCACATCGCAATTGAACGTATTACGTGGTCACATAAATAAACTTACAAAAGGGTATAATGATATGGCACATGTATTTAGCCAGTCTGAGGAAGGATTGTCAAGTTTTATGAGTCATTTTAATGAAGAATTGGATGCTTTTGATAAATTTGTATCAATTGAGCAAGATATAACTAAAACAATATTAGAGGAATTAAGGAGAAATAATAACATACATGAAGCTACGGAAAGAATTATATTGCAGTATACCGAAAAGTTTGCTACAGTGCGCGCACACTTTAACAATTTGTTAAGAGGAATTCAAATGCTGACTTCAGGCAACTGTCATCTTTTATCGTACCAGCTGAAAGATTGCAAGGTGTTTTGGATAATATTTATCCAACATATTGTCCAGAGATTTTGAATCCTATCAGTTGATTTTGAGAGATGCGGCATTTTATTTTCAAAATCCAAAATTTATTTACGGGCGGCATAAAAATACCATTTATATTAGCATAAACATGCCTATAGTACGTAAAGGGGAGGTTAAGATTTATGAAATTAACCATTTCCCAATTCCTTTAAACAATGATTTTAACAATACAGATGCAAGTATGCTTGTTCAAAATTCCGGCCGGTATTTTCTAATGAACAATCAAGATCAATCATTTGCAGTCGCAGACGATTATTCTTTGAAGGCGTTAATTATGCAAATTTTATGTTGTGCAATCGAGATATAACATTTAACGCGAAACAAACGGATAGTTGTCTCCTAGAATTGTTCAAATATGAGAATATTACTAGGGTTAATAAGTTATGCAAAGGGGGAGAAAGAGGGAGAGAGGGGGAGGGGAGAGAGAGAGAGGGGGAGGGGGGAGAGAGAGAGAATGTTAATGTTGTATGTTTTCGTGTTTTTCTTATATTTAGAGATGTGTCAGAAGGAGAAGCAACAGCAGCAGCTTGAAGTACCACTCTCAGCACCAGTCCGTAGAGCAGCAGCGTTGACCGGTGAATCATACGGATTTTAATCCGATTGATTTGATATGGGCGAATGTGACTTGAACGCAGTTTCGGATCGAAATGTCACGTTCAATGTGAAAGACATAATAAAACTGACGAAAGCAGCAATTGAAAATGTCACAGCAGAGGACTGGAAAAAGTGTTGTCTGCTCGTCAAGAAAATCGAAAAAATACTGGACTGAGGAAATTATCATCGACAAAGAAATGGAACGATTGGAGATTGAAGTCACACCAAGTGACTCAGCAACAGACACTGCCTCTGATACGGACGACTGGACCTCTGCAACCGACATAGAAGATGAGTGCAATGATTGCAACTAGTTATTCTTTGTTAATGTATTCTATATTTACATGTTAATATACTGTTATGATATACATTGTATTATGCTTGAAATCATTTGTGCGATTGTACAAAATTATATAATAAAATGTAAAAACAAGCAAATTGAAAAAGGAAAACAGAAAAGAAACACAAAAACAACAACAGCAAAACATAAAAATGACAGCAAAATATTAATTACACATAAAATAAAAATGTTAAGTCCCACAAAAAATGTACCTTCGAACTCGTAATATTCATGATCAAAATGAAGTGTTGGTAGCTTGCTCTCTACCACTACGCCACGGCGCATTATGGAATATAGCTTGAGTATAACTCTTTACTTAGAATACTGATTTAAAATTTGCAATGATAATGCTTACAATCTGAACACCCTATTATCGATCGAACCAAATTTTCCCGCGTTTCACCTTATCTCGGGCGGACTTTTATTTTTTTATTTTTTGTAGTACTCTATCGACTTTCACAAAGAAAATACCTATTTATCGTCGTGGTTGATCACACGTGACAGTGAGTACAATTTTCAACTTTTGGCACGAGGATCACGTGTACTATGTAGTAAGCGGTAAATTTCATTTCAATGCAATTGTAGGTCCAACACGAAATACAGAAAAGATGGCGAGAATGACCACTGAAGAACGCGCCAGGTCCGTCGGTATGATTGAAGCTGGTACTCCGATTAGACAGGTATGACTAACTGTATAGATTAATTAATCAATTCAAATAGAATTTGAAAAACAATAATAAAAAATGTATAATTTTCAACTTTTGGCACGAGGATCACGTGTACTATGTAGTAAGCGGTAAATTTCATTTCAATGCAATTGTAGGTCCAACACGAAATACAGAAAAGATGGCGAGAATGACCACTGAAGAAAGCGCCAGGTCCGTCGGTATGATTGAAGCTGGTACTCCGATTAGACAGGTATGACTAACTGTATTGATTAATTAATCAATTCAAATAGAATTTGAAAAACAATAATAAAAATGTATAATTTGTGTATTACTGACAACTTTTTATTAATATTTCAGGATGCCCTTCTGTTCAATAGGCGCAAATATGTAGATTTGTTTCTGTTTTTATATTTCGACAACCACCAAGTGGGTGTTTAGAAAGGTTGTTCAGTGTATACGTAGGCCTATGTATGATGCATGTACAACGATGAGCCTTTTATACATAAATAAAATACATTTGTATGTAGGTGTGTCACTCAATGAATAATGCTGCGCAAATACGTCAAATTAATAGTACAACAATAAATACTCAAATGAAATTAATTACTTAAAATGTTCTATGATCATTATTGCGTCAGTGTTTGTAGACAGTTATTCGAGGATTTTTACACAATTAAGATAATTTTTACGAACATCGCGCAATGCGCTTCTTGGAATAAATAAATAGATAATTATGCATGACAAATCACTCATTTAATAACAATTGTACTTTTAATTATATTTTGAACGAGTCATTGTAGGCCTAATCAGATTTTTGGGATAGGTGCGTAAGCGTGCATTCAACGTCAATACCGAATTCCAACAAACTGTTTCACGCATTTGCAAAAATCAACTTTTTTTATTTAAATAAACGTATTTCCAAATAATTTCTTAGTGATCAAAGTATTAATTAACATTTATTGATGAGTTTTTGTTAATTATCACATTATAGTCTTAAAGATGAAATAGACGAGACGAACATAACGAATAAATATATACTTATGTTTATTTCGTTTGTTTGTTTCATCAGGTTTAACACCGTTTCTCAACGATATTTCAGTTATATACGGCGGCCGGTTCACCTAACCAGTTTTTCCTGGACTGAATTCTTACCAGTACTAACTTACCCTTCCACAAGGAGCCGGCAACTTCTCCACATGTGGAGGAAAATCGACATTTTTGTCAAATTTACTTATGTTTGTTAATTATTGATCATTAAATGTTTATTTTATTACAGAAATTACAAAATGAATCTACAATGTAATTGATGTAAAATAAGGTAACTAACAGCATTGTTAGTAAACGCTAAAATACAACACAATAAATCAACTAGCATGTCTATGTCAGGTTTAGAAGTGTTTGAGTACAAACTACTAAATTTCAAAATAGATTTTTTTGGCACTGAATGACAATGAGATTTTATTAGCAACGAAGAAAACGAATGAAAGATATTTCATCAGGTGTTTTTGATATATTGACACGCACAAATAGAGAGTTCGTATCAATAAATAAAAAAGCACCATTGATGTCTCGATCTTTAATCTGACGTTACGATACGAACGGTAAATTATACACGAAATGTGCAACGGGACACATGTTTGTTTAGATATTTCTCAATAAATCTAGTTGTTTATACCATGCGGCTTAATAGTATAATGAATGTACTATTATATGAACAATCACCTCAATGTATATATGAAGGATAAAAAAAAATAGAGCATTGAATGAAAGAATTCGGCGACTCGACTAGTCTGAAGACGTCTCTTAATAAATGGAACGTACTTGTAATCACCAAACATCCCATCCCTACAAATTCAAACACACACAATATACACTGAACATCCAGACTCACCATACCCATTCTCCGCTAACCGCTCCACACTACTTCAATATACAACAAAACAGTTCCCAGCTAACCGCTCCACACTCCTTCAATATACAACAAAACAGTTCCCAGCTAACCGCTCCACACTCCTTCAATATACAACACAACAGTTCCCCGCTAACCGCCCCACACTCCTTCAATATACAACACAACAGTTCCCAGCTAACCGCTCCACACTCCTTCAATATACAACAAAACAGTTCCCAGCTAACCGCTCCACACTTCTTCAATATACAACAAAACAGTTCCCAGCTAACCGCTCCACACTACTTCAATATACAACAAAACAGTTCCCAGCTAACCGCTCCACACTCCTTCAATATACAACAAAACAGTTCCCAACTAACCGCTCCACACTCCTTCAATATACAACAAAACAGTTCCCAGATAGCCGCTCCACACTACTTCAATATACAACAAAACAGTTCCCAGCTAACCGCTCCACACTACTTCAATATGCAACACAACAGTTCCCCGCTTAACGCCCCACACTCCTCTAATATACAACACAACAGTTCCCCGCTTAACGCCCCACACTCCTCTAATATACAACACAACAGTTCCCCGCTAAACGCCCCACACTCCTCCAATATACAACACAACAGTTCCCCGCTAAACGCCCCACACTCCTCCAATATACAACACAACAGTTCCCCGCACACCGCTCCACACTCCTCCAATATACAACACAACAGTTCCCCGCTAACCACTCCACACTCCTCCAATATACAACACAACAGTTCCCCGCTAACCACTCCACACTCCTCCAATATACAACACAACTGTTCCCCGCTAAACGCCCCACACTCCTCTAATATACAACACAACAGTTCCCCGCTAAACGCCCCACACTCCTCCAATATACAACACAACAGTTCCCCGCTAACCACTCCACACTCCTCCAATATACAACACAACAGTTCCCCGCTAACCACTCCACACTCCTCCAATATACAACACAACAGTTCCCCGCTAAACGCCCCACACTCCTCTAATATACAACACAACAGTTCCCCGCTAAACGCCCCACACTCCTCCAATATACAACACAACAGTTCCCCGCTAACCGCTCCACACTCCTCCAATATACAACACAACAGTTCCCCGCTAACCACTCCACACTCCTCCAATATACAACACAACAGTTCCCCGCTAACCACTCCACACTCCTCCAATATACAACACAACTGTTCCCCGCTAACCACTCCACACTCCTCCAATATACAACACAACAGTTCCCCGCTAACCACTCCACACTCCTCCAATATACAACACAACTGTTCCCCGCTAAACGCCCCACACTCCTCCAGTATACAACACAACAGTTCCCCGCTAACCACTCCACACTCCTCCAATATACAACACAACAGTTCCCCGCTAACCACTCCACACTCCTCCAATATACAACACAACTGTTCCCCGCTAAACGCCCCACACTCCTCCAGTATACAACACAACAGTTCCCTCTGCTAATCGCTCCACACTCCTCAAATATACAACACTACAGTTCCCCGCTGAACGCTCCACACTCCTCCAGTATACAACACAACAGTTCCCTCTGCTAATCGCTCCACACTCCTCCAAGATACACTACAACACTTTCCTGCTAAACGCTCCACACTCCTCCAATTTACAACACTACAGTTTCCAGCTAACCGATTTCCGCGCCACACACCTTAAATATACAACACAACACGTGTCATTAACGCTCCACACTCATTCAATATTCAACACAAGACTTCTCCACTAAACGTCCCATACTCCATTAATATACAACACAAAACTGTTCCGCTAAACGCTCCACACTCGGTCAATGTACAACTGAAGTCGTTCGTGTACAACACAAAACACTCCATCCCTGTACAACAACACACTTCTTCCCCGCGTAACACAACAAACTCCTTCCATTTACCATACAACACTTTCCTGTATAACACAAAGCACTACATCTGATCACAATGCAACCTTGTACACATTACATCTGTTCACAATGCAACCTTGTACACACAATTAATTGCCCGAACAAAATACACATTCTATGTACAATACCATATTTCCCATCTGTGCTCTAAAAAACAATTGCTTCTCTGTCCAACAAAACACACACAATCCCTGCAAAGCACAACACATCAATCTCTGTTCAACACAACATGTCATACCCAAGCTAAACACAACACACACACTCATGTGCACAGCACAATGTACAACACACGACATAACATAATGTACAACACAGAACACATCACAAGGTACAAAACAGAGCACACCACAAGGTACAACACAGAGCACAATACAAGGTACAACACAGAGCACACCACAAGGTACAACACAGAGCACAATACAAGGTACAACACAGAGCACACCACAAGGTACAACACAGAGCACAACACAAGGTACAACACAGACCACAACACAAGGTACAACACAGACCACAGCACAAGGTACAACACAGAGCACAACACAAGGTACAACACAGACCACAACACAAGGTACAACACAGAGCACAACACAAGGTACAACACAGACCACACCACAAGGTACAACACAGAGCACAACACAAGGTACAACACAGAGCACAACACAAGGTACAACACAGAGCACAACACAAGGTACAACACAGAGCACAACACAAGGTACAGCACAGAGCACAATACAAGGTACAACACAGAGCACAACACAAGGTACAACACAGAGCACAACACAAGGTACAACACAGACCACACCACAAGGTACAACACAGAGCACAACACAAGGTACAACACAGACCACAACACAAGGTACAACACAGACCACAACACAAGGTACAACACAGACCACAGCACAAGGTACAACATAGACCACAACACAAGGTACAACACAGACCACAACACAAGGTACAATACAGACAACAACACAAGGTACAATACAGACCACAACACAAGGTACAGCACAGACCACAACACAAGGTACAATACAGACAACAACACAAGGTACAACACAGACCACAACACAAGGTACAGCACAGACCACAACACAAGGTACAGCACAGACCACAACACAAGGTACAACACAGACCACAACACAAGGTACAACACAGACCACAACACAAGGTACAATACATACCACAACACAAGGTACAGCACAGACCACAACACAAGGTACAACACAGACCACAACACAAGGTACAACACAGACCACAACACAAGGTACAACAGAGACCACAACACAAGGTACAACACAGACCACAACACAAGGTACAATACAGACCACAACACAATGTACAATACAGACCACAACACAAGGTACAGCACAGACCACAACACAAGGTACAATACAGACAACAACACAAGGTACAACACAGACCACAACACAAGGTACAATACAGACCACAACAAAAGGTACAATACAGACCACAACACAAGGTACAATACAGACCAGAACACAAGGTACAACACAGACCACAACACAAGGTACAATACAGACCACAACACAAGGTACAATACAGACCACAACACAAGGTACAACACAGACCACAACACAAGGTACAATACAGACCACAACACAAGGTACAACACAGACCACAACACAAGGTACAATACAGACCACAACACAAGGTACAATACAGACCACAACACAAGGTACAACACAGACCACAACACAAGGTACAACACAGACCACAACACAAGGTACAATACAGACAACAACACAAGGTACAACACAGACCACAACACAAGGTACAATACAGACCACAACACAAGGTACAATACAGACCACAACACAAGGTACAATACAGACCACAACACAATTTACAACACATACCACAACACAAGGTACAGCACAGACCACAACACAAGGTACAATACAGACCACAACACAAGGTACAGCACAGACCACAACACAAGGTACAATACAGACCACAACACAAGGGGTACAACACCGAGCACAAATTATGGTACAACTCATAGCATAGCACATAGTATAACACCTAGTATTACAGCCTGACACATCACAGTTCAAAATATAACAATGCACGTCAGCACGGCACAAACCAAGTCAGCAGTCTGAAGTATGTGTCGCAACACCACGAAATAAAGCTCGAACGCGAACAAGTTAGCACCTGGATTCATACAAAAACTAGCTCAATATTTGAATAACTTCTTCTAATGGAATTATTCATCTTACGTGCGTTTTAGTTTGTTCTTAAGTAATGTATCGAATGATCACTGATAAATTTTGAGAAGTATATGATTGTTGAAGGTAGACCATGTGACCACTCTGTATGTATCACATTCATGTCTCGTATTATCCCCGAGGCAATCTTGTTCATTCGGAGAGAATGATCGTTTCTGCACGTTATTTACTGTCCCTGATGCATCATTTCTGTTTTCACTAACATATGAAATCTGTCTTACTGACTATACCAAACTGTTAGGAGTTACCTACAACGTAAACATCATTTCGGACTTAAAAATCGAGACATTACAAAGAAACTAAGTACATTATACACATAAGCTGGAATGGATTAATGGGGCTAACGTGAACTTTTGGGATAATATTTCGCATTTATAATTTCGGATTAACATAAATACGTTACCATAGGACCTAAATATAGACTGGAACCGAGTGACGGACATTCTTGACAACTGGGAGCTACTGAAATACGGCTAAATAAATTAACGGAATGATAAAAAGGTATTTTACACACCTATTTATACTTTTTTTGACGGAAACATATTTTGCTTTCCGTACAAAGTTATAATTCAACAACTACCTACTAAGTAATATAGCAAAAATAAGATAGGAACCTGTCGCAATATTTACAACAGAAATATTGACAGTTCCTTCGTTATATTCAAATTGACATACCTGATAAATTGCTTGCCGCGGCAGTTTTACTTATTTTATTTAAATTATTTGTACATATTATTATTATTACATGCTAGACCTCCTATGATGATTAGCATGCAACAGTCGATGTCAATCAAAAAGATATTGTGTGTTTGTGTCTTCATTCAGTGTCTGCCTATAGATGATATAAAAACCTCCCGCGGGTGTATATCATTAATACATTAAGGCGATAGCCTTGTCATGCGTTTTGACAAGTTTATCAATATACACTTTTATAGATTGACTCTATACACCGTTTAGTAAATTTGTACATGTAGAATGACTTTTGATAATATTTTACATTCCGGTAAATGCACACAAAATTCTGTCAAAAATATTTTGTATTTTTTTAAAAGAAAGAAAATATCCTTCCTTTTGCTATCAAGTTTTTTCAAAATTATATCAATAAAAGTCTAAAAACCTAGATTTTCCGTACTCACTCCTTATTTCTGTTGTTGTTTTTATTGGAATAAAAACTTAATTTTATGGTTTTTTTTATAAAAAATCGATAGCATTAGGTATATTTGAATATTATCTTTGTATACATGTGTTTCTTTTGCAAAATTAACGCTTGTGCAATTAGCCTGATTTTTACCGGGCAACATGTACAATTTGACAGTACCAACAGCTCAAATAACTTCATTATTTTTCAACAATTGTACACAACTATAGCAGTATTAGTTGAAGGACTGTATAACGATAAAACAGCGTACATTTCATCTTGCTATATTATGTAGTTTATTTATTAAGTATTATTGCTAAAACGTCTTAATGTATCAAATATTGAAGTTATATCTAAGGTCATTCACTGAACCAAGGCCAACCACGAAAGAAAACGTTACAAGTCGATTAGATGCGCGTAACCGCTAATACACATAAGAGAAAATGTTTTTTGAATTATTATCAGATTTAGAAGTTTATGCCCCCACATAACACCTGTAAACTGCTTATGCAATCAAAGCGCATCAGTTAAAACGAATACATCAGCATGACGGGCAATTTCCTTCTGTTTACTTCTATAAATTTCCACAATTCGTGAAACATTACTTGTTGAATATAATTTAGCATAAACGTAGTGTTTAAAAGTTCGTTAAACTTTGTTAAAACACCATTACTATCCTGAAGATGCATTTTGTTTGGATGTTATTTGATCAAACGTATCCCAACAGACATACTTTTTGACAGTGATGTACGGTTATTGTGCAATTGATTTTAAATTTAAAATTTTGATTATAAAATATTATTGATGGCATTAATGGCAAATAAAGCATTCCAAACATTGACAATTTTACGTGACACAATGCACTTTTCTATAATTAATCTTGCCAAAACGGAAAAGGAATTTTGATCGACGCTGAATTACAAAATAAGCACCACCTTAATGTTGCGTACTAGATTTGACATTGATAAGTACGTGGGAAAGCAGTTCTCATTATGATTGAGCTACGGAGTCCTGTAAGGGCCGTCGCTATCTCGCCACTCGCCTTTTTAATTGACCATGAAAAATGCGCCGAAGTAAATTGTTTTATCGATTTTCATATGAAAGCGCAGAAGTTTTGGTAAAGAAAGTACTACACATTTGAAAGAAAAAATATGCGAGAATGTAACAAACGAATCTCGTTTTTGTTTCTAAACCAAGGGGCGAGACAGGACAACAGGATTCCGTATTGGGCTGAAATAACGAAACGTAATACATATAAATGTGGTCAGAGAATCATATACAGTTAGTGGAAAACATTTTTGTAATTGATTGTTTTAGTAAAGTAAAGTGATTAGTTATTGTAGTGTCACCCCTTCTAAAAACCCAGACATTTCTGGCTTATAAGACACCTACTTTCTGAGTACATTTACACCCCGATTGCTATCCTTCTATGCCAGGCACCATGTAGGTAGGCACATGGTAACCATTATTTAACTAGCTGGTGGCTCACCATTTTATATAATGAACTTGGAATGAAACAAGATATAATCAAATAGTCGCAACCAATAAGGAATTATTAACTCGGTAAAATGCCTCGCTACACAGATCCAAGGGAAACAGCAACCTACGTAACATCCGGAGGACATCTATGGGAATGGGAAGTAATGAATTGTTAAGCCTCGCTTATGTTTATTTCATTTCGTGTGTCGCGAGTTGTCTGAACCAAAGTCATACACAAATTAAAAAAGTATATATATAAAATATATAAAAAAATAATTATATGAACATGACTTAAATAAATCAATGTAAATTGTGAAATATGTGTAATAGTATTAAGATTTATAAGCATATTAAGTGTACCAATTACATGGTTCTTAGATTAATTAATTGTGACGTCATACATTTAAGTGATTTGAAAGGTTTTTCAATTTTTCAAAGTTATTTCTGATATATTGCCTCTGTTTTAAGAATAACAATTTGTTTCAATGATATTTAAGGCAGCATTGCGATGAAGTGCGATATGCAGATTACATGAACTTAAACATGCATTAAATTGATTATCATGAACCTCCTTTGTCAGCATCTAAACACGTTGACATATTCTTATATTGCCAAGTTATTAATCGTTCGTCTTGTAGTCAAGATAATGTGTTCTGTGAAATCCGGAACCTAAAAGGTAACCTTATTTACTATGTTGCGAAATGCTTCCCCGACAATGCATAATTTCTTTACTTTTGTAAAACAAAATAATGGTGTTAATTACGATATTGCTGTTACCACGGGACAATTATTCGACCTTGTTCGATGGAGATTGCAGAACGTGTCCCCCAAACGAAAACTCCCATGGTCAGCAGAATTCCAATAGAAAATGTAGGCCTACTGTTTTATTGTTTCTCGATTGGTTAACGTAAAAATAAGAAATAAAAATAGTATATACAGGTAGATGCAATATTAAGTTTGTTAACAAGAGCGCGTGACAATAAGTACTGGTGAACTATATTGAAACAGACTATACTGTCTATCACTAATCGCAGTTCTTTTTATCAAATATCCTACGTAGTTACGCACGTACGCCAATGCGTAAAAGTGAAAAAATAGAAGTTCCAAAAATGCAAAAAAAACTGAAAACAAAATATTGGGGGAGGTCCCCTTCCGCACCTACCCCCAGTCGCAGCGTTGCTGTGCTTTTCGCACCTACGATGCTCACACTTGACGTACACTTTAAAATTGTCCATGTACGCCTCTGGTCGGAATTAATGTAGTATAGCGTAATTGAGAGACTGGCAATCGTAACATCTCGGCAATTTTTTATGTTGCTCAACAAATCTTAACCTTCAGATTGCAACAAATCTGCTAGCTTCAGGTTGCGCCGACCATCTCTTTTAAAGACATTTCTTGTTTAAATATATATCTTGTTTGTGTAGTTTTGTTTTTCAACGTTTAGTAAAAGCAGCATGGCTTTGGTCACTTAATATTCCTCAATGTGACAAGACCCACCCGGTTATCTGAGTTGTAAGAACACTGGGCTGTCACCCGTGAGGTGCGGGTTCGATGCCCGGGCAGAGCAGCTCATGTCCTTCTGTGACATTTGCCAACGCTTATTTTCTTCTCCGTCTATAAATATTTCAAGGGACACTGGTTAGGTCAACAAACAACCTTGCATAACCGAATACAATGTTCAAAATGACGTTAAAGGCCATTCATTGCGCCTCTGTTCACTAACGTATGTATCCTTTAACCTCATCAAGTGCCTTATGTTTTATGGATTGTTGTTTTCCCGGAGGTCTGTGTGGGGAGGCATTGTCTTCGTATGTGGCGTTCCCTGTAGCAACTTATTCCTTCTATTTTAAATCCAATAAAAAGCTATCCGGACAAAAAACGTTCATTCATTTACCGATGCAACACCCATACGTATCATTTTTAGACCAACCACAATATCTTACCTCACTCAAACACATTACTACCATAATTGTGTCTCTTCAACTTGACAGTTTCCTTGTAAAAACATTCGTACTATTTGAAACAAGACATGCGTCATTTATGATTGACAGTCGTCCAAAATGCAACGCCATTATATTTTTGTTGTCTTTGATCGAACATTATGACTGCACATGAATTTTTAAACCCTTCGCCTTTAATCATATCAATCAAAATGCGTCATACAATAGATTGTCTGTGATTGTTAATGTGTATATCAAACATTTTATTGCATATTGTAATAACTTATTGATAACGAATCTGAAGCATGTTTATGTCTCGTAATGTTGTGCATTAAACTTTATTTATTTTTATGTTTATGGTTATCTGAAAACAACATAATATTATCATCGAATATAAACACCAACGTTGTATTTCCTTGTCGATTGTTGATGTACAACACATTTCGTCTCTCGTACATCGCAGAACAAGTATAAACAGTTTACGAATATGTAATGTAACTCAATTAGGATTTAATGACAAACATATTTTCAAGTGATTTGTACCCAATTAAACAGAGTTGAGAGTTAATTTATATATCATGTGAATAATGAATGATTTTTTAAAAAATCTGATATTTTCAAATTTTGTTTGAGATTATCACTAAGACAACGGGAAAACGTTAACCAGATATTTGTTTTACTTTACGTCTGTAGCACTGTATTTTTGTTCTAATGTTTGCTTGCCCCGTTAGCTCTGTTGGTGAGGCGATGGGCCGCCATGTTTATAATGGCGTTAAACCCAGTACTAGAACTACAGAATACAAACTGGACTGTGTATCGTTAGTTCGTTGCCGTGCAATCTTAAAATACATGTATACGATGAATCACATACTAACATTGTTTGTTAATAATACAATAATCATACAAATGTGTTGTATTTTCATGTTATCAGCCATACGAATTAATTGATAACGTTTTGGAATTATGTTAACATGCTATTGTATGTAAGACGTCGTCCTGCACACTTTGTTTTCCAACACCTAAGTTAGAAACTATGCAAAAATAAAACAAAATACAAAATGTATCAGTAAAATATATATCAGATAAGATGGGGAGATGTCTCATTTTTCATTGATATTAAATGTGATAGTTGTACATTTTAATGCGCATTGTGTTTATGAAACTATATGTAATTTTGGATCCAGAGAGCAACGATACATATGTAATCTACCGGATTTATCAACATATATTAATGTTTTACATGCTGCGTTTTACCTTCATCTCGTTTTGCATTATCAATGTTAAATTGTAATATTAATGAACGCTTACACAACAACACCTGTGTTAGTGACGCTTGTTTTGACGTCGACAACTTCCCAATGTAATTTAGACGTCACAAACTAAGCGCTTTCTCTGAAGCGACTTTGATTGCTTAATTTGGATTAATAGAATTAAACGAACATAAAAAGGTTGATATGTGTTATAAAATCGGTTCTTTCCATTTGAAAAACAGAAGATTTTTACGAATTAATGTATATTTGAGTAAAGCATTATTGGTGATACGTCATTTTGTGGTCTAGATTGTATTTTGTTCTTAACATTTGTTCACAAAGTTTGAATTTGGTTAAAAGGATGATAATGCTGTGTACACTGGCTTTATTTCACATAATGAAAGATACTGCTTTTTCACGAATTTCTGTTTTATTTAGAACAATCGCATAGAAGAAAAAACTATTGGTCCATAGCGACATAGATGGGAAGAGCATTTTAAAGGATACTAAAATTCAAACTTTGAGAACGAACATTTTTAACACTACAAATATAGAAAATATGTAAAATGTCCACGTAATTCAGGATCATTCCTCGTATGTTTAAACTACACGTTAGCGGGAATAAATATGTTTAAATTTGCACGTTAGCGGGAATAAATATGTTTAAATTTGCACGTTAGCGGGAATAAATATGTTTAAACTACACGTTAGCGGGAATAAATATGTTTAAATTTACACGTTAGCGGGAATAAATATGTTTAAACTACACGTTAGCGGGAATTAATATGTTTAAACTACACGTTAGCGGGAATAAATATGTTTAAACTACACGTTAGCGGGAATAAATATGTTTAAATTTACACGTTAGCGGAAATAAATATGTTTAAATTTACACGTTAGCGGGAATAAATATGTTTAAATTTACACGTAAGCGGAAATAAATATGTTTAAACTACACGTTAGCGGGAATAAATATGTTTAAATTTACACGTTAGCGGAAATAAATATGTTTAAACTACACGTTAGCGGGAATAAATATGTTTAAATTTACACGTTAGCGGGAATAAATATGTTTAAATTTACACGTTAGCGGGAATAAATATGTTTAAATTAACGCGTTAGCGGGAATAAATATGTTTAAACTACACGTTAGCGGGAATAAATATGTTTAAACTACACGTTAGCGGGAATAAATATGTTTAAATTTACACGTTAGCGGGAATAAATATGTTTAAACTACACGTTAGCGGGAATAAATATGTTTAAACTACACGTTAGCGGGAATAAATATGTTTAAACTACACGTAAGCGGGAATAGATATGTTTAAATTTACACGTTAGCGGGAATAAATATGTTTAAACTACACGTTAGTGGGAATAAATATGTTTAAACTACACGTTAGCGGGAATAAATATGTTTAAATTTACACGTTAGCGGGAATAAATATGTTTAAACTACACGTTAGCGGGAATAAATATGTTTAAATTTACACGTTAGCGGGAATAAATATGTTTAAACTATACGTTAGCGGGAATAAATATGTTTAAATTTACACGTTAGCGGGAATAAATATGTTTAAACTAATCAAAAATAAGTTGCTTAAAACCCCTTACTACAAGAAAATCATAAACTATTACATTGGCAGTATATTTGTTCAAACAGGTGGTTCCTGAGACATTTGTGGGAAGAGTTATGTTGTTTATCAGAGTTTTACATAGCTAACGTCTGAGTATAATGTTTTGTATTGTTAAAATTGTCACTATGATAAGTTTTGCGGACGACAGTTAAACAACAAAAACAACACTATCTTACCACAAAAACAAAAAGTCTACGGAAATATACGACACGTAGAATCTGTCTGAAAATGAGCCGGGTCGTGAATAATCCATTTCTTGGAAAACAAGAAAAACTAGTCTCGTCTGCATCTGTCATGTGCGTGGTTTAATTTGTCCACGGATGTTGTTTGCACCTTCTAGTGATATATCAATTGTGTTACGTGTGTCTGCGTGTTTGTATGCTAAATTTGAACCAAGGCTGTTTTCATTAAAATTTAAAAGCAATACGAACATATTGAACATATTGTTGAGGCTAATGAACATGTCATTGAAAACAGAATGTACATGAATGCATAGTGGCCGAGGTTTTAGCGCCAGACTCCGGAGCTGAATGTTGTGAATTCGAGCCCCATAATGACTAAGGTGAATTTAGAATTTCAAATCCCCTGAATAGTTTAAGTACTGATTAGATACCCGCGGGGGGATCATCAAGCGTGATAAGTATAGATTGTAAGAACTTGTGTCATAATTGCTGTTTCATTTGAGATATCGATATACTGATTTCTCATGATTAAAAACAAATATTGTTGTAATAGTTAATATGGTTTTCACACGTACATACATGATGCAGGATAATTGACCTCATGTCAAAAATCTGTTCTTATAGCTATTGAAAAGGAAAATTATATATGTGCTTACTTTTGGAATTCCCTAAATATCTTGTAATGCACTTTAGCAATTAATCATGTTGCATCTCAATCCCCTCCAAAAACTTAATTACCATTTCTTATACAAAAGTGTAATGTCGTAACCCATACCAGTACGGAATTTTATGTTCACATTTTATATCATTTCTTTGTAATCTGTGAAAAGTCTTATAAATAAGTTTAAACTAAAGAAGTGCAATTCATACAAGTTCATACTAAGACAAAATGACAATGAAACATCGACGAACATAAAACAACTATTTCCGGAATGTCAATTCCTTTAAATAATTGGCACACACCCTACCAGTCATAACTTGTCGTCATTTATCACTTTGACTTTTATCTCTGTGTCAGAATCAAAATCAGATATTTGTCATTTAAGAGAGCATATACGCTAAACTGATCTTTTTAAGTTCAGCGCGTTACGTAGTCCAACCGCAGACCGTAAGTCATAACTATATGAAGGATATGTAAGATTTGTATGATTCACTGACGCGTAGTGTCGCGTGATTCGTGAGTGGTCAGTCGAAGCGAGGGGGAGGGTTGCACGGGGAAGGTCAGTTCTACACTAGACTACGATGATGGCACATCTATTTTATTCAAATTTGAATGTTGGTTAATTCATAATATTTTTTATTATATTATTTACTTGACATGATAATGCACAAATAACAAAAACTTACGACCGGCGACAACATGAATCTAAGATTTATGTTGCAGTGTATATTTGCTCATAAAGTATCATTAACTAGATTATATTTGCATTAAATTATAATACTGCACATGTTGCCACTTAGAGGCCTGTATCCTCGTTAGGAGCATAATTCATTTTCATGATAAAACGGTTCTCAATTTTAACTGACATGTGATAAAAAATGATACATCAAGGGCGCCGTAACTTGCGACAACATAGGTTTTCTGAATACAGCGGCTCCTGACGTATTTTATCACAGTTATTGTGGTTTTGATATATAATGTGCTCTGTCATCTATACAATTTTAATGTTGCAAAATATGATTTATGTTTTTGCTGAAACGTTTTGTTTCGTGTTTAAGAAGTAAACGCATCGCTATGCGGTGATTGTTTTAAGATTATGCGTCCAGGGAAAGCACGCGCTTGTCTGAGTATTTCATTTTGCGGGTGTGTGGGGGGGAGGGGGGTTAATAAAGTTTTGATAAAGAACAGCAGCTATCTAGCCACTGTCTGTCACCACTTCAATCTAGCTACTAACATTTGCCAAAATTGTCTAAAGTAACCAATTGTATTAAGAAAGTTCATAAGTTTATCAAATTCATTACGTATTTATCAAAGCTGGGCCCAATCTTATAACGGATACGTACACTCAGCCCTCAAATCACAAAATTTACTCTGTATTATTCTGATAGTTTAAAGGAGAGAAACGAATACAAATGCAATATGAGGCTAAATATTCTTTTTGTTTCATTTCCTTAAGATTTTAGTGTGATTATAAGATATGGGTGTAACAACTGGGTTCAAGTGCCACACTCCACACTCAGATTTAGTGATTACTCTCAGATCTCATATTACCCTTAAATCTCTTAGAAAAGGGGCCATACAGAACCCTCGGCACTCATTTAACATTTTCATATATTCCTCACTCATAAATTTCCAAATTAGAGTAATTTTGTGATTTAATATTTGAGTGCTGTATAAGTATCCGTTATAGCCCCGGAACCAGACCTCTCGCAAGTCGAGTAATATAAAAGATAACCTTCATCTAGTCATATTTAACATCTTTTATGAAAGCATACTGTACGTGCAAGTATGCAATAAATCGTATTCTGTATCGTATGTGTTATTTGCCTATTATACGGACGGAAAACAAGCTTGCGAGGAAGCACTACCCGTTTCGAAGACCTTTTTTCGGCGCAGCCGTACTAACATGGTTTTGCTAATTGCATATCAGTGTTGCGTAAACCAATCAAATCTTACGGAAACCACCAAGGCAATTTCTCTTCAACCGAACAACGTTTGTATAACCTTGGTGCGGATTGGTTACCCTTTCGATAAAGGGTACGTTACCTTACCGAAATACACTGAATTACGGTGAATTTACCGAAATCCATTTTTGGATCTGGAGTGACCAGCAATCGTAATTAATATCTCGCCATTTTTATGTTGCACAACTTCTTGACCTTCAAATTGCGCCGACCATTTTTTTCAAGATATTTCTTATTAAATCATTCGCTCCATAAACACAATAACAGAAAAAGTACCTCATTTGCTTTACTTTAACAAATTGTGTAAAGTTCCCTAACATTTAGTGTTTAGCCAAGATTCCAAATATTTCTTCATTTTTATTTTATTAATGTATCTGTATCATGTAAATGTATGTAGATACTTTGATAAATACATATTCTCTTATAATTCATTGGATTAGCGAAAGTGTATTTTTTATTCGGCGCAGCCATACTTAAACATGGATTTGCTTTATGATTATCAGTGTTGTGTAAACCGATCAAATCTGACGTTAACCACTAACTTGAATTTACCGAAATCCCTTTTGGATCTGGAATGACCAGCCATAGTAACATTTCGGCATTGTTTATGTTGCACAACAAATAGTAACCTTCAAATTACGCCGTCCATCTATTTTCAAGATATTTCTTGTTAGATATGCCTTGGTAGTATATTGAATATAAAATTGTATTGGATGTGTGCACTGATGAGACTGAAATAAAGAAATATATATAAATTGGTGATAGTAGTATCTCTTACTATTCGTAACTGATGAATCGTCTTAATAACCAGAGAATCTGTCTTAATGAATGATTTGCTGGAAAATGTGAGAAGCAAACATGTGTGTACATAGTTAGTGGTTTGTTCAAAGGGAGTATCCATATTATGACCAAGAATTAGCAATTTTAATTACAGTTCAATAATCGGCCACGTGTTGTTTACGATATTTAAATGTCAATTAAATTCTTGGTCAACTTCTGATGTAATTGACAAACGCAGTATATCGGTGACGGTAAATGCACCGTACGTCTGTTACTACAGAGTCTAGCCAACTTTTATGGCTATTGCTTCGGTCTCAAGGCCAATGAGCACAACAGGGGGCCAAATGTTATGGCACTTGCTTCGACTATGCTGGTAGTATACAAATGGAAATCGACCATAAATCAAAGCATTATATTTAAAATAGTAGTATCCTTAAGACCTAATCAGTGGATATAATTTTGTATTAGGAATAGAAAAAAGGTCACTCAACAGCCGACTTGGGGGACCAAGCCCCCCTTGCCCCCCCCCCCCCCCCTCCCGGTGGATCCGGGCCTGCCTAGTGAAGTATGACAACGTTTCTTGATTGGCAATAGCAGAAAAATACAATGTAAATGAGCTTTTTAATATATACATGTACATTATATCGATGTTCAGTATGCTTTCAATTATAGACAGTAATATATACGAATTTGTTCAATGGAAGTTGCTGTTTTTAGTTATACATGTTTTTGTAATAAAACAAATGTGGCAGTTCATTTCAAATGTTTGGATTATATTATGTATTTCAGAACTTAATTTTGTCAAATTTCATGTTTTATATCAATATACTGTTCTGCATTTGGTGACTTAAAACAGCTGCATTTCATATAGCCTTACTTACTGTTGTCATTGTGCAAGACACATACTGCATGATTACTTCTGATACATGCATTAACTTCAATCAATGATTGTTTTGTCATGGTATGAATCATCTACAAATTCACGCGTGTTTATTTTCCAACATTCGATTTCAACAACATCATTAAAAGACATTAAAATCAAATGTCAACCGAGATCGTTTCATTGATGATCGAGACATTAAAAAGACAGTTAAATGCATTGTGAAGATCGTTAAGCACTTTGTTGTGACGTTTTCCCGGATATCTTTTTTTCTTTCCTTCTAATACAGTGAAATATGTGCTCCTCCTTCACCGCTTGTCAACATCACCCTAGACTACAAGTTATAAGTATAAATACAATTTATTCAAGTCAAAATTTATTGGTCAAAAGCGTATGTTTAAATTATCTGATACGGCGCCTACCGATCCGTCATAAAAGCTGTGCTTTATCATTATATCACTGCAAACTGTGATATATTTTTATTCTGGGACTACACCTGAGTCGTGGTGCATTGGAGTTTGTGCGTTGACTTTTATGTTCCACATTCCATGGAGTTATTGTATTGAGTTGTATTTCTATATACTCAACTGCCAGTAAGTAAACTGCACATGAAATCAATGTCATCAATGTATCTTATATTTTGCACAACATGTCCTTTTTCAATGTAGTATTTTTTAGGGCTTTTTGTGCGTATCATAATTATTATTATGGATGTTTCACGCTTTAAACGGAGACTTCTTTATTTATTACTTTAAAACAAACTTTTGATAGCAAACAGAGAATAATGTTTCAGACTGAATGTGGTTATTTAATGATTTCCTTTGCAAAATGTTCATTTCTAAAAAAAATCAGTGTTCTATTTTCCAAGAGTATATGATATTAAGGGTTTCATAACGACGTATAGAATCGGTTTTACCATGTGGAATTTTATGCTTTATGAGCTATAATTTCGTCAAGCGGGTTAATTCAAATCGTGATAGCTTTGTATATCCGATAGAGTGTTGTAGGTTTATTCAATGATACATACGGAGATAACGTTTTCTTTTCACTGATTACTTAATTTCCTTCAATTAGTTCTGACTTCCACATATGTTTAGGTACTTGCCATTTTTTAGTATCTTGTATTTTTAAATGTTTGCCGAAATGTTAGTTTCTACAGACAAAGTCGTATTTTATGAATGTTGGATATTTGGCAATGCAACGTTTAAGTTCGAGATTGTCAAGTTGTCAAGCTGGTTCAAGACCACTGTATTTATACCGACAAGTCTGAGGCTATGAGGACGATGCGTTGCTATCGTTCACTCCATGTGGAATTGATGTTCGGTGACACGTCTATCCCCGTCCCCCAACATTTAGGTTTGCTGCGTTTCGTGCTAACGAGATCTATGTTGGGAAGATATTCTGTGTGAATGTGGCTTACCCTTTGCTCATCGCTATTCCGTAAATGTTTAATCGAACTTTAAATGTCGTACATATGGACTTGCACACCGTTTGACATTGTAACTGATTTGCTGTGCTAAGACATTAGTCCTTCTATTCACGTTATATAAATAATCTCGTATGCTCGTGCAGCGACTAATTTCATTTCATTTACATTGAATAAAACATTGTGTCGAATTTGACCGAACTTCACTTTGCAGCAAACGTTTTACAAAACCATTGTTATTTGTACAATAACCACGGAGTGTGCTGTAATATAAGTTGGTGATGTTTTCCGTGTCGTCGAAATGAAATAACAAAGAATGTGTAAGATATATCGGGCTATTTCATACGAGCTAAATAGTTAACATTTGTTGTCACATTATTATCATTTACATTAACTACATTACCATTTGATTTAGTTTAAACACTTATCCTTTATCACTGTTTTCCATCATGACTGGCGTTATACTGCTATTCACTATTATGAGGCGATGCCTAATGTTTTGTGGACCGTTGTTTTCTCGGGGGGTCTGTGTGGGAATGTATTGTCTTGTGTTTTGGCGTTCCCTGTAAAACACTTAATCTCTGTTATATTAGTCTGTAACAATTGATAAAACATTGAATATTCTTATGATTTAAATTATATGATTCTTTGTGTATAGACTTTACCAGTGGCAACGTCTAGCTCTGAAATGGTTCTTTTCGTTCGGTTTTTATTGTTTCCTTACGATTTAAGGCTTTTATACTTTAAGATTGAAGGCTTTTATACTCAAGCGTGCGTTTATCTAGAGCGATGTCCTAGCCTTTTTGTGTCTTACAGCTAAATGATGTTTAGTAATTTTGATAAAAATAAACTCCAGACACCGTTAATGGTGTTGAATACATATGAGAATTTAATGATTTATAGTTTCGTTTTTTATTGTACTTACCACATATTTTAAGTTGTTTTAAATGATTTATATTTCGAAAAAACTGACAAAATCGGCCAATCAATCACATTAATCGATCATAATCGATCTTTCAGTTTCTCAATGACTTCAATGGATCTTACAAATGGACTTTACTGATTGGTCTATTAGCGGTCAAATGGGATCGTATATCTCTCCTGCAACATTATAATACGAGGGCTGTCCGGAAAGTTTTGAGACTGTGTCAATAAAACAAAAACTTCTTTCATGATCGTTACAAAATGTGCAACACTAATACCTCATTTGTTTGGAATAAATCTGCAAAGTTTGAAATTAATAGTACACATAACATTTACAATACAAACATTTTAAAACATGCATGTAAGCGTTCACGGAGCACTTTGCGTAAAGACGACGTAACGTCGCTTACATTTTCTCGAAATATTCGCCATCATCCCTGACACATTTCAGATGGCGTTATATCCATTGATCATTTATTTGCGTATACCATTCCTTGTTGTATTACTTGTTTGTTTCATCGGGTTTAACGCCGTTTCTCAACAATATTTCAGTTATATACGGCGGCCGGTTCACCTTACCAATTTTTTCTGGACTGAATCCTAACCAGTACTAACATACCCTTCCACAAGGAGCCGGCAACTTCTCCACATATGGAGGAAAATCGACATTTTTGTCAAATTTTTATGGAAGGGTATGACCTGCCGCGACCGGGAATCGAACCCGGATCGCCGAGATCCAAGTCCAGCGCACTAACCACTGGACCACGGCCGCGGCTTTGTTGTATTACTTATAAGACGAGGGAACACAGCATAGTTAAACGGCGCTATTGTATGGACTGTATGGCGCATGAGTTATTCTTTCAATCCTAAAGAATATGTCGTTAATAATGTTTCTTGACTCCTGTGTGATGGGGCATTATCCTGATGAAAATATTTTTTTTTCTACTACCTCACCAAGTCGCTTTTCACGATTTGCATTCAAGAGATCTCGTCGTATAGTCTGTAAAATCCCTCACATTCTTAACGCCGAAGAAACTTTCCGGACAGCCCTCGTATATATGAGTACTGCCATGACAAACCCTGTATTAGTGACATTAGTTATGAAGTCGAATAATTCCCAGTCGATGTTTTGGTGGTACAAACATAGCGCTTTTTTGTCCGACAATGTTTTGGTGGTATAAACATAGCGCTTTTTTGTCCGACGATGTTTTGGTGGTACAAACATAGCGCTTTTTTGTCCGACGATTTTTTGGTGGTACAAACATAGCGCTTTTTTGTCCGACGATGTTTTAGTGGTACAAACATAGCGCTTTTTTGTCCGACGATGTTTTAGTGGTACAAACATAGCGCTTTTTGTCAGAAGATGTTTTGGTGGTACAAACATAGCGCTTTTTTGTCCGACGATGTTTTGGAAGCTTAATTGTGATTTACAGAATGAAACGAACGTGGACATATTTATAAGTATTGCATAATTAGTTTTTTTCCATTTGAGGAATTTTAAGAATTATATACGTACATTTTGAAGCTTCATTTTGCATCTTGTTCTTAATCTTAGAATTGCTATAAAAAGAAAAGTAGAAGTCCGATTTTAATATATTTGGTATTAAATGAAAGTTGAACAATAGTGTCAAAAACTGAAAAATGACTTCGTGGTCACTAATACAGGTTTTGTCGTGGCAAGGCTCATATAATAACATGATAATGTTGCGTACCAACATACACCTAATTTATTTTACTTGTTCATATATTGTCCTTTATGGTCGGCCATGCCATTCCTTGCGCCCATGTCCCTTGCGTATTTACCCTTGCACCTCCTCAAATGCCTGATGTTTTACACGAGGTGAATTATTGCTCCTATACTTAATAGTTCTCCTACTCTCGTCCACAGTAGCTATATTACTCATTGTACTGCTAGCCAATGAAAGAGAGAATAAGTTGCTACAGGGACCGCCACATACATGTATAAGACAATGCCTCCACTCACAGACCTTTCAGGAAATTATTAGGTATTTGAGGAGGTGCAATGGTAAATACGCAAGGGAACAGTGGCGCAAGGAATGACCTGGCCGACCATAAAGGACAACTAAGGATGACATACAAGGGTAGGGGGGTTTAATGGATGGAATACATCACAGGACAAGTAAAGACAACTGGCAACAATTCTTGAAAAGTATTTCTGGCCAATTGTTGCCAGCAGAGATCGTATACACAATCTAATTTTGAATCCAATACAACTGTAACGATGATATTACTGTTTCTAACTTTTCTCGCAAACACAATCGGCAAGATGTAAATCAGCGCATGCGCAATATGACGTCATACAACGAGAGTTGGCATTTAGAAGTAACCATTAGAATGCGTTTAATCGTGTATAACGTGCTTTGATAATTGTTGAAGTGCGGAAAAAGTTGATACTTAGTGTCATTATGATTAAACAGGCACGACCAAAATATGCACAATCATGAATCACAATTGAGAAATGTCAATGCGCATTAATGGTTTACGTAAGTTGGGTGTGCTTCCGGTAGCGTCTGTTAACCAATAACATTAATTTAGCAAACGTCAATTAGATTTGATCACGTCAATATTATACTGCACGTTAAAGTTTCCGGAATTATTACTTCCAAATGTGAATTAATACCTGTCGTCTGCTGTTTTTTGTCTTAAAAACCACGTAATTGCACAACCACACTGTATAATATATTCAATGAATGAATATATAAATATGTATTGTTTCATTGCTAAACAACATTATATTATTTAACATCGACATTCAAACCTCGATCAAATAATTGCGGACTTACATCATGTTTTAACCAGACGGTTACAAGATCATACGTGTTTATAATAATTATGGACTCTGGTGTAACCAAATAATCTTACAGAATTAATTCGAGTTAAAATAGTATTTACTCTACATGTAATTCATTGAGTGCAATACAAAATCAAGGAATATTTATTCCGTGTTGTAGATAATTCAATATCGTAATTATACAGAGTTTGGTCTAAGTGCAATTTATCGAATACAAAGTAATCCGACATAAGAATTTGTTTGGAGTTTTGGAACATTTTATGCAGCAAAATTAATAAGTACATAGATCGTATGTGATGTAGTGTTATTGTCTATTCGTGATAATTTTGGTACGTCGACCAATACTTAAAACAGAGATAAAAAATTGAAGGAATATTGCTGGATTTGACGGTAAGATAGAAACAAAAAGTTAATTTGTTTTAATTGGGTTAAGTGACGTTTTTCAACAATTTTTAGTTTTATATGGCGGTCAATTGACATTTGGCAATTCCCAACATTAGTCAGAGGAGGGTGACACATGACCGTACCCAAATGTCACGGTTCGACATGACCAGCCTAGTCAGGGAATCAAATCCGTACCTCTCGGATGACAGTCTAGCGCTCTTGCCACTGAACTAACCGGACAAGCTCTAATAAGTTCTAACAACAATAAAAATAAGTACAATATGAGATGTTTAGCTGGATGATTGGAAATATCGGTTTGGAGAGAGAGCAGAGAGCTTGTATTTTAAACATGAGTTGTTGACAGATCTGGACAGAACACTTTTTACCAATTCCTTATTCAAATCTGAAAACAAGAATCATTGTAGATCTAGAGAAAATTTAACCAATATTAAACGAAATGAAGGTCAAATTTTAAAACTTCTATATGCGCATAATTAACCGTTGTAAAGCCTTAGAACCATATTCAACATCACGTGGGACCCTTTGGTGGAATCTCATTCGCCATGTGGGTTAATTTGGAACAATACGAGCATACTTTGAACAGGAAATTGAATATTGTTATACCGATAATACGAGTCACGTGATCAGTTTTCCTCATCAACATTGGTTGGCATAAATCGTTTTTGGCGGTAAAATGTTCTGCTATATTCAAATAAAATATTATGTGATTCCAAAGGCACTCATTCTTTGAAGAGGCAACTAAACATGTCCTGTGTATTAGAACACGTGACGTCTAATATAGAACTGTAGTTGCTAGGTGACAGAACATGTTAAGACGTGTATAAGATTGTAGATATATCAAACGGTAGTTAGTCCATTATCCGAGCAAAGCGACTTTACGGTTATGTTATCTGTCTTGCGAATGTAAATTTAAAACGACGTTCGAACGATCCTACATGTGTTAATGAACCGGTTTTAAGCTACGAATGTACTTACAATTTTAGCTGTTTTTGGTCTTTTTGTCAGGTATTAATATTATAAATTATTTTTACAACTTAATAATGTTTGTACTTATCTATTGCAGATAAACAATGGATTGGAACAGAATTTCGTGTCGCCTCTTGCTGCTGTTTTACAGATTATTACAGCAAGTATGTGCCGACACAATGGGTGGACTCGGTGATTCTTTCATTGACAGTGGGATGGCTGGGTTTCTGATGCAACAGAATACGAACAATTTTCAAGGAAATAATATGTCCCCAGTAAGACCTAGTGGTTTTTTAACATTGCCAAAATTTCCAGTCGGATTAATAGATCTTCCAGGGAGTGTGAATTTAAATCCGTCAAACTCAAACTCGAAGGGGTTTCTTTCATTACCCGAAAATACCCCTGTAGATTTTCTTCGTGTGCCTAATTGGAGAAAATACATGGGGGCAAACGCCGGGGGCCCGAACGCACAACGGCCGAAAAATTACGCCCTCGGCTTGGTGCCAAGGGGGCCAAGATCCCAACTGGGTCCTATTGCAGACCCTATTCATCATCTACCAATGAATCATCTATTTGTTCCAATTCCGGTGACGCATGGCATGCCGGGAATGATGCTAGGTAAAGTATATAATTTCTTTGCTTAATAGTGTATTGTGAGAGTACAAATATTAGTCAGGTACTTAATTCGTCAACTAAAACTAACTGATATAGGATTTTTTTCTATGTTTTAACACCGAACTAGATGAGTTAATGATGATTGTAATAACACTGCATGGTATTCATAAGCTCGTTCTGGATCAGTGTCATGTTGGTGATGGCCAGTTTTAGTTAGATAATAGTTACAAAGTTCATCTCTCCTTCAAGTTATCTCAATGAGTTTAACATAACAGTCGCTTAAAATGTATTTTACTGTTAATTTACATTTTCAGAGCGCGTAGGCAAAACGACCGGTTGTGAAAAATTGATAATTAGATGAAAGTATTGCTTTGAAATGAGATTTTGTGTATTTTAGAAATCCAAACGGATGGCCAACTTAAGGTGAAATAAATGTTGCTGAATTATTGAAGGTGTTAAAAATAAGTAGACATCCATAGGCCTTACATTAAAGTCATTTTGTATTTTGCATTGTATAATGTTTTGTTTTATTGCAATTAATTTCCCATTATTTGGTGATATATTATTATTAACTTGTTTACTCTCGTCAGTATAGACACAATTCAGATTAGCGCGTCAATTTTAGTAATACAATTGCGATTTTTCTTCTTTGTGTACTAAAATATTTGCACTTTTAGTAAATTTACATAAAGCATTTTCACACAATTTTATTGTCATGTTTGTATGGTTTTAGGAAATAAAACGAACACAACGGAGGATGCCGGTAAGGACGTGGTAGAAATTATAAGCCATCGCTTTGACTAGAATCCACTCAGTATTTAGATACAAAAATGCTTTCACTTAACTCTGTACAAAACTGAATGACTCTCGGCGAACAAAAAGCATTTTAGAAACTTCTGTATGTATATGCTTACTTCCGTTGAGTACAATTCAGTTCTAACACTATATTTCAGTACAATTCCTATAAGAACACGCTATATATTTTTTTTTTTTTTTTATTCTCAACTTTACCCATTCACAGGTAGAAGGATGTGCTAAGTGTACAAACTAATTTCTCACTGTGTGTTTATGTTTTATTGTGTTCTTGTTTTGTTCAGTTAGCACGCCCCCTTAATTCTATTCCACTCACTTTCCTAATATGGATGACCAGTTCGTGTTGTGACCATTTCGTTTATGTGTCGTTTCGTGTTTTAACCACGTGTTTGTTGTTATATCGTGTCAATCGCAACATCTCGGCAATTTCCGTACAGTTCGGAATAGACCTCGAAAGTGTATGAGTTTACCTTAAATCTCGGTACTTGGTGCGGTTTACTAAGTCCTGCATGGTCAACGAAACACAGTTCATCATTATCTGGATGTTTTATCTGTCTTTCATTCTCATCACTAATTATTTCCACAGAGACTACATACCTTCACTTCGGCACCCATTTTGTAACTACTTTCCCCCGGTTACTTTCGAGGTCTATTTAAAAAAATAACCGAGGTGATTCGATTGTTTTTGTGCTTGACAGTAGGCATATCGTATTGCCTTAGTCGATTAGATAATGTTCGTGTTTTATGTAAATTTACTAATATATTGTCCAGTGCCAACACTGATAAAATGACCATCGATTGTAAAAAGGGACTACAAAAGTTTGAATAGATAATATTGTTTGTTATAGCTTTAGATTTAGACATGTCCATGGTAGTTTACTATCTGAAATACATATATAATATATACATATACTAAGTTTAGAGACTAGCGAGGCTTTCAGACGGGATGGTGGTCACTTTTTGTTGGATGGTCATTTAACTTTATTGGCAATGTTTAAACAGGTACATAGATCTTAAATCATCACTTAGAAAGGAAGCTTTGTTGGTAATAGTCATTTAATTTTGTCAAAATGTATTGCGTTTTGAATTAAGTACAGTCTACGTTAAAAGTTCTATGTTTTTGTCGATGCTTTTCACAACTTTAAATAGTTTTTATTAGAGAATTAGGCACCCTTTGGTATGTCGTATGTTATCAATTTGATTTTATATCGTGCGTACTGTTTTTTCTAAGATTAGAGAATACGTCTTCTTCGCAAAAAGTACGTTTGAAAAGTGTATGAGTGAAAGATGAGGATTGATCGCTTGTATTCGCACAATTATCAATTCAATTCAATTCAGTTTATTAGGCTTAATCTTTACAGAGCACTGGGCGGTAGTGTTAAACAGAGAAGAACATGAACATATATACAATTAAACAATACATATCTAGAGAGATAGAGATATTCCGAAAGCAGTAATATACACCCACCCAAAGTTCTAACGCATCATATTTAAATTTGATATAATTTTCTCTAAATTGCATTTCCTGTAGGACTAAAAATAAAATGTTTTTGTACTCCTAAAGATAATTAATTGAATCTAACAACGGCGTTATTTATGAGAGCTTGTGACATGAGATTTCCACGTGGATCCAAGTAAAAAATGTAAATTTTAAGGATCTGAAGTGTCCGCGCCCTTCGTCTCGACACCAGTTAAGGGGACTCGTGTAATGCAGAAAATTATAGAAAACTATAGGTGCCTAGCACATGCTCAGTAATTAATTACATAGAGCACATTTATTTGTTTTTTAGCATACGAAATTGTACTTATATTAAAATTATTAGTTATTTTTCTGTAAAAATTTAAACTTTTTCAAGCACTTCTTTTTTGCTATCTGTGTGATTTCATTGTGTTTTTTCTACTACAATGAACATACATTTCCAACCCCTCGTTCGTCTTTTCGAAATCAAGTAAACCCTTAATTGTGCGTTAGAACTTTGGCTGAGTGTAGTTGTTTTACAGTACTATAGTTGTTGTTTAACGTTATACAAATTATGAATATTTAATCTTTATAAGACAGTAACATTAACGTATCGAAGGTCAACCTACAGAGAGCATACACGTACATTGAGACAACCTATAACATATATTACTAGAATAAGTGAGTATATAAAACTTACAATGAACAAAGAGTCATGAAAATCATGCTAACACAGTACGCTCTTAATTTGCTGAATTAACAAAACTAGCCAATTTGATTAACATACTCTTATTTAGTAATTGATTAAAGATATAAATGTGTTGATCGACGGCCAACTTTGATAGTACATTTTGTATTTAGGTAAATATTTCGCTTTTAGCTCACGGTATTTAGGACAAACCAGGACAAAGTGATACTCATTTTAAACTTGATTCAAATTACATTAGGAACATATACGCGATTTATTTCAATATACCTCCCATCTTCAATATTCAGTTTATCGACCATAAACATAGTCAGTCGATCATACTGACTTTTTGAACGATTAACTCAACAACAAACAATTAAAATTTCGAGACTGTGAAAAAGATATTTATTGGTATTTCCATTTTACTTCATTCATTCACTTATAAATATATATACAGTAAAACCTCACGTAAATTACAGCTCAATAATAAGACCACCTCAAACTTAAGAACCCAATTTTCAAGTCCATTTTCACTTCTCTGCTCTTTATTCAACCTCAAAATATTAAGACCATCTCTATAAGAAGACCACTTTTCACGGGTCTCAAGAGTGGCCTTATTACTGAGGTTTTACTGTATACAATTTAGCAATTTAAAAGAACGATTGTTATGGATACGAGCAAAGAAAGAATGCTATGTTAAACTCTTACATAAGCACAAATCTATCAGATTTGCTTGTCATTAGAATGCAACGGTGATTAAAACATAAACGGAAAATACCGACGTTTTCTGTTCTTCATTTTTGCAGTCAAGCACGATTCTTTCTTATTATGTAAATCTTTAAACGAGCATTATAATTATGTTCAATTAAATTTGTTATGTTGCTTTTGTTTGAAACATGCTTAACATTCCGATGAATAGAACTCATTAAAAGACAATAAAAATTTATAAGCGTAACAAATGCATATAAAATATATGGATAATATGCTAAACATATTGATTTACTATGTTTCTAAATATTCATGTCACCGCGCAATACGTTTTATCAGGCGATTAAACATAATAATCATAATCAAATATAATTTGAACGAACAACGGTATACATGATCAATATTTGCTATTTCAGTGTTAAACAAAACATGGAATATATTTAGAACAATTATCAAACAGGTGCATGTGCCACCTATGACTAAAACAATAAAATTGTGAACTTTTCAACTTTAAGTGTCAGGTTGAGAACGATGTGTGTTGCTTTCCTTCAAACATACTGATGGTTTAATGTTATGCATTGATATAATGAATCTATCCTTTACTAATTTGTCAAAATTGACGATAGATCATATACAAAAGTTCACCTTTTTGAAATAACATGATACACATGTCAACTATGGGATGATGACCTTGATTATAATAATACACCTTGCACTTACAATGTGAAACTGTCACAATCGACATTATGAACTGACTCGTGTAAATTATATCACACGATGCATCAACCAAATGTACGATATATCAATCAAAATTAAACTTTAAATCGATATTATTAAAATAACTTATTATGATAGAGTGATTGATTTAACAATTGATTGCATTTCATTCTTCATTGTACTGTAGTGCTGAACGAGGCGTTTTTCTTCTAATAGGTTATTTTAACTTTGGCAAACACCAGTTATATTCTTATGTCAAAACGTTGTCTCGATTATCTACGATACAATGAAACAGGATCCGTTATGCATTGATGTAAATTTTGAAACCGTACTGTAACGTGGTCGTATTTAGCATGATTCCTGCCCTTACTACTAACCGTACTGTAACGTGGTCGTACTTAGCAGTAATACTGGCCTTACTTCTAACCGTACTGTAACGTGGTTGTACTTAGCAGTAATACTGGCCTTACTACTAACCGTACTGTAACGTGGTCGTACTTAGCAGTAATACTGTCCTTACTACTAACCATACTGTAAATACGGTCGTAATTAGTAGTATTACTGTACTTACTACTAATCCTACTCTTAACATGGTCCTGCTTAGCAGCATATACGTCCTTACAACTAACCGTACTGTAATACGGTCGTATTTAGCAGTCTTACTGTCCTTACTTCTAACCATACTGTAATACGTAACTACGTCATAGTATTACTGTCCCTTATCGCCGTACTGTAATACGTTCGTACGTAGCAGTTGTACCACCCTTACTAATAACCGTACTGTAATACTTTCGTACGCAGCAGTTGTACCACCCTTACTAATAACTGTACTGTAATACGTTCGTACGTAGCAGTTGTACCACCCTTACTAATAACCGTACTGTAATACTGTCGTACGTAGCAGTTGTACCACCCTTACTAATAACCGTACTGTAATACTGTCGTACGTAGCAGTTGTACCACCCTTACTAATAACCGTACTGTAATACTTTCGTACGTAGCAGTTGTACCACCCTTACTAATAACCGTACTGTAATACGTTCGTATGTAGCAGTTGTACCACCCTTACTAATAACCGTACTGTAATACGTTCGTATGTAGCAGTTGTACCACCCTTACTAATAACCGTACTGTAATACGTTCGTATGTAGCAGTTGTACCACCCTTACTAATAACCGTACTGTAATACAGTAGTACTGATCCTACTACAAACTGCACTGTAATCCCGTACTGTCAAACGGTCGAACTTAGCAGTATTCCTGCTATTATACCGCTAGCTATAGCAATTTTACCGCTGTTTCTGCTATTACTGGTAATCTCGCACATATCATTTATAAAATATAAAATACTAAGACCTGTTCATACTCATTCCAATGGTTTTTTTATTTAACCTGTACGAATAGACTAAACGTTGCTATATTAGCATGCGACATCAAGTAATTTCCAATATGAACAATAAAACGCTCATCGTAAAAACAATGAAATATTAATAATATTCGCATACCCGTTCCAAATCTATCGCTTGCGAAATTCTACAATTTATCACGGGCGTACGAATACAGCATGTCTACTTGGTCATTGCTATTAAAGTAATATTCACTCTTCAAACAACAGAGCTCCCGGGTAAACAGGGTGTTGATATTGTTATGTATATTTTACAGGTCCACCAGTGGCAGATATTCTTATTTTGGTTGACGCCTCAAGCAACATGGGGCATATTGACAACAATGGAGTAGTTGTCTGGAACCCGGCCATTGTCAATTTCTTGAATAGATTTGTACAGCTGACACCAATGGGACCGGGAGCCAATCGTATTGGTGTTGTTGTTGTTAGCGTTGGTATTGATGACATGATCCCATTGACAGACGACAGAAAATTCCTTTTAGATGCCTTAAATAATTTACGTCCTACGTTTCGTGGCGGATGCACAGAAAAGGGTATAAGTACTGCAAGTAGTCTGTTTTATCAATATGGCCGCCAGATGGCAGTCAAACGAATTGTGCTGTTAACAGACGCTGCGGGGAAATGTCCGTATAGAAGTATGACAGAAATGGCTTACGCTAGAAAATGTGGCATCGACATCATCCATGTAGGGTTTGGTCCAGAATTAAAACCAGTAACGGATTCTAGATATCAATCACAATGGATGGTCCCAGGCATAGATATGTTGACGCAAGTTGTGGAACCGGTTGCCAGGCGGGCGTATGTAGGTAAGTTTCATTTTAATATTGTCATTATTCGCCCGTCTCTTCTATCGATAACACCGATTCCTTTCCGTTTAATGTTTCATTTCTATGTGTTATGCTTGTTTGTGAATGACTAAATTGGTATTTAAACTGTGCATGTCCGTAAGTACATTTCGTTCTAAAGTGTCGAGTGGTAACTGCAGTTTACGGACATTCCTTGAACATAAGTATAAGGGTTTAAACACCTGAGCAGAGGCGCTGTCTCTTTTCGTTGACGTCACACTCGATGCCTTTGGGAAAACGCACAGCTAAAAGCCAAACAATCCGGTACCGG
This sequence comes from Mactromeris polynyma, assembly GCA_032209605.1. Taxonomy (NCBI): domain Eukaryota; kingdom Metazoa; phylum Mollusca; class Bivalvia; order Venerida; family Mactridae; genus Mactromeris; species Mactromeris polynyma. The sequence goes on from JASFXZ010000001.1 coordinate 55,166,771, forward strand.
CAGCTACAATACTTCTGTATTTCACAACGTCCGTACTCTAGTATGCCGTTTGATTAACACAACTATTGAAAACTGAACATTTAGTATCATATTTTTGGTTTCCACCTTTCGATGTGTGATATTCAATGCCGAAAACAGCTCTGACGACGTTTTATGTGCGTTTCTTAACATCTTAGTGACTGCAGCAGATTGGAAAATAAGCTACCTTGTTAAGTTACGGAAAACTGATTACCAATCAAATGTGAATTAAAGTACTAGTACGCGAATAATTCCTGTTTGGGATAATGTCTTAAGGACGGATAATAAAACTGCTTTGCATAAACATGACAATTCTAATCACGTCAAGAAATTATCAGACGATTGAACTGTAGCTAAATATTTATATGGAACACACACAGACAAATACTTTTATTATGTTGATAATGAATTATAATAACATCGCATTATTATTAATATTCTTTAACATCGCTTAAAACTCAATTATCCCTGGATGCGACGTTCTGATTAATCTAATGGTTTGTTAATGTCTCGTTTAAAGCTAATTAAATATCAATTAAAAATATTCGCATCATGCATTTTATACACAATAAGCTTCATTTATCTAGCATGTGCGTTATGTTTGTTTGATGTGTTTCATCAAATATGACAATTTCAGCGTTCTCGGTTCTCCAATCTGTTTAAAATATCATTCAGTTGTTTTTAAATCGATCAATTAATGTAACTATATATGTACATACTTATGAAACATCGGTAGAGATTTCTTTATCCATCTTCGGACACATGAAATCATTAACCACGCGATTTTGAGAAATGATTATGTTTGAATCTTGATAGCTAGAACTGAAAATCGCGATTTCAAGATCAGTAAAGAATTGACCACCTGACCGTCGTACATTATAAATACAAAATTAAGCCAAAGTTTGGTTGCACAAAGGCACGGTAAGATTTTCAGACATACATGTAGGCCCTACACTCCCATCCAAAAGTTTCAATTTGCTCATCTCAGCAGCAGCATCAATCGGCCATCATCCAAAACCAACATTTGTATGTGTAAATGATCTGAAACAACAAATCAGATAATTTGTTTCAGTACATATTTATAAATACTACTACAGAAAATTATTGCTGTGTCAAAAACCATTTCAATTCATTGCATGTGAAACAAATATGAAAATAATTTAACTGCAATTGGAATTGTCAAAGTGTGGAGGAACTTTTGGAGGGCAGTGTATATGGCTGTAAAATTGGTAATGCACCATGCTGGAAATAATTTTGAACTGAATATCAATGTGAGCACAGCTTTTGAAAGTACGTCGTCTCAATCACATTGTATGACGCTAAATAATCATTCATAAGAAGAAAAAAAACTTTCACAATTTCAAAGATTTTATTTCATTTATGTCGTGCATACTTCATCAATATACTTGTCGCGACTAAATATTTACATGCAGTCAGCGAGAATGATTGCTGCGCGATGACATCGAATTGTTAAAACATTTAACAAGACAATTCGTAGCTATTAGCTTGAATGTATGAAAGATAGATTTAAAATTTTGAAAATGTTGTTTGCGTATGCAGTGTAAATAAAGCATTTGATATATCGTCTACGCAAAAACATTCGCAATTTATTTCTGCAAAACAAGATTACCTTATAATTTGCCACTACTGTCAAATGGTTTTTAATAATAAACCATCGATGCTTAGCATATGAGGTAGTGTTTCATAGTAACATAACAGATACTCCTGTATGGTGGTATAATATAATGAACTGAATGCCTTTCTCGCATCAACTCCTACTACACCCAACAGTATGACAACACGCGACAATAAACAGTAACATTAATACTACAGTAAAACCTTACTTAATGACCATCTCAATGATAAGACCACCTCAATGATAAGACCACCTCAATGATAAGACCACCTCAATGATAAGACCACCTCAATGATAAGACCACCTCAATGATAAGACCATCTCAATGATAAGACCACCTCAATGATAAGACCACCTCAATGATAAGACCACCTCAATGATAAGACCACCTCAATGATAAGACCACCTCAATGATAAGACCACCTCAAAATAAAGAACACACTTTTCAAGTCCATTTTCATTGTTTTGCTCTTTATTCAACCTCAATATTAAGACCACCTCAATAATAATACCAGTTTTCAAGGGTCCCAAAGGTGGTCTTATTATTGAGGTGTTACTGTATAGCACGTTTAATTATTCATGAAGCAATTATCGCTGATGTAAAGCACTGTTCCACGTAATATTTCATAATAGTTTATTATCCTTTCTTGGATTAATATAATCAGACTATATATACTATGTAATAATAGGACATCTCAAAATAAAGACCACAATTTTCAAGTCCATTTTCATTGTTTTGCTCTTCATTCAACTCAATAAGAAGACCACTTTTCAAGGGTCCCAATGGTGGCCTTTTATCGAGGTGTTACTGTATGTATATGGACAAAAACAATCGAGATGCCACAGTTTCTACATATTTTAGTAACTCCGTGAAGGTCATAACTTTGTGATGTATAACCAAGCGGCTGTTAATGTTTTGTTTTATTTTATGAGCGAGTTTATTATTTAATTTTATTCGGAGCACGTTCCTTATTTTACATATATTTCCACTATTTAACACATAAAACTATAACACAACTTTGATGAATAACTCAGAAGGCATGACACAATGACCTTAAATTTGTATCGTGAGTGCATGTTTGCGTTAAAACATTCATTTAAAGCCCTCTTCCTTTCGTCTGTCAACGAATGTATGGACACGCTATTGTTTTTGCCGGTCAAAACTTGCCTCTACATTCCTGTCTGTATATATCACTTAATTGTGAAATATTTTATGTAAACAACCTGTTTAATAAGGCAAATGCGCAAATGCAACATCTGAAATATTTATTATTATGCAAAACTCCAAGGTCAATGTTATATCAAACCTCGAATAAATACGTAGAAAATTTACTTTAAACGTCAGTTTGTAAGTATTCTGAATGCCCATAAAAGCAAATTTAAGACTGCATGTGTGGGTGTGTGTTAGACCATGCTTTAAACCTGAGTATATTGTTTCATCCTTAAAAGTTTCGATTTTTCGGCGCAGTCGTACTAACATAGTTTTGCTATTTTCATATCAGTGTTGTGTAAACAAATCAAATCTTACGTTAACCACCAATGCAATTTCTCTTCAACCGAACAACGTGTGTAACCTTGACGCGGATTGGTTAACCTTACGATAAAGGGTACGTTACCTTACAGAAATCCACTAAATTCGGTGAAATACCGTAATCCATTTTGGATCTGGGGTGACCAGCAACATCTTGGCAATTTTTTATGTTGCACAACAAAACTTAACCTTCAAATTGCGCCGACCATCTATTTCAAGAATATATCTTGTTTTAGATTGTTTGACAATATGATAAAATAACAATTTCGGCCGAACGAAATGTAATTCTCGCTTAAAAAAAGCTTCCGTGATATGATATAACGTATTGACCTCGTCGTACCAATATTTACATCTTGCAGTTTATTCAAACAGTTTCGCAAATAAGGAAGTGATAAAACATGATTTTGTATAAAGATTCATGATTAGTATCTTATTCTTAATTCCTATCAATCATATAACACATTATTATAATTATTATTACATATGATAGGTAATAAATGCTAACATTAGACGAACATTGAACTAAATCTATCCCAAGCAGAAACGAAAAAAATGCCCACGTTTAAACAACATAAATTATTTCAATTCATTTGAACATCTGCTATTTAATAACAATATATGTAAGAAATTCCTAATTATTTGCCAAAAAACTCCAAAGATTTAACTATTTTATCGGCACGGTGCAAACTCATAAATAAACTAACGGGTAAAGGAATATGATAATATATTATCATTAACGAAACAATGATAATAAAAATAGACAATTAGTAGTTATTTATCAATTTGTAACGAAATTATTCATCATATGATATAGCTAATTAATATTTCCTACATAAACAAATCGCATTTGTTAAAGCGGCACACAATTGCATAAAGACGTGCATCAGGTAAATAATGCTTATGTCAGTAAAAGTTCACTGCATAAATATTTTACCAGTTTTCACGTACTGAAAAAAATCCACGTTTTGTCATGTTTTGTTAATTATTTGAATATAATTGTATCGAAAGGCAGTTAAAACAGAGCTAGGGGTATGCATGGTCGAGTTGTTTTGGTTGCTGACTTCAAATCACTTGCCCTTTATCGTTTCTGGTTCGAATCCAAACCGGATATAGAATTTAGAAGTGAGCCAGCTAGCTTACGGCAGGTCAGTGGTTATACCCTGCTGGTGTCCGCCTGGGGTCGCCCTCTATCACAATAGCTACACCATTCACTACATGACTCCGGCTGTCTTTGCGCATTACAAAATAAAACATAGGTAGATTTTTATTTCAAAATGTTAGGCAAATTAGGAATAGGAGGATGAAGCTTGTTCTATATTTATAGTCTTCAAAGAAACATTGATTTATTTCTCTGTCAGTAAAATAATATACTCTGAAGTTACCTTTATGGTGAAACGTTGCTGAATTAAATAGGCATATTTTGTTCTTTTATTTTCTCTGCAATTGTAATTTTATTGAAAAGGAAATATAAAAATATGAAATGTGTACGAAAAACTAAATGACGATATTTTAGTTGGTGATGAATACTGTTGTAGAATGGGAGATATTTGGGAGTAAACCGATGCATATTTAGTTACCTAAACTACTTGCGGTCACACATTGTCGGACAGTTTACAAAGCTGTAATTTGTACAATAAATGAGCGCCGCCATTACAAAACCTGCATTAATGACGTTGGTTATGACGTAGAGTATTTCCCAATTGAAGTTCTGACGTCACAAAGTTTTTGTCCGTAGATGTTTTGGAAGATTAATTGTGATTTATGAATTAATCTAACGATGAAATATTTATTACTATTGCATATTTTTTTATTTATTTTTTCATTTGAAGAGCAGAATATCTTTTAAGAAGTGTGTACCTTGCTCTTAATATTGGAATTGCTAAAAAAAAGCAGTGACGACCGATTTTAACACTTTTGGTATTAAATGGAAGTTGAACAATATATCTGTTAGAAAATGTAAGAACCTGAAAGCGGACTGTTTAGGTTTTGTTATGGCACAGCTCGAATGTTTATAACTATTTTCTGTGGTATGACAAATGCAGGGTGAATAAAACGTGTGAAATACGTTGTATCGATGTACCGTAAACGACACTAATGATTGGATTGATATCTGATATAAGATCGATCACTATGCATTGTAATTATCTAGCAAAGTTCAGGCAACATTACGCTGATTCATTTTCTCTCAATTCTCATTCCAATGAGCCATTGTTTTGTATTTGATTGCTGTTATTAGCGACTTTCATGTTTTTACACCAACCTTTGATCTTCTGTCTGCGGTTACTTATGTTTATTTCCTTTCCTTTGGTGCAATTTGATAAAATTTGTTTAAGGCGTTCACTGATTTTGATGATATAAGATGGGTTCAATATGTTCATCATCGTCAAAGGTTATTATAATAGATTGTGCAATCCATGGCATTTACACGCAGACTGAATACTTTAACCATATGATTTCACGGAGGATGGGTGCCAACAAAAAAACGCCGGCAATGGGTTTTGTAGTCACGAAAATCTATTCTTATGTAAATGTTATATCACATTATGTTTTAAAACAATTAAGATATAATGAAATTGGCAAAATCTAGGAAAACAAAAGTTCAATGGCACAACATATTACGGTATACAGATATAACATAAATATGTTTGTACAACATGTAAAGAATTTAATTTAATAAAAAACAATGATAGATTTGCATGACTACAAAAGACAGTGGCGGCGCTCCATATCGAACGATTGAGTTTGAACTTACGTAAGGATTTATGCAAATCGAATAAACAATGTGATAATTTTCACCTTGAAAAAAAGCGATAAACTGAATAAATGAATAAATGAGCATGTCAACTTGACGTATGGGTGCATAAAATGATGTTTCAATTGAACAACATCCTCGATATCAAAGCTGACATGTTCTTACCTGACGTTTGATGTTATAACGGAATACTATGTTTGATATAACATAGCCATTAATGGTTAAACATTTAAAAAATCACTCCCTTGGACAAATGAATGTCATTTATGAATATATACAAATACAATGTATAAACTCGCGCTGATTAACGCAAAAAGGGACAGTTTTATGTTTAATTTATCGCTATGATTACAGTTGGAAGTATTTATGGATCATCTTTGCTATAAATAATAGAATATAATCTCAGATAAAAGTCCATAGAAGGGACAAATAATATGCGCTCTGTTTAAACTCTTTATTAATTAATATTTCGCCTGAAAAGGCTTAATTTAAAATCACGAAACTGTCTTTAGTAGCTAGATTGTGATCCTCTTGACACAACACATGAAACAATATGAAATGATAAAGCATTTTTAGCCGAAATGTTAATTATTAAAGAGTTGAAACAGAGTGAATGATAGAATACGTAGTTTAAAATCGCAACCTTGAGAGTTGATGTACTGTTTCTACCAATGGGATACAGTTTGACTATTCCCCTCATCATCGATACAATTATTGTATATTAACCTAATGTCTTTCTGAACATACAAAATAACTGAAAGAGTTTAGATTAGTACTTTGTAAACAAACAGTGCTTTACGCACCAAAACGCAAAATTGCCATCAGATAAACACTCAGTAAGAGGCGCCTGTGGGAGAACTGTTTGCGCATCTATGATGCGCATTCAACTGTTCATCGCAACAGTACAAACTGCCTTATGTAGCCCCTTATATAGGAATGTTACTTTTCAAAATAAAAAAACATAACGAATTACCATTTGAATGGAGTATTATGTAATGTTAAGTCTACCAGATTACGTGTCAGTATACATTTTCTCATACACATAGTCTGCATTGTGCATGTCATCACACACTTGCCGCTGGATTTATGCATACGGCGAGCGAATAAATGTCGTTTATTAGTATTTATTTGTATTTCATCCATTAATGTTCCCCCTGTTTGTCCTCATTGATTCTCCTAAGTTGTCCTTTACGGTCGGCAAAGCAATTCCTTGCGTCCCCGTTCCATAGCGTATTTGCCTCTACACCTTCTCAAACGCCTGGTGTTTTATGCAATATTGTTGTCCGGGAGGTCTGTGTGGGGAGGCATTGTCTTAGGTACTTGGCGTTCCCTGTATCAACTTATTCTCTCCTTTTCTACATTAATCAAACTGATCGCATTAATGACTTTTTAATAACGTGAATCTTAATATGTATTTCTTATCTGGACGTACATGTATTTCACACAAGGAAACACATATTAATTCATACACATATGCACTACTGATATGGGCCACATGTCGGCACCAGGTACGAACCTCGATGTTCAAAATATACAATGGTTGATAGTTTAACATATCATGATAGTCATATCGTAGTTACTGGTTACACTTTATTTTTATCACAAAGCATGTATTTATGAAGGTCATTGCCCTGTCAACTAAATATAAACTGCTGCTACATCGGTAAAAAAACAAACCATACTTTTCAGGACATTTTTCTCAAGGCTGAATAATTAAAAAAATTACATTTGTTAATATGACATTTGATGAGCCATGGAGACATAATGTTCAAATGCTCGCAATAAGTATTTTAAAATTATTATTAACTTTATATATTTTTTTTCCGCGAAATGGAAATGTAAGATTTGTCATTGTTTTATGAGATTGCTCTTATTTTCCAGTTAATGTCATTTTACTTTACTAAGTGATGTCATAACGCAATATGACAGCAACCATATGTGGTGTTTTTTTCGACAAAAACATCGACACGAAAATAGATAGCGTCAACTCAACGCTGACATTTCAAACACTACTTTCAATGTATTAATATATCTTCGTTTGTAAAAACGTGCAGGTGTTCAGTGATGAGTAATGTCTGTTGACTCTTAAAAGGAAAAATTCGTTTGCTTTATAAATAGAAATTAATGTCATTGGGTCAACGACGAATGCGGAAGTATTTTAATTTCTTCGCTCGAATCAAAACATAATTGTACGATTTTTTGTAATGAACATTTATTGTGTAACCTTGTTGGTCTACATGCGATTGTGTTTGTATTGAAATCATAACATAGGAATATATCAGTCAATACTTTCATCGTATCGCAACACTGACATCCATATCCATTTTAAATAAAGGACTTTCTTTTGCTTCTTTGTTTCTAAAACATCACCATTATTGTCAACGACACCAACGTTTTCATCATCAGTATCATTACCATCAGGCTTCTATTCGTTTCCTTTTTCATTTACTGAGAATGCTCGGCACGGCTTAAATGGGATGTTGTTTCACAATACACTCAACTGCTTTTTTAGTTGGTCACTTGTTATGTTATCATACTTTTCAATATAAATACAGAGAAATATCAATAGACACAATTTGTTTTACTTCATTCACACCTATGTCGTTTTCCTTTGAAATCCAAAATTCCCACATGATTGTAAAAAAAAGTCGACTTAAGATTTCTATCAAAATTAAAAAATGCAAAAATGTAGGATGACCAATAAGAAATGTGTTTTAGTATATGAATAAAATTGCAAATGTTGCAAAAAAAACCATAAAATACAGAATTAAAGCAATATGACTCATACAATAACTGCTAATTAATAACCAAACCAATTAAATATGATAAGTTACTATAGTTTAATTACAGCAAACTAATGTCACATTCATTAGGAAAAATGCAACATTTTAAACGACTTATTCGCGAAAATGATGCATTTTCTACATTTAAGTAGATAGTGGCAGCTAAATGTCTTTAAACTGATTAATTATAGCAACGTAGGTGTAAATGTCATAAATATATCACCTGAAATATCACATTATTAGCACTAATGGTTAATTATATCCATTTAGTGTTGCTATCCTAGTTCGTTGTTACTCCTTTGTGAGCGATTTCCATTGCCACTGTTAGTACATCCATTGCCAAACTGATTTTCTTCACCAATATTTTTCACATCGAATCAAAGTGTATCAATATTATTTAGTCTCCTGTCATCTTCACAATATTCTTGACTTCTTTCTCTTTTTCAATGTTAATTTATTATGAAGACCGGTAGGAAATATTCCCGGGCAAAGGGCACATGGATGCACTCCAAAGGCCGAAGGAGACACGAACAAGATATTCATATATGTAAACAAATACAACTGGAAACAAGACAGGCAGGCATAAATGTTGTGTGTAGAAGGAGTACCGGATTGGTCCAGCCAGTGGTGATTTAAACCTGGTTTAAGGGTGCATATTTTAGTATGGTCCTTATATCTTTTATTGTGGTATACATTGTTCGATTCTTTTATACAGCCCCAATTCATGGTGGATGGTCCACATGGTCTGACTGGAACCTGTGTTCAGCATCTCATGCGTGTAAGATTGGGTACCAGATGCGCTTCCGGTTATGTGACAGCCCGAAACCTGCGTTCGGTGGTCAGAACTGTAAAGGATATCCTGCTGTGTCGCGCATGTGCAACATAGGACCATGCATAGGTACGTACATACCATTGGTATTTGTGTAAATTATAAATTGATATACTGTTGCCTATAATGATGATAATTGCTATTATTTCTATTGTTTTGCAACATAACTATGATTAAGACTGCAATTCTGAAAGAAAGCATAAAATGCACAGTTTTGTCTTAATTATAATTCAAGTTGTTTACGAAACATAATTGATTATAATAGGAAATATTTAATGCATAATCAATAATGCTTAATTCTTGTATGTATGTCTTATGTGAGGTGTCTGTTGTTGTTTTGTTTTATTTTATTGTTATTTTCAGATCATCTTAACTTTTGTAGTTCGTAATAATCTCATTTATATCCATGATGTACTTGTACACTTTATTATTTGGCCATATTGGAAATAAGATGTACAATGTGTTGTTATCCTTAATATATAACCCTTCTGACAATAAAGAATTTATTATCATAATAACAACAACAACATTAACATGCCATTACTCGTGATACAACTATGTCATGATAATATGAGGATATTAAATTAAATAAGACCAAATACGCAATAAGACAAAACTTCTGTACGACATAACCCTGACAAGGCATTCGTTGTTATAAAAATATCGCAAGTAATAATATAAATATACTACATTAGCGGAATTTATGTACTATTTACACGTATATATCAAGTAGTTGACATCTCATCTTTCACGTCGCCATATTAGTACGCATAGTATATTGAAATAGAGATGTATCATGCTGTATGTTTTACCAATTAATTCGTCAGTTATACCTAGAAGATCACAACACTGACTGACAGATTTTTAAATGTCATGACACAGAATAAATAGTGTGTCTACTTTATTTGATTTTAAACCGCCTACTTTGTTCTTCCTTTTTGAATGATGCAAAAATAATATGTTTATTGTGGGGTGTTTTTTTTTCGCGTGACAAGTAACAAATTTATAGGTTTGAGGAAGCAGGGTTATTGATTGTTATGTTGCTTTGTATTTTCCGCAAAATGTTCAATTACAATTTATTATTCAAAAGTGACTACTAAATCTGTCACTTATCAGGAAACATGTATTTCTTAATTATGAAGCATAAATATTATGAAACAATCGTATATATAAAAGCACTCAGAAAATTTTGCAAGTGCTCTGATAAAGTCTTCGGTGATATCAGGCAAACCACTCGTTGGTACTTGGAACGATTTAGCGTAACTTTACACAATCGTATATCTTCATATTTGGTTTCTTCCTACAGTAACGTAAATAAAAAAAAACCTAGCTCCCAGAAAAAGTCTGAAACACCAAGCACCATCATGCAATCAAACTGAAGCTCCGTGTAAGGATTATAATTCCTAATAGGTGTTCCTTCTTCGTTTCCAAGTTCCAATAACCTTTGCCGAATGTATGCTTGATCGGCTCCCGTATACGTGATATACACTGTATATTAATTAGATAGTAGTTCAGTCAACAAAGAATGACTGAATTCTTTATGGATTTTTTTCTATCGACTATTTTCAAAATATTCATATTATTTGATTATTTATTTCTCTATATTGTTTTGTTCAGATTATTCAGTAGGACAATGGACCATTTGGTCTGATTTCACTCCTTGCTCGGCTGTCTGTGGTACCGGTACACAGTCCAGGAGTAGAAAATGCATTACGCTCAATGGAGATCCCAGTGCTTCGTGTAAGGGTAGATATGTGGACACCCAGGACTGCTTTGTGAAAGAATGTCCAGGTAAACCAATATATGAAATCCCAACTTCGCTAAACATGTGTTTAACCAGGGGCACAAATAATGTGTAGTTTTAGATCCATCGACGTACAGTCCGGCGAATTATCCTGTTTTTTATTGCGATATATGCACGATTTTAATGGTGCATTGTATACTTTTGTTTGAACCGCTATAGAGCATTGTCGTACATAACAATAGTATTCTGGAGTAGATCTATCGCTCAATGAAATGTTATCAATAAGGAAAGATACGTATGTAATAGTCTGATAACTTCAATGAAGATTGTTGATTTGAGTTCACTTGTATTGTTCGAGTATAGAAAGTCGTAATAAGACTTATCATCTCATTATAACGACTTAAAATACAAAGAATAACATACAGGCTTCCGTAGTTTCGTAATGATTTGTGAGTGATAAATTAATTGACAGGTGAAACGATGTATATATGTCAGCAGATCACGATTGAGTGTTCGTACCTTCGACCAATGACCGTTGTGGTCTTACACTTACGCTCATTGTATTGGTCTGAAAAGATGAAAGAAAAGCATGTATGTCTTAAAGAACAGTCATATGTTATGCCCATGTACAAATGAAGAAACAATTCTACTTTATAAAGAAAATGATTATCTTGTATGATTTATGTCTCGGGTGATAATACATCGATAAGCTATAAAATGTATGTAATATTATTACAGTTGATGGTGGCTGGTCTGTATGGTCGGACTGGGGACTGTGTACGCAGTCATGTGGTACGGGTATCAAAATACGAGTACGCCATTGTGACAGTCCAGCACCTAGATTAGGAGGAAAGTCGTGTCAAGGTAACATCCGTGTAGTCTTGTCAAACTTGCATACGCACATTTTTTAATAATTGTCTTTTTGAATATTTAAAACGTTTATATGATACGTTAAAAGGAAATAGTACCTCATCAATATGTAATGTTCATTAGTCAGATTTCAATGTGCATGACAGGGAGTAACACGGGAAGAACTTTTGTAAATAACTGAATACTTATTCTATAATAGACAGCATTACCAGTTATAATCGGTAATCTATTGTTTGGAGAAACGTGTACATCTATATGTTGATTTACAGTTCCGATTTCTTCTTAACAAATTCAACGTGATTACGTGAATAATAAAGTATTTGTACAAAAAAAACACTTTGTACTGTTATATACATAAATATAGCAGCAATCTGTCAGACGGAATGGTTTGGTTACAAAATATGTTTATTGATAACAATTAGCTCGACTGCATTTGTATTTCAAATCGTTGCAGCTAGTAAAAATGTGATAGTATAATTTGTGATGATATAATTAAATATTACAGGCATTGCTGTTGAGGAAGGATTTTGTGAGACCGGAAAATCTTGTCCTGTTGACGGAGGTTTTGGACCTTGGGTTGAATTTGGCACGTGTAATGTTAAGTGCGGAGTTGGTGAGATTAAACTGATCCGAGAATGTAACAATCCAATACCACAACATGGAGGTGGCCCATGTATTGGATCTTTCTTTAAGTTTATGGTGTGTGACACTGGTATTGCATGCCCCGTACCTGGTCAGTGGGGAATGTGGTCAGACTTCCTACCATGTACGGTAAAATGTGGTAAAGGCTTCAGAAGTAGGCAACGTGTTTGTGATAATCCACCTCCGCAACTAGGAGGCCCTCCATGCGATGGACCTTCTGTAGATGAACAAAACTGTGACACTGGAATCTCATGTCCTCTAGATGGACAATGGTCTCCATGGTCTGATTTTGCGCCATGTTCAGCAACGTGTGGCTTTGGTGTAGCAAAACGATTTCGACTTTGTAATAATCCAATCCCTATGAACGGTGGAAAGGATTGTATTGGCTTTCCGATCGACCAAAACGAGTGTGATACTGGTGCCATTTGTCACATCGATGGAGGATGGAGTTTGTGGTCAGTATTTTCTCCTTGTTCAGTAGACTGTGGTAGAGGTGTTCAAGGAAGGAGCAGAGGTTGCACAAACCCTGTGCCGCTATACGGAGGAGCCATGTGTGTTGGATTGAAGCGTGAAGAGCGTGAATGTGACACTGGAGTAAGTTGTCCTGTGCACGGTTATTGGTCGCCATGGTTACCATGGGGACCATGTTCTGCAGCATGCGAGCAAGGCTTCCGTCAGAGGCTTCGGGTGTGCAATAACCCGTCTCCGAAATTTGGGGGACTTGAATGCGAGGGCAGTCCAATCGAGGATGGCATATGTGACACAAAAGTACCATGTCCTATTGACGGTGGTTGGTCAGAATGGTCGCCACCAATGCCTTGCTCGGTTCAGTGTGGTATTGGTTTAACAAAGCGTGTGAGGAAATGCATCTCGCCTCCTCCCAAATATGGCGGAAATGATTGCGTGGGACCTGATGTTGAAGTGTCTGACTGTGATACGGGTATGTTTTGTCATATAAACGGCGATTGGTCTGTTTGGAATAAGTGGACGCCATGTGAGGCAAAATGTGGAACTTCGATGCAGCAAAGAAGTCGGTCATGTGATAACCCAACACCGATGTACGGAGGTATGCCGTGCGAAGGATTTTCCGTACAAGAGCGAATTTGTGATTCCGGCATACATTGTCCGATTAATGGAGGGTGGGGTGTTTGGCGAGATTGGTCACAATGTTCAGAAGATTGTGGGATTGGTATTAGAATCAAAAGACGATTATGCGACAGTCCTATTCCTGAATTTGGTGGTGCACCGTGTGAAGGCCCAGATGCAAAAGAACAACCTTGCAACACTCATGTTCCATGTCCAATAAACGGCGGCTGGTCACCTTGGAGTGATCTTTCGTCTTGCTCGGCTGTATGTGGCGTTGGTAAAATGCAAAGAAATAGGGTTTGCAACAATCCTCCTCCACAATTCAACGGACAAATGTGTTTTGGTCATGATTTTGAAGACGTTCCATGTGATACCGATATTATGTGTCCTATACATGGAAATTGGAGTCCATGGACAAAATATACTCAATGTAATGCTGATTGTGGTGTAGCTAAGCAGACAAGAACTAGGATATGTAATTCCCCTGCCCCTTTGTATGGTGGCGATTCTTGTATTGGACCCGATGCAGAAAATATTCCATGTGATACAGGTGTATTTTGTCCAATCAATGGTAAATGGGGACCATGGTCTCAGTTCACAGCCTGCAGTAAACATTGTGGCATTGGTATTGTGCTAAGGACAAGAATTTGTGATAATCCTTTGCCAATGTACGGAGGAAAGCAATGTATTGGTCTAGGTATGGAGGAGAAAATGTGCGATACAGGCATGCACTGTCCTGTTGAAGGTAATTGGGGTCCGTGGTCCGATTTTACCAAGTGTTCAGCACATTGTGGTGATGGGGTACAAAAACGCAGCAGAGAATGCAACAACCCACCGCCTAGATACGGTGGTGGTGATTGTCCTGGTAACCCACTTGAAAGCCGTGTGTGTAATACTGGAATATCGTGTCCTATAGACGGTGGATGGACACCCTGGACGCATTTTGGACCATGCAATGTAAAATGTGGAGCTGGAATCCAGCAGCGTGGTAGAGAGTGCGAACATCCCGTTCCTTTGTATGGTGGGCTTCCATGCGAAGGATTCCCTGTAGAAGATAGACCGTGCGATACAGGTATTTTTTGTCCAATTCATGGGGCATGGACACCTTGGATGGAATGGTCAGCTTGTTCAGTCGATTGTGGAACAGGTAGTTCTATGCGAACGCGTAAATGTGCAAATCCACCTCCAATGTACGGTGGCTTAGTATGCAACGATTTGGCGATGGAAGAACGAGTTTGTGACACCGGAATATTTTGTTCCGTTGATGGTGGATGGGGTCCTTGGAGTGATTTTATGCCATGTTCGAAAACTTGCGGTATTGGTATTATGCAACGAACCCGACTTTGCGACTCACCTATGCCACAATACGGTGGTCAAATTTGTTTCGGTGATAATGTAGAAAAAACTGATTGTGATAATGGAGTTCCCTGCTCAGTGGATGGTGGGTTTTCGCCATGGACTGAATGGGGTTTTTGTTCAGCAGATTGTGGTGAAGGTATTTCGTTCAGGACTCGTGAGTGCAATTCACCTGTACCAATGTATGGAGGCGGAAACTGTCAAGGATTTCTAAGAGAGGAAAGAGTATGCGACACTGGTGTGTTCTGTAGTATACATGGCAATTGGGGAGAATGGGCTCTGTTTACACCATGCTCTGTTGATTGTGGCGAAGGTGTGCAAGAGCGCAGTAGGTTTTGTGACAGTCCTGTTCCAATGTATGGTGGTAGATTATGCGAAGGAAAAGACCTGGAGGTTAAACCGTGTGACACGGGTAAATACTGTCCCATAAATGGTGGTTGGGCAATGTGGTCATTATGGTCTAAATGTAATGCTGTTTGTGGCGTGGGAATGCAAAAACGAAGCAGAATGTGTACCAATCCTCCAACTAAATGGGGAGGCCAACCGTGCAGTGGTGATGACATTCAGGAGCAAATATGCAATGTAGACATTCCTTGTCCAGTCGATGGAGGCTGGAGTTTTTGGTCTGACTGGCTACCTTGTGATGCAAGTTGTGGGGAAGGAGTACAGCGACGCACCCGTGCTTGCGATTACCCACTTCCAGAATTCGGCGGCATGCCATGCGAAGGGCCTAAATATGAGGATTTGATATGCAAAACAGGCATCCCTTGTGCAGTGCCTGGCAATTGGAGTCCATGGTCAGCTTGGATGGAATGTTCAGCTTCGTGTGGAATTGGCATGACAAAACGAGTGCGCACATGTACAGACCCTCCTCCTATGTATGGAGGCGGAATGTGTCCTGGCGAATCGGAACAAATCCAAGAATGTGATACAAACATATTTTGTCCAATTGATGGACAGTGGTCCCCATGGTTCAAATGGAATCCTTGCTCTGCCTCATGTGGCATTGGCATTCATGGGCGGACTAGAACTTGTACAAGTCCGTCACCTGGATATGGAGGAAAATTATGTGAAGGTCCAAGCAATGAAAAGGCCGATTGTGATTCTGGGAAACCGTGTCCGCTTGATGGAAATTGGTCACTTTGGAGTGATTTTGCTGTTTGCAATGTAAAATGTGGAATTGGTTTTCAGACGAGGGTGCGTCAATGCAATAGTCCACCACCAAAGTTTGGAGGAAACATGTGTTTCGGTGGTAACAGTCAAGATAGACCTTGCGATACCGGGGTTTTCTGTCCGATAAACGGTGGGTGGACAGACTGGGCGCCGTTTGGACATTGTACTGTTGCCTGTGGTGTTGGCTTTCAGGAGCGATCAAGAGCCTGCACAAATCCACCACCGCAGTACGGTGGATATGATTGCGATGGCCCTGTTGTCGATAGTCTTGAGTGCGATACTCAAATACATTGTCCTATCAACGGTGACTGGTCATCTTGGTATCAGTGGTCGCCATGTTTTACTGATTGTGGTATAGGAAAACGAGAAAGAAGACGAGAATGCAATAATCCGCAACCAAAGTTCGGTGGAATGCCTTGTCAAGGCCATGAATTGATGAGCGCAGATTGTGACACGGGAGTCCATTGTCCAGTTCCTGGCGGTTGGTCCGAATGGTCGATACCTACTCCATGTTCTGTATCGTGTGGTGTTGGCACTCATAATCGAGCTCGTACTTGTACAAACCCTCCACCTCAATTCGGAGGCATGGAGTGTGTCGGACATGCGGAACAAACTTCAGAGTGTGATACTGCTACATATTGCCCAACAGATGGATATTGGGGCTCATGGTCTGGCTACGGTCCCTGTAATACTAAATGTGGAGCGGGTTTGCAATCAAGGTCTAGAGTGTGTGATATGCCCGTGCCACAATATGGTGGACAAGATTGTATTGGGTTAGCCTTTGAGGATACGCCATGTAAAGGTACTACACCGTGTCCATTACACGGGGGTTGGTCATTCTGGTCGCCATGGAGTATATGTGCGGCTTCCTGTGGAATGGGTGAAAGAATGCGAGTCAGGGAATGCAACAGCCCAAGCCCATTGTACGGAGGTGTGATATGCCAGGGATCTAACACGAATATTGAACAATGTGATACAGGTACATGCAAATAATTACATGCTTATCAACGGTAAAAACATAACATCTTATTGTCCCTTTACCTGCTATATTACCTAATAACTGATAATCTTTAATTGTTTAATGATTGGCATTTCGATATACTGGATATTTCACCAGGTGCTCGTTCAGGACAGAAAACACGAGTTGTGTTCCGTACAATTCCGGTCTCAACGCTACGCACGCTTGCAAGTATTGCTATTCTTTTGAAGGCACATTTATTACATTGTAACACATGCTGTTTACCAAAGTCAACAAAAACTTGAGATTTATGACCCTCGCAAAGCAATGCCACGACGTAAAGTATAGACATCAAACAATCGGTATGGTGAAGGCTTTTGCTGCGCTAAAAGACGTGACATGCCATTTTGTGTGCTCCCGTGACACATTTTATCGCCAAAGAACTTATTAATATTGGACCCGTCAATGCTCGTCCTAGACCAGCAAGTAACGTGCAAACATCAATTCAAAAGAAGGCTTATTTTTACATACACTAGATATAATGGCGGTCACACACACTTACCGACAAGTTTCCGTCACGTAATACAAAGTTGTTCAAAGTTTTGAAAGCCAATTACCCCACATTTTGATCTCTATATCATTTATGGAATTTTAGATTTAACCCCACGTCATTAATTCTGGGATTAAAACTTGAATTGACTAGAGATTTAAACGACATTGCCAACATCAATATTTCACAAAATGTTACATAACATCGTTTGTAGCTTCGTAAACCGTTGTACAATTTATAATACGCGGAGTTGACACAGATGTCTAGTTTTCTTTTTTGCTGAGCATATGTTTGAATCTTAAAGACTAGTGACATATTTCACGTACGAGACAATAATGTGTTAGAATTGTATTTTCTGCACGTTTGTTTCTAATATTCTGAAAACCTAATTCAATAATCATTACCCGAAAGTATACTCAAACGCAAAAGAAAGTGTGAACTTTTGACTTTTTTATTTTCTGATAACCCAATGATGGAATATTATCATGTGTGGTATCGTTTTTTAGCTTATTCAATTACCCGTCTAACCAATGTGTTTATTTTATTGTTTAGGATTTCGTTAAAACGTACGACGCGTCTACAAGCAGTAGGGATCAAAATCAAAAATACACAAATAGCCAAAGGGATGTTTTCTTGCGTAGATTTACTGTAATTTGTTGCAAAATGATGTTAATGTTGCATTAATATCTAGTATGACCGCCATTCCGCCTGATAACTCTGTAGCAGAGGCGGTTTGGTACCGACGTCTCGTGTGCGTCAACTCAATGTAACGGTCCTGTCTGACGCCAGGCACGCGTGACCTGCCGGATCGGGGACGGTCGGCAACAGTACCCGTTTGCATTCACCTATCACGTAACTTGATTATAGTGTTACTATGGCAGTTAAGTGTCCGTGAAATTAAAGCGACTGAGTCACCTACGACCAGCATCATTAAGGCGTCATTACGCTGACGTTCCAATAGTCGTGGCATATTCTCTGTTATAAATTTTCGAAATCTACAGTGACATTCGCACTATAGATTTAGAGAAAACCAGGTTGGCCACTTATACTTATACAAAATCCTGCAAAATCGCAATTCAGGCTATTACGTAATAACTAGCCATAATTCGACTGATTTTTCGTTGTTGCTATAAACCGTAACGACCGATATTCGTATGTATTGACAACTGTATACCTTGTGGAATTAAATAATAAAAAAATCAAAAGTGCACATTTTCTTTTGCGTTTGAGTATATAAATAGCGACTTGACATTCAGAAAACGATCATGCAACACAATATTGAAGATAACAGTCACCAAAAATACGTTTGTGGCTTTATGTACCACAACAAGCTGAGCGGTCGTTGCCATCGAGTTAACAACCAGACTTCATGACTAAACAACAAAAAGTTTTAACATATGATTGCAACATTAATCAACATAATCAAATGTATTTTATTTATTTATACATATTATATCTATTGCAGGTACATTCTGTCCGATAGATGGTGGCTGGACACCATGGGCAGACTGGGAGCAGTGCAATGCACCTTGCGGTGTGGGAGCGCAGAATCGTTACAGAAAATGTGCTGCACCAGTAGCCCGGTATGGAGGCCGTGATTGTTCGGGATTCGCAAGCGAGACAAGAGAATGTGCATCAGGTATGTACCGAACAGCAGTTACAACAGTATAGTTATCTGTACAGTGGGGGATGATTGGTTCCCATCTGCACATTGTAAACGCTGAGCTGGAATGAATGAAGCAATAAATGCGTCTGTCCTAAACTATGTTTTGAATGTGGACATACGTATCTATGATTGTGCTACATATCTGTACGGACAGTAACTAGACTAATAACTACTGACAAATTATTGCCGCAGTTGTATGTTCTATGTACACCCTGTGTGTCTTCTTTGATTCTCCAAGTTATCCCGTATGGTCGGCCAGGTCATTCCTTGCACCCCTATTCCTTTACGTATGTACCCTTGAACCTTCTAAAATGCCTTATGGTTTTAGAATTGTTGTTTTCCCAGAGGTCTGTGTGGAGAGGAACTGTCGTATGTATGTGGCGTTCCCTGTAGTAACTTATTCTCTCTCTCTCTTTTACATATACTGTTTTGATTGCCAGAACAATGACTTGATATAAAGAGGATAACCCTGCGACATGCAGTTTATATGTATGAAATGAGAGGTGATTTGTTTGGACTAATTGCTGTTGAAGGACTCGCTTCGAGCTCAAACTGTGTGTGTTATAAATATGTATGTACCCATAAATGGTGTTAATATCTTCCAAATGTAATACATGTGTAATTACTTATTGTTTGAGCAGGTACGCCATGTTCAATTGATGGTCACTGGGCACCATGGTCAGTTTGGACAGGATGTTCAGAAAGTTGTGGAGCAGGAGTCAGAACACGCCAGCGCTTTTGTGATGATCCAGCCCCACTTTTCGGTGGCGCCCCTTGTATGGGCCCTGCTGAAAATATTGAGCCGTGTGATTATGGAGTTCTTTGTCCTGTACATGGTTCGTGGTCACTTTGGAATCCTTGGTCATCCTGTATGGCGGATTGTGCTATAGGAAAACAAATACGCATACGCGAGTGTAACAGCCCTGCTCCTCTACATGGTGGTATATATTGTACCGGTAAATCCGAAGAAATGCTAGAATGTGATACGGGTGTACCATGTGCTGTACCTGGCAACTGGGGACTTTGGGCACCTTGGACTCCATGCTCTGTAACCTGTGGAAGAGGAGAGCGACTGAGGGGTCGTATCTGCGATAATCCTCCCCCGCAGAATGGAGGACCACCTTGCAAAGGTTTTGCTGAAGAGATTGAAATGTGCGATAGAATGATAGAATGTCCCATCGACGGAAATTGGTCACCGTGGTCGGATTATACCGGTTGCTCTGCTTCTTGTGATATGGGTGTAAAGTTAAGGACACGTGACTGTAATAATCCTCCTCCTCAGTATGGTGGAAGCCCATGTATAGGACCCCAAAAAGATGAAATAAGTTGTGACAATGGTATTCCATGTACTGTTCATGGCAATTGGGGAGACTGGTATGCGTGGTCTAAGTGCAATGTGCCCTGCGGAATGGGTGAAATTGAACGGCATAGAGATTGCACCAATCCTATTCCAATGTTCGGAGGATTACCATGCAAAGGGCCAGAATTTGAAATAGCACCTTGTAATACAAATATTCCATGCCATATCAATGGGAACTGGGGACCTTGGGGTGCATTTACACAATGTTCTGCTCCATGTGGTGCCGGAACACAAGAACGGTTAAGAGTATGTGACAACCCACCACCACAATATGGTGGTAATCCATGTTCTGGTGGATATAACGAAGTTATTAAATGTGATAGCGGTGTCCCATGCCCCATTGATGGAAAATGGGGTGGATGGCTACCATGGACCAAATGCTCTGGAAAATGTGGTGTTGGGTTACGTTCAAGAGAAAGAGCTTGCAATGCACCAACCCCCAAGTTCGGAGGTTTTGATTGTCAAGGTATATCTATTGAGGAAGAAGTGTGTGACACGTTGCGGTCTTGTTCTATAAATGGTGGCTGGAGTTTTTGGTCACCTTGGTCCGATTGTTCTGCAAATTGTGGCATGGGCACAGTGTCTAGATTCCGTGAATGCACGAACCCCATTCCTTTGTATGGTGGAATAATTTGCCAAGGACCAAACCAAGACACAATGACTTGTGACAGTGGTGTTCCATGTAGTATAGATGGCCAATGGGGATCTTGGTATGAGTGGAGCAATTGTTTAGGGAAATGTGGTATGGGTGTACAAGAAAGGAAAAGAGAATGTGATTCACCACCGTCACAGTATGGAGGAATGCCTTGCAATGGACCAATGAATGATGTTGTTGATTGTGATACTAATGTTCCATGTCCCATTGATGGACAATGGACATTGTGGAGTACATGGGGTGGTTGTTCAAAAACGTGTGGGTTAGGTCTACAGTCTAGAATGAGATCGTGCACGGACCCTCCTCCAGCCTTTGGTGGACGACCGTGTAAAGGATTCACTGAGGAACTTAAGCAGTGTGATACAGGTGCGTCATGTGAAATACATGGTAACTGGGGCATGTGGAGTAAGTTCACCCCTTGTTCAGTTCCATGTGGTATTGGTCGACAAGAGCGATTCCGAATGTGTGATAATCCAAAGCCTTCGTTTGGCGGCATGGATTGTATTGGACCAAGATTTGAAAAGATTGAGTGCAATACAGATATTAATTGTCCTGTTGATGGTGCTTGGACTGTATGGTCACAATGGACAGTATGTGACGCTAAATGTGGCATTGGTATAAGGGAAAGATGGAGGCGGTGTTCAGAGCCAGCTCCTATGTATGGAGGAAACCCTTGTAAAGGGCCGCAGTTGGAAATTGTCGACTGTGATTCAAAAATGCCATGTTCTGTTGATGGCAACTGGTCTCCATGGACAAAATGGGATGTATGTTCGGCATCCTGTGGACTTGGCAGACAGATTAGGTCACGCACATGTAACAACCCAAGACCTGCATATGGAGGGCAGTTCTGTTTAGGACTTCCAGAAGAGGCCATAGAATGTCACGCAGGAGTTGAATGTTCAATGAACGGAAACTGGGCGATGTGGTCGGTATGGACAAATTGTGACGCAAAGTGTGGATTTGGTAACCAGCTCCGAATAAGAACTTGTACTAATCCACGACCTATGTACGGAGGAGAGACATGTCTAGGAATTCCCAAAGAAAAGCGAACTTGTGACTCAGGTCAGCCCTGTGTTATAGACGGAGGATGGAGTCTATGGTCAAACTGGAATGAATGTAAAGGACCGTGTGGTATGGGTCAGCAATCAAGAATTCGCACTTGTACCAATCCAAAACCACAGTTCGGTGGTGAAACATGTCTTGGGATTCCAGAAGAGCGTCGTAAGTGCGATACAGGTAGAGGTTGTGTTGTTGATGGCAGTTGGGGATCATGGTCGATATGGGATGATTGTAGTGGTATATGTGGCATGGGGAGTCGAAACAGGTGAGTATTTTGTAAATCAAAGCTAGCATCAAATACATTTTTTTTAATTCAAATAGCGACAAAATGTTTAATGAGTTGCAAATGTGAATTTAAGTTTTCCATCAACATGTACATTACTGTTTAATTAATAAAACAAAATTAATCCAAAATAATAACTAATAACAACAAAATATAGGCAAGTGAAATGTCTAATTAAAACTATTCAACTGGCGTATGACCAGAATATACAGTAATGAGTTCCAAGTACAGTGATTACTATCTTTATTTTAATGTTATAATTGTTCATTTAACTGTTTGTCTGTTTAATTAGATATCGACAATGTAACAACCCTGCACCACAAGCTGGAGGTATGTATTGTGTAGGTGATGACTATGAAAAGGACAAGTGTCCAACTGGTATCCCCTGTCAGACACCAGGAGGTTGGAGTGCATGGACTTTCTGGACTCCATGCTCCGTATCGTGTGGTGTTGGCTATCAGGTATACGCATATAATATGATTTTATGTTTGATTCAGCATGGTTCTGTTTATCAATGTATTAAGCATTGGATGTAATAATCCAATAGCATTACTGATTACCATTCACGGTACTTGAATTACTATCTATGCCATACCCATTTGTTTTCCTAAGATCTTTTGAAGAACATGTATGGAATATACACTTGTTACATACAATCCTTTTGGCTATGCAGTTACGGTTCTTAAAATATATCATTTGAGCAAAAAAGCAATATTTTCACAAAATGATGTACACTAACAATTTTAAAACGAATTTGCATATTCGTCTGATAAACCTATTTGTGGTGGCTTTGCACTTACAATGTAGTATGATGACCTATCCATGTGTATGCTTTTAGTTCCGTGAGCGATTATGTAACAACCCCGAACCTATTGGACCTGACGCTGGGTGTGTTGGTTTTGGTAAACAGAGGAGACAATGTGATGCAGCTGTACCCTGTGGAGGCGGCGGTTGGTCTGCATGGTCAGGATATGGTGAATGTGTTGCGGACTGTTCTTTGGGTACAATTTTATACTTCATACGATTATTACGAGAAGACAGTAAAGTGCAACCTCTCTAGAGCGGTCGGTCCTTTCTAGAGCAACAAACTATCTTCAACATTAACAATTTTCCATGCAGAAAACTCTAAATATCAAATAAAGATCTAAAAAGCAACAACCTCTCAACAACCGCAGGATATGCATATATCCCATTGGGAAATGATCTAAAGTGGTTGCAATGCATTTTACTACACTTTGATAAGTTAAGCTTTCAATGTTGCTTTTATGTCATTGTAGCTTTAATTGTTTATACATTTGTGAATGTTGACTTCCTTGTGAATGATTATCTTGTCTCTTGATCTACTCGATCCACGGGTAGGATTACTTCATTTCTACATGAAGTTAATAAGACTGCAAAGGAAACTATGTAGTCTGAGGTAGAAGATGGGAATTCATTTATTGTCCTGTCCCTAACAATGTTGTTAACTTAGAAGTTTTATAATCAATGACCTTCCAGTAATGTTGCGCATATACATTGAGTTATTTACGAATAGTATGAGCTAGAAAATTGAATAGAATATATTGTGCCAAAATGTGTACGAAATATGTATGACTAAACGGCTATTTTTTCTGCACAATAAAACATAGTTTTAATATTCTAGGTCCTGAGCTCGCTGTTGGTTACATGGTACGTAAACGAGTGTGTCAAAACCAACCACCGAATGAACTTGCCTGTCCAGGAATAAGTGTTGAAAGGGTTCAGTGTAATAACTTCCAACCATGCACCACAGCTGGTAAGTCTTCCGTTAGGAATAATGTAATATCTGAGTAGTATTCCCATACGTACCCTCAGCAAAGGTTTCCATTGCACAACACTTATTTGCATACTAGTATATTATGTTTATTTTTTTCTATAAACAATATATGTCCTTTGCAAATGAACAGAATATTTCCAATGGTTTTGTCTACATAAAAATACTAATTAATCTCCTTGATAATTTGAATTATCATAGAAAGGATATCTAACAGTAAGTATTTCCAGAGTTGCATACCCCCTCATAGATTGTGTTCACATTATACAAGCTTGGACTATGTCCCTTTTTAGTATAGAGAACAACATTATATATATATAGTGCCCAGTGATAACATGATTTCCGCACAAATGTGGAAAACGTCCACTTGCTGTAAACAAAGCAACATTTTAAATCATTTGGTTTATATTGATACCTATTTTATAGAACCTTGCGTTCCCTAAGTGTTGTAATGTCTTCACCTTAACCGATTTTAACCATATTGGTAAATAACATGCTATTGTCAGGGAATTATATAAAATCACCAAAGAATAATTTAGCAATTGTTAAATTCAGAATGGAGTGCATGGACCAAATGGACCAAATGTTCGGAACATTGTGGTCCTGGAGAACAGAAGAGGACTAGATATTGTGCACAAAATGGAAGGCCAAGTAAAAATTGTGTAGGTCATGGTCGGGATGTGATACCATGTAAAAACTTGAATTGTCCAGGTAAGTCCTTTTTTTTAGTTCAAACTTATTTATTTTACATCGATTGTGAAACAAGTTTTTACAACTTATACTTATCACTCTCGGTAAGTCCTCATTACATATTGTATAATGGTGTGTGTATAGCAATGAAACTTGAATTGTCCAGGTGAGTCCTCATTACATATTGTATAATGGTGTGTGTATAGCAAAGAAACTTGAACAATCGATCTGGAAGAATGATCATACCCTTTAAGAATAATCGGAAACTGTAGGGAAATGTCAATTAAAGCAGTACTGATTTACTGGTATATAAAGTATAATAATACATCATACGTTTGTATTGATTCATTATCTTTAGCACTCTCATATGATTGAATGTCAACTTTATATATCTTGATAAGTCTTCGAAGGTTAATGTGCGCCTATAAATAAAGATTTTACATTTTGTTTCCAAATTAATTACGTAGTTCACATAGTGTTGTTTAATTCTAATCAGTTTATTACCACAAGGTTTGAACACGTGATCATGTCAATCAATCAACATGTCGCCTGATCTGTTACAGATATTTAAATATAAATGTTTTTGCTGTGAACAAATATATTCAACTTAAAGAATTATTATTTTATAGATCAAATATAATTATATTCATGCAGTATATATATGGGTTGCCATTATTTATATTTATATTCTCTTGTCTTCTGTGCCTTTGAGGATGCCACACACTTTGCATATGACATTTCCTGCTCATATAGAGTCATTTTCGTCCAGTATACTATAATACGTTGTACAACAGAATATTTATATTAAGACACACATTGGTTGGAAACGAATCTGCACACTGTGTCACTGAGCTAATTCAATACAATGACATAATCACAACAATGACATAATCAATAAATGACATAATACAATGTCGTATTCAATACAATGACATATTCAAAACAATGACATATTTAAAACAATGACATATTCAATACAAAGACGTAATCCCTACAATAACATAATCACTACAATGATTATTCAATACATTGACATATTCAAAACAATGACATATTCAATACAAAGACATGGTCACTACAATAACATAATCACTACAATAACATATTCAAAACAATGACATATTCAATACAATGACATATTCAATACAATGAATATTCAATAAAATGGCATAATACAATGCCATAATCAATGCAAAGACATATACAATACAAATAAATAGCCAATACAATGACATGTTCAAAACAATGACATATTCAATACAATGACATATTCAATACAATGAATATTCAATAAAATGGCATAATACAATGCCATAATCAATGCAAAGACATATATAATACAAATAAATAGCCAATACAATGACATATTCAATTCAAAGACATATTCAATACAATGACATATACTATACAGTGACCTAATCAATACAAAGAAATAATCAATACAATGACATATACTGTACAATGCCATATTTCATGCAATGACATGATCAATACAATGACATAATCAATACAATGACATAATCAAAACAATGACATATTCTACACAATGACGAAAATCCAGGGAACAAGCATGTTTGTTATAAGGAGAGATAACTGTATATATTGGATTGGAAAATGACATATATGTAATATATTACAGATCGACCATTGAATTGTTCAGCAGAATGTAAATGGCATAATGGTATTGGTTATGCTATGTATCCGGGTGATTGTTCTCTGTTCGTACATTGTGAGAGCTTGGATGGTATACCTAGAATACACGACTGTCCTTGGGGTTTACTATGGAGTTTGGATATGTTACAATGTGTCTTCCCTGGCCAATCAGAATGTGGTAAATATAAACACTCTGTTTTAGTGTTGTTTTATAAACCGTGAAAGCATTGAATATTTTGTCTGGTCCAATTCATTTCGAAATAGGTGTACAGAGCTATTCGTGCTTGTCCGTGCAATTGACGGAGAAAAAATGCAATCATGTTTTGGTAGGAAATCAAATTAAACAGCTATTGCAGTTTTACGCACGGGTTCATTCTGTTACTTAAATTGATATGGATTGGTCCAGAAAACCCATGCACCAGTTCGTGGTCAATCTAACAGCACTATAAATGATGTTAAGATATAAACATGATACAAGATCATGAATTTGAAACAATTGATAATTTCATACTAATGCTAAAAACATGTGCTATATTTAAAAATAGACCAACAAGAAAGTCATTTCAATGGTATTAGTATCTTCATTTTAACTTCATGTTAAAGCAGTATTTGTATGTTTATACTTGCCGTTCTTGACTGTTCGCTTGTATTCCCCATATTCATAGAGACAGAGAGGTCAGTATCATGAGGCAAGTATTCATGTCATTTAGAATACATGTGAATGTTGTATATTGGATCCTGATTTCACTAAGGAAATGTTGGTATGTAACAAACAATTCTATTTTTCCAGATATGTGCTCATTCTTCCCTGGACAGAAACGACCCTATCATTTATCATGTCGTGCATATTGGGATTGCACTGGTTTGATAGCTGTACCGACATGTTGTGGTCCCAACAGGAGATTTGATGCTTTCAAGAATGAATGTGTACCAGATGTGGAAGGACTTTGTAATGAACCATGTGAACTCAAGGAAGTTAAAGTAGACACAGGTGTGTAGCGAAACATTCAGGATCAATATACATGTACATGTAATACAGTGAAACCTCTTCATAGTGGCCATAGCAACAACCTCTCTTCAACATCACTTTTGCTTCAGACACTGTGATTTAACGGATTAAATATCTGACTGTAGTTGTGTAAAATACTCAGCTATTAGTGGTTCTCACAAGATTTCTTCCAATTACTTTATTTGATGCATCAATCACAGTGCCGTATCACTAGTATGCATATAAGCACGCAGTGTAAAACAAATACATTAATCAAATGTATGTAGATTGACAAATGTGGCCCAATCAAATGTATGTAGATTGACAAATGTGCCCCAATCAAATGTATGTAGATTGACAAAAGTGACCCAATCAAATGTATGTAGATTAACAAATGTGGCCCAATCAAATGTATGTAGATTGACAAATGTGGCCCAATCAAATGTATGTAGATTGACAAATGTGGCCCATCAAATGTATGTAGATTGGCAAATGTGGCCCAATCAAATGTATGTAGATTAACAAATGTGGCCCAATCAAATGTATGTAGATTGACAAATGTGGCCCAATCAAATGTATGTAGATTGACAAATGTGGCCCAATCAAATGTATGTAGATTGACAAATGTGGCCCAATCAAATGTATGTAGATTGACAAATGTGGCCCAATCAAATGTATGTAGATTGACAAATGTGGCCCAATCAAATGTATGTAGATTAACAAATGTGGCCCAATCAAATGTATGTAGATTGACAAATGTGGCCCAATCAAATGTATGTAGATTGACAAATATGGCCCATTCAAATGTATGTAGATTGACAAATGTGGCTCAAACAAATTTGTCACATATTCAAATGTATGTAGATTGACAAATTTGATACATAATCAAATATGTATGTAGATTGACAAATTTGACACATATTCAAATGTGTGTAGACTGACAAATTTGACACATATTCAAATGTGTGTAGACTGACAAATTTGACACATAATCAATGTGTGTAGACTGACAAATTTGACACATAATCAAATATGTATGCATTACAGGATGTTCTTTCCGAATCTCAACCCTCGGTTCAACATGGTATGAACAGGAAGTTAATGGTGCATGGCAACCTCGTCCTTGCAGCGCGGGTACAATTTATTCGGAGAAAGAATGTATGTGTATATACTACCAAGAAGGATTCCTTGGACCCAAACAAGGTTAGTCACCAACAATGTATATTTCATTGAGTTTTATCATTGTATGTAAGCTTATTAAAGGTTCCTCTGTAACAATAATAGTTATTGTGTCATTCTCTGAGATCTTTGGTCCAAATGACATATGTGGGCGAAATTGAGTTATTAACATTTCTGAATGCAGGGATAGTTGTATGTTATTACAAAGTAAAAAATATTGCAAAACGACATTTCTTTAAGGAATTACAGCACTTTTTATATATTTTAAATGTTTTCGTATACAATAATATTTTACAAATAAATGTGTATTTATAATTATTTTCCATAAGAAAAGGGGCCTTCTCAATGCTATCGATAATTGCTTTGATTCTGCTTGCCGCTGAATCATGAATGTTTCAACTAGCTGTTGCAATGAATGTTTTAACATGACTTCATCTTTATTGCGCATTGCATTTGTGCCAAAAATCACAGAATCTGCTAATTATTCGGCTGACGAATCAACGATAGAATTTGTCCTCCGAATCTTATTCATACTGGAAAGTTGTCAGTTGC
Organism: Mactromeris polynyma; assembly: GCA_032209605.1. Lineage (NCBI taxonomy): Eukaryota > Metazoa > Mollusca > Bivalvia > Venerida > Mactridae > Mactromeris > Mactromeris polynyma. The sequence continues at coordinate 55,196,576 of JASFXZ010000001.1, forward strand.
TTGCGGAAGAACAGGTTAGCACTATAGTTGCTAACCCGGAAACATTAGCAAAATGACCCTTGTAAATAACTGAAACACTGTTGAACAAAACAACATAAACGTGACTGTTCAGGTCAACAACTCCACGTATCAAGTTTTCAAATTATTTCCATTCAGACTTCATCCTACAGACATACTAATGTGGTATTCATTGAAAGTTATCAAATGCATATTTCATGCAACTAAGCATGTGGTGTCAGAGTTTCGTGTTCTATGATGCAGTGTTGACATCACATATCTATTTAATAGGTTTACACTTAACATATGTTATATTCAACAAATAACATCACAGACTCATAAAATTACAGTAAACCTCAGTAATAAGACCACTACTCATTGCTTCCATTGAAAGTTGATCCAAGTTGTGAGGTCATCTGATAATCAGGTTGAAATGTGGAAGAAAAAATTGGTCCTTGAAAATGTTGTCTTATTGATAAAGGTGGTCTTTATTCCAAGGAGATCTTTATGTGGGTTTCTTCTGGATGCTTATACTAGACAGGCATGTGCAGGTCAGAGAGGGACCGGTTCCGGAGTCCCTGAGATCACGGCAACATAGGGTTGTTCATACCTAATCTAGATAGAGAGGGGGTCCCTGAGGTCACGGCAACATAGGGTTGTTCATACCTAATCTAGATAGAGAGGGGGTCCCAATTTCAAGGGCCTCACTATTTTTGTCTAAAATTAGCATATTGCATTACAAGGAAACACATTGCATTGCAAACATCAAGGGACTCCAAAGGCTGACTTAGATCCACTACCTTACCAGGAGTTGGACCACCCTAATCCCCCTGACGTAAATTGCTGAATCAGCACATGGCTAAGTAAGATGGATTCAGTTGCATACCCATGTGCCACAAAACAATAGGCTGTATAGATAATAAATACTACTTAAGTATTAGTTTTCAATGTAATTGTTATTTTTATTATTTTTTATTTCACAGAATGTAAGCCAAGTCTACATTTGCAGTTTAATTCGTACACTGAAGATGTATCTAAAAATGCTGGCCTTTTTATGAAAAATGTCCGCTACCTTGGTGATGGCACCGCATATTTTGATGGCACTGCAGCTATTAATGACAATATTTTCGCAAACGCTGAATGGGGCCAGGACGTGTTTGTCAACATAAAATTCAAACCCAAAGGTCAAGGACAGAGTCAGGGCCTCGTACATAATTCTGGGTGTGGTCCGTCAGATATTGGACCGTCGGTGTTTATCGGAATGGACAAAGAGAAACTACCTAATGGACAAGAAGTCGTTAATATGAAATTTGCAGCTACTCCATTAAAACCTACTGTACAATATGATTTTGTTAACATTACAACACCGGTAAGTATTGGAGCTTAATGTGTTTTACATAAAAAGAGGACCTTACATGACTGGTCCTTTGAGTTTTTATTGGATTAAGAAGACTCGTTTAATAAATTAAATAAAACATAAACACGAATGTAAAATTATCTTTTTGACAAAATAACAGAAACAGCTGAATTTCGTCAAAACATTACCTTAACCTCGTATATGCAAGAGAGAGAATACGTAACTACCATATTATCAACCATATCATAGCAACACTATGGTGTCTGTTATTCTGTCTTTGGCAAACAAAGTATGGTACATGTATTTGATATTGATTACAAGTACATAATGTAGTTGTATTGCTAACAATGTCTTACTTGCTTTCAGGCTGATCAGATGATTAATGCGTGGTTTAAATTTGGAAAGGGTCAGTTTCAAGCTGAAGTGAATGGCCTTAAAGCATCATTAAATATACCCGGAGGTAAGGATGTTCACTGTGTATATAACCTATGGTGTAAGCTCAGGAGATTGACATGATTTCTCTCCCTTTATCCCTTGTCATGATTTATCTCCCTTATCCCTTCTAGAGTTCTCTCCCTTTATACCTTGTCATGATTTCTCTCACTGTTTCCTTTCTTAAGTTCTCTCCCTTTATCCCTAGTTATACATATACATAAACTATATAGAAGGGATGAGGACCCCAGAAGGGATAAAGGGAGAGAAGTCGTGACAATCTCCTGTGGTTGTAAGGTAACATAATTGGCTTGAGATCTCATATTTATTTTGATGAGAATTTGTGTCTTGATTTATTGTTTTAATTTCTAATAAATGCAGCATCGGATGTCTTCTTGTCAAGAAGTTTTAATTCAATCAAAATGATACCATATGCACCAAATCCATGCAATCTCTAATTCTGCTTTGTCATGTAAAAATGTACGGTGGCATAGAGGTGACATGTTGGTTTTTTTAAATTCACGTCAGCACAGACACACTTTTGTTCGAGCATGTGATACGATAACCTCACAAGAAAGCGTTTGTCATTTAAGAATCTAATCCCCCATGTCACCTCTATGCTGCCGTAAAAATGTCTAGTTTCTTCTTATTGAATAAGTATAACATATGAACAAGAACGGTCGAATGATGATATGCTGGGTAGTTGATAATGATGTAAAGCTGTTTTACGTGTATGAGATGATTGAACAGAAACAAATATAAGAGGAATACTCTTCCAATGTCTAGATAAGAAAAGGGGGTTTATTTTATCCTGCAAGTCAGAGTCATAGAACCTGGGTCTATAAGGTGACATTTCATGATATCAAAGACTTGTGTGGCGTTAAGAACATGATGTGCAATTGCTGCTGAGAACTTGCTCACTTATACAGCTTTGTGACATTAACAATGGTAGCAAAATAGGGGACAACTAAATTTCAAATTTCAATTAAACTTGAGTGATTACTAAAATGACTGCAATGATTTGGACTAAATAATTTAGTTACTCGTTTTTAAATTTCAGCATCTGAAGTAGCACGCCGTCACGGAGCATTAAATATAGGTGGCAATGTATGTAAAATAGGAAATGAATCGTTTGGTGGATTTGTTGGTTATATTGATGAGGTAAGCTAGCTATACAGTGTGTTATAAACTAGTTATGATGTTTATTGTAAGTTAAGTTTATACTTTGTAAAAATGAACATTTCGAAAAAAAAATTAATTTGTAAAAATCTTTTTTTCATCTGAAACACAGAAAATTGTGTGTAAAAAAATTGTATTTTTATAAAAAAAGTATTTTATCAGAAAAACAGAAAATTCTTTGAAAAATCAAGATTCTATCAGAAAAAATAATTTCTGCACCAAAGTATGGTATTTTATGAGAAGGATAGAATATTATTTTTGTATATTGATTAAATATGCAGTCAGTGTTACAACAGAAAATTTACACAAACATTTATTTCCTTGCAGGTGTCCATATATAAATGCACACCTCCTGGTCATTAGCGATGGATATTTGAGCAGTGAATGAACTCCAAACACAAGTTTTACTTTTGTCAGTCTAACTTATACACAGACATCAAACTAATTACATTTGTATGTGATTGAGCTGGTCAGTAGAAGTGAAGTGATTGTGTTAATTGTTGATAGATGTCTCTACATCATTACTTGTAATTAAGTCATAGCTCAAGGTGTGAAGTATAATCATACGGGCACAGTTAACTAATTGCCCAGAATACATCAAAAGAACTTACCGCTGTGAATGATAGCATGACGTCTTGATGTGTGGGATATTGACTCGATAAATATAAAAATGTAACTAATCTGGCAAAAAAATGTTGAAAAAATTTGTGTCTGATGAAATTTACAATGATCGATTTGAGACTCATACGTTGGTGTCATTAAGTGTTATTTTAGGTTACCCTGCCAGATTTAGGTTTGTATGTTTGTTACCTTGACTATATATAACTGGACCATGTGTTCTTTACCAAAGTGTTATTATTATTTTTGATATTATCTTATGGTCAAGCTTTATTAATCCAGCACTCATGAATATTCAAACAAATCCGTGAGTTTGTACGGGCAAATCGTAAATTTCAATTTTCTCAGTTAAATGATGTTAACTTATACCTTTATTTTGTGACGAACACCAATTTATTTTGACAAAGGTCACTTGTGACTGATAAGAAAACTTCAAGTAAAAATAAAAACTTTTTTAACAGCTACATTGCAACATTTTTGTCATTTCATAGTGATTAATTACTGTGGTGATTTACTGTATTTATTTTGTACAGAGTTGTGAAGATATGTTGTTTTCCATATTTGTATAAATGTTTATGTTATGTGACGGTTCCTTTGTTTTAAATGGGATGACAATACAACGTAGTGAGAACAATATGCCAATATAGTACATTTATCAAATATAAATATCAAATCAACATGCACAGTGCCACACATCTTAGATTTTCATGACCAAAATTAATATGAAAATATACATGAAAGCTTTTGCACTTGATTATACCAATATATATTGTACATTTACAGATATGTACATGGTACTGGTTTTTTTTCAAAATTAGTTAAGAATACCGTTACTGTGTACCCTAGTATCTATTGGTCAACATCTTCCGAGACATGTTTTCATTGACTGTACACCTCACACAGTTTGTTTATGACTAGGGATGTCAACGAATGGCAACTTTGGTATTCGAATATTCGGTCAACCTTCCGAACGAATATTCGAATATTCGAACATTCGACCTTCTTATTTAATTATAATACATATGAAACTCGAAGTTTAACGTTATGCTTATCAAAGTTGTGTTTTAAGCTGATCACTTAAGTTGTAATAATCCCCATGATCACTAATATTTTCAGGGCCTAAGTGTCATCACCAGAGTGTTATATCTCTCTGATCCCCAAATATAGATCATGACATGTCCAGTACCACCTGTAGATATTATTTTCACTGGTAAAATGTCATAATGCGATAATGCCCATCATTGAAATTTAACAATACAATTGCATTCACATTTTATATTGAAAATACATATTTTATCGAATATTCGAATGCCGAATCAGTATTCGAATATTCGGACGTACAAACGAATATCCGATTTTTTTTTATTTGATTGACATCCCTATTTATAACCATTCTCAAGAATATAAAACCATACTATAGAAATCTGATTTCAATAAAGGTGAAACTAAAATATGGTACCAAGCTATAACAGTGAACTAAGTCTAATTACTTATACTTCATCATTGTGCAAGAACATAACATAAGTGGAGTAAGGTGACAATAAAAACTCATTCTTTTTGAAAGTTCTCAATGTATTAAAATGAAACTACCAGTATTTTTGTGATACCCGAGTTTATTAATAAGACAATACCTGTATTTATTTGTTGATACCCAGAGTTTTAATTCACAGACTGTACAGGTACTTATTGAGGCGAACCTGTGAAATTATAATGGAATAACGAAAGACCGGTGGTGACAATCACCCTGCATTATTTTTCTTTTAGGAAATATTAAATTCCCGAAGTTGAAATTGTTAATTTGTGAATCCAACTTTGCAAATTCATGTTCATGAATTTGTGATTTCACGAATCCATTATTTCTACTTTGCGAATCCACAATGTCGACTTCACAATTCCACGATTCCAACTTCCCGAATTTAGGATTTCCTAGGAGATAAAAAATAATGAATTGTGAATGGCACCACCAGTCTTTCATATTGAAGGCTACATGGAATGCCTAACTTCTCAATACAGTATAGTGCTGTTAGATTGAGCGCTACCAGGTGTATGAACTTTCAGGACCGATCCATATCAATTTAGGTAAAGTAATGCTCTTGTGCATAAAGCTCTACTTCTAATTTTCTATCAAAAGACAACCGCGGCCTTTTCTCTGTCAAGTTTACGGACAAATACGAACCCCTTTTTTGAAATGTAATGGTCCACTGGTAATATATTCATGTGTTTGAGGTAAATAAAATTGCACTATACATGGATATAAAAGTGACAGTGACCATAGACGGGACATGTATCACATCAATGTTTGATATTTTATATTTATATTTCATTATCATCAACGCCATTAACTTTTTCTGATGTATTACATTTTAAATACATTATATATGAGAAAATTCGTCATATTGTAATGGGCTATTCACGCTGAGAACTGTGTGCCTTGTTTTATCGTATTAACCTGTTGCATCTATAGGCCACTATGTTTATGTTACAACAATAACTCATTCAAGACGGGCACTTAATATGTCAATAAAATAAATCTAAAATGTAACATTTGGTATTTGACCTAACACGAACAAAACGGTGATTTAGGAATGGTATATCATCGGGAAAGCTATTCCTATTACATGCGTGTGATTTAAAGACGAATGGTCGAATAGATTTCATGATAGAGTTGTGGTAATTGTTCATAATGATTAATGTTTGTCTTTATGATATAGTATGTCTTCCAGTGAGATATTATATAATAATTAATGACTTCCTTGTATAGATTAAAAAAATAAGGGATAGCTTCATTCAATATTTTCACCCATTAATCATTCTGAAAAAGTTTTAATAGTTTATAATTACTAGTGAATTGTGGTGATTTACAATTATCTTACTATGTATGTTTTCAACAGTAGTCCAGGTATGTACAGACGGACAGTTGACATGTGCAGTTTCCCATGGTTACAAACCAGGGCCCAGGAATATAACAGTCTCTTACACTCAGCACTCAAAATGTACTCTAATTAACATAATAGGAAATTTGAGCGTGGACAATGCATGGTATTGTTACATGAGTGATGATTTTTGTTTGGTTCATTCCTTTCCTTTGAGAATTTAGTGTGCTTGTGAGGTAATCGGGAGTAAGTATTGGTTTTAGTTCCACACTCAGACCTTATACTTATACTCAGATCTCACATCACACTCAAATCTCTTAGATAAAGGGTCACAAATAATACTAGTTATACATTTAACATTTTCATGCATTTTCCACATTAAAATTTCCTCTATCAGATTATTAAGAGTATGTTTTGTAATTTTAGATTTGAGTGCTTATTGTTATCATCCCAGGTCCAGTACTTACCTATCTTTCGAATAATTTCAAACTAATTAGGACATAAAACTTACTTTTAAAATCACACACACTGAACCATTTAGATAGTATTTAACATCAATCATCAATTTTTCAAATTCATATTCCCCGCAGGCTGGGTTCCGTAAAACCCGTAAAAAGAGCAGAATGAAACGTCGGGAAAATAAAACAGATCTTTGTTGCATCCATCTCTCTAAATGTTTTAGATATTTTTAAATGTGTTACGGATGGTGTATGTAACAGACGAGTTTGTGATATGTTATTTATATGATACATTATCATTTGTTTAAGTTTGCAATTTGTCAAATAAACGTTCCATATTTCATTGTGTCTTATTCGTTTTAGTAAAAAGATGGAGTGGCTTAAGGAAAAATGTCACGAGTTCAACTTTTTTATATATAATAAATCACTATTGTTATTTATCTAAGTTATACAGTCTGGCTGAGTCATTTTCATCAATTCACTGTGCATGTAAGATATACTAAGGTAGAGGAACATTAAGTAAGGTTTGGAAGAAACTGACCTACTGGTTTAGGAGCAGATTTTGTTTGGAGCAAAGTGTTGATGACTGTCATTGAACAACGGACACAGGGCCATTACAATAAATCTTCCTGAGCACTAAATTTTGAACACAAATGACTCTTTACAACATAATACGTTCTTGTGTGATTTCATACATTTAGCGTCTTTTATACTCATTAATTTTAATAATTTTTAGTACTTAAAAATGATGTATAAGTTTATGAACTTGCAGTTGAATTCCCAGGTAGATATATAATAAATGTACTTTCTTAAATACAGGGTGTTAAAAAAGTTTGTTCGCAAAGTTAGAATTTCGATTAAATTAAAATTCCAACTTTGTGAACGATCTGTCTTGGTATATGGTATATTAAGATAAACTTACTCATGTTTAAAATACACCAATTGGGAACTTAGACTTATAACTGTTGATGACTGTTTCCTGGGTTACGAACTGGTACTCTAAATTCAGCAAAGTTGAAGAACATGACCAAACCCAACTATGCAAGGCTTGAATTTCTAACCATCGAATCAAATGTTTTATCCTTCCACCACAAAGATTCCAAATGCTATAACAAAAGTATTCCTATGTATACATCAACTAATCGTTTTTAATTGTCTGAACATTTAGTTTAGAGGCCCAATAAGGTTCATTTAAATCCATTTTAACTGCAAAAATTGCAACAAGTACTTGAAAAGAAAAATATTTATGATCGTCAGTTGTTTCTAAATAGTCTTTGATAAAAAACCAGCAGAAGACATTTCTTGTTGTTAACAAAAAACGTCATGTTTGACCTTGTTGCAATTTCTGCATATTGCTGATGTGCCTCTGTCAAAAATCGCAAATTACTGAATCTATGAGGTCGACCGTCGCCGCGCACATTTGTTCTAATGCACTTTATGGTATTATGGTCGACCCGGTATGTCCCCCGCACACCATAAATATACTTTTTGAAACCGAAGGGGGAAATTTACCTGCCAGTAGAGCAGTATATGTCAAACAGACAATTTTGAAGCCAAATACGGTCACTGCACAGTGCCAATGAGACCCATTGTAGTCAGCAGCGTTAACAACTGAGCCACAGGGCCACCTTTTGCCTCTGTCACTAACCCTGTGTGATTTAAATATTCATTAGAGCGCAACATATTGATGACGTCGAATGCAATTACAACAACAACAACTAATCATATTTAGAAAGGCCGTCACGTAATGAGACATCGCCAATTTATAAGCACCTGTTGGATGCAATCAAGAAGATCAACTAGAAATAAACTGACCGGCCGACAAGATAAGAATTATTATTTTTTTCGTCAAAATTGAATCTTCTGAAATTTGATGGTGGAGTATCAGTACATGAATAATTAAGCTTTGTGGTATACATCAATACAGGATAATGCAGATATTTGAAGAAAAATGTAATTATGACTCTCGTTTGATTTTTGATCAAATTTCTTTACTTTTGACAGTACACGCTCTTAATAAAACTTGCCTGTAACTGTCAGCCCTTTGGTACTGGAATTTGAACGACGGATCCATCAGCATTAAAAATATTGAATACAAAATTCATGCTTTATCTCCGGTAAGCAGTTCTAAAATTTCTTTCACTGTAAACCTTGATTGGTCATATCTTCCACAGCAGTAATATTTGCTTTGATAGCAGCAACTTTGGGCTGATCAGGACGGGGACCATCTTTTAGGTTCATTTTACAATCTTTAACTTTTTTGCACCACCTAAAAAAACTGATCGTTTGGATATTGTGGATGTTCCGTGTATTTCACACAGTTCAATGTGAAGCCGATATATTTAGAGCGGTGCGACATTTAATAAAGGCTCGTATTTGAAATCTCACCTCAAGTCTTTTTAAAACCTTACGCAAAAAACGCAGTACATTTTTGTATATATACTGCACCTAGTTGAAATGACAATAACTTTAGAACGACTGAACGGATTTGTACAAAACTTCGTGCCATTATACATGATAAATTCCCCGTGAAACTACTGCAATGTCTACGTGCTACGTTCAATCGCTTTATATGGAAGCGCATTAGTGACAGAAGTAAATGAACGCTCCACGTACACAACAAGTCAGTTTTGTTTTCATTCAATACAATACTATGATGTGACATCACTGTGTTCTGATAGTGTTCCTATTAATGACAGTAAGACTATTCCCTCCAAGGTATATGGGGTTTAGTACTGAGAATGACATCGAGGTATACTATTATAAAATAACAAGACAATCAAATATTGTTCATTATACATGCCTTTAGTGTGCATACCCTGGGCAAAGTACAAAATGTCTTCAATATAACAAGGATTGAACTCACTTTAATTGGCAAAACATGTACAGGATAGTGAAAAATAATGATTATCATAAAGGAATTGTCATACAGGCAAATGCATCCAAATAATATATATGTTGTTGAATAAATTTGCTACACTAAGCAATTTTTGCTTACCGTTCTTGTAAAAGAAATAAAAGTTTAACAAAATAATGCCCCGTTACACAAAGAAACCTAGTCAATTCTCATGCACACAGGATAATTGTTCTAAGCTAACTTGTTGCAAAGCCTTGTCTAATTATAGCAGATAAATGCAAATGTAACAGGGTATCAGTAAATGAAAAACTCCCTGAAAACGTCATCACACAGTTATCTATTTGGAAAATCATACCTAAAAACAGTGTTGTTTATTGTGTACATAACATTAGGTAATTAATTATATTAAACTGGGTCGAAATTGGTTTATTGAGACAAATAGCATGTTTTTTATGATTCTAGATAAACTGTTTAAAATAAGACATAGCTAGAGATGTTTGTAAAACATTATGCCCCCTGTGACCTTGACTTTTGACCCCGTGACCCCAAAATCAATAGGGTTCCTCTGCTACTCAAGATGAATGTGTGGACCAAGTTTGGGGATAATGGGTGAAGGGGTTCTTGAGTTATTGATTGGAAACGAAAAGGTTACGGACGGACCAACCGACATGTGCAAACCAATATGCCTCTTCTTTGAAGGGGGCATAAAAAGTATGGCTTCATCAGTCTCCTGATTTTAATCCACTGATTCTTTTCTGTTTGAGTACTGGAAGGAGAAGGTCTATACTCCAAGCTGAAAAAAACTTCAAGAACTTCAATCAGCTATTGGTAAAGAATTGAATAATATCACACCAAAGATGTGCATTGATATTGCTATGGCGCAACAGAACGAAGCAATATGGAACATATGAAGTGAAATTTGTTGACTCTTTGTAGGCATATATTTAGTCAGTTTCAAGTTCTTTGAGAATGATAAAAAACATTGTCTATATTTCTGCGGGTAAGAAAAAGCAAAACGGTTTGGCAATGGTGTCAGGTATTGTAATAAAAAACTTTCACTTATATTATAAAAGTGACCATTTACACACTGGCTGAGACTTGAAAACAAAGTGTTTTGATGTCTAAGAATACTGTGCAAAATATAAAAATATGCATATATATTATACATTAATGCACATATAAATCTTTTTTACAATAGATAAATATATGACACATCGGGACTAAAACAACTTGACAACACAGATACAAATAGAAAATCCATTGGATAACAAACACGACACACACATAAAATGGTGATTTATACAGGCATGAGAATGCAAAATTTCAAAATTAGCTGAAAATTAGGCAAGGGGTCCAAGGGGCCGCTGAAGCTTTTGGCTTTTAAGCAACTAAGACGACTCAAATTGTCTCAAAAACGGTCCTTGGGAGCGTCATATCCGCGGAAAATTCTCATGCCCGTTTAAATTAAGAATATACTGTAGAATCAGATATCTATGTAACGCCACTATTTTGCAAACAGTAAAGTCTACATAAACAATACGAAAATATTAATTCCAACTGTTACATTTGTTTTTGGGTGGGGACAACAATATATCCTTCTGTACTGATATATAAACTATGGTCCAATGATTCATCCCTAATAAGTAAGGGTCAGATCAAAAACAGCATTTGAAACTGTTTCAATCAAGATGATAAACACAAATTTTTTTTTACATTTAAAGCCCTTTTCATCGCCTCAAGACGGTAAACACGTCATTTTATCTGACCAAGTGTTTACCGCGAAGCTTAATCAGACCATCTTTGGTTTGTATGCAGTTACACGACCGACTCATGAAAAATGCTGCGACTTTTCAGGTTCATCAATGAAAAACAATGTTCTGGTCTTTTAGCCATGACAGTACTAAACTAAAAAATAACCTACCTACCTATCCACTGTAAAATTCCGGGTTGTGTAACAGCAAACAAACAATTTTAAGTATGACCTTGTTGTATATATAGTGAAAATTAATTATTTCATGGACATTTCTGATTCTACAGTACGACTCATTTGACAATGGCAGCACCGAACATTCTGAACAAAATAATACTAAAGCCTACAAGTTTACAGAATTATAAAAGATAATAAAAGATAATAAAACCTGGCAAATATAGATAAATAAAATGACTGAATTTCTTATTAATGCAATATGTGCGTAACTCTTTGTGACAAGCAGATATATACAAGACATGTGGACAATGTATTATATGAACACTTCCATAACAAAACCTACATTAGTGAAGGTGGTTTAATGACATCATGTATTTCCCAATGAAATTGATGTCACAAAGTGTCTATGATTTTGATTTATAGAATTAAATACATGTTACATTTTTTTTCCATTTGAAAACAGAAGATCGAGTGTTGAAGAATTAATGAACATTTGAGTAAAGTATTCCTGAAAATAATTTTGGTCACTTATACAGGTTTTATTGTGGAGCAGCTCATATTAAAGTAACAAGTTTTTTCCACACACCAAAACATACTCATATTTTGCAAATCTTACAACAGTACATAAAATACAATGCAGTGCTTAAAATACATAAATAATTGCATATCTAGTAATTTTTAATACTCAGTAGGATGATAAAACATGCAGATAAATATAGGTACACAATCCCTGACCTCTACTGACCAGCATGTTGCAGATGGATCAAACTTATTAGTATAATAAATTATAGCAAATTTCTAGAAAGGAAATCCATGATCATGTCCACCGAATCTTAATTGCATTTTCAGATTATTTTTTTACGACTATAGACTAAAATATATAAAATAATCAGCTATTGACCCTAGGCTGTTGTATTTTGACAGATCAATTTAATTGCAACCAACTTTGCAGAGAGTCATCCACATAATCGTTTCTCCCAAAAATAATATATACTGAAAAATGATTTCAGTTCTTTAAAAAAAATTGGTTGCCATGGCAATCATATTTTTCATTTAATGAAGTTTATGTTAATCATTTGGTAATTGGCCATGCCAGTATGAAATCAAAGCATGACGGGATATCTACCTCCCAAAAGCAAAACATTGACATATATATACTCAGTGTCAGATTTCTCAAATTTCATGAACTTAGGGATGCAGAATAGGAACAAATCATGATATTATTTCATTTTACGAAATGATGTACGCTAAATTTTCTTTCAATCAACGGGTATTTTCACATCAAAATGAGTTGTAAAACACACTAAAATGTGCGTTTTTAAATGTACTGAGTATATAAATACATTGTACATGGACAAGGACTTCCAACAACAGTGCAGATCATAAAAGCTCATATAAGTCTTGTGGGCTCAAACAAGATCAAGATTGAGATGCTAAACTGGCCGAGTAAATATCTGTCCAAACATTACATATAACATTCAGAATGGATTATAATAATATATATATGCAACAATTAGATGCTACAAAAAGCTTGTTGAGATAGTGACCTGTTTTATAATCTGACAGTAGGCAATATTTGTCCCATATAGCAATATAATAATATATTTATTTATAGGTGACATGTACAGCGGTATACAAAAACAGTTCTACAATTATTAAATAAAGCATGGCCTTCTCACAGAAAACAACATAATAATATGAAAACAAAGTGACCATATGGAGTAAATATTTGTTCCTGCTTGCAAATAGTGACATCAGATGTTACGTTTTCTTGAAATGACGTCACTTACAGAAGAGCTTGCAAATCCCATAATAGCTCTCATGTAATACTGAATTTTAAAAGAGACATTTCAACAGTAATATAATGTATAAGTAGTTATGTTTGTGACATGGAAATCTTTGGCAATTTTGCAAATCAAGAATGTTCCAATATCAGCTAGGGTAAATTGTCTCATTCACAGAATTATACAGTAAAACATCGCTTAAAAACCACCTATATAATAAGGCCACCTCAAAATTAAGAACACAATTTTCAAGTCCATTTTCACTGTTTTCTCTTTATTCAACCTCAATATTAAGACCATCTCAATATTAAGACCAGTTTTCAAGGGTCCCAGGGGTGGTCATATTATTGAGGTTTGGCTGTATGTTTACATACCTTACTCTTCACTGCAATTTCCAAACCTGTCCACTCGTAAAACACATATGCAATCTCTGAAACTTTTTGACTCCTAAAAACATCCACTTACACAGTACATATTGAGGGTTCAGCGCAAGACTATACTAACTCTTATGTATTTATATAGGACTTAGTATAGTCTTGCACTGAGCCCTCGATTATTTATACCATGTATGTAAATCTTCATACACAAAGAGTAACATTTGATACTGATGACAAATATATACAACATATATGTCACAGATTATGAAGAATTATACAAATTTTGGATTCTAAATCCAAATTTCCTGAGATTCTAGCTATTTCTGGATTAAAAATTTCACACAATAAAAACATGACAAATGTGAACTCATACATGTAGCCTACATGAGAAATGGACATGAAATGATGAACTTTTAAAGGTGATATTTCCATACAAAATGATATAACCAAATCTTTGTAACACTAACGGCTATAACATAAAGTGGAGACAAAACTCAACCTTTAAATGGACAAGAAGTTAGAATATTTGGATATTCGAATATTCGTTTGTACGTCCTACTATTCGAATACTGATTCGGCATTAAAATATTCGATAAAATACATATTTTCAATATAAAAGCTGAATGTAAGTGTATTTAATTTCAATGATAAGCATTAACGCATTAAATGACATTTTACGTTTTGACAATAATATCTACAGGTGTTAATTGACATGTCATATTATATATAAGAGGGCAAGAGAGATATAACACTCTGGTGATGACAAATTGGCCCTGAAATCATTGGGGATTTTTACAACTTGAGTGATCAGTTTAAAACACAAATTTGATTAGCATAAATCTAATATTCAAATTTCAAATGTATTATTATCAAATAAGAAGGTCGAATGTTCGAATATTTGAATATTCGTTCGGAAGGTTGACCGAATATTCAAATACCAAAATGGCCATTCGTTGACATCCCTGCATAAAATACATGACCAAGGTCAGTCTAACTAGTGTGTAGTAAATAAAAAAATGTTTTTAAATACATATACTCCACGGTTGTATGATTAAGGTTATTGTAAAAGACCCTTAGTAGGGTTATAACATAATTTGTGCAATGAATAATTGAATGATAATACTGGTATTCTATCTGAACTATTGCCTCTACATACGCACTGTATATTATTGGCATTTTAACCCACACAATGGGTACCCTTCTCTATATAAAAATGCACTGTTTAACCGCATCAAAGTGTATCAAAAACAAGAATAACTATTAAATACTGACGTTACTCAAACATTACAATCTTACATAACAAGTTATAAAACATACTTGCTTAAAAATCAAATCCCTTGGTCACATGAACCTTCCAGCGTACAGACTTCCCACGGTCATAGGCCCATACAGTATATAGCTCCCACTGGTCATAGACCCATACAGTATATAGCTCCCACTGGTCATAGGCCCATACAGTATATAGCTCCCACTGGTCATAGGCCCATACAGTATATAGCTCCCACTGGTCATAGGCCCATACAGTATATAGCTCCCACGGTCATAGGCCCATACAGTATATAGCTCCCACTGGTCATAGGCCCATACAGTATATAGCTCCCACTGGTCATAGGCCCATACAGTATATAGCTCCCAAAGTCTTATGGGCCCGGGACTATCGGAATGACTCATCTGACAGATTAATGAATTTTGTGCATGTCCCAAACTTCAGCCATGGGCTATGAGGTGCCCCTACAGTTTCAAAATCTTTGAATATTTGTGTGGGCCTGCCGTGCAATTACCCAAGGCATCTCAAGATTTTGGCCCTTATGGGACCTGTAAAATTTGAGAGTTTCATTGACATAGGTATTACATATACAAAATGACTTAACCTAACGCACGGCACAGGAAATTTATTTATGATTTGCAAAAAGAATACAACATTGTAACAAGTTTATAACTGCAATGAACAAGACATTATACAAAAACTAATCTCTCTTTAAAATACAAACCAGAAAAGCTAAAACTTTTTTTTTTATAAAAGGTCCGTCTGAATTACTCCTAGTATTTTCTAAAAATTGCGAGACATATACTTTCAGACAACAGCATACCAGTATACATAATGGTTTGCCCCACAAATATCGCTGTCAAATATCAATACATAAACAATATGTAATACATACAACTTAACAGATGAATCTACAGGAGCATAGAAGTGACATGTGGGGTTTTATTTATTCCATGTGAGCATGCAAACACAAAGGCTATTGTGTGCTCATCTGAAATTTAAAAAATTCCACATGAGACCTCTATGTCGCCATACAAATCACAGTCATATTTATATTGCATTAATAACACACAAACAATTAGTACCTTGAAATGGTAGAATTCTACAAACAGAAGTTCAGAGAAACTACAAAATGAAACAAAAATTGAAACAAAATCATAAAATTGTTCAATGGTGTTGAATAAATACACATTTCATAATTCTATTAACTTAACAATCTACCATCCACCAAAGTCATGATTACATCTCCAAATAAACATCAGCCCTCAATTTTATGAAAAAAAATAAAATGTGCTCAGTTGCACATTGGTAAAACAAGAAATGGGCAATGGCCACAAACCAGGTTTTAAACCTAATTATTTGTAACCAAGGCTCTATTTGTATAATGAATACATGATGATCATCAATGCAGCAAAGGTGCCAGAGGTGATACATGCATACAAACACTCCCACTTAGATATATTATATATATATGGAACAACTATACAACAAGTTTGATGTCAATACACCCACGAATAGCGAAGATATTAAGTGGAAACTGATTTTTAAATTTTAAGTGACCTTGGACGGAACGAACCAAAAAGCAATCCCAAGCGAGATCTTCACATGTTCTTACTATACACCAAGTTTGATGTCAATATGACCAACAAATCTAAAGTTATTAGCCGGAGAGCAAATTGCAATTTTTAGTAAAGGTGACCTTGACCTTTGACAAAACGATTCCAAAAGCGATCCCAAGCGAGCTCTCCACATGTTCTTACTATACACCAAGTTTGATGTCAATATTACCAACAAATCTAAAGTTATTCGCCGGAAACCAAATTGCTACTTTAAGTAATGGTGACCTTGACCTTTGGCGGAACGAGTCCAAAAGCAACCCCAAGCAAGCTCTCCACATTTTCTTACTATACACCAAGTTTGATGTCAATATGATCAACAAAACAAAAGTTATTCGCCGGGAACCAAATTTCTATTTTTAGTAACAGTGACCTTGACCTTTGTCAGGCCGAACCCAAAAGTAATCCCAAGCGAGCTCTCCACATGTTCTTACTGTACACCAAGTTTGATGTCAATATGTTCAAAGAAACTCAAGTAATTCGCCGGAAACCAAACTGCTATTTTTAGTAATGGTGACCTTGACCTTCTTCAGAACAGGTCCAAAAGCAATCCCAAGCAAGCTCTCCACATGTTCTTTCTGTACACCAAGTTTGATGTCAATATGATCAACGAAACTCAAGTTATTCGCTGGAAACCAAATTGCTAGTTTTAGTAACAGTGACCTTGACCTTTGTTGGACCGAACCCAAAAGCAATCCCAAGCGAGCTCTCCACATGTTCTTACTGTACACCAAGTTTGATGTCAATATGATCAATGTAACTCAAGTTATTCGCCGGAAACCAAATTGCTATTTTTAGTAACGGTGACCTTGACCTTTGTCGGACCGAACCCAAAAGCAATCCCAAGCGAGCTCTCCACATGCTCTTACTATACACCAAGTTTGATGTCAATATGATCAATATAACTAAAGTTATTCGCCGGAAACCAAATTGCTATTTTAAGTAATGGTGACCTTGACCTTTGTCGGACCGAACCCAAAAGCAATCCCAAGCGAGCTCTCCACATGTTCTTACTATACACCAAGTTTGATGTCAATATGATCAATATAACTAAAGTTATTTGCCGGAAACCAAATTTCTATTTTAAGTAATGGTGACCTTGACCTTTGTCGGACCGAACCCAAAAGCAATCCCAAGCGAGCTCTCCACATGTTCTTACTGTACACCAAGTTTGATGTCAATATGATCAATGTAACTCAAGTTATTCGCCGGAAACCAAATTGCTATTTTTAGTAACGGTGACCTTGACCTTTGTCGGACCGAACCCAAAAGCAATCCCAAGCGAGCTTTCCACATGTTCTTACTATACACCAAGTTTGATGTCAATATGATCAATGTAACTAAAGTTATTCGCCGGAAACCAAATTTCTATTTTTAGTAATGGTGACCTTGACCTTTGTCGGACCGAACCCAAAAGCAATCCCAAGCGAGCTCTCCACATGTTCTTACTGTACACCAAGTTTGATGTCAATATGATCAATGTAACTCAAGTTATTCGCCGGAAACCAAATTTCTATTTTTAGTAACAGTGACCTTGACCTTTGTCGGATCGAACCCAAAAGCAATCCCAAGCGAGCTCTCCATATGTTCTTACTGTACACCAAGTTTGGTTACAATATGATCAACAGAACTCAAGTTATTCGCCGGAAACCACCCAGTTTGACGCCCGCCCGTCCGCCCGCCCGCCCGCCCAACGACATCACCATTCTAATAACCTGGTTTTTTTCAAAAACCTGGTTAAAAATGCAATTCACAAACATACAGAAGCAATTATACTTAAGTAAAGAAAATAGTGGGCATATCTTACCATATTTTGCTACATTGCACATCAACTCTTCCAGGCAAAATAGTAAGCAAGACATTATTCTTTAAATACTTAAAATAATGTACTTAAGTTAAGATGGATTTTACCCAAATAGCCGTACTTAAGATAATCAATAAACTTGAGTATCATTGTGAAATTGGGGGCCTGAACTTAAATTACCAGAAAATATACCGAGTACATTTGGATATGCACAGTTTTTGTCCAGCAAAATGTTTGTAAAGTATTATTTTATTGCATTTAGAAACTCATGGTACATGTATATGAAAATACCAGTTGATCATAAAGAACTTTAGTGAACATGTTGCAGAAACATGAAATATTGATGTGTAAATCCTTGTCCTGCACTCCTATGTAAGCCCACGAAACTTGGGAAAATCTGTACTGTGCATTTCTAAATGTACAACGTATATAGAAATATAACAACAGTTATGAGTTGCAGTGCAGTAAATATTAATAAGCAGGGGTTCCACAAAGTAGTGAATCTCAAAGGTCATTTTGATATTTTTTACTGGATTTTACCATTCTGTAGCCAGATTGTCCGTAGTTTAGAGAAAAAATTACCCTTTGGCAAGAATCATTAGGGTCAAAATGTGACTTTTTGGAAATTCCAGTGGTCAAAGGGTCAACTCAAGGGCCAAATGGAACCCATGAAATAGTACTTACAGAGCAGTACAAGAACTCTGCTTCTCTCCAAGCTATATGTACATGAAGCATTTAGTTATACACTTCTCCATACCTTGTGTTCACAAAGGATAAACTAATCTGGATCAATTTGTTCTTAAAAACGTTTTCCAGTTTCTTAAAGCAATTGAATATCTTATACAGGACCTCTCATAGATAAACACAAAATACCTAGAAATCTTCTATCAAATATTGTCAAAACATTTAGTTCACCACTTTGGTAAGAAAATGAACAATTTCAAATTGGACTGAAACTGGTATAGAATGAATCAGGAGAAATTTTCAAGAAAATTCCCCAAAACCCCTTTGTGAACAGAGGACTTAAAGAATAAATTGCAACAAGATTACATTTATAGCAAAAGAACCTTCTACAACAACATTTTAATCATAAATCATCATTAAGCAACCATGAACAATTTCGTGCAACCCTTCATAAAACCGGTCCAAAAGACAAGACCCTAAACATAGCAAAATATTGATCCCAAAACAAGACTTCAAGAAAATTACATTTCCATTGGTCCAATTTAACTCATTATGCACCGGTATGTTAACTAGTAGCAGCATAAGGTCGGTGAACATTTGGACGTATAAGTCTCCTGCCAATTGTCTCCACGTGAAATCCAAGGTTAATCAAAGCTTGATGGTCGAGTATCAGACGTCCGTCAAACACAAACGCTGGTTTCAACATTGTGTTATATAGTCTCTTGTAGTCAAATGTCTGAAATAAAACAACAGGAATTTTCATATCTTGTTTTGAATGTCTGAATGCATTTAAGCACTTGAATTTTTAATACAGGCATAAGAATGGCAAAGAAAGAAAACAAGAAGGCCATGGTGGCCCTATATCGCTCACCTGAGTGCATTGCCATGTTGGCTTCAAGTGAGTCCAAGAGGTTTTTTCATGATTTGACCTTGTGACCTATTTTTTGACCCAACATGACCCAGTACCACGCTGGACTTGCATTTAATGACACAAACATTCTGAACATGTCTCAAGTAAATCAAGTCATAAATGTGACCTCTAGAGTGTTAACAAGGTTTCACTATAATTTGAACTAGTGACCTGGTTTTTTACACCAAATGACCAAGTTTCGAAGTTTGCCTGGATTTGATTGAGACAAACATTTTGACTAAGTTATTTGCAGATCAGGTAAAAGATTTTGCCTCAAAAGTGTTAACAACCTAACTTGTTGACGACGACGGACACAGGGCAATCCCAATAGCTCACTTTGAGCACTTCGTGATCGGCATTTATGAACTACACAGACTTTACTAAAAAATGACCATACATATAAAAGAGAGAGAATAAGTTGCTACAGGGAACGCCACATACATAAGACAGTGCCTCCCCACACATACCTCCGGAACAACAATCCATAAAAACATAAGGCACTTGAGGAGATTAAAGGGTACATACGTTAGGGAACAGAGACGCAAGGAATGGCCCGGCAGACCATAAGGAATATTAGGAGAATCAAGGAGGAAAAACAGCTGATAGTTCTGACAGATCTTCAGAATCAAACAACTGAATTTGAAATTTGTTTCAGCATCGGTTAATACTAAATCTTTATTCCTAGAAAGAGTCAATACTGACTACCTACCACAAATTCATCCCATTCTGTGCATATAACAACAGCGTATGAATCTTCCGCGGCCTGATATGGATCATCACAAACTGTCACTAACTTCCTCACTGAAATATGATTTAAATTTTACAATCAATCATACAACTCACTCTCAGAGAGCAATTATGTCCATAAACCTTTAACTGAATATAATATATTAATTAGTCACAACAATTTTACAGCTATGTCCTACTGAGCTTTGACTTATCACATCAAGGTAAACAAGAACTCTAGATGCACTTATTCATGGCGGCTAAAATTTAAGGCAAACACCATTTTTTTTAGTGAAATGCATTATATAAGTATGTAAATAAACTAGCGCTCTGGCATGATCACAAAGTTAACCAGATAGAGAATCCTAGAATGGATCAAGGGAAAGAACTCTTGAGCGTAAATTCCAAAAGTATGCTTTGTCCAAATTCGTTATAACCGTGTAATTATACAATAACCTATATAAGAGCTTGGTCAGGGAATATAAATTACTACGCACTATCCGATTATTTGTTATAACCGAGTACATTATAAGTGTGTTCCACTGTACACACATGCTAGTGCTATAACTGATCAGTAATTAGTATACTGACAATATAAGTAAGTCTGCAGTAACTGTGTAGTATCTGACAGAAATTGTTTTTATCTAAATACAGTTCTACTAAAACCAAAGTTGTGTTTTTTTCTGCATGACAAAACAGTAAATATTTTTTTAAAAACAAACCTTTTTCTTCATCATCACAAATCAACGGATGGGTCAGTTCCCTGAAATAAACAATGGCAAGTCCTTATAGCTTTAAAACTTAGGACAGGAAAGTCATGAACAGTAATATTTTTTTCATGGGGTTTTAAGTCACAAAATGGCAAGGGTCATGAAGTGTTTTCCAGCTGTAAACTTCTAGCATTGTTTCAGAAATTGTTGGGTGTCAAAATTCTAGCGAGATAATAAAATTGAATATACAGTATTCTGTACATGAAACAATTAATCAGACTATAACCTAAAATATTTAATTGTAAACTACATATTTGACAGAATAGGAGGGAAACTAGTTAATAGTATATAAATTGTTTTCAACTTTTATAATCAACGATCCAGGAATGTAAAACACACAGCAATAGGCCTTTCCCAAAACTAGGTAGTCTCCCTTGAAAAGTTGTCGTTCCTGAGGCCGTTATACGCATGCGCAAGTGTTTAGTAAACTTCCGGGGACTATCGATACGTTAATCCGTTAATTAGCTATACGTTTATCAATAACAACAGCGATTAAGAGATGAAATCAGCGAAGAAATCATTGAAATATTGTTGTGTTTGTAAGGGAATCTACCGTGGAAAAGTTATCGATGGAAGAACTGTTACTCTTCACTCGATTTCACGCCCTAATACCATCTCCATGATCACGCGTTTTCACTCAACTTGTTTTTAAACCACTATAAATCCATTTTTTTTCGTAAAATTCGGACATTCTAATTTATTCTTATGAAAAGATCGCTCTTTCCTTAAGCTAAAGCATGTAAAAAAAATGGGTTACTATATAAAGTATTTGCATAAACTGCATTTAAAACATCATAGGTAGCGATTTTAAGCTGCACTCGCGGAAGCGTAATTTCTTCACATACTCGTTGCAAGTTTCCAATAAATTTTCTCTTTTTTTTATAATAAGTACAGTAATTTTAACTTACACTAATGCAAAGAGCAATTTTGTAAGATGTTAATTCCACCAAAAATATATGGTTAATAATAAAAGTTAATCCATAAACGGCGATCAAACAATCCATTTCCAGAAAATTTGCAGAGCACGATTGCATCATAACTATTTCTAAAAATGTTGGTCATTTTCCGAAAATGATCGCTTCAGTTTGGATATTTTCATTTAGTTTAATTGTACTAATACACTTCCTTGTAAACTATTTATTTCAAAAGAATGCTGTGAAAAACAATTATAAGAAGATACAGAAAATTATAATTTGAGATATACATGCACTTTGTGTATTTCTAAAAAAATTGTGGTGAAATTGGGTTTATAATCCCAATAGAACATATTAATTAGCAATTATAATTATTTATATATAATCAAAGTTTATACTACAGTCACCATTTTAGTCAATATTTATATTTTGTTATACAATTAATTTATACAAGCAAAATCTATGCTCAAACACAAATGCAGATTTACTTATACAGTTACAGTTACATTGGCGTATGTTGGCACATGTAAATAAAACAAATATTCCTAAATGTTAAAATTGCCTTCAGTAGCTCTATTATCACAGCTAATGATAATAGACATTAATTAATATATATTTCTTATGGTTCATTTAATCTGATTGGTTGATGCTAATTGTTTTGCAATTCATAAGCCACGCCCTACACAGAAGATTAGTCCTACTGGTCACTAAATTGCCCCATGTGTCAGCTGTAAAAACATAAGAGTCATAAAACCCCAGGAGATCTTTATTATGTGTTAATACATATTGCTATTTCCTGTTTGATTTAATTAATCCCATTGATAATTGCAATGATTAGGTCATATCAATCTTTGATCTCAGTTTGTAATTCACAACGTGGCTGCAACTGTCCTTCAAAAATATTTACTTCAAAGACTTAGCCAGTGACTTCAAACATCTTTGATGTTTATTCTTGTTGAAAATTAAATTGTTGTCACAAGAATTGCAACACTGACAATAAGTACCTGTGGTGAAATTTTCAGAAAATAGACTTGTGTACGATGACGTAATGCTCGATGATGTATTGCTCGCGTAATTTACATCCTTTGTTCGGTCCATCTTTACACCTTTTTAAAGATTATTAAACCCAGATTGTTTTTCACAGAAGTTTTTAAAACTATTTAATTGGCGTGGAAATGGATTAATACAATTAAACTTTGATGAAAATATCAGAATTGAAGTGGAAAATTACCAACTTATTTAGAAATAGTGATGAAATTGTGGTCCGTGAAAATTTCTTATGGGATTGTTTGATGGCTTTTTTTGGAATAACTTTCAATATTAACCACATGATTTTATTTAGGATTTAACATCTTAAAAGGCTGATTTTTACTATGGGGTAAGTTTAATCCACTTTATAACTACTAAATGAGTCATTCTTGCACGCTTCGATAATTTTCGCTATCTCCGCCATTATTGACCCGACGCTAATAGTCCCCGGAAGTACTGAATAAGTAATCAGGGGAAGTAAGCGGTGATTTACTAAGGGAGACTACCTAGTTTTGGGAAAGGACTATATCAAAATATATGAGTCTTTGTATTCTTTCAGAACATTAACTCAACAAAATGCTTGAATTCGTGAATGTAAAACCTCAATATTTTACCAAAAGCATCGCTGATCAAAGGGAAACCACTCTTACAATTAAATGAGCAGAAGTAAGTAATGGTTACATCCCTTGAAATAACATTCCAACAAAATAAACCAACAACAATTTTATTTTTCAATGTTTTGATGTTATTCAAAATGGATGTGGTATAATTCAATGATATTGTCGATTGTTTTCTTTAAAACAAGGAAGTAAAAGAGAAGAAATATTTATGTTTGTAGTAATATATCTTAATACCTGAATATTTGATCGGTAGACACTTTAGGGTCATAGATCCGTATCTGAGCTCCTTCTTCCAATAAATACTTAGTAACATAGATGGCAGGTGACTCCCTGAAATAGATAGAAATAGTTTGATAAACTCATTCACAGGAGTAACAGTTAGGGGACAAAAAAACATACACTAGAACTTCAAAACTTCAAACAGTTTTGGCTCATGTACGCCATGTAGATGCTCGCACAATAGAATGGTTCGAACTAATGGCTTCATCCACGGGATTTCAAGGTTTCAAATGTCTACTGTACTTGGTACAATACACATGTGCTACATTACTACAGTAATAAGTGTGTTTATGATAAATGTTAATATCACAAGCATCTATGCAACAAAATGTTGGAATGTAAAATTAATCAGGTATTACAAACCCAGATCTTCATAAAATTGGAAATATCATATTTTCTGCATTCTGAATTACAATAAATAACTTTTATTCTTAAACTAATAAATTACTCTATAATAATACATTTTTTTACATCTGCTCAATCCAACATGTACTGTATAAGTGGTAAAATTTGCGAATGCACCAAATATGCAAACATTTTCCACAGCGTAAATTTCCACATTCACTGAAGTATATTTTATCTACGCAACGTTCAGCCGATACTTGGGAGTCCAATGCCTCATGGAATCACATCCAAAGCACTGTCTGCCCAACAATCGATTATATAATAGTGATTGTTATGACGTGTTGATATTATGATCAAAGTAATTTCGGCGATTTTGCAAACATTTACACTAACAAAACGTCTGGAATCAGCTATCATAAACTTTTTGACAAGCGATATTATCCACTTATACAGTAAATGAAATGCTTAGAGTAACTATTGCATGTAGTAAAATTTAAATTATAACAAATATGCTGACCCTTATCGCAGTTTCCTTAAACATAAAAGGCTCTTTGTTATAAAACCAACAAGAGATGTTTGTAAAACATTATGCCCCCTTTGACCCCAAAATCAATAGGGTTGCTATCCAAGGTGAATATGTAGACCAAGTTTGGGGGTGATAGGTCAAGGGGTTCTTGAGTTATTGATCAGAAACAAAAGGTTACGGACCAACCGACCGACTGACATGTGCAAACCAATATGACCTCTCTTCTTCGAAGGGGGGCATAAAAATGCATTTTTTCTTCAAACATAACAATAAAGGTTAAGTATTTAATGAATTCACATTCCCAATATTGTGATTCGTATTGTGTATCATTGTCAAATATCACAATACATATTGTATCCTATATCAACGGAAGATACCCAGTCCTAGCTACTATACACTTCAGGTACCACCATGATATATGCAGGATAACAATATGCACAGAAGTATGAAAGGACTCGTAGGTCTCATACATGAGCAGATATTCCCTCTTTGATTTCTTCCGATTTATGTAAATTTTAGGTATAGTCCCACTGAATATGCTAATAATAAGGGGTTCATAAACCAGGGGCCGTATTCACAAATGTTTCAAGACTGAATCTCAGACTTGAACTTTAAAATGGTAAATATTCATTTTGGTCCTATGTTATTGTTGCAAAAAATATTTTGATAAAACATGGCAAAAGTGTAGAGTGAATGACAAGAAACAGTCAGGCAAAAAATTATCAATTTAAAATATACTTACATAAGCGCAACCAAAAATTGTGCATATATATAAAGTGACATTATGAAGGCAAAATTATTTTTTATTTCTCCAACATAATTTCATAAAATTTAATCAATAATGAAATAAAAAATAATTGGTGTAGAGTTTAATAAAGAATAAACACATAGATAACTGTAACACGCTTGTGACAGTTGGTACTACAAAATGATGCCTAGCTCAAATAGTTGCGTTTTTAATGGCGTCAAGTATATTATGAAAATGAAATACTTGTAAATTTAACTTTTGCAATTTTAAAGTCTAAGTCTGAGATTCAATCTTAAAATGTTTGTGAACACGGGCCCTGGCTCCTATTTCCCAAAGAATCTCAAATAGAAATCTCAATATTGAGATTTTGCTCAAATCAGAGCCCGAGTTTGAGATAAATCTCCTTTTGGATCTCTTGAAATCTTTCTGAGAAAAACTCTTCTCATTTTTTTTTTCGTTTGTCCTACCAATTTTGAATCAAGTCTCAGATGAGAAAATTTTAATGCTTAAGAAAAATATTTGAGCTAGATTTCGCTCAGATTGAGATGAGGGCCAGAGTTATCCTAACGCACTCTGAAGGTGAAAGCATGCTTCAGTTTGATGTAATTATGAATAATGACAAAGCTAGATTTTAACTAACCAATAATGGTGTTATGATCTATGTTTTGGCTAGCAAGCTGCGATACACATAATTATTAATGCATGTGTGATGATACAGCTAGCAACAATGTTGCAATATGAGCGCCATTGTATGATTTACAACCTCTTCTTTAAGTGATGTCATTTTCAGAAAACATCAAATGTGACGTCATCATGTACTGACAGTAAGCAATATTTGCCCCATATGTGATATGAAAACAAAGTGACCATAATAATGGAGTAAATATTGTTTCCTGCTTATAAATAGTGACATCACATGTTGCGATTTCTTGAAATGACATCACCTACAGAAGAGGTTGTAAATCCCACAGCAACGCTCATATGGCAATGATTCAAGAAGAAAATAAAAGAATCATCAAGTCATGACCTCATTTTGTTTTATATCTGCAAGTCTGACAGAATATATATTTAAAATAAAAGGCAATCTGCTGCATTACTTATATTATTTCAGCTGGCAGTATGTATAATAACAGTCAATTTTGTCTTATCTTGTCTTACATAAATATCTACAGCTGTCATCAAAGAAACGATATTTATATTTTTTCTGTCGATTGATTATCGATACATTAAAAAAAAAATCGATATATATGAATAATAAATATGCCTGAAAATGACAAAAATTAACCAAAACAAAAATGTACCGTAGCTCTGTCAATACTATGTCTAAAACTTTGCCGTTACCTATCTAATGTTTTCAAGGAAATATAGATAACCATAGATTATTCCTATTTTTTTAATTCATTTTTTCAAACTTGAAACACACATACTTCAGTGAAGAAACAAGATGTTCAGGGTAATGTAAAAGACAGAACTAGAAGTGAAAATCTGTGAAATCATGAACTGCAATCATGTAAATAGCAGTTAAGTACACGACACGTGACACATCGAAGTATCATCAATATTTCTCAACAAATATATCCACATCATCGATATGCATTTGTACAATTCAATGACACAGAAGTTCCACTAGGCGCTCAATCTCAAGAGTCATTTTGATTATTCTTACGGGATTTTACCATTTTATAGCAAAATTATCTAAAATTTAGCGAAAAAGTGACCCTTCAGCCAGAATCCTGAGGGTCATATTGTGGCTTTATGAGAAATTCAGGGGTCAAAGGGTCAAATCAAGGGTCAAATGGAACCCCTGTTCAGACAGTTCTACAAATATCCAATATTAGACCAGTAAACAGAATACTGTAATAAAAATAAAGTAATTGTCTTTTATTTGTATCTATAAACAGGTGGAATCAGCTTACACAGGCAAGAAAAATTTGTGTTACATTAATTTTTTTTTAAAATGCAATTTTGATGTCAACTTTCTGCACTGTAATAAAGTTGATAAAGTTTCATTAATAATAAGATGTGTTATAGGTGTATATAAAAATAAATTCATAAACAATCTATTGTGTCATCTTTATTCAGTATACAGTCCAACCTCTCTAGAGCAAACACCATTGGGATGGAGGGGAAGTGTTTGTTGTAGAGAGGTTGTTGTTCTAGTGAGGTTCAACTTATCTGAAGTGTTGCGGTTGCCGGTTTGAAGAGTAATCATGGGTGTTCTGCTATGCAGTCTGATTGGGTGTCTAGATATAGTCTGCTTTCAATTCTTTTTTTATGATTTGATTATCTCTTTTATTTAAAAAAAAAATCTTTATTTAATAAAATTTGAAATTCCCAAATGAAATCAAAATGAATTGTTGTATTAAAGTTTTACATGGAATGTAAATTCCATGTCAGAGATAATCATATCCTGAATAATAATAGAGAGCAGTACTGAAGTAACTTTCACCATGAAGAACATTGTCATGCAAATTTTCACATTTCATTATAATTACGCAAACATCAAGGGCGGTGAATTTGACAACCGTTATTAAAATAGTTTTACAAACTGTTTGTGAAAGTATTTTAATAAAAATGTGAACCTTTTCTGAAGGCAAATCGGGAGATTGCACCTCGAAAAGCAGGAGATTGAGACTCAAAACGGGAGATTGAGACTCAAAACGGGAGATTTTTTGTGTGGCATAAATTTTGTCAATATCATGTCTTCATCCGTATCATAATCTGTTAATAGCAATATTCTGCGAATTAACTCGTAATCTGGGGGTCATCCGTTTAATAGTGTCGCCAATTAACAATTTTATCGCCAATTGTCATATCTGAATACAATAGAAACGTGGAAACTTGAATAAACAACATGACAAGCGAGCGTCATGTCGTATTTTGATCAGTGTCACCAAGCGCTTGATTCCATGGTTTAGGGCGTCTATACAACCCCAAAAACATGATTTTCGGACTGGTTTCCCGATTTTACACTTTCGATTATCAGTTTGACAAGTAATTTCAGTGAACCAGTCAGAAATGAACTAAAAAATACCCTATAATAAAAATTCTCGATGTTTACTTCGAAAAACCATGTTGTTCTTGGGAGGTTTTCAAGTGCCGTCGGAAGAATAATTAGTGTTGTTGTGTGTGGTTGAGAGGTGACGTTCGTTAGAGGTTAAATTGCGTAAAAAACCAACGGGGGAAAACAAAAATGCCGTTGTAAAGAGGGTGACGTTCGTGGAAGGTGACGTTTCGGGAGGTTAGACTATACTACCTGTGGATGCTAATGTTTATCTGATTTACTATTAGATGTCATACTTCACAATTTTGTCCAAACTGTGTAATGGTAAAGGTAATAAGTTTGCGTTATTTCAATATGAAACGATGATCACAGATTTCACCACCACTATGTCAAACTAAAAGGATACAAGCAAAAACGCATGATGCACCAGGGACAAGGTGGTAAAATAAATGAAAATAAATGAAAATAAATGGTGAATGCCAACCTGCCTCTAGGACATCTAACAGGAAATTGGTTAGTGAACTGTGCTGACATGGTGGTTCTAAAACACGGTTTAAATATGCTCTTAGTTTAACATATAGAGGGCTGAAAGTGAAACTAGTCTATCAACATATAAATACAGAAAGCAGATTGACTTTTTTTACTCTCAGCCCTTGAAGTGGAATTGGAGAATACATGAGATTGATGATTTAAAATAGCGCATACATTGTCTAAATGCTTTGAATAAGTTTAAAGTGATTAGTGGGCTGTCAATAGCATGTAGGCCATTCAATATTTGAAAAATTCTTTATAGCATTGAAACAAACTCAACCACTTCATCAAAAATTAATATAAACAGGTAAATGCATTTCTACGAAACATATGCAGCAGAAGAAGTACAGTCCGACCTCGTTCATTTGAATTCATCGGGTCCAAAATTTCTTTTTAATAGTACATGGTTTCGATTAGCCTATTCCAATTGCATAGGAGGATACCTGATATTTATTTCGGAAGAAAAGTTTTTGGATAGATGGTTGTCAAATAAATGAAGTCCGACTGTATATCAAGACACAGAAACAATTTGTAAAACCAACATACTAATAGCAAGTACATACCTAGTATCTCCAGTGTCTTTCTTGAATGAAAACCCAAATATGGCAATTTTCTTGTCCGTGACTGTGTTAAATAAACATTCTATGATTCTGTTAGCAAATCTTCGTCTCTGATACTCATTTATATTTATAACCTAAAAGCAAAACACAAAGCTCATGTTGAAACCAATTAATTAGAATTTGTATCATGAACTGTGTATGTTAACTTAAAAATGTATTTAAACTTTAATATTGTTGGTTAATGTAACTTCTGTGTTTATGTAGAAGGTCAGGGGCATCGATCCTTGACTTTCGGGGCCAGGGGGTCGAATATCCGCCTTATTCCCCATCCAAATTATTTTCTTTATTCCCCCATTCAAATTCAATTCTCCACCTCAGAGCCAAAACAACACCCTGGAAAAACACTATTTTAACAAGAAATATAAGATTTCTGACCAGTATATGTAACATATGATACATTTTGTGTTTTGTGCAACCATACAAGGATAATTGTACGTCTACACCGGTTTGAAAATATCCCCCATTTTGCTAGAAATTCCCTCTACCAAGAGCTGTGTCCCCCTTCCCCAAAAGTTATTCACCTTAAATACATGTAATAGAGGTCAAGGTCAACCTTGACAGAGGTCAAGGTCAACTGTGAAATTATAATAATAGATGTCAAGTTCAACCGTGAATTTATGTTACTAGAGGTCAAGGACAGCTGTAAATATATGCTAATAGAGGTCACGAGGATTAGGTTAATTTTTACAAGCTATATTTTCCCCACCAAAAAATTGGTTTAAGTTTTACCTGCTGCCAATAAGCTGCTACTTCAGGTAAGTTTAAACATTCACAAAGATAAACTAAATTTAGAACATCTTTCTGGAAACAGCTACCACCAAAACCTGAAAAACATTTATATCAACCCGTCACTAATGGTATATGTAAATGATTTAAAAACAATACCTGAATACAGTACTATAGTACAGCAACAGCTGGCATCAGTATAATTGTATGGTGACTATGAACAATAAATACAGCTGTTGCTATGAGAGAGACATACAATTAACCGACAAAAGCATATTTTAAATTTATCTAATCTGTTTTATGATCAAACCCACATATATTCCTTCACAAATGTTGAACAACAATTATCAAAATGAAAACCCACTGATACGATGAAGATTTATGACAAAAAAAACATCACCAATCTTACACAATACAGAATTTTATGGCAAGATGGTGGCGCAATGATAAACATAAGCTATAACTGTAAAGCTATTAACTGACATATTAAATCAGATTTGCATGCTGAAAAGATTCATAAAATACAAGAGAAACACTACAACAGTCAGTAAAAGTTTAGCTTGCAATAATTGAATCTTCTCTGAAAAGTTAGTCTGACAACTACTTTAGGGAGGCATTGTGGTTGAGGGTTACACCACCAGACTCCTGAGCAGAATGGTGCAAGTTTGAATCCTGCCTTGGGCTACACTGACTTACAAACATAATAATCCCCGGATTAGGCATGAGATCTGGCTATAACTGAAGGAAGCAGTCCTTGAGACTGAATAATATAAGTTGTAAATACTGTATTCCAAGAAATTTCCGCGGATACAATATTTCGCGTTTTTCATAACGTAGACTTATTCACAGCTATAAACATTCGCGGAAGCACATCGATCGCGAAAATCGCGAAAATATAGTCGTTATTCAGATTTTGTATGCATAAAAACACAACGGCCGTCGGCATTATTTAACGGTAGCTAATCTAACCAGGTATATATTGATACGTCAAAAATTGCGATCAGATGAACATCAGCATAATCCCCTGTGGCAATTGGACCATGGACAAAGAAGGTAAAACTATGTTAATATACATGCACTGCAGTTTATTTTTATTTTAAGTATTACCATTATCTATTTTACTCTTTATAGATATTAATTATCAATCGCAACAGCTAAACCTAGGTAACAAGTAAGCCCAGTCGACATATTTAAATTTACAAACACAACCAAACACTTAATTATAATCCACAACCCGTAATAACAGTTATTCACACCTCCAGTCAATGACTGGCAATAATTGGAGATAAAATATTTACTGTCACTAACAGCTTTGTTTATGTTTCAGGATCAAAACAGGTGTCCATAATCGGGTTAGAGGACAAAAGGCAAATAACAGTCCTTTTATCCTGTACGATGAGCGGCACGCTTCTACCTCCGCAAATACTGTGTTTATTCCCGGGGGCTGCACAGGGGAGCTACAACCTCTTGATTTGTCTGGCAATGCGCAAGTTAAAGAGGAGGTGAAAAACCAGTTCACGCTCTGGTACGCCGACTTAGTTAAAAAGCAGATTGATAAGGGTTGTTCAGTTGACAAGCTAGACATTGACTTAAAACTGTCTACCATCAAACCAATCCATTCTAAATGGACAATGAGTGCATTTGAAAAAATCAAACAGCAACCTGACATCATTAAATCTGGTTGGTACCGCGCAGGTCTGCTTCTTAAGGAGTAATAGAACTGTATCAAAAATAAAAACACGTCTTATGCACTGTTGCAACTCAAATTGTTTGTTTATCTTGTATCCATATGCGAAATTTGAAATGTTGATCTTCAGATTAAATGTTGCTCTATATATGCATTTATTATTTGTGTTTTACCCCTGTTCACCACAATGACCGAAATTTCATAGACTATGACGTCACATGCCCATCAACTGAGTGAAACTAGATTTAGATACTGTTATTTTCGG
Source organism: Mactromeris polynyma (assembly GCA_032209605.1). NCBI lineage: Eukaryota > Metazoa > Mollusca > Bivalvia > Venerida > Mactridae > Mactromeris > Mactromeris polynyma. Next base: position 55,229,506 of record JASFXZ010000001.1, read on the forward strand.
AGAATTTGACGGAATAAAATGGATATTATTGTGAAGATTAATGGAATATTAAGAACTAGTAAGAACATTCATGAATTCTACATCATAAATAATTATTCAATTATTAACTAAACAGTTTTAATGTGCATATTAAGATATTAAAACAATGTACGTAAATTCCACATTTACTTACGGCATTGTACACTGAAACAAGAAAAGTTCACGTTTCTGTCATACTAGAGGTTTCCGCGGCTAGAAAACTTCGCGGAAATACACTGACCGCGAAAGTCGCTAACATAAAATGCGCGAAATAATTTCTTGGTTTACAGTACTTATTTCAGTCAATTCAAAATAAACAAGTTCAAAATTAGCTTGAAAACATATCTTCCTTCGCAGTATTGAATGTTTTATCGTAACAAACTGAGCAACTTACCGACACTAGCCTTTAGAAACTTATTGCCTATTCTAGAGTCAGTGCCTATAGCATGAGCGACTTCTGATACATCTGCCCCTGTACATTCACACACTGCTGACATTGCATTGATACTCGAGATTCTCTGTGCTAGGAAAGCATTTGCAGCCTGAAAATGGGAACCAGTGGGGTTAAAAAATTGTATATCATACGTAACGAATACAAAATACATAACTTTTAGGTTCCTTGCATTAATCTACACCAAATATGGAAGTACAGTAAAACCTGTCTGTAATGACACACACTGGTACCAGCATGAAATGGAAGTACAGTAAAACCTGTCTGTAACGACACACACTGGTACCAGCATGAAATGGAAGTACAGTAAAACCTGTCTGTAACGACACACACTAGTATGAAATGGAAGTACAGTAAAACCTGTCTGTAATGACACACACTGGTACCAGCATGAAATGGAAGTACAGTAAAACCTGTCTGTAACGACACACACTGGTACCAGCATGAAATGGAAGTACAGTAAAACCTGTCTGTAACGACACACACTGGTACCAGCATGAAATGGAATTACAGTAAAACCTGTCTGTAACGACACACACTGGTACCAGTATGAAATGCTGCATAATGCAGGTTGTTGGATATAGGTTGTTTTTTTGGTAGTAGGTTTACAAGGACCATTTGGTCCTGTGGGATATGGCTGGCTGTTGTTATCAACAGGTGTCGTTACAGACAGTATAGACTGTATTTCAGCTCTGTATCTTCAATGTTACCCAAATTACTGATAAAACTGCAAACACCGTTTGGGAGACACAAATGACGTCATTGTTGAGAGGCTATTGCTAGAAGAGTTCAATTTATAATATTCTAACAACAGGAAAGATTAATATTGCTTTTCAAGCAAGCTTTTTTGCTGAATAGATGGCTGCTCTGGAGAGGTTTCACTGTGTAATAAGTAGGGATGTCAAAGAATGGTAATTTTACTTCATGCTTACCAGTTTTGTGTTTTAAACTGATCACTTAAGTAGTAAAAATTCCCCCACGATTTCTAATATTTTCAGGGCCCAAGTGTCATCACAAGAGTGTTATACATGTACATGTATCAGTCTTGCCCCCAAATATACAACATGACATGTCAATTAATTAACACCTGTAGATATTATTGTCATTCAATGCGATAATATCCATCATTGAAATTTAATACACTTGCATTCAGCTTTTATATTAAACATATCCAATATTCGAATGCCGAATCAGTATTCAAATATTCCGACATTCAAACGAATATCTGAATATTTGTTGACATTCCTAGTAATTAGGCAGAATTTGTGTCACAACTGATATGCAGAAGATTTAGGCCAAAGAATCATGACAGGTATTCAATGAAGAAATGCAGTACACACTTGCAGTCCATATTGTAAATTGCTCTTTTTTCACATCACTTTATTTTGCAAATTACATTGCAAAATAATTCCTGTAATTGAGAACATTGTCCATAATCCTCATTTTTGTTATTTAACATGCCTGTTTACAAGTGTGTGCAATTGTGAGTGAACAGTTTCCCTCAAATACAAGTACATGTAATTGTGGTCTGTATTTTATTGCCTATAATTTATCATTCACCTGCGTAAGCTGACTTAGAAAAAATTGGTGTAGTATATTTAGTAATCATCATACATTTATGTTGACTACTTGATTCTAGGTATAATTTTCTGTCAGAATTGAAAGATATTTAGTGCAATATTGTCCATTTATATTTAATCAAAGATAACTAATACAGTGTATATATGATTTCTCAACCTTACAATGTTAGTTAAAAACAAACAGAGAGCAAATTAAAGTTTCATAACCAAAGCATTCCATAAAGCTTTATTTTTCACAGTTACGTTGAGAAATAACAGTAACTATCATTTTGTGATAATCATAGGATTGTAACGGTACACCGATATTGGTTTATTAATACAATATGCAACCAACTGTTGCGTACTGCAATATGAAATGAATCAACTGGTTTACAATGATATGAAATTATCCACTCATGTATTACTGCAATAAGAATGATAAATGTTTTGTACAGTAAAACCTCAACAACCTTGGGACCCTTGAGAACTAGTCTTATCATTGAGGTGGTCTTAATACTGAGGTTGAATTAAGAGCAAAATAGTGAAAATAGACCTGAAAATTGTGTTATTAATTTGGAGGTGGTCTTAAAGTGAGGTTTTAGTGTAAACACTCATCAAAACTTAAATGAGATTGTGACTGTTTTGTTTTAACTTATAAATGCATCTTAACTCTTTATATCACATTTATACAGGTAGTGTTTGAACAAGTAAGAATAAAATCTACATATATTAGGTGAATAAAGCAATATAATGTGGTACATATTGCAATATATTGCTAATGTATTACAATATAGCATGGTGCATTTTAAGCAAATCATGACTTGCCTAGTTGAATATATATCTACTACTGTGTTAAGATAACATTGAATTAATTTCATTCTTTCACTTCTATGAATGAGTTTTTCAATCAAAAATGCGTAAATTGAAAATTACATAGGGATTTTTATGGGTAAATTTTCTGAATAACATTAATTAATCGATATCTAGACGTAGTGAATATTGGTCCAGTCTATTACCAGATGTTTCCAGAACAGTTTGTAGCAAAGTTTCACATAAATCATAAATTCGCAGTCTTATCCATTCAGGAATCTCAGGGAAAAACAGCCTCTCAGTGAACAAAGGTTTACAGTAACAAACATACCAAGATGTAAAGAATGTTCATTGTTATTGAAAGTCAACCATCTGTTATAATATAGTGAATAATGGGTAATGACATGTAACATATGTTCACAAATGACTGTTTTGCAGTTTTCATATACGTTACTGTATCTCATTAAGTCATTTCATCAACCATTGTAAGATACCAGCTGTTCCAACCTCCGCCCATTCACAAACGTTTGAAGACTGAATCTCAGACTTAGACTTTAAAATTGCAAAAAATAATTTTACAAGCATTTCGTGTATATTATACACTTATACGGATACATTTTTGCCTGAATATTTCTTGTTACTCACTCTACACTTTTGCCATGCTTTATCAAAATATATTATGTAACAATAAGGTAGGAAAAATTTACCATTTTAAAGTCTAAGTCAGAGATTCAGTCTTAAAACGTTTGTGAATACAGGCCAAAAAATCTATTTTCAGATTTTTGCATTTTCTAACAGTTATATTTTTCAGATTTTTACTGTATCTTCCAAGCATTATGAGAGAGACCGATCTTGTTTTAGCTATATACTCTCAACAAGTGAAATTCACCTCACAGTATGCCAAGGAATATTGTTAAGTGGACTGTTTTATTCTGGCAAAGAATTGCTTTGTAAAATATTGTTGTACTGTTTGTAGGAAACACATACATGTGAACTCTCCTGATTTCTGTGGGAGACTCCCGGATTTGACAGCCAACTCACGCTCTCCCAGCCGAGAGCCGCGATCTCCCAATTTTCAAAGTAAACAATTTTTGTCATGGGGTATTTTTTAGTTCATTCCCGAATGGTTCGCAGAAATTACTTGTCAAACTGATAACCCAATGTAGACATGATATTGACAAAATTTCAGCCAGGCAAAACAATCTCCCATTTTGAGTCTCAATCTCTGCTTTTCGAGGTGCAATCTTCCGATTTGCCTTCAGAAAAGGTTCATATGTATGGAAACAGGGCAGCTGCCACACTTAAAATGTACCTGCCTCAAAATGATCCCATCACTGTCCAAACTAACAATTGTCAACTGGAAAAATCAATTTACACTACAGGATTTACTGTAAAATATTATTTTGTATCTGAGAAAGAAATTGCTGTAGAATAAAATATTTACCAATTTGGACAATTCTGAGGACCATGTATTCATAGTGATTACGTTTGCCTCAGGCACCCAATGCTGGTACACCCAAGCCAATGTATCTATAGCCTTCAGGCCCTCCGGTGTCTGCTCTCCTCCGATCAATACACGATCTGGTTCTAGTAAATCATTGACTGCTGTACCTTCAGCCAAAAACTCAGGATTCGACAGAACCTGCAGCAAAGTAAATGGAACATGAAAAAATTTACATTCTAAACTGAAAAAAGTAAATCTTCATGATCATGAGCTAAAAATAATATCCAAAGTGGGAATGGGGAACAAAGTTAATGAAAGTGAAAAAAACTATGAGGTGGAGTAAGAGGAAATAAAGAACAAAAAATGGCAGAGGTATAAATAATAAAATCAACTGGGACAAGAACAGTGAACACAAAAATAACACATACAGCAAAACCTGTACTAGCGACAACCTGTTTTAAGCATTTTTTTATCAAGCAGCCATATAAAATCCTGCCCGTCCATTTTTCCTCTTGAGATACATCTATGTAAAGACTATTTTATAACACGACCAGCGGCCAGTAAATTCTGTCCTCGCAAGTGCTATATTTATGTTAATTTTTGTATCCATTAAATGACCGTCCAATTATCGGTTATCGGTTGTCACAGTTGTCCCATGCCAGTTATCTGTGTTATTATCATGTTAAACAATTGTGAACTACAGATGGCAAATTATGTTTATAGCAGTTTCTTCACTTTCAAGTTAGTCACGATGGTGTCATGTAGCTCAATGCCGAACAGAAAAGTTTTAACCCTTAAAGGACGAAGGCAAGTAATAGAGTCATCTTAAATTCAAAAGTGCAAGATAAAATACAGAAGATTTTGGGGTGGGTAAAGCCCAGGTACAGAATATATTAAAACAGAACAGTGATTTGATTTGATTAGAGACTTGGAGAACAATGCACCATGGGACAGAAAGCGGATACGACTAAACACTGAAAACAAGGACATGAACGATGGTTTTAACCAATGATAGCCATCTAAAAATATAACCCTTTGAAATGAATTTAGAAATTACAACAAAGTTAAAATCAACATTTTTATGTTAAGAGACCATTTTATTAAGCGACCACTTTGTGTCACTATCTTGGTTGGTTGCATAAAACAGGTTTGACTGTACTTTTTATTGACAGCAAGTTGTCTGGTCAGACTAAACTACTCCCATGGCTGAGTGGTTAAGGTGTCTGCCTTGGGAGCAGGCAGTCGAAGGTTCAAATCAGGGTAGGTGTCTGTTCTGATATGGTTAGTCGGTGAACCACCAGCAAGTTAAATAATGGTTACTGTGTGCCTACCTACCTGGTGCCTGGCATTAAAGGATTGGAATTAAATTAGCTAAGAAAGTAGATGTGTTATAAATTAGAAATGGCTGGCCCTTTAAATATTGGTGATACTATAATAAACCATTTTAACTATACCTGATATTTTACTCCAGGTTTTTGATTGGCTCTCAGTATATCACTGATACTCTCAGCTGCCTTGACTGGAACTGTACTTTTCTCCACCACAATTTTAGAATGTGTGGCCTCTTTCGCAATCATCCTGGCTGCAGATTCTATGTACTTCAGATCAGCAGCTCGACCCTGTTCACGATATTAAACAATCAACTTAACAATGTAAGTTAAATTACACAAATTTCAATAGCTTTCATCATACATGTACAGTAACAGTTTACAGTACAACATATATGTACCGGGTTTATTAACATTTTATTGACGTGGAAACTGTCAATAATAAGTTATATTAATTGGTAGCATTCCATTTAAAATGAAGGTTAAATGCAGATAGAATTAAATATATTTTACTGGCAAATAAAAAAGACACAGTACATTCCCTGGAGCATTTTGACTGCTCATTGAATATAAACACATTGCAAAATAAATATAAAAGCATTACATGGTGTTTGCAATTCAATACAGAATTAATTTTTACAGCATCTAAATGTTCTTTGGCATGATAGCCAAATGTCCATTTAACTGTTGTAACAGACTGACCTTTGTTTAGGCACAGTCGTACTAATATGGTTTTGCTATTTGCATATCAGTGTTGTGTAAACCAATCAAATCTTACCGTTAACCACTTAGGCAATTTCTCTTCAACCAAACAAAATTTGTAACCTCGATGCGGATTGGTTAACCCTTTGATAAAAGGTACGTTACCTCATGGAAAACCACTGAATTTCGGTGAATTTACTGAAATCCATTTTGGATCTGGAGTAACCAGCAATTGTAAGACCTCCACAATTTTTTATGTTGCACAACAAATCTTTACCTTAAAATTTTGCCGACCATCTTTTTCAAGATATTTCTTGTTATAATTGTTTTATATAGTACTACTTTATTCTATTACATATAAAAGGCACTTAAACCCTTCAGTAATCTGACCTTACCTTGCCCAGTCCGTAACTTTTAGTAGGAGTGTTGACACATATAAAGATTAGATCTGCCTCTTGTATTCCGGATGTAATATCTGTCGAGAAAAATAAGTTCTTGCCACGAACTTCTTTCACAATCTTGTCTAATCCAGGCTGAAAACAGAATTACAGTACAATATAATAATACCACTTAATTCATCTTCAGGGTGTGGCCTAGATAAAAATATGTCTGCTGGCTGTTACATGCTGAAAACCAGTTGGATCAGTAGGTAATGATTCTTTTTGAAGGCAGTGACTAGCTGTCCAGTAAACAGATAGCTAGCTAGCAGGTCCCTGCAGTTGAAGACAGGATTAGCATTGCTAATTGCAAATACAAACATCACGCCATCAATTTCACTTTCTTGTCAGCTTAGAAGGGAGAAATAAGATTGCAATTTACTAACTTGCCAGCACACAGGGAGAAATAAATTAGGAACAATAGCATCATTATTTACACAAACACTGAACAATCCTAGTGCTATGGACAAACTGGTACAAACATTTATAACACCTACAACAACTTCTCTTGTTTAGCCTCTTGAAACTCACATCTACTACATATTCATATCTAACTTCATGTACAACAACAAAGAATATTGTGCAATAACCTTTTTCTCTCAAACAACAAAATTCGAACTTTCAACAATATTCTCCAACAACTAGCCTCCCATGTTGGACAAGTGAAATATAACATGTATACTAGTCCAGGACAAGCGTATCTCAAAAACTTCTAGAGCCCAGCATTTTTTCATATTTTAACTTTGTATTGCAAAAGGCATCTGATCGTTTTACAGGGCTCTAGAAATCTACTAGCCCGACGTCCCAGAGAAGTCTAATTGTGGACTCGGGCTACAAACAGTTGAGTTGGAATTAGTCTGCGACAAGTCTGTTGTGCATGCCTACTTAACTGTTAATCCTTGTGCAACTAGACTCCTATAATCGCACAAGTCAAAATTAACTTGTACACTAGTCCGGAACAACTGTATTTAAAGAAAATTTCTAGCGCCCTGTTAAACTATGGACCTTCGTCCTTCATCCCAAAAATAACCCAGAAAAGCTGTGGTCTGTAATGGTTTTACCTCAAATATAGGCAGTGTATCGGAATTCCATTGTGCAATACGCTGAACACTAAGGTCTACCACTGTAACTGTAATGTTTGGACATTTGTACGCTATCACACAACTTGATGGTCCACCCACATAACCTGCTCCAATACAACATATCTTCTTCAAGGTCATCTTTAACTGAAATATTACAAGGTAAGACAACAATAGAGAAATTGTTAAATCATGTGGTGTTCTTTAATGGTGGCTTACTTAAAGCTGCATCACATTTATATATAGTTAATGTATGTTAAAAAAATTACATATTGATAAGGAAGTACACTCTTGCTGACAAAAAAAGTTTTCATTTCACTTAATTAGACCTATTTTGTAAGAAGTATGACATTTAAGTCCTGACTACCTTCAAAGATACTTTTCTGTCACTGAAAAACTCTACGCATTAGAGCTATTGAATGCGACACTTACCAATGAGTTAAAAATCTATTTTCAAAGTATACTTGGTTAATGACAGCTAAGATGTTCTTCCCTGCTCATAATGAAACAATAAATTAGAAAATCCTCTTCAAGTTGTCAAAAGTTCTATTTCGCAGAAAATCCCTCTTTCATTTTGATGTATAAAATTAGCTTTCTGCTATGGAACAACAGTATCAAACTAACAGAAGTATTTTTATGAAATGAAATTTGTGTGGTTTAAAAACTACCACACAGTCATGCGGGAAGTGAATAAAAATATTATGTATTAGAAACTTCCAATTGTTACATCACTGTTGAATTTGAATAATAAACAAATATTACATGTGTTACTTATTATTACATGTATTGATATTTCCCATGTATACGGTTATCATCACCAGTTAATATATCTTGTGTATGAATGTAGGACATTAGGACATAAGCCCCTAAGCTCAAATTTGTATTACGAAGCGGTTTTGATTGTCTGCACATAACATGATGTATACAACTGCAATCCATGACCAGAGAACGATGTTATTTCAAAATATTTAAAACAAAATGCACAGTTCCGTTAGATAATCAAATTCAACAAAATCAACACTAAGTCTTAGTTAACAAGTTGTTCAAAAGAAAGTTAATTATGAATGTCACAAAGTTGAATTTCATATGAGGCAACAAATGCACTAAGTCCTAACCCAAATCTAGAGTTAAATAAGTTCACAGAGTAAATAAAAAGTTCCAAGAGGTATGTCACAGAGTTCCACAAAGTAAGTAGTCATACACACAGTTAGCAATCTTTTTGTATATCTTCTTAAATTATAATTATTACCAATATTTTCAATTAATGTCAAGTCTATTGTGAAGATACAACTGACACCTTATCAAACCTATTTCCTTCTTAAGTATTGGGATAGAAATCATTAAATATAATTACAATAACCCAATGGCAAATTAAAGTACAATCTTCCAAATGGCAAATTAAACAACAATCTTCTAAACTTCCCTCTTTGTGGGGGAGGGGATAATGTCCTACTTAACAAAACCATGAAGGGGATTATAATGTCCTATGTTGAAGGGTCTTTTCCGCCTATGCAAATTTGAGCTTAGGGGCTAATGTCAAATTATGAAAAAAAAATGTTAAAACTGTAAGAATTTTCTTTGCAAACCATTCAAAGTTATAGCTGAATTTTTGTTGTGTCCAAATATTGTGATTGGTCCCCGTGATATTCCCTTTAACTTGAGTTGAATGTATATTCAAACAAAAAAAAACACCAAAATATCAGTAACAAGTATTCATGCACTTGTTTACTTGAAACTTGAATTAGAAATGACATATTCTTTAATAATTAAAATACACACCTGTAAATCAAATGGACAGAAATTGATAATTTAACACAATACAAATTATGTCAATCCCTCACAAACTATAAGCTGGACAGGCTGACTCACGTTGAAGGCATAGAAGATTATCTTAATATTTGCAAATAAACTTAAGAGCTAAACTTTACACAGTTTTATAACAAAAAATAAACATATTAATTTAAAGCATTTAAGTCTATAGACATGCATAATTATATTGGTACAATAACACAGTGTCTGACAATGATTGGGAAAATGACAAGTTTTACGTTCCCATGACAAAACACAGGACATATTCCCACACACACACAACAAACAGATCTACAGTAAAACCTCAATAATAAGACCACCCTTAAGACCCTTTGAAACTGGTCTCAATATTAAGGTTGCATGAAGAGCAAAACAGTGAAAATGGACTAGAACATTGTGTTCTAAATTTTGAGGTGGTTCTACTATTGAAATGGTTTTTACATGAAGTTTTACTGTAGTTTCTTCCCAGGACTAAAATATTAAATTATACACACAAAACGATGCAATCTTGCATGGACTAATCAGTTTTATCTAAAGAAAATACAAATGCTTCATGTTGTCCAAACAGTATAGTTCATCAAACAGGTACCATAATATTATGTTAGTGCTTTTTTCGGCTCAACCATACTAACATGGTTTGCTATTTGCATATCAGTGTTGTGTAAAGCAATAAATCTTACGTTAATCACCAAGGCAATTTCTCTTCAACCAAACAACATTTGTTACCTTGACACAGATTGGTTAAGATTTTGATAAAGGGTACATAACCTTCCCAAAATCCACTGAATTTCGATGAATTTACCCTAATCCATTTTGGATCTGGAGTGACCAACAATCTTAACCTCTCGGCATTTTTTATGTTGCACAAAAAATCTTAGTCTTCAAATTGCGCAGACCAGCTTTATTCAAGATATTTCTTGTTCAAGCCTATTTCATGCCGAAATATTGTCCGTTCCCCTCACAAGAAAGTAAATGCTTTCAGTTTCACCTACTCAGCAGTGTTGGTATTTTTCAGTCAGAAATTGAGAGACATATGGGCCAGTAATAGCACATACCTGGTAATACTGAAAGATTTTTTTACATAATTTTATAATTGTTACCCCAATGACTACAGGAAGCAACTGAAGCCGTTTATACTCAGAAATGTAAATTTCCCCTCCCAAAGAGACCCCCCCCCCTGAATGAGGAAAAATCAGTGACCCAAAATTACTCCAATCATCCGGACGACAAATTTTCAGACTGTGATTCATACAAAACAGTATATTTACACAGCTTACATGCTTGATATAAGCCAGCAACAATGATTCTGTCTGAGTAAGCAATTGTTTACATTATGTTAAAATCTACAACTTTCTGCAGTCGTTCATTGTCTTAATTTTAAGATGTTTTAGATATTAACATTTTTGCAAACGATCTAGTTTTCAGAAAGTTAGCCAGTCAGACTTTTGACTTAAAGATCATTTTAAAAAAACAAACTAATCTTGCTCTAACTAAATCGCCGCTAGACATCCAGCATCGGCAACAATCGATTTTGAACTATAACAATCGATTAAAATTGGATTTTTAAAAAAAAATTGACATATGTAAATTTATTTCTTCAAGCTATATTATCAAATCATTTTTAACATCTGTACTAAGCACTAATCTGTACAGAGAAATTAAGATATAATTGTTTTCAATTTATTCAGTCAAATACAAATATACAAAGTAAAAATACAAAAACAATATAAATTTTTTGAATGATAAAATGTCCTTATGGTATAGATGTCAAATGTAGAAACAAAGAGATAAATAAACATGTATAAATGAACTTTACAGTCAGCATTATACTTTTACGAAAAAAACACTAAATTTCGATTATTTCTGATTTGATAATCGATTATGAGTTTTCAAACCGATCAGATAATTTGGCCGATTATCCACCACTAAAGTCAGGTATACACGATTGTTGTTATAAACAAGTCCTAAATAAGTTTCCATAATTTTGAAGCAGGAAAATTTTCTTGTGAAATTTGAATGATTATAATTCAAATTATGTAAAATTACACTAAATTATACAAAAGTAACTATTGTTACACACAATTTATGCAAATATACCAAGGAAATGAACACTGAACCGAACCGTCTGAATATATATAAATTAACCATCTTTTAACAGTCACAATATAAATCCAATTTATGGATACATTGTAAAATTTTACATTAGTTAATTGATTGACACAGCATAAACAATTCACACAGGCATACGCTTAATATCTTCATCAGTAACAAAATTTATGCATTCCTCAATTTGAATTCCTCAAGGTGAACTTGTTATTATAATCCATTCAGTTAAAACAATATAAATGCCACAATATACTCAAATTTTACTTGTAGAGCATTAAGAATATAATAACTGATTAGAAGACCTATGAATTACAGACATCACAACTTACATCATAAACTTTTTCTGTATAATGTTGAAGTCACTGATCTACAATTATAGCCACGTTTTGGAGTCCTATCTGTAAGGCCAACAAAACAAATACTGACAAAATGTTTTGTACGATAAGAAAATATTTACCTTGTATAGTCATGAATGATCATACAAGCATGCAGCAAGTTAATATTGACAAATTATTAAAAGTGATTTTCAATGAAATATTTATCACACACCTAAACAGCAAGAACGGAGAATGTGTCAAAGACAGACAGGAAGAACAATGAGGGTCTGTTAAAAGAGGGTTGGTTTAAATGAGGGTTGGTTAAATGAGGGTCTGTTAAATGAGGGTTGGTTTAAATGAGGGTTGGTTAAATGAGGGTTGGTTTAAATGAGGGTTGGTTAAATGAGGGTTGGTTTAAATGAGGGTTGGTTTAAATGAGGGTCTGTTAAATGAGGGTTGGTTTAAATGAGGGTTGGTAAAATGAGGGTTGGTTTAAATGAGGGTATGTTAAATGAGGGTTGGTTTAAATGAGGGTTGGTTAAATGAGGGTTGGTTTAAATGAGGGCTGGTTTAAATGAGGGTCTGTTAAATGAGGGTTGGTTTAAATGAGGGTTGGTTAAATGAGGGTTGGTTTAAATGAGGGTATGTTAAATGAGGGTTGGTTTAAATGAGGGTTGGTTAAATGAGGGTTGGTTTAAATGAGGGTTGGTTTAAATGAGGGTATGTTAAATGAGGGTTGGTTTAAATGAGGGTTGGTTAAATGAGGGTTGGTTAAATGAGGGTTGGTTTAAATGAGGGTATGTTAAATGAGGGTTGGTTTAAATGAGGGTTGGTTAAATGAGGGTTGGTTTAAATGAGGGTTGGTTTAAATGAGGGTTGGTTTAAATGAGGGTCTGTTACATGAGGGTTGGTTTAAATGAGGGTCTGTTAAATGAGGGTTGGTTTAAATGAGAGTTGGTTAAATGAGGGTTGGTTAAATGAGGGTTGGTTGAATGAGGGTCTGTAAAATGAGGGTTGGTTAAATGAGGGTCTGTTAAATGAGGGTTGGTTAAATGAGGGTTGGTTGAATTATGGTCTATTTAATAAGGGTCTGTTAAATGAGGGTTGGTTAAATGAGGGTCTGTTAAATGAGGGTTGGTTAAATGATGGTCTATAAATGATGGTCTGTTATAATGGCTTAATACTAGGGATGTCAATATTCAATTTTTTTGCTAACCTGTTAACCGTTTAATCTTCTGAACGGTTAACCGAACCTGACATTAGCAACATGTTTTGAATTTGTCATGTATATTTTCACCCTAACTTGATCTATATTCTGACGTATCAATCATTTCTATTATATTTAAGAAAGCAATATTTTTAATTCAAACAGTATTCCAGATCACATTTAACTTAACAGAAAATTACCCTCTATTCGAAAATAAAAATGAAAATCACAAACTTCAGTACAATAACAATATATTTTATTTGTTCATCTAAATATGTCTAAATTCTTGAACACCAAAATGAGTTCTAACACTATCATTAAACCTCATTTTACTGACTTTTTCATTAGATATTTGTAACAAACACATATATACCTGTCAAACTGTTAATTACGGATTATCGATTTTGCCCCCTTACGCCACACAACGGTTTCACACCTTTCATGAACAAATTATTGAGATTTGTGACTATGGATAATTTATTAACTTGTGTGATTTTTTCGCTTTTTTCCAAAATGAGAAATAGATGGTTTCACAAAAAATAAGCGATTTACTGGTTACTGATTTTACTAACGGATAACCGTATGTTCGAACATCCCTTCTTTAATACATATAATATTTCAATGAGCTGTCAGTAAGACATATACACCAAGCAGTAACTATATTCTAGCCTAAATATAAGCAGTTAGCAAGTTTTAAATGAGCATTATTTCATTCTCTACAGGAAGTCTGAATAAACTCCAAGGAAATTAGAATGTACAACACTTGATTTCAATTACAGTACAAAGTTAAACAACTTATATACAGCTTACATAAGCACTGTATACATAACAAGAAGCTTGAAAGTCTATACCACAAATTATGTTTGTCGTTATTACACTTCTGCATCTCATTGGAACAACAACAAATGTTCCAATGGTTCTTGTGTTGTAGCTCCAATGAGTCTTGTGTTGTAGCTCTAAAGAGTCTTGTGTTGTAGCTCTAATGAGACTTGTGTTGTAGCTCCAATGAGTATTGTGTTGTAGCTCTAATGAGTCTTGCGTTGTAGCTCCAATGAGTCTTGTGTTGTAGCTCCAATGAGTCTTGTGTTGTAGCTCTAAAGAGTCTTGTGTTCTAGCTCCAATGGTTCTTGTGTTGTAGCTCTAAAGAGTCTTGTGTTGTGGCTCTAATGAGTCTTGTGTTGTAGCTCCAATGAGTCTTGTGTTGTAGCTCTAATGAGTCTTGTGTTGTAGCTCCAGTGAGTCTTGTGTTGTAGCTCCAATGAGTCTTGCATTGTAGCTCCAATGAGTCTTGTGTTGTAGCTCTAAAGAGTCTTGCGTTGTAGCTCCAATGAGTCTTGTGTTGTAGCTCCAATGAGTCTTGTGTTGTAGCTCCAATGAATCTTGTGTTGTAGCTCTAAAGAGTCTTGTGTTGTAGCTCCAATGAGTCTTGTGTTGTAGCTCCAATGAGTCTTGTGTTGTAGCTCCAATGAGTCTTGTGTTGTAGCTCCAATGAGTCTTGCATTGTAGCTCCAATGAGTCTTGTGTTGTAGCTCTAACTTGCATAACTTTCAAAAGCTTATTGTTGACATTGGCGATATCTTTTTTATATGAAATGTGGTATCGCTCTCTGTATTTTAACACTTCAGCGACACATGTATAGCTTTATATTGAAACAAAGATATAGGTGGAACCGATGGATGCTCTCGCAGTATGGTTATAACTTCGAACTAAACTCTTATTAGAAAATCTCACTTTGTTGATGGTTAAAATCTGAATGTTATATGCAGCGATGGAAATGTCCTGGATCTCCCAAGAAAATAGGTATACAAAAATGTACAATGAAATTTAGATAGTGAACAATTTAATTACATGTTGGCCTTGTTGGGCTAACCGAAAAAAAAATGAAAAAAGGAATCTTGCTACTGATATAAGAAGCCTTTATGTATATATTTGATTTCAATATATTTATCACTTCATGTTTTTTTTAACTTATGATAAAAAGTATTCAACAAAAAGGACATTCACTCACTGGTCTATCTGTCAACACCATACTTCTCTGATCATCAGCTGGTATGGATTTTCATCAACCTACAGTCTTTTTTGTAAAGGTATGCATTGCATTGACATGGGCACTTGAATTAATTGTGAATAAAGGCTTCTTATATCAGTAGCAAGATTCCTTTTATATATTATAAACACTATGTAGAAAAACATTTACCTACAACAAAAACTTACTTGAAAAATTAAAAGAATATAATTTTGATTATCTTGCATGGCTGAAAATATTTAATCTATATGTTGCATAATCAAAGGGCCATAACAGCATGAAAAACAGTCCCACCAAAACTCCTGATAATATATTATGATCTTCTCCTCTTTGTAATAAAGCTTCCCATAAAGTTTTGTTGAATTCCTGTCAAAAGTTTCTGAGAAAAGTTAGTCCGAACAAGAATGGTACCATATGTACTATGTTGCATAATCAAAGGGCCATAACTCTGTGAAAAATAGTCTGACCAAAACCGTGTGATAATGTGAGCATCTCCTCTTAATAGTGAAGCTTCCCATAAAGTGTTGTTGAATTCCTGTCAAAAGTTTCTGAGAAGTAGTTCGGACAAGAATGGTACCATATATATACTATATGTGGCATAATCAAAGGGCCATAACTCCATGAAAAATAGTCCAACCAAAACCAGGTGATAATATGTGCATCTCCTCTTGGTAGTGAAGCTCCTTATGAAGTTTTGTTGAATTCCAGTCAGTGGTTTCTGAGAAGTAGTCCGGACAAGAAAAGCAAGACGGAAGGATGAACGGATGGACGGACGGAAGAAGAGGCGACTATATGCTTCCCCTCTTCTGGAAAGGGGAGCATAAAAAATGTTGTATATATACACATTTTAGAAACATTTGTTCACGTTAGGATGCACTAGACTCTATTTTTGGCCGTCTGTGGTTCCAATTAGCTCCAATGGGCAGTGGTGGTTCTCACGTTTCGTTACTAAAACCAACAACCAGGGAAACCTGACACGTCGAAACACTACATCGCCAGGCATGTTGTGGAAGGGCAATGACATTTCAAAGGTAATAATTCATCAAAGTCTTTAAACAAATTAATTCAGTTTCCCCTGTTTGTTGGTTTTGATAAGGATACATGAGACCTACATGTGCATTTGCGTTTATTTATCGTCACCACTGGTTTCGCATATGGGCAACACCTACTACCTACAGAAGAATGTGAATCATTTTAGATTTTTGCAGGATACAGAAGATGCCCAAGTTCTAGAAGCACCCCTGTTTCTTTGAAGTTTGATGAACCCAATGTATTAAGCACAGTATATGGGACCTCGTCTATATATTCATTGGGCAAGTGAAAATAAAATTGGGGGGGGCGGGGGAATGCACAGAAATAATTTTGGTGAATTTGTGTCATATAAGGCACCACATTGAAACATATAATATACTAAAAGTATAGAACAATCACACGGTGCAAAATATGATTTTTGGGGGTAAAATGGTTGAAAATTTAACCAAAAATGGGAATTTCTAGACTTTGCCAATAACTATGTCAATTTTCCAATAAAACTACCAGAATTACTGTATTTAATAGGTATAATATTATAGTTCAAAATACCTAAAACATTGCATCATATGAAATGCGATTTGTAGGGTAAAACTTAAAATAAAACTGTTAATATCCGTTCAACTTAACTATTCTGAAAATTGTGTAGTTATTTTTAATGAATGTTATATTGCAAAATAAGTTACATAAATTGTAGAAACAGTTAATGATGCGGAATGTAATATTTGTTTGTAAAATATTTAAAATATTTTGTCTATACATGGGGTAATCGTATTCAGTAATCATAATCAGCTGTAATCGATTACAAATTCTTAAGGTAATCATAAGTAATCAGTAATCTGACACTTTCTGGTTACATGTAATTATATTTATAATCGATTACACTTGCAAAAAAAGCTGTAATCATAATTATGTAAAACGTTTACATTTAGATTAAACAATTTTTTTATTTGTTTATTGAAATATTTTAAGAACAGAATGTCAGACTTTGAATAAAAATACCTTAAAATATACACATTGTGCAGCTTAAGCATATTATTCTATGAAAAATCTGGGCTCAGTTCGATTTATACCTTGCAGTAAATGTTGAGTGATAATCTGCAAATAAAGTAACTCTATTATTTCAGTCTGTTCATTCTAATGACTGGATAAATAGGTGTGAAATAATTATCTCAACAGCTGCAATACTAATTAGTTTGACTGACAAGTGGTCAGTGACAACAGTGCACACAAAGTATTTTATAGCCAAAGGCCTTATATTGAACACTTAGGTGTAAAGAATTAAAAAAAATTATCAGTTTCAAGCAATCTTTTGCCCTGTCTGCACCAATATTTCAACATTTTCATGTTCCTGAAGATACGTCAGGAACTATAAAGGCAAAATTAAAGAATTGTTGGTTTTTACCTTAACTTGAAAGTAATCAGGTAATCATGAATGTAATCAATTACATTTGATAAAGTAATAGTAATTCAATAGATTACACTTGAAAGATGGAATAATTGTAATGTAATCTATTACATTTTTTACCATAAGTAATTGTAATTTAATTGATTACAACTTCAAAGTAATCACCCCAAGTCTGCTATCATAATTTCTCTGAAAATTGATTTAATCAATGACAGTCAGAGACAACAATCTGAGAAATGTTTACCTCTGCTTTTACAAAACTGTTGTTTGTTAGGTTACTATCTTAAAAATATAATTAATAGCTGTTGGCAATGAAAGTTTTAAATTAAAATATAAAAATTACCTTCTTGATGGAAAGAGCAATTAACTCAAACAGAACTTTCTTGCCTGTGGCATGAACTATTATAATTATCATTACATATTCTAGTATTTATTCATTTTCATAATTAATGTGTAGATTTATCTATAAAAGTTTATTTTTATGCTTCAATTTTCAGACTCATTCACGAGGAAATCGGAACTGGTTGAAGGACATGAGGATGACATGAGAATGGCTATTCTGTTTTTCCATAATTGTTCATTGTTTCCTCAATAAAATTATACAAAATGTATTATGTTATAAACCATTTGTTCCATTATTGTTTTTGTATAAATTATAATGTCACACATGTATGTAGCGGGGAAAGGGCCGTTACCTAGGATGTCCCCGGGGTTCGGAGGCATTTGGCGGGGATTTTACCAGCAGTTTGCCCCGCGGGGATTTTACCTGGGATTTGCTGGACAGAAAATCAAAGTCCCCGCTATTCCCCGGACCTGGGGGGTCGTGGTTACAATTGACTGAGTGCATAACCTACTACCTATAGGCCTGGACATAAAACACAATCCAAAAATTAACACAATAAATAAGGTCATATTTCATAAAAATATATTCATAATCATTACATACCAAACACCAGAGACCTTAATTACATTCACGAACTAATGGAGTAAAGCCATTTCCTTCCATTAACCCTCACTATCCGAAATATCATATCCGATTTCAGTGTATCTGTATCCGATGAGAACAACAACGAAGAGAGATGTATTACACACGAGTTATTTAATGAATCATTTCAAGACAATAAATCTAAAATAGAAAAATAAAGTTTACCTGTTACTTTTCCTTCTCCTCCAACCCGACTATTTTGTTTATGACAAAAATATGAGACACTGGAGACCGGATTGTTACCTCCCTTTGCTGACGTATAATAACCGTCCGTACGGGTCTGCCTTATATGCGTACTGTAGAATAACTTAGGAAAATGTGGCCAAAATGTTGCAATAGTGCGATTAAAGGGCAAAATGTGGTGACTTTTGGCAAATATTATGCAATTAAATATCATAAATGTTAGAATATTACATGGTGCGGACCAATTGGGGCTAAATTTCGGAAAATACGTCAATAAAGAGCAAAATGTAGCGAAATGTTGCGATTAAAGAGCAAAATGTAGCTCTAGACTTCTTTGCAAATTTATTAAAATCTAATATTATAAACGTTTAAATGTTACATTTAGCGGACCAAATGATGCGTAATATAGCAAAATCCGTCGATTACGGAGCAAAATGTGGCAGGAAAAATGTAGTATTTTTTGGCAAATTTAATTTAAATCACGGACATGTCTATAATTATGTCCCAGCTAGTGTTGAAATGCAACATTGTAAAATTTAATTATTCCATTTTGTTGGAATTGTGTTGTAGAGCGGGGTCGGGTATTACTGTTATGACAAATGTTTTAGTTTTAAATTGATTGTCTTGTATTTGCGTTTATTTATCGTCACCACCGGTTTCCCATATGTGCGACGCCGCCGGAAGAATGTTAGTCATATTAGATTTTTGGAGGATAGTGCATGATACAGGAGATGCCCCAGTTCCAGAAGTACCCCTGGTTCTTTTACGTGCTCGATGTAAAGCATCATACACGGGACCTCGGTTTTTAAAGTCTCGTCCGAAAGACTGTTAGTACGGTCAGTGACGGAGCGGGGAATCGAACCAGCGATCCCTGGATTACAAGTCCAGCGCGTTACCACTGGACCACGGATCCGCTACAAGTTGATGTTTGTCTCGTTACATGTTATATATCCGATGTATGTATGTATGTAAGTCTTGATTGGTTATTCTTAAAATAAAACTTTTTTTACAGTAATATTTACACGGACATATATGTGTTTATATGTCCCTGATATTTATAATAAGTAGTATTGATACAAATGCTGAATTTAAAAAAAAAACATTGTAACATAATACCTTTTTCCCAACACACCTGGAAACGCAAGAAAGGCTTCTCAACTAATTCCCCTGCAATCGCAACATTTTGCTACAATTCATTTTTACAATTTGAAGATAAATATATTATACGTGTACAGTAAAACCTCAATAATAAGACCACCTTTGGGACTCTTGAAAACTGGTCTAATTAATGGGGTGGTATTAATATCGGGGTTGAATAGAGAGTCAAACAGTAGAAATGGACTTGAAAATAGTGTTCTTAATTTTGCGGTGGTCTTATTATTGAGATGGTCTTTAAGTGAGGTTTTACTGTATTTAACACGAAAGATAATTTGTAAAAGTACTGTACATGTGGTCTTTAATCGCAACGTTTTAATTTCACTGACATTGATGTTTACTTCTAATTCCATTTTCTTTATTACATACGAAATTTGAGCGCCTTCAAAGTTCGCATATGCAGCATTTTGTTAATATTTCTATAATCTTCATCCTTGTACATTTACCAATGTAGGTTTTTTCTATGGATGCCATTTGATTAATAATTAATTATATATGTGACGTAATTGTATTTTCAGTGTTATATATGTTACGCAGCTTTCCGTGCCTTTTAGCTTGCTAATCTCAGTGGATTATCTCCCTTGAAAATGACCTGAAAATCGATATTGAGTTCCCCGCTCTACCACGTTTGATCAATAGATTATAGAAGAAAATTATTTTCATACGTAAATTTAAACACTTTTTAAATACTTAATTACTTCTTGCTTCAATCCTTGGTTAAAGTAAGTAATGTACTAAAAAAATCTCGATTTTCTTTCATTATTCTCGTCTGCTATGTTGTTGTTGTTGTAACTATCAATGTGTTAAATTGATTGTCGGTTGTTATTGGCTGGTTTTAAATATTATAAATAATTGTATATAATTACATATTTATTTATTAAAGTCTCATCTTTGTACAAAACATAGATATACATGTAGTAAAGACTATAACAAACATAAAACATTGCACAAAGCCATTCAAATAAGAATTATAAGAGACTATATATAAGCATACACCTCATACATAAAATTATACAAAATGTATACGATATATTATAAGACTATCGTGTAGCCAAACTATTAACATAAATATTTAATTTTAAACTATAATCGTGTGACTTAAAAGGAAACATTTACATTGTATATGATTTAGATCCGTTCTTGTCACGGCGGAATATAATTATTGTTGGTTTATTTTAATTATTGCATTATGAAGGGAAAATCTTTTCAAACCGTGATCAATTAACTTTCGTGCGCAAACAAACGTAACAGACTCACCTTTCTATACTTTATCGTGATGTAAATATTATGTTTCTGTGATTTCCTTATTCCTCATGGTCACTTTATTACATTGAAATTAGGAACGGCTAAAACAATAATTTATATTTTAATTTAAACACTTTCCAATAGAGGTAGATGCACAGTGACGAGTCATAAGGAAATTTAAGCTAAAGTATTTTACACAAATTGTGTAAAGTTTGAAATTGAATTCAAAAGCATAAGTTATATGAGACCAACATATTCGTGCTTCTTTCATGCAAGGAAGATTTGCAGTGCGATATGCAAAATTCATGCCATCTATATGTAAATTATCATCATAAAGTTTGTTTATTCATTGTAGAACTTTGAGAATATCTTTCAATGAATCATTCAACATATCAAATGATTTTAAACATAGCTGTAATTAAGTTTGGTTTCGTCCATAAAACCTGAAAAGATATGCACATAGTCGTGACGGTGTATTTTCACAATGCCATACTTGAAAACTATGCACCATAGCTTCATTTCAAAACGTTTTTCTTAGACGAAAATAATAAAATAATGATCTAGAGTAAAACATGTGTATAGGTACATGTACATGTCTGTTTAAAGGTGAAAAAGGCGTCTTTCGCTTACATAATTAATTTCTTCAAATAAGTTAAATCAAGAAAAAATGCTTTTTGTGAAAGATTAGGACATTGAATATGACCAAAACCCAAGACCATACAATTACGGTTACAAAATACAGAACAGGGACACTAACATCAAAAATCAAGTTCGCAAATTGAATCAATAGTTTGTAGAACTATCGTTAACTATTTCGACATTCAACTTAACATGTGCGACACAGAATAATATGTTTCTTTATATTGGTCGATATTAAGACGGAAAAGCTGTACTCCGCCCTTCGCATCGAGTTCAGGAGTTCGTAGAATCATTCCCCGGTCGCGACATACTAAAGACGTTACGAATACAGTAAAACCTTACTTAAAGACCACTTCAATAAGAATACCAGTATTCAAGGGTTCCAAAGGTGGTCTTATTATTGAGGTTTTAATGTAGTAGGTTCGTGACTACGCTCGGAATCATGTCAGTGTGACTGGGTGTGGTGTGGTCATTTGTATGCGGCTTGTGTCACAAATGCGACAGTACTGTATAGGCTACAAGTAGGCGTCATCTCAATATGACTCAAAATGTTGATTTAAGTAAAATAATCCAACACGTGCTTGATATTTGAAGGCTATATATTATGCGGTTCCATATGTGTAATTGCGTACATATAGGTTGCAATTGATTTTTTTAATTTTAACCCTCTTCTTACTTCGATAAGTATATTATTTAAAAAAATCTTCCTATTTACTGCTAGAACAATGATACAACGGACGACTTATCTAATATTTCGCGACTGAAAACCATTATTTGTAATGTTTATAAATGCTTCCCATAAATGTCCCAAACATATTTATTAAGCAAATTAGTTTGAAGAATTTTAATAGGTAAATCCGAGTATATTCGGTTATAGCATGGAGCCAATATCGATTATTGATTATTGACTAGTTTGACAGGTGTAATTTTCGTGGGGAAGAGAGACAATCCAATTGCGAGGAAATTGCTTAAACAAAGCCGATAATCAAGGGAGATCATTCTTGATATTTATCCCAGACAGCTGCACATGATTAGTGTTCCACGTCTTAAACTATATTTATTTACTTGAACATTGTTTTTTTTCGGCGCAGCCGTACTAACATTGCTTTGCTATTTGCATTATCAGTGTTGTGTAAACCAATCAAATCTTACGTTAACCACCAAACCAACTTCTCTTCGACCGAATAACGTTTGTAACCTTGACGCGGATTGGTTAACCTTTAGATAAGGGGTAATTTACCTTACCGAAATCCACTGAATTTCAATGAATTTACCGAAATCCATTTTGGATCTGGAGCGACATGCAATCACAACATCTCGGCATTTTTAACCTTCAAATTGCGCCGACCATCTTTTTCAAGACTTTTCTTGTTTTTAATTACAACTCTTATGTATCTGGTATAAGTGGATATAGCTTCAACGACAGGGAGCTAGACATAAGGACATTTAATAGAATATGAAAATTTTGCATGTACACGCAATTTTGCTACATTTCAGTATATTTCGACACTTTTTGCCTCTACTCCCAAAATGCTGCATTGTAACAATTGTGATATCAAATTGCATAAAAGTCGGAAATATTTGTAAACACTTATTACATTTTTGCCTTAACATGGTCACATTTAGTTTAGGCAGAGCATCATATAACATGTGCTGGAATTCTTAATACATAATTTGCTCTTTTAATCCACGTAGATTAATTTGAATAAATTTTCCTAAATTTGGCAAAAATTATCTACTGCCATTCTATCTGCCTATCTACATTTTGCAACAGTTCACACATTTTGCCCTGCAGAATGTAATATGTAACAATATCGTTGTGCAATTGCATTAACTTCCATTTATTTTGCTAAAGGTCTCTGCATTTTGCCCGTACATCGCAACATTTTGCAACATTTAGAGTGATTAAATTGAATAAACTGCTGCTTTTCCTTAATTTCTCTACATTTTACCGTTTTATTGTAACCCTTTTCATCATTTTGCCGAATTTCGTCACATTTTAATATGTAAGGAAGAACATTCTAACTTTAATTTGACAAATGTCTCTCTATTTTCCACTTGAACAGATGCATTTCGCTTGAGTGCACCACATTTCCCACACAGAATGTAATATTTTAACACTTATATTGTTACATTCCATTTTGCTACACTACGCCACATTTCGCCGTGCTCCACAAGCCGGGCTGTTTTTGGCGCGAGTATTGGTTGACAGAATCTAAAACTGGGACACCATCGATGTTAAATATATAAAGTTAAACTGAATTAACAAAACACACTCCCAGTGCCAAAAAGTCATTAGGGGCAGACAAAACACTAAGTGCCCTCCATACCCCTAACTCTGACACGTTCAAGAGTGCCGCCCCTGTCATTGGGGCAGACAAAACACCAAGTGCCCTCCATACCCCTAACTCTGACACGTTCCAGAGTGCCAACCATGTCATTGAGGCAGACAAAACACTAAGTGCCCTCCATATCCCTAAACTCTGACACGTTCCAGAGTGCTGCCCTTGTCATTGAGGCAGACAGAACACTAATGTCATCCATATCATTAAATTTGGCATGTTCCCGACTGCCGCCCTGTCACTGAGTTAGACACAACACTAACTGAGTGCCACCCTGTCACTGAGGTAGACACAACACTTCGTGAGTGGCACCCCTGTCACTGAGGTAGACACAACACTAACTGAGTGCCACCCTGTCACTGAGTTAGACACAACACTAACTGAGTGCCACCCCTGTCACTGAGACAGACACAACACTAACTGAGTGCCACCCCTGTCACTGAGGTAGACACAACACTAACTGAGTGCCACCCCTGTCACTGAGTTAGACACAACACTAACTGAGTGCCACCCCTGTCACTGAGTTAGACACAACACTAACTGAGTGCCACCCTGTCACTGAGTTAGACACAACACTAACCGAGTGCCACCCTGTCACTGAGTTAGACACAACACTAACCGAGTGCCACCCTGTCACTGAGGTAGACACAACACTAACCGAGTGCCACCCTGTCACTGAGTTAGACACAACACTAACCGAGTGCCACCCTGTCACTGAGTTAGACACAACACTAACCGAGTGCCACCCTGTCACTGAGGTAGACACAACACTAACCGAGTGCCACCCTGTCACTGAGTTAGACATAACACTAACCGAGTGCCACCCCTGTCACTGAGGTAGACACAACACTAACTGAGTGCCGCCCCTGTCACTGAGGTAGACACAACACTAACTGAGTGCCGCCCCTGTCACTGAGGCAGACACAACACTAACTGAGTTCCACCCCTGTCACTGAGACAGACACAACACTAACTGAGTGCCGCCCCTGTCACTGAGGCAGACACAACACTAACTGAGTGCCGCCCCTGTCACTGAGGCAGACACAACACTAACTGAGTGCCGCCCCTGTCATTGAGACAGACACAACACTAACTGAGTGCCGCCCCTGTCATTGAGACAGACACAACACTAACTGAGTGCCGCCCCTGTCATTGAGACAGACACAACACTAACTGAGTGCCGCCCCTGTCACTGAGACAGACACAAAACATTATTAATTCTGACAATTTCTTGAGTGCCGCCCTTGTTAATGATTCTGAATCTGGGTAAAGCCACGGTCTTCGCAGACGGATGTCTTACATGAAAGTTGCTTACTATCAGGAGAGTGTCGAATACAGTGTATGTTACAAGAAATTTTGAAGTCAGTCAGTGACAATAAACGATCAATCACGGATGATTCACATGTTTCTTCAATTTCATGCAGTTCAGAATTGTCAATGTTTTGACTTCACCACCTTTTATACCAGTAGGTACAACTAATTCAGTGAATCGGAACAGATGAGAGTTTTACGTATACAAATGTGCATGTACATGTATACGAGTGCGTAATCTCTACACGCAAATATGTATGAAAATCAAGACAAACAAAGCATTGCGCCGTAAATGTAGTTAAATAAAAATTTGAGTTAATTTAATTTCATGCATTTTATTGCTCATCGTCACAGTCAGTTAAGCTTCATATTCATACACTAAAATTCCAGTAAATGACGAGAAATACTCAGCTTTTAAAGTTGTATCTAATGGGTGATTAAGACGAACCCACACTTCGTTACCAGCTTGCAGTTCAGTCACCACAGTAACCGAACCTTGGTCAATATATCCTGTGTCGCTCTTTGCATACGTCCTAGCAAGGAGAGTACCGTCCTTTACCATTTCCGCAGCAATTACTAGATGTGCAGCCTCACCAACGCTTGTAGCAGTTACGGAAAACATGTATACGCCATGTGTAGGTGCAATGAACATACCATGGCTGGCATGAAATGCGGAGCCAAGATTTGTCAGAACGGTGTCAAATACGAGCGTTTGTTGGGCCCCCAAATGTGGTTCATTCACAGTATTGACGGCATGGAAGCCGACAGGTTGACCCGCAACCAAGAATCTTCCAGGTCGAATGTGTGCTGCAAGAGACAATGGTTTGCTATGCATTATTACACATGATGTAAAAACATAGTACTTAAGCATACACATTCTAGAAAAGTATGGATTGCAGCAGTAAACTGATTAACTGTTTAACCGTTCCAATGCCCGATTACAGTTTTTGTCCAATTTTATACGGTTTGTCATATTTTTTCATACAAAATTTATGTTTGATTAAACGAAGTTCTACTTTCAAAGGTGTGAAAAGTCAACACTGATAACGGTTCAAAAGACTTATCCCGAACTTTAAGTACGACCTGATACTCAACAGATTTCACTTTATAAAAGAGTTATTTCACGCACACACATGTATTGAGTTATATAGCATATGTGCATTGGCACCCGAATCTTTTCAATATTATTTCCCAACATTTTACCTTCCTTAGAATTTTCAACTTGATATCCTTCATTTTGTGAATGAACGACAGGCTGCACCAAGGCATCAGCATGTTCCATCAATTCCGCGTCATTCTTTAACTTCCAATTTTGTTGTTCAGCATTCAAAGGCATTGACGTCTTAATTACATTTTCAAGATATTGTATTCTATTTTCCTTGTCATCAAGGTCTTGCTTCATTTGATGTAGCTCTGCTCGCAAGGATTTAATTGATGCATGTTCTTCATTCTTATCAATTGTCTCGTCCTGCTGCACACATTCTAAAAATAGATATCATAGTTTTACAAATAGAATAATCTGAAGAGAATGCTTTCAACAATGTGATAGTTGTTGCCAATTGTCATTTGTCTTTTATTAGGGTTAACACAATTTTAGAACAATGTTCTCTTATATGGCGGTCAGTTGACAACAACATACATGTAGTTGTTTTCTTGATATTAATTACAAACCAGCACCAACTTGCCCATGTACAAACAACATATAACTTATCCACATTGACTTGTATCCGATGGGTGAGGTTCATGTATGTTGCGTATGAGACAGGTTGAGACGATGTCAATATGTGCTTGTTAGCGTTTTCTCAGATGTGTAGGACAACATGCATGTTTAACATACTGTCTCAGATATGTCTGACATCATTGGACGCTCATGACTGATCAATTCCGTTTCTTTATATGTATCGTCGACGAATAAACTCAATAGTCAGTCTTTGGTATCATATTATGTTACAATCAGTGAAGCAATCGATAAGGAGCCACAAGAAGAAGGACACACCAATATAATTATTATGTACATTAGAGTCAACAATTACAAAATTAAAAGGGAGAATGTGAAAAACATAACAAATTGGGTGAAAATAGCAGCGCTAGTACATACTGTATCGTTCTAAAGCTTCTATTCGTGTCACTAATTCTTGTGTAAGGTTGTCATTGGCAAAACTATCTCCAATGTAACTTGCAGTGAACAACAATACAATTATCTGTTTGAATACGTCCATTTTAAACACCGGTTTGAGCATTACTGTTTATTTTATATCTTGTCCATCTATTTGGAGTCGTGCCTTATCTCAAACAAACTTCATGTAGTACATGTACTTTCTAAATTAATACACTCTTGGCTGCCAAGTTCTGTCTAGGAAAGTTGATGTCCATGGCCCGGGACTATAACGGATATTGACACTCTAATCACAAGACATAAACTTGACTCTTATGAGTCTGAAATGTTAAATGAGTGCTTTATATTTTTTCTCCAAGAGATTTATGTGCAATATGAGATCTAGGAGTAATTATCAAACAGAGTGTGGAGTGTGGCACTAACTCCTGATAAATACTACCACATCTCATGCTCACAGTGTGGAGTGTGGCACTAAATCCTGATAAATACTACCACATCTCATGCTCACAGTGTGGAGTGTGGCACTAAATCCTGATAAATACTACCACATCTCGTGCTCACAGTGTGGAGTGTGGCACTAAATCCTGATAAATACTACCACATCTCGTGCTCACAGTGTGGAGTGTGGCACTAAATCCTGATAAATACTACCACATCTCGTGATCACAGTGTGGAGTGTGGCACTAAATCCTGATAAATACTACCACATCTCGTGCTCACAGTGTGGAGTGTGGCACTAAATCCTGATAAATACTACCACATCTCGTGCTCACAGTGTGGAGTGTGGCACTTAATCCTGATAAATACTACCACATCTCGTGCTCACAGTGTGGAGTGTGGCACTAAATCCTGATAAATACTACCACATCTCGTGCTCACAGTGTGGAGTGTGGCACTAAATCCTGATAAATACTACCACATCTCGTGCTCACAGTGTGGAGTGTGGCACTAAATCCTGATAAATACTACCACATCTCGTGCTCACAGTGTGGAGTGTGGCACTAAATCCTGATAAATACTACCACATCTCGTGCTCACAGTGTGGAGTGTGGCACTAAATCCTGATAAATACTACCACATCTCGTGCTCACAGTGTGGAGTGTTGCACTAACTCCTGATAAATACTACCACATCTCATGCTCACAGTGTGGAGTGTGGCACTAAATCCTGATAAATACTACCACATCTCGTGCTCACAGTGTGGAGTGTGGCACTAAATCCTGATAAATACTACCACATCTCGTGCTCACAGTGTGGAGTGTGGCACTAAATCCTGATAAATACTACCACATCTCGTGATCACAGTGTGGAGTGTGGCACTAAATCCTGATAAATACTACCACATCTCGTGCTCACAGTGTGGAGTGTGGCACTAAATCCTGATAAATACTACCACATCTCGTGCTCACAGTGTGGAGTGTGGCACTTAATCCTGATAAATACTACCACATCTCGTGCTCACAGTGTGGAGTGTGGCACTAAATCCTGATAAATACTACCACATCTCGTGCTCACAGTGTGGAGTGTGGCACTAAATCCTGATAAATACTACCACATCTCGTGCTCACAGTGTGGAGTGTGGCACTAAATCCTGATAAATACTACCACATCTCGTGCTCACAGTGTGGAGTGTGGCACTAAATCCTGATAAATACTACCACATCTCGTGCTCACAGTGTGGAGTGTGGCACTAAATCCTGATAAATACTACCACATCTCGTGCTCACAGTGTGGAGTGTTGCACTAACTCCTGATAAATACTACCACATCTCGTGCTCACAGTGTGGAGTGTGGCACTAAATCCTGATAAATACTACCACATCTCGTGCTCACAGTGTGGAGTGTGGCACTAAATCCTGATAAATACTACCACATCTCATGCTCACAGTGTGGAGTGTGGCACTAACTCCTGATAAATACTACCACATCTCATGCTCACATTGTGGAGTGTGGCACTAAATCCTGATAAATACTACCACATCTCATGCTCACATTATGATCTCAAAGAAAATGGATTAAAAAGAACATTAATGTCATTGGCAAATTATTGATGCACACGGCAATAATGAGCTTTGTGCGGAAGATATGCTTCAGTGAAACACAATGAAATATATATAGTTACCTTGCGAATTAACAGAACCGTTGCACTGACGTTTGTCAACGAAGTGGGTTTAGATAATTATATACACAGGTACTTGAAACATTTAAATGTTCTATATGGCATATATAGCTTTTACTATAATGATAATAAAGATTAACAACGACATCTTTGGACTCCTTTTATTTTCAAAACAGTTCATCAACTTTAATGATTAAATGGTTGCTAATAATGCAATCGTATTGATCTGAATAAAATAAAATATAAAACTCACGTGTTAACTTAATATATAAGATGAAGTTATTGTCGTATGATAATAAAACTAAGTAATAGAGCTACATACCTTACTATAAATACTAAATAGTAATACATTTGTGTAGTATTTTCTGCATTGATAGCCCTTGCTGGGGCATTATACAGTAATGGACCCGCGAAATGGACGCTCGCGAAGTCATAGACGTCATCACTTGTTTCAAAGTGTTCTCAAATAAGTCAGTGAGCCCGTTTGAACTTTCCGCCGTAGCGCAGCCTTTGGTAGTGCTTCCGCCTCGATTCCTAGCCATTGCCATGGTGGTAATATCCTTCAGAGAAGACACTCTCGTGTCCACATTACCTCTCTCTCTCTCTTTCTCCCTCTCGCTCCCTCCCCTCTCTACCCCCTCTCTCTCCTCCCTATATCTAAACCCTCTCCCTCTCTCCTCCCTCACTCTACACTCTCTCCTCCCTCTCTCCCTACACCCTCTATCTCCTCCATCTCTCTACACCCTCTCTACCTCTACATCCTGACCCCCCTCTCTCTCTCCCCTCTCTCTACACCATCTCCCCCTCTCTCTCCCTCTCCCCTCTCTCACTCTCCTCCCTCCCCCTACACCCTCTCCCTCTCCTCTCTCTCCCCCTACACTCTCTCTCTCTCTCTCGCTCTATCTTCCTTCTCTCTACCCCCCTCTCTACACCCTCAGGCTCTCTCCTCCCTCTCTCTACACCCTCTCCCCCTCTCTCTCCCCCTCTTCCCCCTCCCTCTCCCCCTCTCCCAATCTCCTCCATCTCTCTATATCCTCTCTCATCCCTCTCTTTTTGATTGATTTTAAATTGTAAAAACTTGTTTCACGATCGAGAATAAATGAAAAATGAGAAAGATTGAGACATGTCCAATTGCCAAACCTTCATCTATACGGTAAACGAAAAAACACATGGGAGTACAGAGTACATTATAGGCGTGATAGTCACGGCCCGGTCACGTTACATAAACCTAGAATACTCTTAATTCCAACGCCGGACAATTTCCTGAGGTGTTGACTAACAACACTACTCACTAGATAAATCTTGAAATATTCTAGAGACCAACTATCAGACGCTGTTCCTTTATCGTGATCAACATGTTTTCTTTGTGAACATAACACCATTACAATAATAGTGTACATTACTTTGCTACGGAAGACGAAATAAATAACGATAAACTAGTTAATGCATTTAGGTTTTGGTCTTATTCATAATTAAGTTAGAGACTTATGTGGGCTTCATAAACTTATTAAGTTATTACAGAAAACAAGAACAATCAACCGCAATCAAATCTGGTATTAGTGTTAACATTACGGAGACCTAGCAGTTGTAGGGTTCAGCTCCTGACTCCTGATCCGAAAGCTGGGGGTTCGAATGTTGCATTGGGCGATGTTGAATCGTGAACTTTACAATCCCGGAACTCGGCTGGTTAGTAATCCAGCAGTCCTCTATAGACTGATTATTTGTAACGACTTGTTTAACAATCGATGTAAAATAAATAAGTTTAATCTAATGTTCATATTATAACATTGAACTAGAAAATTTACAGAGATATTTCAGTGGTATTATCGTAAGTATACAGGCATTCTTTCTGTTCACATTACACTGCTATGGGATACTGTGTTGCCCCATTCATCGTTACTTCAATATAAACAATTGTTTACAATGATTGTTTTTTACTCTACATTTTCAAGAACGTCAATCGATCGTTCTCATGAAAGGATTTCTGTTATGTATTATAAATGTTCACCTGATTTATTAAATAAAGCGTGTATCATATTACAAACTATTAAAAGTTGTCTACAATTTTGTTTTTGTGTTCAAATATCGCAATAATATCGGACGAAGGAAAATGATCCTTAAGGTTTTTCAAATGTGAAATATAGGCCAACAAAATAATGTATGATACAATTATTGGTTATGAAACCTTCTGGATACAAAAAATCAAAGACTTGAACCATTGAACTTTCCATACATTATAGTAACAATGCTCCAAATATGCGCGTTTTGAAGGTACATGTATATAGTTTTTCCACTGATTTCTTGATCCCTCATAATTGGGGTCACGTCTTTATTGTATCATAGGAAGCAGACATCGACGATTTAATAATAAGTTGTACTTTTCTGTTTCAAAATGTAGAATTCATATTCAACCAAGCTCAATTGAAATGACATTAATTGAACTTCAATAAGAACACATAGCTAATTCAGGCAAACTCTCTATAGCGGCCCTTTCTTCAGCAACAGTCTCTCTTCAACAAGAAGGTCACTATTCCGACAGTAAGAATTTACAATCAATTTAACTTCTTTAGAGCTTTTGTGTCACACAGTCTTTGTTCATTGTTATTTCGCCATCAACATACCCATGGCAGTGACCGGCGGGGCAAAATATGTAAACGATCATTAATGCTGTTGTTATACAGCGCAACCTCTCCAGAGTGGTCCACTCTTGAACAAAAGCCTCTCATCAGCAATAGTAATATTTTCTTCAGGAAAAAATACTATTAATAGATAGATCATTCTTAATGTTATATCTCATGAATATTAATAGATTTCCCAGAACGAGGCTAGGTGCGCAAAATCACTGTGTACATTTGATAGTAAAATCAGGGACCCTATATGGAGTCCTACAGTATAAGAGATAATCATTGCAGGTTCCAAATTTCACATTCTCTTTTGTTGAAGAGTATATCATGGAAACAAAAATATCGTCTGGAAATAAATCAATGGAAAGAGGATTCAAATATTTCAAACCTCTCTAGAGCAATAGCCTCTCAACAACAGCCAAAATGGGCGTGACCTAAAGGGGTGGTTGCTCTCGGGAGGTTGTACTGTATAAATATCATCGAACACCGTTAACTTACATTGATTTCATGTGCTCGTATAGAGAAGTATTAGGCCTACACTGGTTGTGAACACGCGGGTGAACAAAAATGTTTTTATTTTCTCTATTGCTTTTGTGTATTTTGTTTACATTAGAGTCGTTTTACAACGTTAATTCCACCGATCCTTAGTCACTCAATAAAACATCTACTCGTACAGTGTGCCGCATACAAATGGATCGCTCCTGGATACCGATTGCTTTCATGTTTTGTTGTATTTTTTTTCATTATGTAAAACATTGATAATCCGATCGGATGTTCTGTGAGTGATTAGCGAGGTATGATTCGTTTAAAAGTTTTATATAGTCATGGATACGCAATTTCGTTTACAAGTTTTAATAAATTACATGGATACACATTTAATTCATTAAACAGAGAATGGATTATATATTGTATTTTGATGTTCATTTATCTTTGTGTTTTTGGTAGTCTGTGTTATTTGCATGCGGAATTTCCTGCTAATTTCTTCATCTATGTTAAACTGCATTTGTGTGTACAATTTACTCCCTTGTATAAGGGAATGAAGCGATCATTAAAATAATATTACGCTTATTTTTTGTTCATTTGTTTACCTAAACAAACATGCAAAATACATTTCCTATAGTTAAAACATCAATAAACATGCATTAACAAAGAATGAACGCATAAGGTATTGATTTGTTGAAGAAAGATGTTTGCAAATCATAAAATTAAAAAAAAATTAAAGTTTTTTAACAATCAGGCTATTTACAAGTTTTGTATGTTAGTAATATGGTAAAAATATTTCAATCGGTTATACATTGCAATGGTTCTTATTAGAGATGTTTTAGCCAAGGTAACAACAATACTAGATAAAGCCAATTCAAGCAATTTTATGTTCAGATGAGCCAGATACATATTTAAATCTAAACATTTGAATAATTAACACAGCTCTACAGTTAGACAGACTAACCTAAATTTCTTTAAATGAAAATGAATTTATAACAATTGCTTTCGACAACCAACGTGTAACATGCAGGTCTGTACATCTCTTGTAAAGTTAAAGATTATGATACATTGACGTTTACAAATAAAGTTTCAGATCACGGCAAGTATGGTTGCTGGGAACACTAGACTCGTGCTCTTATTGTTGGTGTTACTTCTAGTGATTGATGAAGGCAAGTACTCGTTTTCCCCCTAAAATATCAAGTAACTGTATGGACTTTTCTGTTAAGTGACCACATTATCCAGTGTGTCGGTTATGTGTGTAAGTTCATTGATTTGTTAGGCCTAAATAATATGTCTGTTTCTGGTTTCATGCCCAGCAGATATAGGGTATAGGTAGGTCTGAATATTTTTGGGAGATTTTCAAACGAAGCAAATTAAACATAGATTTAAATGAATATACATGTATATATTTTAAGACAAATCCCCTTTCCCTTTTTACATGGATAATGTTTAATTAAGATGAATATAATGCTCTAAAGCTGGAATTCTCGTAAAGCGTCTTATAACTGGGCAGAAATATGAACCTGACATATACCATTATATTGTATAGACCTTTCTGTTTAAAATATTTGTAAGTTAAATAAGCACCGATCGCTGTCTCGGCAACGACAACATGGATGCGTGGTTAATGCAAACAAACATTTTAAGATACCTCCGAAAAAGAGGTGGCCCCTTAGTCGACTACTTTCATGTCAAAGTAACACCAGACCTGGCCCCGATCTCCCGACACATCTAATCTGAGCAAAATCTCAGCTCAAATATTGTCGAAAATTGTTGAGATTTTTTTTCTTATCTTAGACCAGCCACAAAATCGATATTACAAAACAAAAAAGAAGTGATCAGTATTTTTCCCTGAACATTTTCATGAGATCCAAAATGAGATCTAAAATCTTATATTGAGGTGATATTTCTATAAGTGATGTTTTGAGAGATCGGGCCCTAGTACAAACTGACTTGAATATGCAATAGACAATAAAACCTATACTAAGTTAAATACATGTGTACATGTATATTATGTTTACATGTATGTTTTGATAAAAAAACAATTAACTACAGATATCTATAATTGTTCTGTCGACAGGTTATGCACAATGTTCGGGATCCACTCTGACACTTACAGCAAGCATGACGTCACTTGGTGAGATCACGTCACAAAATTATCCAGACATATATGCAAAGTGAGTAAACAAATATATAATTAGATTTTAACTGTTAGAAAAAATATAAGCAGGGACATGGCTTCTGAGCAACGGTTATAAGGAGCTATCCTAACTCTAGAATCATTGTGCTGGGTGTTTATGTTGTGTCAAACTTGCAGAGTAATATTATGCTCTTATTTTGTTAATTTTGGTAAAGACAAATATGCATTATCAAATTAAAAAAACTAACAATGTTTTCTTTTGTACTTGCCAGGAAAAGAAGTTTGTAATTCATGTACCCATCAATTAATAAAAAAGATTGTTTAACGAGGGGGGTTTTCTGAGCAATTGATCGTATTAAAGATGTCTGAGCCAATGTAGTGCTACAACTGTTGATGAAGCCCACTTAAATAGTTTACGTTCAGATGGGCCATATACATCTTAGAAAAGGGAGTTCTTTACTTGATGTAATAGTCATGTTCTTCCCCTCCCGTTCGACCTATGCTTACTGACTTTCTTGACATGTTCCTTGATGTATTCCATCCATTAAACTTCCCCCTTGATGTACCCTTGAATTTCCCAAAGCTGGTGGACAGCTAGGACATTCCTTGCACCCCTTTTCCCATACATGTTTACCCTTGCACCTCCTCCGTCTTCAATGTTTTGTAGATGGGGGTCTGTGTGGGGAGGCATTGTCTTATGTGTGTAGCGTTCCCTATAACAACTCAATCTCTCCTTGATTATATGAAGAGACATAGACTTTCTGTCTTGTGTCGCGTTTTGCCTTTGCTCGCTATGTAATTGCTTAAGTCCATATTTTCATGTTTCCTTGTGCCTTTTGATTGACTGCGCACTTTGCATGCAGCATCTTCTACGTGACGTCTTCATTTGCGTATAAATAAAATTGCATTTCTACTACACATTATTTATAATGATAGATAAGTTTACATGGAGATGTTAATGAAAATCTTACATGCTCTGAGAAATGCTTGCACCTGTAATAACCCTGATATCTTCAACACACACTTGTCTTTGTCTTCCCGGCTTTGGTAAGACACGAGCTTTCTGTGAGCGATAACAGTGGCGTTAAGGACGTTACATGTAGCATAAGGTTCTGATGGCACAGTTGAAAGTGGGTCATTTCGGATTTTAATCACACTGTTATTTTAATCCCGTAGTGGGTGATCGGGAATAAGTGCAACTTCACCAGAGCAACACTCGTTTGGAGACGCCATGGGGCTGTTGTTTCAGCGAAGTTAAAATCACAGTAAATTCTCACTAAAAGAAAATGGTACTGTTAATGAACAGAGGTGGCTGCTGAAGAGAAGACACTCCTGGAAATGTGCACTGAAAAATTAAGTTCGCTGTTTGATAAACTAAAACAGTATCTTAGTTAAACGCCAGTTTTACATGTTTTAATGTAATCACGCTACCTGAATTATATTGTTTATTTATCAGCAATGAGAATTGTGCTTGGGAGATAATTGCTGATGGATATGTGTTGTTCTATGTGGCATACAAACGTCTGGAAACTGCCAATGATTTTCTGAAGATGTTTTCTGGCACACGTATGTATTAGTGTATTTTCTAGTACATGCACTCAAATACGACAAATAACATTCTGATAGATCAGAGGTCAACCAAATGTCCTTGTTGAACTACGTGGAATGGTTAGACCACTGACCAGTATGCGAGAATGGACCAGTAATGTCGGTGGTCGGACGCTTCTGTTCTTAAGAAATGTCAATTCTTTCCAGCAATTCCTGGTTCATGAATTTGAGCATTTGCAAACAATTCTTTGATACTTTGAACTATGGGTAAATAATCAAATTGGGTCCGCTAATATATTTCCCCTAGTAAAATATGAAGAAGAGTGTTTAGGTTTCATTGTCAGTTTCATTCTTAGCTGTCTAATGCATATTTAAATAACATGTTTAAATTCGATAAATTTGTCAAAATCAGGCTGAGATTTTTAGGAACATAGTAAACATACATTTTTCTTCCAAGGTCCATGTGCTTTGGTATCACAGCCAAACTACTTCGTTTGACAAATACACTTGAGCAATTTGTCAATGTTACACGTTAACTTAGAACATAATACTACTGCTCAAAATGACTCAATTCCATGTCCCACACATAATGAGTAATGAAGGGTGTTTATTGCGGTACACTCCTTGTGGCGCAGTCAGACATTGGGGTTAGGGATATGATAAAGGCTGTCAGATGAGCGACATGGAAACTTCACATTTCAAGCCTTGGGAAAGTCCATTTACATTATATTTGTCGTCCTCTCTTGTCGATCTTATATATGCATATATAATGATTTTGACTGTATAAACGGAATACAACAATTTAGTTCTGCTTACAGAAACAGGGACGGTTGTATATGACTCGAGTAGACCACGGTCTTACCCCACACCGTATGTAAAATCTTCCAGTGGATCTCAACTCACGATAACATTTACATCAGATACTTCGATAACATTTGGTGGATTTAGAATGCATTATATGGATATAGCAAGTCCTCGTGAGTATTAAAAACGTGCAATAACATATATACATACATGTATATACATAATGATTTAGTTCAGTTTGAACTCATTTATTTTACATTGTTTGTGAAACTAGTTCTTACAGCTTATACTAAACCAAACTCCACGCAGCGGTTATCTTCCCTTGCAGTACAGCAATAAATCTCCGATAACTATAAGAGGAGATCACTGCGTAGGAGTTTGATACTAAACACTCTCGATAATTTCCTTCTGGCATACTAACCAGCACTCGCACCTAAATTAAGGATTGTGAAATTGGCGATCGAACTCCGCACAGATCGTTTGAATAAGGAGTCAAGCGCTTTACCCATCGACCACTGCGCCAACCTTACAGTATGATTCATGAAATAATCAGATAGTTTCTGTGCTTATCGTGCTTGGGATAAAAGTGTAATTTCGGCCAAGTTTTAACACCCAAAGTTTATTTGATTATACAGAAAGTGGATATAATCACCGACGTTTTGAGGTTATTAAGTAAAAAAATATTAATATATGAACGAAGACTCATAAATGCATGTTAACAGGCAACACATGTTTTTTCGATTATAGAACATTTTCTGTAGCGACAGAAACGAAGTTACCTTCACTTTTATTATTACTGGTGATATCCACAGGAGATCGTCATGAGTTATCTCCCTTCATCCCTTCTATAGTGTAAGTACGTACTATATAGTTATCTCCCTTTATCCGTTCTTTGATATTTGTAGGTAGGGAGAGAACTCTAGAAGAGACAAAAGGAGAAAACTCGCGACAATTGCTTCTGGTGATTTGTCAGAAGTCGCTATTGTTTAATTACATTTTTTATCTATGACAAATCTCGGTATCTGTTAGCATGTGTTGACAACCTCATATTATTGATCAGCCCCTGTCTTAATTTCAGCAAGTTGTGGAACAACCCTAACAGCAAACAGCACTGCCCAGCAGTTGAGCCACATATACCGATCACAGGGGTAAGAACAAGTAATTTTAGTAATATTCTTAACTATGATCAAAGTATCATTCCGAACACTGGCCCATTTAAATATCGTAGGGTTTCACGAGTTCTCTCCCTTTATCCCATATATAGTTCTCTCTCCCCTTTGCCCCTTCTATAGAGTATGCATATTTTCCTTTTAACCTATTTAGAGTTTTCTCCCTTTGCCCCTTCTATAGAATCATTCTCGACAGCCCTCGGATATTTCCGTACTACTTCGTTACTCTACGAACATCCTCTAGTATATGTCAGGCGGAGCACTATGTGGCAAAATTCAACATTTTGTGCGGTCAAAAAATAGTTCTCGTAAAACGGATTTATAACTTCAATAACTTCGATAATTTCACATTAGTAATGGATTATCATTGCCATTCCTAGTTAAAAACTCACACATTTCAGTCTTCATATAGCTTAGATATAAGATTCTAATCCCGTTTCATCAGCACTCCAGCGTTCACGCCGCCATATTGTTTTCATGATATTCAAATGGTATTTCCGAAAGTAGTGCCTTACGAACATCCGAGGCACAGCACGTAGTTTGCCGAGGTTTTCCGAATGCTATAGAATATTAGTCTGGGGTCCTGGCTCACTGATTGCTAAGCTGTCAGTATAGCCAGGCGTAGCCTGGGGTCCTGGCTCACTGATTGCTAACGCTGTCAGTATAGCCAGGCGGAATACAATCACTTCAATTATCTGATTGGACGAGATTACCTTATGCGCGAGCATTTTCTTTATCCGGTATCTTGATCACGTGATAAACTTCTGTCCTAATCAGCGCTGAGACATAGTCACGTGGATTATATTACGCCTGGTCTTACCGACGCCGAGCAATAGGAGGTTTGGTCAGGATTCCAGGCTATTAGAATATGTATAAAGGTGGGATCAAGGGAGATAACTCTATATTTGTTAAAGGGAAAGAACACGAGACAATCTCCTGTGATTTAAATGTAGATTACCGTCTATAATTTGTTTCATTTTTGTCATTGTCTTCCAGTTCAGACTGCACGTGGACGATTACATCCCCAAGCCTGATAGAAATCACTGTATTAATGGTACAGGGACAAGTTCACATTGAGGAAGGTAACACTGTCAAATCATTATTGGATACTATGTGAATAAAAATTGTTTAGGTATGGCAAGAAAGGGTAGTCTAAAGATCACCAGACACACAGACACATTGTACAAACAATAGGCCTATATGTTAATCGAATGAACAATTGACAGTCTTAACGGTATTGAACTAAGCTGGTAACGAAATAACACACCATTCCTACTCGATACTGCACTCAGAAAAAAATAACAAAAACAACCTTAATGCGATTTGCGATAAGTATTACTGTTGACTATTCATGCCACCATATTAAGTTTCGCCCTGTTTTAATTCTTCAATTCTTCATGATTTTTTTTTTAATAATAGACCTCGGAAGTTACGTAGTGGCTACAGAAAGAGAATGTATGTAGACTGTATTACGGCGATAGTTTCAATATTAGGAATACGATGCACTCAGAACATTTAGATCATTGTGAATTGGTCAGATGTCTTATTATAATATAGTTGAAAGCGATGGAAAACCGCATCACGTACCGAGATTTAAGGTATATTCATACACGTACTTTCGTGGTCTGTCTCCGAACTGTTATAGAAATTACCGATATGTTCCGATTGTGAAGTTAAATGGTTAACCCTTACTTGTGTTTTGACTGCAGGTGGCGTAGCAGAGTATATAACGCAGATAGACGCTGTGATTGTGACAAACATTAGTAGTGTTGATGTGATTGGAGATTATAACAAAGCTTTTGTCATTCAGTACAAGGAAGTGTCGACTGGCACCGGTAATATAACTTATGTTACAGTAATGAGTATGCGTTTAACGCTGCTCGCTTGGGTACATAGGAAATGGAAAATGCTATTGTTGCCAAGAATGTTATTCCTTACCAAATATTAAAAAAAATTCATGAAAACATTGATTACATTAAATGTAATACCGCTTTAATTTTACAAATGCAAAAGACAAACCACATCATTAAGTGAATGCAGTATTGCCTTAAAAAGTGCTAAAATCTAGGGTGTTAAACACTTTGAAAATAAATTTTGTCGTGTACCACAAAATGTCATTTCCGAGTGTAAACTCAGGTTAAATTGACCCGAGAGAATGGAACGATAAGTGAATTGCACCTGAAATGAGTTTTCTTCGAACGTGTCAAACCATTTCAGATGCCATTATATAGCCCATTGTTTCAAGCGAAGTATTGTATCATTATACAGATGCACCTATAGTAACAACAACAACAGAACCAATCACAGATTGTCGTGTTGGTAACACATTGACAGCGACAAGTACGATACAGTATCTCCAGTCCCCTTCATACCCAGGTCCCT
Source organism: Mactromeris polynyma (assembly GCA_032209605.1). Taxonomy (NCBI): domain Eukaryota; kingdom Metazoa; phylum Mollusca; class Bivalvia; order Venerida; family Mactridae; genus Mactromeris; species Mactromeris polynyma. Next base: position 55,270,481 of record JASFXZ010000001.1, read on the forward strand.
ATCCAAAGTAAGTGCATACCCTTTTCTAGACATAACTATGCTGAGTCAAAAAAGAAAGTATGAATGGGATAATATTGCCATTGTTCGATACCATGGGGCTAAAGATGAACATATTGATAGCAACTGAAAGACGATTTGAATTTCTATCTGGTGGTATATTTTTGTTCTTTGTATTGCATCTTGATGGGTATATACACTGTGTATATGTTTTACTTTCAGTTCTGCAAGTTGTTCGGAAGTCATACAAGCCAGTGATACACAAGATTCCGTGTATATTGAAATTCTTGATTATGAACTATTTCTTGGCGATAGTGTAAACATATATGATGGTAAGTTCTGTTCCTTTTGCGCCATACAATATTTTCTACTCTTTATTCTAGCTTTCTAAGACTGATGTTTATAACCGTGGACTAATATATATAGCATTATGTTGCTTTGTTTAAATTTTCGGACATAAATGTGATGTAAAATAATCAAAATAATTTAAAGAAGAAGACAATTGTATGTCCCCGCCATTCGAAAAATGGTGAAGGACCACAGAGTGTTACTCTTGTCTGTCTGTGCATCTGTCCGTGCATCAATTGGTTTCCGATCAATAACTCTTGAAATAATGGATGGACTCAATTTAAATTGGTCACAGAAGCGTGGGATTATAAAACATGTCAATTTCGATTACAATCAAATAGTTATTTTAAGAGTTGTGGCCCCTTTTGCATTCTGCCATAATTTGTGAACATACTCGTATAATCGTTATTGTGTTGTCTACGTCCCTGTTTGTTCCTCCTGGTCCGTTTTGTAGTGCTTCCCCCCTCCCTGTTTATGCCTCATCCATTTTCTTTTGTTTAGATATGTCTATGGAAGTTCTGATTTCTGAATGAAATAGTCCCGTTCTACATATGTTCACATTTATTTCCTGATAAAGGTCCCAGTAACCAGTACAATGTGTTGGATGGTTTGTCTACTGGTAAAACATTTACAAGCACAGGATACAACTTGTTCATACAGTTCACCACAGATACGTACGGACAGAATAGAGGTTTCCGATTATCGTATGTGACAGTTGCTAGAGGTAAGGAAATAGTTCGAAAGATAAATGGTCAAAAGAATTAACAGACATTTCTGAGAAAAACTACCATTTACTTTGTAATATTTTTATTGCATTGAACAATATAAGTTCATGGTACGGACCTCAGGACACTGTGTGGAACTTAGGAAAGATAATAAGGTTACGTTTACAGATTTTGATGCATGTCGAAAATATTTTGATAAGATTGCATATGCATATCTAGTTTAAACCTTCCTTGAAAACAAACTAGTTAATATCAAAAGGGTATAACTGCACAAAGACGTGGAGGAATTGGCAAATCAGTCTTAACTTTTCAATAATTTGCTTACAGTATTAAGTATTGATTGGTCCTGACTCCGTTTTTAAACGACGTCAAGGCGAAAAACAAGTTGGTGTTGTGTTATGTGTCGCTCCCTGCCTTTGCCTTGTGATATCTCAGTGCCGCAGTTAGTATAGTCGAAGTTCTATCAGTGGTGTTGGCTGCTAACCGTCTTAGGAATCATAAGTTCAAACCCCATCGGGTTTAGTATTAATTTTTAAAATAGATCAATAGTTTATCGACACTGCACCACAATAAATCGTAATTATTGGAATAGTTTATTATCATGACAGTGTTTATGAATATGTTTGAATCCGACGCACCATTACCCTTGTTTGTGTTGTACAATGTATCAATGGGAGTTGTTTTGGCTTCAGTTACTCCAACGTGTGGCTTCTATAACTACACACTGAATGCAACAACATCTGAGCAGAATTTCTCCTCACCAAATTATCCAAGTAATTATAATGAGTAAGTATTCTGTCCTTTTGTAAATGTGGCCTTATGTGAGCATGCTGAAACTGATGTAACTGGTGATAAAAAATTACCGAAAATAACATAAAACGGCTTGAAAAAGAAAATCGACAGTTGGTATACACTTGGCAAAATTTCTAATTGGTCACTTCATATTTATTGAAGAGACAATACCATATAAATCCATGTTTTGACTTTTAATTTTAGGGTTATTAGTATTAATCTGTCGTAAATTGACGTGAGAATCAATATGGATTAATGTTTTCTGAAAAGTTGTACGAAGAAAGTATTTGTATGATGGTGTTTGCATTGTTGAATTTTCATTCACTGTTAAATAATATCAATAAAATCCAAGTGACCAATTGGAAATTGTATATACAAACACCATGTATAAGAAGTAAGACAAACGTGGTATATACAGCATTTGCTTCGTGTTCGAAATTGATACAGAAATTCCTCTGTTAATACATGTACATACATTTGTACACGGACATGCGGAAATACATGTAATTCATCTCACAATGTTCATATCGAAAGCCAAACTTCACCTTTGAAGTTTACCAGTGTACATATGATAGTAACTTAGCCGATATTAACTTACATCGGTGATTTCAAATGCCGAAAACTTGGGTCAGAGTCTGCTGAATCATACCCTGCTGACGTATCAGTACAATCTGGTACGGTACATATACACATTAGTTTGTATTTAGTGGAAAGTGTAATGTACGATGATTTCTCCGTACGCAGTCCAGTGACATAAATAGTGGGTGAAAATAGAAGTGTTGCGTCTTGGAACTGACAGTGACAGCAACACCACTGGGGTTTAAACCCGGTTTAAGAGTGCACCCAACCTCACATCTGGCCCATTATCACCCAGATCACATGAACTGTGTTACACATAAAATTCTCCGTGGGTAACTGCTCAAATATAGTACCCCATTCAATAGATAATTGTACTATATACAACTGTTTACCCATTTATTTCAGTAACTTAGACATGTATTGGCTCATAACGAAGCCAAACCCAGACGATAGCATTGTTCTCCACTTTAAACAATTTGATCTTGAAACTTCCAATGGATGTTGGTTTGATTCTGTCACTGTGTATGACGGTAGGTACATGTACTGGTATTCGATTACTTATTAAAGTCTCAGATGTTGTCTACTACTTTAATTGTGGTTGTCTTGATGAAACATGCGACAGTTTTCAATAAAACAATGCGTGTGAGATACACATGCGTGTCAAGCAGGTCAACAAAGTTCGAAATACGTTTGTACATAAAAACTACATGTAGGCCTACTGTTTGGACTGTGCATTCGCTAAGGTCAAAACTCTGTTTCATTTTGTCTTGTTTATTATGTCTTGGGAACTTTATTGAAGCCAATCATCAGAACGTCTTTTACCTGTCATGGGACTTTTCATGGGTTGTTGGTGGCGGCAGTGATTTGAATTTTGACTTTCCAGCTGCGAGATTTTCTCATTCATCGTCAAACAACACCAGAAATCACTCGATGTATGGTCTGCTTTAGCCACACATACGCCTACCTACACTCCCCCTCCGCCATCAAACTGTGGAACCAGCTTCCAGAATAAGCCACTGTGTTGGACAGCGTTGAGGTCTTCAAGAGGAGTTGTTGCACCCTTGACATTGACAGTGGATGTGTACATGTGCATCACGCAAGCTTATAAAACAGTGTGCGACGATGCCTCAGATTGGGATTTATGTACAGAAACAGAAGAAGGAGAAGAAATGCTCGTAACTTGCCGAATATCTATGTGGAGGTTGCTCTGACAAGAGGCTGAATTCATGTCAAGAATCTTGACGAAACTTTAATCGAATTGCTCACCAACCTCGAGCCAATAAAGAATCTGACTGTCGAGAGAAAAACATAAATCTGAATTTTGAATCATACCAAAAGATTTTAAACAAAACAATAGTTTTTTCTGATGACATTTTGAAAAGAACAGTATAAATTACGTCAAAGCGACCATAGGCACATTGCATATTTGTATCTTATATTTATTTGTATTATAAAAACAAATTGTGTCTTCCCTTGATAGGTTATATTTATTTTCCAAGTCAACTTTTTATTTTGTTAATCGAACATTACGTTCTTCAGGATCTTGTACAACTGATCCTGTGTTGGCAAAACTTTGTGGAAATGGACCATCAAAGTACCAAGACTCTACAGGACTCTACATACTTGTTGGCCTCCAGACAGACAGTACTGCAAATGAAAACGGCTTCGAACTCACGTATTATTTAGGTAAGTCATTGCATTGTGTTACTTTTTCAGGTGGAACTTACTTGTTTTTATTTGAATGAATGAAGAATTCGGACAAGACGTTCCAAATACAAGTGCACCGTCAAAACCATGTCCATTTGAAAACGACATAACACGGACAAGTATGTTCGTTTGTAAGAATATTTAATCCTGATAATATTATGTTAGCTAATCCCTGCATCTGTGTAAATAGGTCAGTTATTTTTCTGTCTGATAATACGGTCCAGTTCATTACCTTTTCTGACCTTTTCCAATGATGACTGATGGTGTTTGGTAAACTTTTGCTGATGCATGTAAATATTTCTTGTTTACTTGTTTTATAGTTGATATTCTTATGTCCTTTGTTAGTTGTATATAGTAGTGTTCAATGGTTATAAATACAAAATGCTGTTCTTCTAATACTGAAAGGCTGAACATAAATGTGTGTCCTTCAGGTTCCTATGACAAACCAACTGAACCTGGCGGCTTGCCGGCATACGCTATTGCCTTGATCGTTATTGCTGCCGTTCTGGTTGTTGTTATAATCGTGGTAGTAGTTATTGTTGTCATCAGAATGACGAATACACCAGTTGTAGCAGCAGAACCGGAGAAGCCTTTGATTACACGTAAACGAAAGAATGAGTTGTGGAAGAATGTTTATTATATGTATTCATTTAAACTCAACCAACCAAAGGAACCAAAGAAAAGGAGGAAACAACAAGGTGTGTTGCATCCGGCACCAAACACCGAAGGTGAACATATTGCTGTTATAACTACGGGTGACCTGAATTCTCATCCGCCACCGAGCACACTATATAATCCACCTTTTGGGCAGCCGAAAAACGACAACGTGTAGCAATATGGAAAGCATCACTTCCTGGACCGTTCATGTTAGTTCCAAGGTGTATACATGTACTAGTTTTCTTTATTTCAGCTCAAATTCAATACATGTGCTTACAAAGAAGAGGAAATACTATTTCTTGTTGGGAGTTTTAAAACCTTGACGTTACTGACGTTAATGAATTGCCTACTCTGATTGGAGCGGTACTTACATTTGAGGAATTGTCAAGAGTAAACCGCGGAACAGAATTGAAACACATTTTATTTAAATAGCAACGATTTGTTGAATTATGATGAAGCAAGAGCTTAATTTATAATGTATGGTGATTGCATTGTATATATTTATTATCAATTTACGTGTTTTTTTCAATTATGCCATCACATTAGAAAAGTTGGGTGCTTTATAGAAATTCCGAATGACAAAATGATATAATTGATATTTATTATATATAAAATTTAGTGAATGAATGGGATAATAGTAGGAGCAGTAACTTACATGAGCACATCGATCCCCTGAGATATTGGCTAAATATCTAATCCGTGATCAAGAGGGGGTCTCAAGTTCTATAGACTCCAAAAGCTTACTAAGATCCGCTGCCTTACCAGGCGCTGGACACCTCCTGACGGAAATTGCTGGATCCGCACACGATGAGTCTTCATATAATAGTTTTTAATTGATTTTTAGAAATACTATGATATGTTTGTGTGCTAATTAAAATACGCATTTTTGCATCTAACCAGAGTTTATTGTCTTCTATCGTGCTTTATTTGACTCATAGGAAAGTGAACGAGTTACATAGTGAACGGCGGCATTAATTAAATCAACGAAAAAACAAAATGATTGCCAGAAGTGAGTCGTAGTCAACACTGGCTGATGACACATCAAACGTTGTTATTCATTTTTCTGAGTGTTTGCTTAGATCGATGTACATACGAGGTGTACCGAACTGTAACTGTTCTTTATATTTATACTTATTAATTACGTGCATGTTTATAATTATATTTGAAATAAATATTATTTCCTTACAATATACCGTGTTTGTATATGTGTGTTAGTACAATTCTAATTTAGCATATATTTGTGTCTGCTAAGTAATGATTTGCAAATTGCGATTGTATTGTTGACTGTATGGTACGTAGGCCTATACTCCGTCAACATTTATTATAACACAGTAAAGGAGTGACATCTAGTGAAGGTGCAACAGTCGATTCTATACTTATATTGAATATTATTATATTCAAGTGAATTTGACATATAGGATTAGTTATTTTAGTTCAAATATAGTTAAAGAAGTTAAATTAAATATGAACGTATATGTAGATTCTTGCAAATCATTTCTCGGTGTTGGTCTGTGTTACCCTTCATTGACAGCACCGTGACCCCTTACCCTGCATATGACAGAGTACGGATAGCTCCACACGTGGTAAGTTTAGTCTAATTCAGTAATTTGTCAATTTAATAAAAACTAAGCTAAAAATACCCAGACACGTGGAACTTTAAGAGAATCTGCAATATTTATCGATCTACTAAAATCCTAAGTAAGTGGAACGAAGATTCAAATGTAAATTTTGCAAAAAAATATATTTGATTTTTTGTAAAAAGTAATGCAAAATAATAAAAACCAGTCAAAATACGCAACGCGCAGAATGTTATTTTCCGTCAAGTTGTCCGGAATGTTTCATTCTGGAATAGGTCCGTACTCGAATCATTCGGACCACCACGTACAATTCTACGAATATATGACGTCACATGATGGGCGTCTTGAATAGAGAAATGATGAAAGGCTTTTAGATATTAGTTCTTAGGATTCCAATTACAACAATAAAATGCGTAAGCACTGTTTCATTTTATAAAGAATATGTCGTTTTACATTAATTCAAAATATGTTCTATATAATGTCATATTTTGCAAATGTCATTCAATTTCGCGATATGTCCCACTAATTTGATTAAATCTACTTATAAATCTAGCTTAGATTTATATATAAAATTCATTCATAACAGAAAGAATTCCAGACAACCACGATGAAAACATGCAAGTTGAATTCAGTAATATGAACAGAGAAGAAGAGAACACGACGGATCCACCTGTATCTGAACATAACCATGGTACTGATACTGATGGAGAAAATCCAACGGGGTCTTCAAGGGTAGTAAATAAGCCAGAGTCAAGATTTTGGGAGTCAATAGTGGTATGGTCACAATCAACAACATTCCATGGAATGCATTATGTTACCAACATCCAAAGTAAAGCATTCAGGAGGTAATCTAATTTCCCTATATACTTTCATATACCATCCATAGTTTGTTTGGAGTGTGGGAATCCTTGGCTACACAAAAGTTTAAATGAGATGTTGGCAAGTTGGCACTCTGGTTTAAGCCTGCAGTAATAACGTACTGTCTATTCCATTGGTTTTTAACTTGTTGCCAAGCATAATAATACTCCATGTGTGATTACAGTATTGTCTAGTTCTTAGTTGTTACCCATTTCTCTCCATTTCATAACACTAACCCTATCTTTAGTCTGTTTTTGCATCTCTCAGATCTACCTATGGATGCCACATTTTGTTAATATCAGAAATTTTTATTTTGTATTATCCCTCTGTGTGAGTTTTTATCATCAACATATCTATACTGACACACACTGTGAACTATTTTGCTCTCACAATGGCAGCTGTGGTGCAGTGTTAAGTTTCGATTCTCAAAATTTTACCTACAGGTATAAAAATTGTGCATTTCATTTGTTTGCTTTCCATTCATCAAACTACATATAAATGATTATATTGCCCCTTCCATAGATACAAGCTTTTCAATTTTATAAATAATATTTCATGCAGGTAATTTTCAGCATTCAATTCTCTCTTTTTCAGAGTATCGTGGTTCATCTTTATTACTGTTCTGTGGGTTCTTGTTATATGGTATTGTCAGGCTCAGACAAATCGTTACTTTGAGTACAAAACCATGATGCTTCATATTGTTTATCGTAACCAGAAAATCAGATTTCCTGCCGTGTCTATATGCAAACTGAATTTTGTTCACACAGACTCTGTTAATTCTACAGAGAAAATCTTAATAGAAGAGCTATTGAAACCTTACCCAAATAGAAGCGCTTTGGTATCAAAGTTTGGAGAACAATATTTAAATGAAACATTAATGGATTATAACACTTTGTTGACAAATCATACAAGTGAAGTAAGTGATGTCTTGTTATCTTGCAAGTTTGGTGGAGCAGACTTTAACTGTAGTACTTTCACTCAGTTTTTATCACATAATGGACAGTGTTTCACATTTAATTCTTCACCCCAAGTAGAGTTGTTTGGAGATCAACACGGTATGGAATTATTATTATGGTTGGGTGAAGATAATTCATTTCCATTTGATCCTAGTTCTCCAATCTTTAAGGTGAGTATCATTTTTTGTTGAAACTTTTTGTTTCTCTCTGGTTTAAAACGTGTTTCTTGTAATAGTTTTCAGATGAAACCTGACTTTAACTTTTCACTTAATAGCTGTTTTATTTTTACTAATGTGTGCTGAAAAAAGAAAGTATTTTTTCAACTATTCTTCATGTAATATATGGCATGGGTTGCATCATTTTAGATTTTCTGGTTACTTCATATCTTGCCAAGGTTCTAATTTTTCTGAAAATGTTGTGGATATTATATACTATAGCAGTCTTTACCATAACCCACTATCCCAAAGTTGTTTTCATAACAGGTAGTTCTACATGATTCTGCAGAAGAACCCAACATGGACACAGCCCAGGTTATTGGTGCCGGCTTCACACATTATGTGGAGGTGGACACTCACCAAGCATGTAGTTCTTGTATACTTTCTTAAGATTTGAATTATGTCTGTATTTTCAGCAGAAAGTTAATTTCTTTTTCCTGGTTCCGTTAAACTGTCTCTGTATTTCTACACAATGTTATCATTTAGAGTTTGATGTTTGCCCACAGATAGATTAATCTAAACAAAATTATGCTCTCAGATTGCCAAGCTTTATTGTTGAAAGATGATTTTATATTCCTCAACATTGTCAGATGTGCATTATCAGAAAAGTGAAGGTTTATAGAGGTAAGATACAAGAGAAGCATATTGTTTAAAAATAATTGTCCTGCCAAATACTCAACTTTTACAGATGTGAGGTAGCAAACCAAGTTGTTGTTTAGTATTGCCTTATTCTACTCTGCATGAAGATATTGTGAGGTTGTTTCAGCTTTGTCTACAGTACAGTCACAAACTTGCATTATCTTGATTACAGTACAAGTATATGGAGAATCCTGTGAGAGCTTATGGTGGACAGTATTGCATCAATACAGAGCTTCCTGAACTAGAACATTACACTATAGGATCTTGTTATAATTTTTGTAGACAACAGTACACTTACAAACAGTGTGGCTGCATCACTCCTTACAAGAAAGGTAACTGATGATATATTTATGTCATAGCCAGTGCATTGGTGATTTGTTTGAAATATTATGATTTTCAATCAATGTATGGAGAAATTGTATTGAGCTGTAAGTTTCTTCTAGAATATAAAACTGTCTGTAACAACTAGGGATATCAACGAATGGCAATTTTGGTATTCAAATATTTGGTCAACCTACCAAACAAATATTCGAACATTCGACCTTCTTATTATACCACCTTTGAAAATTTAAGTTTAACTTCTTGCTTATCAATTTTGTGGTTTAAACTGATCTTTCAAGTTGTAAACATTCCCGTTATTACTTAGATTAGTGTTATATCTCTCTACCTCCAAATATACAACATGACATGTCAATTTGATCCCCTGTAGATATTATTTTCACGCTTAAAATGTCATTCAATGCGATAATGCCCATCATTGAAATTTAATTCACTTGCATTCAGCTTTAATATTGAAAATGTAAATTTTATGGAATATGTGAATGTCGAATCAGTCTTCAAATATTCGGATGTACAAACCAATATTCAAATATCCATATACTTGTTGACATTCTAGTAATGACACATGCTGATAATGACAACCTGCTCTACGCTGGACATGACCAGATGGTCCCAGTAAAAGTATTACTAAGTGTATATTAAGATACACTGTTGATAATGAAACGTGCCTTGTGGAACAACTGACACTGTTAATTGATCTCATTAACACTAATCTTATGTTATTCACACCTCCTTTGGATGATGCTAATTGGTGCATGATTAAGAATTTATTTTATCAGCAATATTTTGGCTGAAATATTGAAAAACAACCCAAATTGAAGCATGACTTCGAATACCATTATAGTCTTTCTTTCAACACTTAAATTAAAATATTAACACACTTAAATCTAGTAATCTAGATGATAATGAATTTAAATCGAGTTTCATGAGGAAATAATAACTATGTATTTGTCTTCCTGTTGACCATAAAATAAGTCCACTTATTGTTACTATATAGCCCTTATAATACTAATTGTCTTGCACATGATGCTTGAATTATTTGCAATGAAAACGTGCTTTATCCGATGTTCCTGCATTATCGGACAATTCATGTTAATACCCCAGTGGGTATCATTACGGACAGGTTATACTGTATATCTGTATACAGAGGTTAACTTTGTGTATGTTTGTTGACAACCAGTCATCCATTTTAGCAATTGCATTGTAGTGGCTGCAAAAATATCTGTTTATAATATATGACAAGACAAATGACTGAAACTACTACTGTGTATCCAAAATTAGAGAAATCAAATCAAAATTAAACGGACCAGTAAATAATCTCATTAGACTGTCTTCATAAGTCAACAAAGATAGATATGAAACAAATGACTGCTTCATCCAATATATTGTATATACATTAGAGGTGTCACAATACGCCGAAAGCGTACCACGATATATTGCAATACTAAGCAATGTATTGCAATATGTACCACAATGTATTGCTTCATTAACCTATGAGCTATGACTGTAGATATTTATCTTACTTGAACACTTTCATTCATCTCCAAACTCTTCAAATATATTGCAAAAATAACATGCATAATCTAAGACAAACAGTTATCAACCTTATTTCAGGTTTTGACATTTACTTAAATATGAGATTTTCACATGTGAAGTAGTAAGCTGAACTGTTACCTTTCTTATCTTAGTTTTTGACCATGTTGAGTTTTTCATGACTAGATAATTTCATATTTTGTAGTTTGCAGTTGGTAACTTTCTAGCAGACAGCAGAAATAATGTATCAAACCAGTTCATTTGATATCGTGGTACAGTAGTGACTGTAATTATTTCAATATACCGATTAACCTGTATATTGTGAGACCCCTAATATGCAGTTGTTTCAAAACCCCAGGGTATATTTATGCACTATCAATGTTTTGCCCTAGGAGGGATATACAGGACTCTAGACTGAAGACAATCAGATAGGTTGCAGGGGTGTCAATAAGAGCCGGTAAAACTACCCCACAACTTGAGCATCATCACCTGGCGACTTTTCTTGAATGAGTTATCATAACTAAGGGGAGTACCCCCCCTAGACCTCCACTTACTTTTGGTGATTTCCCAGCTACTTCAATAATTAGTGACACCCCCTAGGTTGGATTTTGACATGTTGAATGATTCTGAGACCTGGAAAATAGACTTTGGCTAGATTTTTTATCGATCCCGGAAGTTGGAAATTAGCATCTCTCACTGCGGGGATTTAGACAAAATGCTTAGCTCTAGGGTGGGGAATTAGACGTAAAAAAGACAAATTGTCTAATTCCCCCTGGATCACCACTCCAGGGGTAAACGATTGATAAGTTCATTACACTGAAATATATCATCTAAACTTTTCATAGTCTTGTTTGTTGTGTAACAGTTTGAATATTGTAAGTGATAAGTGTCCTCATTTTGAATGTATTATATTGTAGGTGCTGCCGGCAATAACTGTAGTATCACGAAATATGTGGATTGCTTCAAGCCAGCATTATGTGAGTGTACTATTTTATAACCTCATTGAATAACATTTCTATATCTCATATCATGAGAACACTTTGAAGAAACATCAATAATATGCATTTGAATTACAGTACGGTAAATAAATATATTTTGTATCAAAAGTATTAGTAACGTTTTAGTGACATTTACATAGATGCTGTTTGTTACATATAGCTACATAACCAGCAATGTATAACACGGAACAAGTGTTGGTGAGTGAAAAAAATTCGAATTTATTTCTTTCTCTCTTTCATCCTTTGCGAATCCGTTATGCATTTAAATCATATATATATATGTATTCACTGACATATAAACCATGGATTGGAAACGTCCTACTATGTACATATAGATTTGTTAGAACTCTTGCAAGTGAAGAGATCTTCAAAGATCAAACCCACTATACTTATCGAGCGTGCACTAAGGATTGTGAGTAAATTATTTCTTGTTACCATTTCACCGATATCAGCCCGTTTCCAATCCATGGTTTATATATCCGTGATGTATTGTTGTATCAAATGGTTTTACTTGACAGTGTTTTGTTTCAGTATCATTCATGTCGAACAAGGAGCAATGTTATTGTCCAGTACCATGTCACATGACCAAATATACAACAAGTCAGCACTCTGTATATCTTCCTGATAGAAGCTTCACAACTTGGAATGAACAACTTTCTCTCAATAAGAGTTTGGCTATTCTGAAGTAAAAAAAAATCCTAATATACTTTTTTCTGATTTTTTTTTAAAAATAATTATGTAAATTTTATTACTTATGTAGATTATCATTTAATTGTATAATCAACTTCTGGGTACACAGTCGACATAGGGATCTATCATAATATGCCAACTTGTGGTCAGTTGTAGAATGGACAGTCAATATGTGGTATTTAATTAACTAAATTCAGTGGACACTTGTTTAATGTTTAAAATAATGTCACTCAGGGCTAATGATCAGCAAATGCCATTGACATAGTTGAATTTGTCTGATTACTATCAATAAATAAGCAATAGTCTAAGAATTTTTAAACATACAGAAGACATTGTACAAGCGACAACCTGTATTAAGCGACTTTTTTATTAATAAGTCCACTTATATTCCTGCCTGAGCATTTTTACTGTATGAATTGTAGCTAATAAGCAACTTTTCTGTATCGTGACCAGTAACCACATTAAGCTAGTCCTGACAGGTAAAACATATATAGTTTAATAATCTATTAAACAACCACTTTTTGGCTGTCACTTGGATGATCTCTTAATACAATGTCTAATGTACTTTTAAGAGCAGCAATATCAGTAAACATTCCTGGTCGATTGCGCAGAGAGTAACAAGAATTTTGAGAAAATATGTCGATACTTTCAAAGTACAGCTATGCTTGTCTTGGCTTAGACAATTTTACTCATAACTTTGTCTTTGCAATCATTCGTAGAGTATGTATGCCATTACGCACAACATAAATTTGCATGTTGGTGACTTTGTTGTATTTTGCAGACAGAATATGATGGTGATAAAACTGTTCTTTAACAACAATTATGTATTCTTCCATGAACAAACACTGGAGTATAAGTTTGAAGATTTATGGGGTAGGTTGTCAGATAGTTTGTTGTTGTTAATGTTTCCCCAAGTACTACTACTTGTGTAATATGCATGGTAATACATTAATGTAAACTCTGTACTCAAAATCAGTCCATGAGTTTGTGCCATGTATATTCATAATATTCTTTATACAGTAAAATCTCACTTAACAACTTCTATAATATTAAAGACCACCTCAAATTGAGTCCACAATTTTCAAGTCCATTTTGACGGTGTTGCTCTTCATTCAACCTCAATATTAAGACCATCTCAATAATAAGGCCAGTTTTCAAGGGTCCCAAAGGTGGTTTTATTATTGAGGTTTTACTGTATATTATTAACAGTATCTCCATTGTTTTCATCAGTTTAATAAGTTTCTTAGCAGATCACGGTTAAAATCACTTTAAAAGTAACATCACAGCAGTTTGAGTATATTCATTTCGAAAAAAATGAGAATGCCATAAAACGTCAATGATACCTTTTTCCAAGTACATTCCTATTTAATATTTTTTTTTTTCAGGATCATTTGGAGGCGTTTTAGGGTCAGCCACAGGAGCAAGTGTATTATCTTTCGTGGAAATCATTGATTTATTTGTCTGGAATCTGTATTACCATTTTCAAAACGTAGCTCAAATAATACGCAGGGAACCACCGGTAGTTTAGAAGCGTGTTTTGAAGCTACTGGCCATACTGGGTCTCCTAAATAAAGAAAAAACTATTAGTGTTTAAAATTATTTATTTTGATTTTGCCTATTCAATTCCAATTATGCTCAAGATGTATTGTTATGTTAATGATGCAGGTAGAACTGTTCATAGTGTTTGTGTATAACATTACCTGTGTATTGGAAATGTTAACAACAGATGTTTTATGTTTGCAATCCAAAATTGATTAGTTTTACCCATAACTGAATAGTTGACTGGGTAAGTTTACCAGCAGAATGCAAATGAATTATTGAATTCTAAAACATTTGGGTTTGCAATGCGAGATGTTTGTTGGTAAATTCTTGTTTGATCATTTAATCAAATTTTGTGTTGCAAAAATGAAATAGAAAAGACGAATGTTCGACATTGAGTCACATGTTATCTATTCTTGTGATTTCTTATTGTGACAAATGTATTTAAACTTCTGTCATTAATTATAAATAACTTGTCAATACATTCTTATAAATTTCTGTTTATTTTTAATAAACAAAGTTAAACTGTTTCTTTCATCAAACTGGAATGTCTGTGATTTTTTGTAATGAAAATCTTAAGTGAGGTAAATAATCATGTAGAGACTATACAAGCTATAGTGGAGGAAGATTGCAAGCAAACACCTGGAGAACCACTGACTTTCTGCAATCCTACTGAACTGTTTCCTCAAATTCTGTATCATGGGTGGGATTTGAACCCACAGCAGTGAGGGGTCAGCACTCACAACCACTCAACCATGGAATGCCCTAAATTTAAGTGTCAGTATCAGTATAAATTGCATTCAACAGCTTTTGTCATACAAACCATCTGTTTAATGTACAAAATATGTTTGTTCTTTAGTAAACTTGCATCACATCACGGTTTGTGGCATAAATATTTTAAGCCTGCAGTCTGAATGGTGAAATAAGGTAAATACACTGTAAAAGTAGAAAAAATGTCATTCTTCTGCTTGCTATAATCAATTTTTACTTGTCCAAGACTTCCAGCAACTTAATTTTGTCAAAACATAACAGAATTTGTCAATACAGAACAAATTAATCTGCATGTGAGACCAAACTGCCTTAACCCACACCTAACATCACCCACATTATGATTTGACAGTACTATAACATCACCCACATTATGATTTGACAGTACTATAACATCACCCACATTATGATTTGACAGTACTATAACATCACCCACATTATGATTTGACAGTACTATAACATCACCCACTTTATGATTTGACAGTACTATAACATCACCCACATTATGATTTGACTACTATAACATCACCCACATTATGATTTGACAGTACTATAACATCACCCACTTTATGATTTGACAGTACTATAACATCACCCACTTTATGATTTGACAGTACTATAACATCACCCACATTATGATTTGACAGTACTATAACATCACCCACATTATGATTTGACAGTACTATAACATCACCCACATTATGATTTGACAGTACTATAACATCACCCACTTTATGATTTGAGAGTACTATAGGAACAATTGTTTCCTTACATTCTTCGAATCTTGTGTGAAGTTAGCGTGATTTCTATAGTAACAAGACTCCTTAATTTTAATTCTTCCAAAAATGACCATTATTATATGCAATGGCAATGTATGCAAGGCAAACCATGATGTCCATTTTATAAGTAAGATACAAAAATGCACTGATAAGAAAAGAAATTCTACACAAAGAGTATGATATCATTTATTGCATAGAAAAAATCACATACAAAAAAGTACAGATCTAGTGAAATAAAACTACCAGTAGTTTATTGCAAACATGTGAAAATGTGCAGGTCATATAATTTTATATTGAAAAAAAAACTTGATTTGGGCAAGGGTAGAACAAAAACGTTATAGCTTTACACATA
Organism: Mactromeris polynyma; assembly: GCA_032209605.1. Lineage (NCBI taxonomy): Eukaryota > Metazoa > Mollusca > Bivalvia > Venerida > Mactridae > Mactromeris > Mactromeris polynyma. The sequence continues at coordinate 55,286,529 of JASFXZ010000001.1, forward strand.
TACTTCAATATATAGTCCAATGTACAGACTTCTTCATATACAACTGGATCCAAAGTACTAACACTTGAGATCTGTCTCCAAGCTCAAACCTAGATTTTAATCTCAACTTATTTCTATCAAAACATACTTCTGTTACATGGTTTGGTAGCTGTTTAGATTGATTGACACTTGCAGTAATATGTACGATTAATTTCATGATCTTGCCACAATGAACATTGGAAAATATAATCACAAAATTAAGTGATTAGAGCATGGCCATCAATCTGAAGTTTTATTTCCTTGACACGTGATCTTTACACAGACATTTTGTAGATCAAGTCACTTAAACCTGCAATGTGTGTCACTTGAAATACAACGATCTAATATGGGACATGAAAAGGCAAAATTTCAAATTGGCTGAAAGTTCAGCAAGGGCTTTAAGATGGCTTTAATTGTTTCAAAAACTGCCCTTGCGAGCGTCAAATCTGTGGATTTCTGCAAAAAATTCTCCATGACTGTAATATGCACACTGTAAAGATTCTACAACAAGGCAACAATTGGTGATTTGTTTTCAAGCTAAATGAAGGAACAGCTGATAGTAGGTCTGTAATAACATACCACTGTAAAGTCTACAATGGTAGGGTTCAAGTGTGACAAAATAATCATAGGATGATAAGTGTTTTCATTTCACGATGTACAATAAATGACAAATAAACTATGCATACAACACAAAAACACAGTTGAATCTTGAGTAGTATTCAAGTGTCGCAAACATCCATTACTTTCTCATTGTTAGTAAGTTCACATAATGAATCTTACTTCAAAGTTCAAAAGGCCAGATCATGTATGTAACATATACTGAATAATACATCTCTTGTTTAAAATTTATAGTCGGACAAAAAGCAAACATATTTGAATGTACATGTAAAACGAAGAGGAAGAAATTGTGAAATAAATCTCATCATAAATGCTACTGTTAAATATTTGATACCAATGGAAGTTCAAAAATTAAAATATTTAGTGTCAATGGTAGAAAAAATGTGCATACAACCCTTGGAGTTTTAAAGATACATTTCCCAGTAATATCAAAATGTGAGTATTAATACTGACATAAAATATTCTAAATAAATAAAAAATAAATTTTCTCCCAAAAGTCATCGATGTAATATAAGCAAATTCCCTGCCAAACAACTATAATGTAGTAAAATAAGATATTATATACACGGTGTAGCTTATACTATGCACATTGTGATGATAAATTTAAAGCATTCAATTTTTACATATAATGTCTAGAGAAAATAAAGCAACTCTCGTGCAGATTTTGATAGGAAAGCAGACTGAAAGATTTATTTTTATCTTGTATTTTGACCAGATGAAGCTCTACAATGGATAAATACCAAATGTGAACAATAGCATAGAAATACCCCTGTGGTCCTCCAGCTAAGCTCTAATGTCTTGAGAGGGCAGGTTACAACTTAGGAAGGCAGTGATAATGGTCCAAAGACATTCTTGCCTTAAATTAAGTTCAGTATTTCACATCAATTGTAAAACAAGTTCTTACAACTTATACTAATCAATCTCAATGACTGCATCCTGGCTACCTTCCAGTACTCGCATCAAATTTAGGGATTACGAAGTTCAGATCAGGAATCAAGTGCTCTACCTCTCAACCACAGTGCCTCAATAAATTAAGTAGTATTCACATTTGAAGTCAGGATAGATTGAGAACATTTTTTCCATAAACCCGTATGATACAATTGATGAATATAATTAGTAACCATACTTTGATCACGAAATATATGTACATGTAATTAATCAACGTTTAACAGATCTGTTCTATACAGAAATTAATACATAATTTAAATTTAATGGTAAATTATCATTCTTGTCCATAAGTTTGAATTCAATGAAATGCAACAGTGACTGTGATCAGATCAATATAGAAAATGTGTAGTCAATAGAACATAGCTAATATATCACTTGTACAATATTTAACAATATCATATACAGTGTTGTCATACTTATAATGGACAAGTGAAAAAACAAATGTGAAAAAAGAACGATACCAACAATATTATGTATTTTTCAGTAAGCTACTTAACGAAGAATCTTTAAGTTGACCATCTGTGAACGATCATAAAAATAATAAGGGCCAAGATTACAATACAAGTGCTATGATGGAGAAGAAGACATTCTTTCCATTAGTAGAAAAAATAAGTTGACTTAACATGATTCTAGAAATAGAAAAACATGAATAAATGGATTCAATTTAATCACAAAAATATATTATATAAAATAGTATAAAAAATTCAGAGAGTATAGTTGCCTACACAGATGATAACATTTCCCAGCAATAAGAACAACAAATGGAATGTACACATTGGTTCCTCATAAAATATTTCCTTCCTCATAAAATATTTCCTTGTGATGTCATCATCTGGTCTTGTCCTCTGTATATCTGTAAAAATCAAGCAGAATAATTTTAGGTTAACAAGCAAGACAAATTTTAAGTATTTCCTTTACCGGTAGTTAACATGATACACTGCCCTCCCAACATGATACACTGCCCTCCCAACATGATACTCTGCCCTCCCAACATGATACACTGCCCTCCCAACATGATATTCTGCCCTCCCAACATGATACACTGCCCTCCCAACATGATACACTGCCCTCCAAACATGATACACTGCCCTCCCAACATGATACTCTGCCCTCCCAACATGATACACTGCCCTCCCAACATGATATTCTGCCCTCCCAACATGATACACTGCCCTCCCAACATGATACACTGCCCTCCAAACATGATACTCTGCCCTCCCAACATGATACACTGCCCTCCCAACATGATACTCTGCCCTCCCAACATGATACACTGCCCTCCAAACATGATACTCTGCCCTCCCAGCATGATACTCTGCCCTCCCAACATGATACTCTGCCCTCCCAACATGATACACTGCCCTCCCAACATGATACTCTGCCCTCCCAACATGATACTCTGCCCTCCCAACATGATACACTGCCCTCCCAACATGATACTCTGCCCTCCCAACATGATACACTGCCCTCCCAACATGATACACTGCCCTCCCAACATGATACTCTGCCCTCCCAACATGATACTCTGCCCTCCCAACATGATACACTGCCTCCCAACATGATACACTGCACTCCCAACATGATACTCTGCCCTCCCAACATGATACACTGCCCTCCCAACATGATACACTGCCCTCCCAACATGATACACTGCCCTCCCAACATGATACACTGCCCTCCCAACATGATACACTGCCCTCCCAACACGATACACTGCCCTCCCAACATGATACACTGCCCTCCCAACATGATACACTGCCCTCCCAAAGTTCCTGTATACTTCGACTATTCCCATTGCAGTTAATGTATTTCATATTTGTGTCACATGCAATAAATTGAAAATGCTGTTTGACACAGCAATAATTTTCTTTAGAAGTATTTATAAATTTGTACTGAAACAAATTATCTTTTTTTTGTGTCAGATCATTTACACATACAAATGTTGGTCTCGGATGATGGCCGATTGATGCTGCTGCTGAGATGTGCAAATTGTTATTTTTTAACTATCTGTCACAGAAGTGGGATGAATAATTTTACTTCATGGTCATACATGTCTCATTTGAAAATCTGCATAAAAAAGTAATGAAATTCAAAATATTCATGTGTAAAGAAACTTTTGGACGGCAGTGTATTTCAGATATGAATGAAACAAACTAAAACATCGGCAACCAGATATGGTATCAACATGCCGACACTGACCATGAATCTCCAATGCTGCAGACTTGTATCATAGTTTCAGTACTTTTGTCTAAAGTTTGTAGTGCTACATCTGGAGAGGCGGAGCTAAATTCAAAGTTAAGTGAAGGGGAGGGACTTAATTATAACAGGGCAGAGTGCATAATCTAACAGTGTGTGGTAGTTAGATGCCAGCACTGTTAGTTGCCTGCACTGTTGACAAAATCAACATTTCATATCAATACGTAACCAGGGTCCGTATTCACAAACGTTTTAAGACTGAATCTCAGTCTTAGACTTTAAAATAACAAAAATTAAATTTACAAGCATTTTCATTATCTTCAAACGGATAATTTTTTGCCTGAATATTTCTTGTTACTCACTCTTCACTTTTGCCATATTTTATCAAAATATATAATGTTACACTAAGGAAGAAAGAACATGAACATTTATCATTTTAAAGTCTAAGATTCAGTCTTTGTGAATACTGGCCCAGGATTGGTTCAACATCATAGAGTTTACAATCACAGTGCATGCTACAATTCCTTAAATGGTAAACTTCTCGAGGTTTTCACCCCCTCAACTAAATTTAGAAATCCTTGTGTTTTCCTACACTATCTATTACTTAATAGAGAATCATTGAGAATTTATTCATAAACAAGTCTTCAAACTATATAAAATACCATCACCAACAATTTTAATGGACATACAAGCACTTACCACAGCTAGTCAATAGATAGATCCAACTTCAAACAGGCAGCCGGTTTGCCATTTTTTGCCACATTAGCCTGAATTTTATAATCTCCCGCTGGAATAAGACTTGCTTGGATACCAAATGTGGACTTTGGTAGATTGTAAGAGGCCTACATGGATAGAAGAGAAACAAGCATGAATAAATATGTGGAATTCTGTCAAACTGGTAAATGTAATTTTCTTTTAATCTATATTTAATCTATATGTTACTAGCAAGCCCTGTCATCTTGTATCTTACATCAAGAGTGTGTTTTTGTAGGAGCATTAAGCCCAGCAATGAATTAAAAAAATTATGTTTGGTACAACAAATGGATGTAGATTGTGCTTTTGCTCAGATGAGCTAAAATACACCATTCTCTAACAGATTTTGTCAGAAAAAAGGCAAGCAAACAGAATTTATTTCTGATATTCTATTCTGACCAGATGAAAGTCTAATGAGGGAATATTTTACATGTATTGAACAGAATCACCCCTGAGCAAATAAAAGGCATTGATGGTTCTTCATCTTGGCTCAAATGTCAATCATAAATACAGTTTAAACTAAAAACACTTTCCTATTATAATTCATAATACCAACTCCCATGTAAATAGGAAAAAATTGCATTCAACATTGACATATTGAATTTGGCACATAACCAGCAGTGAGCCGACTGGATGCTATTTGCAAAATTTATGCAATTTGCAATATGATAAAAAGTCTGATCAGTTTCTGCCATTGCAAATCACATATATTAATCTTTTACATATTCTTCCATATATTTACAGGTGTATTGGAATAACCCTTTAACAAGAAATCACCATACAATATACAGTCGGACATTTTTCCTACAGATTGGACATTTTTCCTACAGATTGGGAAAAAATAGAGCATATTTAGCATTCTGATTCAACAATTTTTTTGCCCTGAGGGAAAGCTAGAAAAGCCCTGAAAATGTACACACCTTTTTTATCGGACATTGACAATTATTGCCCAGCACTTTCTTCACAGGATCTGGACATTGGTCTCCAATCTGTTGAAGATCATTGCACAAGTTATCATAGGTACAGGATCCGAAACCATCTATGCAAGGAATCTCTATAAACTCTCCGAGTATCTTCTTTTTTATGACTAAATGTGCCTGAAAAAATAATCGGGAAAAGTTCAAATTTATTAATTAAAAATAATAATATATCCTTTGGTCTTGAGAAATTCTCCATATATATCCATAAATGATTAACATGAAGGATAAACAATGATTTCCATTATACACGTACCCAGTAACCTAGCCCCGCATACGTGTCTCTGTACTCCGACTTTTACACGCGTCGTTCGTACAGCGACAGTATAGAGACGTAACGTCCGTGGCTCGACTACCAGTAACCCAATTTCTAACCTCAAATTAATCAGTTTAGAACTTGACCTACATTTTATAAAAGCAAATGTTCTGGCCAAGTTTCATGTAGATAAGACAGAAAAAAAGGCCTCTAGATGGTAGGCAAGATTTTTCTGTATTTTGACCTTATGACGCAGTTGTGGACCAAACATAAACAAGTTTCAAAGAAGCCTAGTTTTCAAACAATCAAACACTCTGACCAATTTTTCATACAAATCAGGTATGCAATACGAGGGATTTGAAGTATTACCTATAATCTAACCTAAAAACCCAAAATAATCCAATCTGACCTCAATTTTATACAGACAAATATTCTGGACAGGTTTCATGAAAATCATGTAAAAAATACGGCATATATAGAGGATCTTACATGAGTGCTTATTTGATATTGTTTTTATGAAACGAGTCGACTGGAATATTCAGTCGACGAGTTACATAAAAACAATATCAAATAAGCACTCATGTAAGATTCTATTTATCACATAACACCATAAATAGATTGTTTTCAATCTTTAAATAGACTTAAAATAGTGCTGTGATTCGGCTATTTATGTAACTAGTTACATATGATATTTATGTCACTGCTTTATGCCACTCCTGGAGTGCAAGTTATGTGATAAACAATGATATGAATGATTTTGTATGAAATGACCCAGCAATCTATTTTTTACTCAAGATAACCCAATATCAAACTTGTATCAGGTTTTAATAAGATGACTATTTGACAATGTTTGATCAGGATTGGGCCTACGCTCCCACACAGCACTTTGATTCCACACCCGTTGCATTCACATGCTGCTGTATTACCCAGTATATTTTGATATTTGACCTTACGAAATCACCATTCGTTCCTGATACTAAATTTCATGGTTGGCACGATCACGTGACTACTGAGTTTATAATAGATAGGTATTTTCCAGTGTTGAACCAATAAAATGTGTACACAATGTATAGCCTTTTGTGTCGAAAGAAATTTTTACTATCTAGCTAATCGGTTTTATTTCATGTCATTAAAGGTTTAGCATAAATTTTTGACAGAAGGCAGTGTTTCGTTCTTTCATCAAGGATTGTACTGATACATATTACAAATAGAATTCGAGTAAATAGCTGTCAAAACTTTGTCACTGAATTCATGACGTCACGCCATGCGCAGATTTGTGTTATTGTGATTAGTACACTGTAGTTATTTATTTATAGACTGAAAATTTAAATTATTATGTACCCATGTAAATGTGTGTGTCTGTGTTTCGCCTTTTACTTTCGCGTTAGTAAGACTTTGCGCGTGTCACTGTGAAATAAATAAAATTATTGAATGATAAGCACGAGGCAACTACACTATTCAAAGTACATGAACCTTGTCACATTGGATAACTAACGTGGAATTTAAGAATTAGGCATTTAATTGTACATACTTAATGTTCTATTGCCTAGTGAGCCGATAGAATGGTTTAAATTTACGAGCTTTGTTTCACATCATAGATACATTTGAATGGAAAGAGGATGGTATTTATACGTTTTGATTGTTCAGTACGACATTCATTTGTACTTAACTTTCGTTAAATTTGTTGATATCTATTAAGAGACCACTTTATTAAGCGACCACTTTTTGGCCGTCCCTTGGGTGGTCTCTTAATACAATGTCTACTGTACAGAAAATATAAGTTGTGCGGCAGAGGGTGATTATGAAGGTATCGGAATAAACACCCGATGCTAAAGGAGAGTAGATTGGGCCAAATTGTGACCTCTATAGTGTTTACAAACAAGATGACAAATGTAAGCAATCACAATAGCTCACCATGAGCACAATGTTGAGGAGGTTCTGTCCTCTTTATTTATTTCTGAGATGTTTATTAAGTACACATATGTAGCAGTCTACACAGTAACCTACTGCCCGAAGCCAGTGAAAGTAACTTTGATTTCGGACCAGCAGAAATTACAGAGTGCAAGCCTAAACAGGCAAGTGCTTAATGTTAGTGAATTTTAACAGAAATAAAGGAAAAAAATAAAATACATCCAAGATTTTTACACATTTTTACAAATTGTACAGACACATAATTGTAACTTTCTGCTTCTTATGAATTAGAATTAGTGTTATATAAGCTATTAAGAATGTTTTCTTGCCAGTGTAATGGCTGAACAACTTTTCCAGATGGGCTAGTTAACACAAACCCTGATGTAAGTCAATGAAAGAGACACAATTATCCTAAACCATTATACTCTACCAGTTTTTCAACTTATGTCCAAGTCCACAATTCAAGCCACCCTGGTATAAAGGACAATTTGACTCCAATCCTTGAACAATACTGGTATCACTTGAATTAGACGTATGGATGTGTTCATTTATCTAGGTTAATAGTTGATTTACACAAACTTTTTAGAATCTACATCAAACGTACCAGAGTATGTCACTATGTGATAACACAATTTGTACCTTCATGAAACATTGTACAGTACTACACTGTCTCACACGAGAAAGGTCTTTAACTGGGCTGTACGTATTGAATGAATGTTTGTTGATTAATTTGCATGTATGCAAACCAGTCAATACTTTTGCTTGCAACATTAGTTAAAACATTCTCTACCTCAAATAATCCAAAATTGCTCATTAAAATGGTAGTATTCTAATCTTGGACAATATCATACCGTGATAGGGCAGGTAAGGATGAGCTTTGCCTAACAACAAGCTAAAACAGTAGAAGAATTGCTAGCTGATAAAACTACAACATGTATATCTAACAACAGGAGGAGGCTGCATTTAATATCCTCATGTGATAATTAAAGGGGATTTTTGATTGACGACTTCCAGATTGTAATCAGATTTAATGATTGACCTGTCAAGTAGAATACAGTGAAATAATCAAACTTACTGACAATTCAGTATTCAAGTCTTCTTTCACTTGAAAATTTGCAGCAACAGTCAAGTCACCTGGGAACGATAATGGATCAGGTGAGATGGACAGAGATTTGATGCTCACAATGGTTGAAGCATTACCACAATCATTCCAGGAGAAAGCCTTCAAGGTCGGTAAATGTTGTTGTACTCCAGGCTACATTAATAAATACAAATAATAGCATTTACATAACTGAATAATCAATTCTTGTTAAAAATGAATCTGATAATCATTCATTGTGGTAATTAATTCAACAGGAAGACATTATTTCGTTACATCTGATTTTGTTCACCAAGATAGACTACCAATAAGTAATGGGGATTGGTTAGTCTTTGCGCTTGCCATTACTGAATTCCTTAACAAAACAATAAAACAGTACTACTATGGATTAAGGTGAGCTAGAACAACTATCATTTAAATATGGTATTTTCATTGCTATATATACCATTTAAAATTAGCATTGATGGCAGTTGGACTTTTAAGGATTTCATACCCTAATGGGCATAATGTCTGCGGCAAATGAGAAAGTTGTTGATTCAATCTATATTATAATGCAGATACAAAATTTGATATTAATTTTTTACCGTTCCAAGAAAAAAAGTTATTGTCCTTTTTCTTGTCTGAAAAAAACTTTATTTTTTTATGGAAAGCATATTTAGTTTTTACATTTATTTTCTTATTTCTTCATATTGTCATGTAGTAAACCACCTGTATACTAAATAGACTTGCAAATTTAAGAAAAATAACTATTATGAAAAGAATCAAAACTATTTTTTTGTGGGAGAGGGGGGGGACACAAATGTGTCATAAAATATTTAAAAATGAGAAGGAATTATTGCTATGCATGACAGTGCTGCATCATGGAAAATGGCTAGTTGTAAACTTCTTTTACATAAACCTTAGTTTAAAATACAGCGTGTAACATACTTTGCTGGATTTCGTTTGAAAGCAGGAGCATTTCAATTTCAAACCACTTCAGAAGTTCTATAAGAAACGTCATTTCAAGAAAATGCAACATGTGATGTCACTATTTGCAAGCAGGAAACAATATTTACTCCATATGGTCACTTTGTTTTCATATTGCCATGTGAGGCAAATATTGCTTACTGTCTGTACATGGTGACGTCACATGCGACGTTTTGTGGAAATGACGATATCAGAGGTGGTTGGAAATCGTATAGCGGGCTCAATTGACAACATGTCATGGTCACATTCACCAGTATATTATACGTAACTAAAAAACTGTTGTAGTCAATTAACACCAAAGTAATGAAAGGAGGACAATTATTTAAAAGTACCAGCAGCACGAAGTTCGATGACAATCATTCCATTTCAACTGTAGTTACTACAGAAACTCTAGATTTTCTATTTTAACTTTCAGTAACAATAATCTTGACACTTTTCACCCACACTCTTACTCTCATTGTCAGCTTTATCTGTTCGAAGTTACGGGGTTTATTTTGACTACTTTGGGAAGATGACCAATACCCTTCAAATTAATCCCTTCATGTGAGTGTGGTGCGGCTATTGAAGATGCAGAACATTACTTTTTTACATGCAAAATATATTGTCGTCAGAGGCGAATACTTTTTATTAATACAAGAGACTTTCATCCTCTAAGTGCACAAAAACTTCTATTTGGTATAGATACTTTATCCGAAACTCAGAATGAAGTCTTATTTCGAGAAGTACAAAATTATATAAAAAATAGTAATAGATTCGAAAAATAACTAAGTGTCACTGCTATATGATTTATTAACATAAAAGGGGGTGGCGTGGAAGGTAATGGCAGCAATCGAAAAACAGTAGAAAGTTTTTGTTTTTGTTTTTTTCATGTAGTTAGTTTCATAAATCTAAAATTTCTTATGCATAAATAAACCATTACTTTTTAGTTAGTTATAATATGCCATATATAGGGAAGGGCCCTAGATAATGTTGTTAAAACTTTTGGCCCAACCCTTTTGTATGTATGTACAAGTTACATGTATGTTTGTGCAAATATGATAGTTATATGTATAAATACAATAAAATATGATTAAACTTAAACTTCAAATTAATCCAATTGGGATTTGTTTGCGCTTTAGACTTAGAAATTACTGCAAAATATTAGGAACAAAAGTAAAGGATGTAGTGATAGTGATAGTTCCCACATCTACAATATTTACCTCCATTGTTCTGATTTGTCGGCCATTTTGATAGACAACTTTCCTTAAAGTTTATGAAGAAAATAATGTAACCGATGATAATAAGATAAACTAATCGGAGTAATCCGATACATAAAAACTAACATTATGTTCATGTGGGAATTTGGCTCAGTAAGTTAAAGAAAAACTGGTTGTCACATGCAAATTTTCTTGGAATTTTCTCAATTATCACATATTTCGAAATTACTCCTATAAGGGCTTATCAGTTTTACCTATCAAAATGGCCGACAGTTAAGAATAAGGGAGGTAAATATTGTAGATGTGGGAACTATGTATTAATCAACAATTGCTGTTTATAAAAACTGCTTTATAGAAAAGTCTATAACTTCTGGCTCAATTTAACCTAATTTCCTAAATCATTTCTTTAGATTGATTAGGTATTTAACGTTCAAATTGGGGAAAATATATATGTTTTGGCATTGGGAATACAGTCAAAGAATGGCTATAAAAACAGGTGAAAAATACCCAGCGTATAACTCAATATTTTTAGATATATATAAAAGACATACAGATATAACTTATGCCTAACAGGGATGTTGAACACAATGACTCAATTCACACACCAAACATGTGTAAACTAGCTGCATTCAAAGTTGTTACTGTTAGACATGCTTTGTAGAGCACAATCTGGGCAGTCAGTACAATTAATGATTTAATTTAAGGTAGCACCCTTGGTGGAATATACTCAAATACCACAGAATATACTATGCAGGCTACTCAGTATGCTTTATATTTACCTAAGCATTGTAGACCTGTGGATACTCAGATACTTAAAATTACTTTGGGTCTTTAAGTTGTTTTTACTGTCAACAGTCATCAAAGTTTCAAAATTAATGTCTAATTTAAAAATCTTATAAAACATATTTTTGTTAAAACTCCAGTTTATGCCCTTTGTTCCAATTGAGTCACTTTTCAGTACATGTCATGGTTGAATGGATAGTTATATATTTGTATTATAATATTAAAATATTAATAAAGAAGTTAAAAATGAAATATTCAGGAACATTTTCAATTAATTTTCATTCACATAAATCAAAGTGTCATAAATTTACTCTCATATGAAATTTTCGATTCATGACCGGAGCAAATCCTAGGGTCTAAAAATATGATGCGAATATATGGGGTCGATCAATATTAAGAACGAAGTACCACCAAACAATTACCTTAGCTTCCATGCCTGGCATTTCAAATTCGTGAACGAAGTTTTCAGCTTTTTTTGCCTCATACTGGAATATGTTAGGCAGCCCATCCACACGAGCGGCTGACAACACAGCTACAACAAAACACGACCACAAAGAAATCATTTTTAATGACAGGAACTAAACAGGTCGACCTTCTTTAGTAGCCATGAAAGTAACATAGCCATCGTAGCTACGAAAGTTTAATGAGGTGGGCGGAGTTTGGTGTAGGCACGAAGACGCTAAATCAGTATCCATAAACTCAAGTGACCTGTGTTTTATACATAATGCCCAGCATGACTACATATACATGCAGAATACTACAAATATCGATTATAATTTGAATTGTGCAAAAAAACAATCAAATAACCGGGAAAATAAAAAACTTAAATTACGCCATGAAAGTATCATAGCCGTCGTAGCTACGAAAGTTTAATGAGGTGGGCGGAGTTTGGTGAAGGCACTAAGACGCTAAATCAGTATAATATGGTAGTAGCTACGAAAGTCACATGTCTGTAATATGGTAGTAGCCACGAAAGTCACATGTCTATAATATGGTAGTAGCCACGAAAGTATCTTGTCTATAATATGGTAGTAGCCACGAAAGTCACATGTCTATAATATGACAGTAGCCACGAAATTAACATGTACATGTGTATAATATGGTAGCAGCCACGAAAGTCACATGTCTATAATATGTCTATAATATGGCATCCTCGGTACCCAGGCTATTCATAACATTATGTATATTGTATATAATATGGTAGTAGCCACGAAAGTATATTGTCTATAATATGCTACTGGCCACGAAAGTCACATGTCTATAATATGGCAGTAGCCTGTGCTGGACTGGAGATTTGGGTCATACATTTGTGCATGTTTAGTTGTTGCTTAAGATACATGCACACTTTCCATAGTTTATAGACTAGGGCTGTGTGAAAATATTTTTCTCTTGGTAGTTTATTGCTTACTTAGAGAATAAATATGAATTGGGTATCAGGACATCATATAGTGGAATGTTAAAATGAAGAGACAATAGCTATATTCAATATTGGCTATGCTAAAAGGGATGATGACTTATATAAAAAGCAGCAATTTGAAACGTCCTGATACATCCGAGGATGTTCCTTAAAAAAGGCCGAGGTGTTCAGATTGGCTTGCGCTGTAGCATGCCACGCGACAACCAAGGTTTCACGTGCCATTTTTCGCCAAAAGAACCTTTGTTCAACTAGACGACACTTATTGCTTGCTTCCTCATTGAGTCATACAATGACGTATCGGGATTCCGTTTACTATTAAAGATCCTCGTAGTAGGTTTAGGCATTATCTTTGATGTTGCGTGTGCCTTGTACTCTAATATTTAAATTATCTCTGCCATACTTTCCACAGAGACTACATACTTTCTTTTTGGCAGCCATATCGGAACTACTTTCCCGCCACGTTTCTTCCGAAGTATATGTATATTAATAATACCCGAACTGATCCGATTGTAATATCATCAGTTTGATTAGCAGTAGCGTTGTTTGACTTCACTTGGACCACGCTATCAGCCTGAGTAAATGACAGCAATAGCTTCGTAATAGTTAATTGAACTAGATGCAATTTCCGACATTTTTCTGACCAAAACATGTATATATAGCAAGTGAAATTTAACTGATCCAGACGGAGTTTTCGTGTGACACGGGCAGACAGACGGACACACAGTTCATGACTTGGTTCCAGTGTGACGATATTGCAATTCTACATTTTAAAAAGGAGGCGAGAAATGTACATTGAAAGTGGCATATGTATCGTTTTTTACCGCATAATAAGCCGTGTATAACATATTTCTCACGCCGTATGGACAGACGGACGGTTAAAGGTTTCGGCATTTCTTAGTATGAAGTAATATATATATATAATCAATACCTTAAGTACTTAGTTTCGTATCATTAGTATCCGTTGAGTAGCATGCATTTAAAGGGACCTCGATAAGTAGCTCTTTGTTAATCTGAATTGGTAATTGGTGTATTTTGTACTAAGTCTATCGCTCTGCATTTACATAATTTATTGCCTTTATAAATGTATAAATGATGCAGATGCAAAGTCCTATGTTTCATGTATTTTTCTCCGTTTGAATGTAATGAATTAGGAGATAATTGATTTCCCTTAGAATATCTCCGATATGTGTCGCAAGCAGGTGCTTGTGGCACGAGATTTTCATGTAAGCGTTAGCTTTGAAAGTCATTCAGCTTTGGGCAGCCGACACATTAATACCAGTTTTTTCTTTAACGTTAATTATGAAATTTTGACAACGTTACTCGGTCACTCATAATGTAGTCGGTTGCCCAAATGCTACCCATAAATCACAAATTAAACAGTAATTTGAAATGTATGTTGTTTTATGTCTTGTTTATCGGAGGTGGTCGAGTTGAAAGGGAAACTATATATAACAAAAAGATAACCGTGATGGGTGTTGGCTATTTTAAAATATGGGCGTAGTATGTGTAGAAACCGCGTAGTACACGGCTGAAACCACCCCTAATATTGTCGTAAACATCAAGGGTAGGTATCATGGGTGAAAGATTTAATGATGTTACAACACAACGTGCCAAATACTATATGTCTGGCGTAATTGTACACACAGTATAACGGAGACCTTTTCATCCTTTCAGTTTAAAGAATTAATCCCTTCGGGCGTGTTTTCAAACGGAAATGCACGAGAAGCTCGGTGTGTAGACAGTATGTGTAATAATTATCTTTGTCCAAAACTGGCGAAAAAACTCGAACACTTTTCGTAACTTTAGATTCTAGGGTCATCATAATAAGTGACCTTAAAATCACGGATTTCTGTAGCTGACTGTTATGTGTTGTGAAAACATGTGCCCTATTGCATGGCGGATGGAAATTTTGCATGTGTTTTACGATGTTTACGACTGGATTAAATGGACGAAATTGGACATACTTCCCAAGTAATTATGTTTTATTTAGGATATATGTATTTTATGTGCTCATTCGCTGTGTTATATTCTGGACGTTAATGGTCCCATATTTTCTGCGACCGAGTCAAGAAATTTGGTGGTTTGCATATGCTGATTAGGTATAAACATAATTATGTTCTTGTGCAAATTCGTCAGGAAAGATATTGCCTGATGTTGTAACACTTGACATAGAATATGAATATCATTTTATTTGTATTTGGTGCTGTTGTAGTAGTGTGGGGTGAGACGATCGCCCAGTTAGCTCAGTCGGTAGAGCGCCGTACTAGTGTTACGGGGTCGTGGGTTCGAGCCCCACATTGGGCGCACTTTTTCCCCTTGATTTACTTCTATAGTGGCAGTGGTGTTTGACGGTCCACGGTGCTTGAGCCTCAACTGCCGGAAGGTGGAGGAGTGTAGTGGTGTGGGCTTAGATGGCTGCCCAGTTAGCTGAGTCGGTAGAGCGCCTTACTAGTGTTAGGGGGTCGTGGGTTTGAGCCCCATATTGGGCACAGTTTTTCCCCTTGCTTGACTTCAATGGTGGCAGTGGTTTTTGACGGCCCACAGTGGTTGAGCGTGAAATGCCGGAAGGGGGAGGTCGAGTGTAGTGGTGTGGGCTTAGATGGCCGCCCATAGCTCAGTGGGTAGAGCGCCATACTAGTGTTAGGGGGTCATGGATCCGGGCCCACATTGGGCGGACTTTTACCCCTTGATTTACTTCACTGTTATGGTAAAACTCAGGAAAAACTAGCATGCCCCACAGTGGGATTGAACAGCACAATTTAATCTAGCAGAAAGAAAAATGAACATTCAAATTTTTTTGATTGGCGTTATCAATTTAAGAACTATAAAACGTGTGTATTTCACGTTCCTTCTTCACAAGTCAGTAAATTACCAGTTATTGAGAATTTTATGTATTTCATATATTTATGTAACCGAACTGAAAGAAACTGAACGAAACTGAGAGACAACAGGCTCTGCATCATTGCAGCCCTACTACACTGGCATTGATAATATACAGTTAACACTCTCATTATGATAGAATATTTGTTTAACAACACAAATCCAGGCAGTGGGATCAAAAATGCACATTGCTTCATTGGTCAAATTCAATATAATGACCTATTCAATACATTATAATACTGCAAATAAAAATCCAGTATTTTCAATAATTAAAGGCTCGCATATAGTATTTTATATACACAACGCTGACAGGGTATATGACTTGCAAACTAATTTACCCTTCATGCATCTCGTGGCCATTTTTGCTGACGGCTCGGCTTGAAAACTTCTATCGCTTGATGTCCGCAAGTTACTAGAAATTGACAATTGATCTTCATACAGGAGTCAATAAATATTGAAAAGATTACATGCGTTCTTGTATTAATATTCAAAATGATAGATTGTTTAAGGTTTGAGCTAAATTCAGCTTGATAAAGTCCATGTGATCAGACGCTTGAAAAGTGAATTACAGAATCAAGCGCAGGCTTATCCATGTGTATTGAGGAACCTTATGGGGTATACAATACAGGCAATATACACGCGAGTGAAATAAAAGAAATTTGATCTACAGCAAGTAATTCAAGATTTTAAAAGGAAAACATTTTAATTACTTATATGATACAACACTCTAAACAATTTTATGAACCAAAAAGAGCAAAATTACACATACGGTATCTTATCTTATTGACCGATTTTTCGTGTTTCTCAAACATGACTTTATTTTAATATCAGATCTAGAGAGCTAGGCATCGCAACATTGTTTGTTTAACTAAATTCATATGAAAACATGGATTTACAGTATTATAAATTTGTTATACAGGTTGTTGACAGGGTATATGGGGGAATATAACCTGTCAACAACCTGTATAACTAATAAAATGTCTAGAGTTGACTGTTTTATATCATCTACTTGTATGTTTGTTTGAATGATGTGCACAGTTTTATTCTAGAATCTGTTAAATTGATGTTAATTTCTTGCCTTATAGATGACAGTGATTGAAATCCAGTATCATGGAATTAACCTTGCACCATTGGAGCAGTAATCTTGGTAGAAGTCATCAGAACATGGAATAGACATTACAGAATAGAACAGAATCACAAAGATAAGTGACTCTATTCACTTCCTCTTTCTAAAATTTGTCATTTGCCTATTATGTTATGTCTGTCCAGGGAAATTAGTTGGGAGAAGTCATGATGTATGCAGTACAAATCATTGCCTATTTCTTCCATGTTGTACATTAAGATGTTACCAATAGTCATTTTAAGCATAATTGTTTGTACCTGTTAATAGCATTAGTTAACAAAAAAAACATCAAAATCATCATCATCATCTAGAAGTAGAAAGAGTGATTGACTGGAGTAGTAACAGCAATAAAAATATGTAAGTTGTATTCTCTACTACAATTTTGTTTATTCATTTATTTATTTTATCATCATTTGAAGTTTTCATTTATCATCATCTCATTCATTATACCCCCTTGGTAAACAAAAGTTTGGGGGTATACAGGACTCACTCTGTCGGTTGGTCGGTTGGTCTGTTAACAAAAACTTTTGGAGCGAACTACATCTACAGCTTTTGGAGAATTTTCATGAATTGACATGGACAATCTCCATGATGAGTTGTAGTGTGTGACATAATCATCATGGACTGTATATAAGCTTGATATACAGCTCTTTTTTCTGACAAAGTGGTACTGCTGGGGTATTACTCACTTCCAGTGATAGTTTTAGTATCCTTGGTTGGTGTTTGTGGTGTAAGAGAGATGTTGGTTGAGTAACATGTTGAATGGTCCAGGAAGGTGATTTAGTCCCATTAATTGGTCAGTTTATAGATGTGGTTTTGTTGTTGCATTGACTGGTTTCTGTGGTAGGTAATGCATGGAAGATAGTGTGACTTACAGAAAGCAAAATCAAGGTGCTGTAATTCATTTCAAATTTTGTGTATATATACCAATGCATTTGAAAGTGGTTTAGGTAATAGACATTTGCTCTATGCTTTGACAAAAAAGCCTCTGTCTGATTGGATGAATTTTAGAAACGTCAGAAATTGTGTGAGAGAATTATATTTGGTGAGAATAGGTATGTTTTCTGTCTGGCTTTCTTCCATCAAACTGTAGAAACATATATGAATAAAAAAGAGTTATTTTTCAATGGAATTATATAAGATATATGCAATATAATGCATAATGTCATAACAATGAAATATTTATATTGAGATTGGTTTGCTAATCAGCAAGTATAGGCTTATACATGTAGTTTTGTGATTCCGTATATTGAGTAAAGACCATTATAAGGCGGACTATCTGACAGAGTGCATTGACCAAAGTCTGTTACAGTAAAGGTTACAAGTCAGCATGTCATTCAGATTATTTCAATTGTGTGAATATGGTTAGAATTTTCCATATTTTTCAGTTAGCAGAGTTAGATACTTAAATTATTTTGACTCACCTGAGCTAGTTTTTATGGCTTGTCCTGTGCTCTACATGGTAATATTAGCTACACAAGAATATTAGTTGTGATAAGCACGGGCATTGGCAGCGATAAGTTAAAAATTGAAAAAACAATTATGACCAAAAGTGGACCCCTCCATAGAAAGTCTGAAAAATGGCCCAGCTACACCCCTGATAGGTGATATAGGTGATTAATAATTTGAAATAATGTATAAACCGAAGATAATGCTGTTATATTGCCAGTTCATTTATACCTGGTACAGTTTAGTTACAGTTTATTATGTATATACTCACAATACTTAATACTCTTACATGTCTTCCCACCGACAAGTGACCATGATGCAGTAGTCGTCTTACTCGTTGTCTGTAAAACATTCTGGTTCATAGTCCTATTATCCATCCTGTTGGGTCATTCATCCCTCTCTAAAGGCCCTGGTGGTATTGCTTGACTTTTGTTGTCATAGCTGGTGTGGATGTATAAAGTATTGAGAAAAATGTTTCCAAAATGAGATTGTGATGATCGTAATGACATACATAACTGTGCGACAGCAAGTATATTCGGTACAGACTGTTAAATGTCTTGTCTTACTACAGATCTGTCTACATGTTGCATGCACATATGAATGAATTTTACTTGATAAGAAAGAATCATTTTGGATTATGATAATATTAATCTTTGTACTACAAAGTGGTCTCTTAACACAGATTAATTGGAAGGCAGGGAATGGTCATTCAGTGTGTTGTTTGATATGAGTCCATAAATAGAAGAGTCTTTCCGTATCAGGAAGAATGTTCTGGTCATGACAGTGGTTGTTATTTAACTGTTAAGAGAGATAACCACTGTGGGGAGCTTGGTTGATGTATGTTGTATGCACATGATTAGAAAAGGTATTGAAGTTTGATATTAAAACTTGTTTTGGGTCATTGTAACAGAGATCTTCTTTTTTTATTCATGCATGGTTCATTACTACAGGTATTATGATATCTGCATATGAACTCATTTTAAAGATAAGGACAGTGGTCCTGAAATGCTGATATATAATCAAAGTGCTGTAAGGACTGAAGGCATGGGCTGCTGAAAGTTGGATTGAGGGTTTGCTTGCTTGTTATAGATGTAGTGATTTGTTTGCACACAAATTATCACATAATGTATTATTTCGGGAAACTGGGACATCATCTTATATTCAAAATTGTATGACAATTTGCTTAAAATTTTGTGTTTATCGGATTTTTTGTGTCTTAATTAGTCTATGTTATACTTGCTTGTTGTATGCACTTATCAAATTGTACCATTCATGGTGAGCTTTTTGGATCCATGGATGTCCGTTGTCATGCATTGTGAATCGTGCGTCGTGCATCAACATTTTCTTGAAACAACAACTCTACCTATACATGTACCACTAAAAGGATTTTGTCCAAAATTCACAGGAATGATCCTTGGTTAGGCCTATTTCAAAGTTGCATAAGTCATTTCGGTCCGCTGCATAATTAGGTCACAGGAGCAAAAAAAGTGTAAAATTTGAAATTGTTCTTGTCCAAAACCCTAAGGTCTAGAGCTTTGATATTTGGTGTGTAGCATTGTCTAGTGGTCCTCTTACAAGATTGCATAAATTATTAAGTTCCGTCAAAAAAACATGGCTGCCAGGGGGTGGGGATTGTTCCCTATATGTATATAGTGGAAACTATAAACATCATCTCCTCCTAAACCACTCTATGGATTTTGACCAAACTTCACAAGAATGATCCTTAGGTGGTCCTCCTTCGAATTTATATGAATGGTTCCGGTCTGTTGCATAAGTAGGTCACAGGAGCTAAAAATAGATTTTAAAAGTAAACTTTGAAAATCTTCTTGTCCCAAACCACAAGGTCTAGAGCTTGGTGTGAAGCATTGTCTAGTTGTCCTCTTACAAGACTCATACATTATTAAATTCTGTCATGTTCCCCATATGTATATATTGGAAACCATAATTTTTGGATTGTATGATTTATAATAATTTTGTATAATGGTATTAAGAAATCGGGAAATATAAAACACAGTGATAACAACTATTTAGAAGACTATTTATCGGAAACCTAATCTGACATTTTATATAAATTTGGCAGAGATGTAGTAAGTATGTTTGCGGTGACAGTTTTCTCTTGAAGATTACCCCATCCATTAGTTTGAACATCTCTTTGTTTATCCAGTAGTATTTTGCCTCTGGACTTGACAAGAACAGGGCCCCTTCCTCCGGTTCGCATTGGTTGTGCAGAAATTGGTGAAAAACTTGCAAGTTGACATCCTTCGCTTGGGACTGGTTGAGCTCTTGGGCTGTAAAACCCCAGCCTCATGGGTTTCCGGGGGATGTTACTTCCGGTAGTCTCACACTGCCATTGACCATCACTGACAATTTGTTTATGGATATATCCATCGACACCTCTTGTCTATGGGTGGGACAAAACCCTTCCTTGTTTTGGACGTTTTGCTCAAGCTGTATAGTAAGTGAATCTTGTGCAGCCATTATATCCCCTTGGTTGTAGCCTTCACTGGACTCTTGGGAACAAACTGCTCCCACTGTTGTGTTATCGCTTGGCACTGTCATTAACTGCAAACTTCCACTATTAGCATAGTTCACTGCATTGTCTGCCTCCTCAATGAAACTTCTCCACTGTGCATGAGCCCGACAGCAATAATTGCATCCTCCACATGGGAAACCCTTTGGCTGTATCCCTGTCAAGTACGAGGAACAATGGGTTAATCTGTCCAGTAGTCTTGATAAGGCGTCAGTGCTCCCATGCTTGTATCCTAGTCGGTTCTTAACAACCATGTGGTATTGTGCTAGTTCTTCCATCCACAGGGCAAGCTGTCCTTGGCGGTCCCTGAACCTTAAACAACCAGGTCAGACTTTAGTGATCGGTCCTTACACCGTAAACACTTTCCCCAATAAGTAATATCAGAATTGCCTTGTAAACCTTTAAATGCTCAGCAGCTCTTTACAAGTAGACAATATCTTTTTTGTTCCGGAGTGAGGGCAAAGCTGCCATAAGCGACCACTCTCTCCCTGCCATTGTGGACTTGACTAAGGATGCCTCCAATGGCCCAGTTAGAGGCATCAACATCCAGTATGAAAGGGTCTGAGGGATTTGGGATTGCTTACACCTGAGGTTCCACCACGGCCCTCCGCAACTTTTCAAATGCTGTTTGTTGTTCCTCCTCCCATATAAACTTCTTTTTCCCTGTGATGGCGTACAGAGGTTGCGCTAGTTTAGCGAAATCTTTAATGAAGGCCCATTTACAAAACATAGGACCTTTTCAACCTCCTTGGAACAGTTCGGGACTGCCCAGTTGGTAACTGATTGTATATTTTTCTCAGTCACGGACAACTATTCCCCATTGACCATTCTTTCCAAGAATTCCACCTCAGTCTGGAAAACTCAGCATTTCTGGGGTTTCAGCTTCAATCCATGTTCCCTGAAGCCCTTAAATGCCTCTTCTAAGTTTTCCAGGTGTTCTCTAAAGGTCTTGCCCATCACCAGGATATCATCCAGAAATGCCGAGACGGTCTTCCAGGTCAGTCCTCGGAAAACCAGGTTGACCACGCGAGTAAGTGGCTGGTGCATTAGTTAGACCAAACCCCATCAGTACATGTTCAAATAGACCGTACCTGGTGATGAATGCTGTCTTTTTCCTATCCTCTGGTTTAATGCCCACCTGCTAATATGCCGCATTGGCATCCAGTTTAGAAAACCATATGTTCCCCGTAAGTGCATCTCATTAAATGCTGTTCATGTCTGTATAAAGGTTGAAATGCTTATATTCACATATCATGTAACTGTAAAAGGCAGTAGCCTATTATTGAGTGTCCAATTTTAAAACATTGTAAGGCATAGGGTTACTTTTCTTGCTTGGCATTATTGTTTAAGAATACATTTAGAAAATGTAAATAAATATAAGCACTCCATTAGTGAAGGAATTCAATCCATTATAAAAATGTTACAAATGAATCTTTCTTGGGATGGTTAGATAGTCAACAGGGTAAATCACAAAGTATAATTCTTTTACATACTAATTGTTCTAATAGAGCAAGCACTTGTCCATTAGTTAGAAAGTATAAGCTTTAACAGAACAGAACAGAACTAATTAATGCAAAATCAGACATTGGTTATCACATGGCAAAATCCCTTCATACAATCATGATACAATTCTGAGAAAATGGAATACTGACATACTGAATACAATCTCAGGTTTAATACATTTATGAGCAGGTTGTCAACATATTTCTGATTTATGTTTTCTTAGATCAGTGGCTTATGAGCCGTTTGTCACTTATCAATACAAGAACATAAGGGTATACTTAGATGAACAACTCAACTCTTACATAATTAAAGCAACCACTGGTTGTTGAATAAATCTCTAATGTCTAAAGCAGTACATAGTTACATCTTGGTAAAAATGCACAGTGATATTCATTGACTTTACATGTACAATTCAATCAACAAACTTATAATGATTAAAAATATATAATTGCTTATACATGTATAATTTATGAAACATTTTTACAAAGATATTTAATAGGTGTTTTAATACTTGACATTCTCAGTTATAACACTTGTTGAAGACCAAATTATTTGATGTATTGCAATAGTCTGGGAAATGTTAATGGCTAGTTTTACTTTATTTCTTTAAATACCAGTGCATTTTAAGATCCTGTAATTTTCCTCATATTTTATTATTGGATAAATTGTCATGAAGTATATGACTTCTAGAAAATTAGTAATTAATTATATATACACAATGCTTTGTAAAGATTGGTAATGTTGATTTGAGATCTCATCTTTTACAGAGAAAAGTAATACATATGGTACTATCAGACTATAAAGTACCTTATTAATAGAAAGTGATTTAAAGGCATTCTGGTGTTAATATGTCAGCTGGTTTTGGATTGTTTAAGGGTGATTCTTGGTTGTCTTGTTGTTGCATAAATAGTTAAAATCTTGTAAATGAGAGGAATTTTTTCAGGAGTATAAATGTTAAAACAAAAGTTGATGTAGGATTAGATCACCAAGATATTTAAGGTGTATCAGAGATTTGTCATACTCCTGATTATTTACTATGCATTAGGTGGATTGTGTCAGGTTTCATTGTGATTGCCACATTATAGATGATAATGACGAAACAACTCTGCAATTGTACAAATGGTGTTTACTTAGACTGTTGTTTATTAAATGGGAGCTGAAATCAGATTGAATACACAATGTACATTGACAATGAGATCAATTTATTTTGAGCTGCCTGTCAGGATGTGAGGCAATGCTGTAATGTGGCTGAACATCTATTCGAACCTAATTTCTCTGTTTGGATAGGTGAGTCCTTAATAGTATTTGTTCTTTCTATTCTAATAGGCAGCGTCTTGTTCTTGACTGGGGACTTTCAAATTTTGGCCTTTGTGTAAAATAAATTTACACCTCTCTATAGAATGTCACAAAACTGTCCTTCTCAGGACAAAAACTGTCCTTTTTAGGACAACCTCTCAGTGACAAAAAAACTGTCCTTTTTAGGACAACTTCTCGATTGACAAAAAAACTGTCCTTTTTAGGACAACTTCTTGATTGACAAAAAAATTGTCCTTTTTAGGACAACTTCTCGATTGACAAAAAAACTGTCCTTTTAGGACAACTTCTCAATTGACAAAAAAACTGTCCTTTTTAGGACAACTTCTCGATTGACAAAAAAACTGTCCAAATGGTGTTTACTTAGACTGTTGTTTATTAAATGGGAGCTGAAATCAGATTGAATACACAATGTACATTGACAATGAGATCAATTTATTTTGAGCTGCCTGTCAGGATGGGAGGCAATGCTGTAATGTGGCTGAACATCTATTCGAACCTAATTTCTCTGTTTGGATAGGTGAGTCCTTTATAGTATTTGTTCTTTCTATTTGAATAGGCAGCGTCTTGTTCTTGACTAGGGACTTTCAAATTTTGGCCTTTGTGTAAAATAAATTTACACCTCTCTATAGAATGTCACAAAACTGTCCTTCTCAGGACAAAAACTGTCCTTTTAAGGACAACTTCTCGATTGACAAAAAAACTGTCCTTTTTAGGACAACTTCTCGATTGACAAAAAAACTGTCCAAATGGTGTTTACTTAGACTGTTGTTTATTAAATGGGAGCTGAAATCAGATTGAATACACAATGTACATTGACAATGAGATCAATTTATTTTGAGCTGCCTGTCAGGATGTGAGGCAATGCTGTAATGTGGCTGAACATCTATTCGAACCTAATTTCTCTGTTTGGATAGGTGAGTCCTTTATAGTATTTGTTCTTTCTATTCGAATAGGCAGCGTCTTGTTCTTGACTGGGGACTTTCAAATTTTGGCCTTTGTGTAAAATAAATTTACACCTCTCTATAGAATGTCACAAAACTGTCCTTCTCAGGACAAAAACTGTCCTTTTAAGGACAACTTCTCGATTGACAAAAAAACTGTCCTTTTAAGGACACCACTCAATTGTCACAAAACTGTCCTTTTAAGGACACTACTCAATTGTCACAAAACTGTCCTTTTAAGGACACAACTTCATTGTCGACCAACTGTCCTTTTCAGGACAACCTCTATAGATTGGCTACATTACAAATTAATATAAACTACAACCATTTTTGATCTCATTGATCTCGGTTTGTAGCTATCGTTGGGTTCAAAATTAGTCTAAATAATAATCATTTGTTACGAGAGCTGAGTTTTTGTTGATATCATTTTTAATAACAAACCTATCACTCTGAAATGCTTCCACATTCAGTCAATGTATGGTAAATGTGTGCTCCTCAAAATAATCTTTAATATGAAAGAAGAAACAACACAAGCTCCTTGCATTGTTCTTTACAGTCACAAAATTATCTGATTTGTTATCAACTGAATGTATAACTTCGGCTGGGGGAGAGGCAAATCTTTACATGAGACTCAATAGAGGAGTGCCTGATAGGCAAAGAGTATAAGAATATGAAGGGTTTAGAAATAAAAGGTTTAAAAAGATAGAAAAGTTATAAACAGATTTTTGTAAAAACATACAAAAATTAGTTTTTTTTCTTGAAAGATGAAAACATGAAGCTAAGTTACTACAACTCAAAAAACTGTGTTAAAAATATATATGTAAGGAACATGAACATAGAATTTTACCATTGTATAAAAGCTTTCCAGACTATAAGCTTATTTTTTTATTCAAAATTATTTTATGCTGGAAATTGTTTGGGATGTAAATGTAATCTGTAATTACTTTCCAGCTTTCTTTTAACCATATTTTTGTGTTAAGTTTGAAAATAGTGTTTTCATTGCATAACTTAATATCACTTGGTAGCAGAGCTTTTTTTCAAGATGTGAAATAGTGCTGTTTTATGGGAGATGATTGCTTTATAAATCATTTATGTAAGTGCAAACTGAGTTTTGATTCTATGTATGGGGAAGTCATCAAGTAAAAAACTTGCTCCCCAAATTCTTTAATCAGAACAACACAAAAATGTACACCATTAAACTTCAAGCCATGTGATCACTGACGATCAGACAAACAGTACAGGTGAAAAGCTTTTGAAAATATTGACACTGACACACTGATAAAGCTCTCATTGGCTAATGTAGTCATACATTATTGGAACAATTATAGAGTTAAACTTTATAATTACATGCAAGGTTATCAGGAAATGGGTACATACTCAATGTACCTGGAAGAGTTGTTAAAGCTCTTTGCTGGTAAATCCATATAACACAAAAGCTTTATGATTACATAATGAACAGTGTTTCTTTGCTCTATCAGTGCAAGACTGGGGTTTACATGTTTTAAAAACATAGCTATATTTGTGAAAATTGATTACTCATCAGATTACATGTATGTTTGAAATATGTTGTGTTTAATAGAAACAGGATAATTATGACTAACATGGGTATGTATGGTTAGGGGGTGGGAAACTATTGCTTGAACAATTTCAATCTTAGATATGGTTTGCTTTTTATAACTTTACATTTAACTGACATGTTGGCGGCGTCCACATGGTTTCCGCTCTCTAAGTCAAAGAGTTTTCATCCGATCTTTACCAATCTTTGTGAAAATGTTTGTGGGCATAATATCTCGGCCAAGTTTGATAACCAGCCACATCCCTCAGGCACTTCTGAATAATGGCCCTTGAATTATCCCAAATTCGTCAAATTAACCGTGTCTGCTCTCTAAGTCAAAGAGTTTTCATCCGATCTTTACCAAACTTTGTGAAAATGTTTGTGGACATAATATCTCGGCCATGTTCGATAACCAGCCACACCACCCAAGGTACTTCGAAATTATGGCCCTTGAATTATCCAAAATTGGCCAAATTAGCCTTGTCCGCTCTCTTAAGTCAAAGAGTTTTCATCCGATCTTCACCTAACTTGGTGAACATGTTTGTGGGCATAATATCTCGGCCAAGTTCGATAACCAGCCACATTGCCCTAGGCACTTTTGAATTATGGCCCTTGAATGATCCAAAATTAGCAAAATTAGCCTTGACCGCTCTCTAAGTCAAACAGTTTTCATCCGATCTTCACCTAACTTAGTGAAAATGTTTATGTGCATAATATCTCGGCCAAGTTCGATAACCAGCCACATTGCCCCAGGCACTTCTGTACTATGGCCCTTGAATTATCCAAAATTGGCAAAATTAGCCTTGACCGCTCTCTAAGTCAAACAGTTTTCATCAGATCTTTACCAAACTTTGTGAAAATGTTTGTGGACATAATATCTTGGCCATGTTCGATAACCAGCCACACCGCCCAAGGTACTTCGAAATTATGGCCCTTGAATTATCCAAAATTGGCCAAATTAGCCTTGTCCGCTCTCTAAGTCAAAGAGTTTTCATCCGATCTTCACCTAACTTGGTGAAAATGTTTGTGGGCATAATATCTCGGCCAAGTTCTATAACCAGCCACATTGCCCCAGGAACTTCTGAATTATGGCCCTTGAATGATCCAAAATTGGCAAAATTAGCCTTGACCGCTCTCTAAGTCAAACAGTTTTCATCCGATCTTTACCAAACTTTGTGAAAATGTTTGTGGGCATAATTTCTCGGCCAAGTTCGATAACCAGCCACATTGCCCCAGGCACTTCTGAATTATGGCCCTTGAATGATCCAAAATTGGCAAAATTAGCCTTGACCGCTCTCTAAGTCAAACAGTTTTCATCCGATCTTTACCAAACTTTGTGAAAATGTTTGTGGGCATAATTTCTCGGCCAAGTTCGATAACCAGCCACGCCGTCCAAGGTACTTCGAAATTATGGCCCTTGAATTATCCAAAATTGGCCAAATTAGCCTTGTCCGCTCTCTAAGTCAAACAGTTTTCATCTGATCTTCACCTAACTAGGTGAAAATGTTTGTGGGCATACTATCTCGGCCAAGTTCGATAACCAGTCATATCGCTCATGTCACCCAGGAGTTACCACCCTTTGATTTTAGAAATTTCCTAAAATTCGTCTTGTTTTAACTCTGAGCTCTGACTTATGACGGGCGTATTTTGTGACAGTTTGGCACTCTTGTTCTTACAACAGATTGACCTCATATTATCAAACTGATGTCACTGTCACAACTTGTAATAACATTACAATTGGAGAAAGAGAAGTACAAAGAATGTAACATTAATTCACAAAACAAAACTTGAAAGTTCAAACACAGTGCATTCTTTCCAGTCTGTCTTGTATAACCACAAATTGAATATCCATGAACTATTCCTTCATAATGTTCACTGCTTTAGAGAAAACCCAAAGTGAGTCAAACTTAATGAAACCCATCAGTGTATAATGTCAGTCATGTTGGTTGATGGAATAGGTCTTACAACTTGTATGGAGGATATGGAGTTTCTATATTTGATATTGCACATACAGCATACCAGGCTGTGTAAACTCATCTTCATATGAAGATGAAATTTTGAAAATTGCTCTATTCCTTAGAATGGTCATGTAAATATTGTGTGATAGAATGGATAAAATATCCTACTATTTAAATTGGTACAGTAAGATAATAATTGATATTGTGCATACAACAAGGCCAAATTCTTGAGTATAACATGCCAGAAATTGACATGGACGTAGTGTATATAATATTGTTAGCATGGTCAAGGTCAAATTGGTTTAGACATACAATAATCCTCATACAGTTGGGCGCATTGATAAACAAAACACAAAAATGTATCAGATATTATGTCTGATTTTTAGAACATTGTATTTTTGTAGATAAAATAGTTCTTTGTAAGTATTGCTTTGGCTCAGAGGGAAAAATTAAATTTGAATTGGGAAAGTTCTTTGCAAGTATTGCTTTGGCTCAGAGGGAAAAATTAAATTTGAATTGGAAAAGTTCTTTGCAAGTACTGCTTTGGCTCAGAGGGAAAAATTAAATTTGAATTGGGAAAGTTCTTTGCAAGTATTGCTTTGGCTCAGAGGGAAAAAATAAATTTGAATTGGGAAAATATACTATTTTGGTGGGGGAATCAGGGGCTGATATTTGGCTCCAATAATGGAGAATAGAGGGTTCTGGTTAGTGCTATCATATAGAGCACTAAAGAATTATGTGGTGAAAGCTTTTTTCCTTCACTGTCAAAATGTGTATTGTGTTAACAGTTTGGTTTTTCAGAATCTTATTTATTTCTATAGGAATATTAAAATTAAAAGTTGATATTGGGCATACAACATACTTGACCAAGTATTATGTTTTCTGGGTCATACAGATATGGACATTGTATCAATGGCAATTGCTAAGTATTGGTTTTGATAAGCCCTTAAGTACATTATGGCAATTTAATCATTTGTCTTAATTTTAGGTAAAACGTTCCAGTAAAAGGTATATGGTAATTCATATGTGGAATATTTTTACCTTTGTGCCTTTAATATTACATAATGGGAACAGAATATAAGTGAAGATTTGATGTGCATGCAACATATCAGTGCAAGTGTTATGGATGTCATACTCAAGTAATCTCATTTACTGAAATTTTTCTATTCGTTATTCATAACAATATCTTGAGTAACTGTTTGAGTGGTTAAAATATACTGTTGTGTAGTATCTTGTACTTGGCATTCATTTATGAGGTCAAATGTTTGAGTCCAGAAACATGCTTAGTAGTTATCACAACTTTAACTGCAACAATGGGACCATGTCCACACACTATGCACGGTACTGGCACATGACATTAAGGACATAAAACAGCAAGTGCTAACATTGGTCATAACGGTTTTAAAAATGAACAACCCTATTAATTTTGCATATCATGCATTTATATGCAATGGTATAATGATGAAAAATTATACATTATAATCATTATATTCCTGTTTGGTAGAGGGTAAGTTGGTAGAGCACAGGACTGAGCATTCAAGTCTCAGGATAAGGGTATATTTTCCATTTTCACCTAAAATGAATCCTGTAAGTTAGTATTGATCTAGAACTATGACCCCTGTGTCAATATCAATCAGCTAACAATATTTGTACTTCCATGTCCAGAGTGTATGCAAGGGCAGCTCTGGGATTCGGATTTGGGGAGCGTAAATTTTTGGTCAATTTTGGTTTTGTTCAAGCCTTATAAAACGACAATGACTGTTTTATTCTTTGTTTATAAACATCATCATTGAAGAATATATATGCTTCAATAAATCAAAATCGCTTATTTGAAAATCGCTTATTTAAAGATCTCTGTATATTTTCGTATTTATACTCATAGTTATTTGTAAGGTTGGGGAATTTTAGGGGGATGTCGGATGTGCCCCCTGGATCTGCTAGTGGTATGCACATCAGCATAAATGAATTACTGTTAGGAATTATTGCTATTCTGTAGGTCACATTAATTTCTATGTCAGTTTGTCCTTTGAAAACAGGAATCTGTTAAGTAACAACACATTATTGCATCCTCCTTCCCTGACCATTTATCATGTTGCCATCAGCATAAATCTCTTATAACCACATTTACCAATCATTTCATCCATGTTCATTTCTTCATCATCATTCAACTTTTTATGTTTGTTAGTTCTTTTACCTCTCTATCATTTATTATTTGTTTATGTACCTTAAAATTACACTGTTTATATTTTCAGACTGATGAAGACAGCTCTCCTCTCTCTAGAATGGGTTCAACCGAGTCTAACTAATACTTCATGTCATTGTCCATTCTCATTTGATTTAGTATTTTGGTCCTATTGCTTGAGGTCATTAATACTATACCTCTAATACATGCTGGGAAGTTAGTAGTTCCTTGCAGAAGAACAACAGTGGTTAGTACTGGTAGGCAACCCAGAACTTGTATGGTCAACTGACTGCTGTATTATTGAATACTGTTACATGTTCTTACCTAAATGCAACCAGTCTTCCTTGCATTGTTACTTCTTTTGGTGGAATTATTTAGAATTTGGTGTGTATATATTTTCAGGTTTTGTGTGAATGAGAAATTTTGATGTTCAATGGTTATCATCCAATCAGAATGAACTGGCTGCCGGAATGTGATTTTCCTGGAACTTGTGAGTTTGAAGTCATTACATTTTATTTAGAAATAATGATATAAAAATGCAATTGAAAAATAAAATATTACAGTTACCATGAATAGTACTACAATTGAAACTGTTAGTTTATTTTACCTGGTATAACAAATATGCAAGGTTAAGGCAGTTTATTTTACCTGGTATAACAAATATGCAAGGTTAAGGCAGTTCTTCAATTTTGACACAATGATATTTTATGATATTATAGTATGCTTTCTAAAATACACTGAGAAGAATCTGAAGGGAGTTGCGCCCCCTGCCTCCTGAGCAATAATGTGAGTGGATGAAAGCGAAATCAATCTTGTATCTTACAATACAGAAAGGATGGTTTCGCTTTCACCCCTCAACATTTAGAGTTAGTATATCTGTAGATAACTGTAGTGTTAGGATTGTGTACTATTGTATTGAGTTTTAAGAACTGTTGATTGGTTTATGGTTTAGTTCTGTGGTATAGTTTTGATTTCTTTGTATTCTTAGTATTTGTTCGTTCTATTCGAATAGGCAGCGTCTTGTTCTTGACTGGGGATTTTCAAATTTTGGGCTTTGTGTAAAATAAATTTACACCTCTCTATAGAATGTCACAAAACTGTCCTTCTCAGGACAAAAACTGTCCTTTTTAGGACAACCTCTCGATTGACAAAAAAACTGTCCTTTTAAGGACAACGTCTCGATTGACAAAAAACTGTCCTTTTTAGGACAACTTCTCGATTGACAAAAAAACTGTCCTTTTTAGGACAACTTCTCGATTGACAAAAAAACTGTCCAAATGGTGTTTACTTAGACTGTTGTTTATTAAATGGGAGCTGAAATCAGATTGAATACACAATGTACATTGACAATGAGATCAATTTATTTTGAGCTGCCTGTCAGGATGTGAGGCAATGCTGTAATGTGGCTGAACATCTATTCAAACCTAATTTCTCTGTTTGGATAGGTGAGTCCTTTATAGTATTTGTTCTTTCTATTCGAATAGGCAGCGTCTTGTTTTTGACTGGGGACTTTCAAATTTTGGCCTTTGTGTAAAATAAATTTACACCTCTCTATAGAATGTCACAAAACTGTCCTTCTCAGGACAAAAACTGTCCTTTTAAGGACAACTTCTCGATTGACAAAAAAACGGTAATTTTTAGGACAACTTCTCGATTGACAAAAAAACTGTCCAAATGGTGTTTACTTAGACTGTTGTTTATTAAATGGGAGCTGAAATCAGATTGAATACACAATGTACATTGACAATGAGATCAATTTATTTTGAGCTGCCTGTCAGGATGTGAGGCAATGCTGTAATGTGGCTGAACATCTATTCAAACCTAATTTCTCTGTTTGGATAGGTGAGTCCTTTATAGTATCTGTTCTTTCTATTCGAATAGGCAGCGTCTTGTTCTTGACTGGGGACTTTCAAATTTTGGCCTTTGTGTAAAATAAATTTACACCTCTCTATAGAATGTCACAAAACTGTCCTTCTCAGGACAAAAACTGTCCTTTTATGGACAACTTCTCGATTGACAAAAAAACTGTCCAAATGGTGTTTACTTAGACTGTTGTTTATTAAATGGGAGCTGAAATCAGATTGAATACACAATGTACATTGACAATGAGATCAATTTATTTTGAGCTGCCTGTCAGGATGTGAGGCAATGCTGTAATGTTGCTGAACATCTATTCAAACCTAATTTCTCTGTTTGAATAGGTGAGTCCTTTATAGTATTTGTTCTTTCTATTCGAATAGGCAGCGTCTTGTTCTTGACTGGGGACTTTCAAATTTTGGCCTTTGTGTAAAATAAATTTACACCTCTCTATAGAATGTCACAAAACTGTCCTTCTCAGGACAAAAACTGTCCTTTTATGGACAACTTCTCGATTGACAAAAAAACTGTCCAAATGGTGTTTACTTAGACTGTTGTTTATTAAATGGGAGCTGAAATCAGATTGAATACACAATGTACATTGACAATGAGATCAATTTATTTTGAGCTGCCTGTCAGGATGGGAGGCAATGCTGTAATGTGGCTGAACATCTATTCAAACCTAATTTCTCTGTTTGGATAGGTGAGTCCTTTATAGTATTTGTTCTTTCTATTCGAATAGGCAGCGTCTTGTTCTTGACTGGGGACATTCAAATTTTGGCCTTTGTGTAAAATAAATTTACACCTCTCTATAGAATGTCACAAAACTGTCCTTCTCAGGACAAAAACTGTCCTTTTATGGACAACTTCTCGATTGACAAAAAAACTGTCCAAATGGTGTTTACTTAGACTGTTGTTTATTAAATGGGAGCTGAAATCAGATTGAATACACAATGTACATTGACAATGAGATCAATTTATTTTGAGCTGCCTGTCAGGATGTGAGGCAATTCTGTAATGTGGCTGAACATCTATTCAAACCTAATTTCTCTGTTTGGATAGGTGAGTCCTTTATAGTATTTGTTCTTTCTATTCGAATAGGCAGCGTCTTGTTCTTGACTGGGGACTTTCAAATTTTGGCCTTTGTGTAAAATAAATTTACACCTCTCTATAGAATGTCACAAAACTGTCCTTCTCAGGACAAAAACTGTCCTTTTAAGGACAACTTCTCGATTGACAAAAAAACTGTCCTTTTTAGTTTGAAGTCATTACAATTTATTTAGAAATAATGATATAAAAATGTAATTGAAAAATAAAATATTACAGTTACCATGAATAGTACTACACTTGAAACTGTTAGTTTATTTTACCTGGTATAACAAATATGCAAGGTTAAGGCAGTTCTTCAATTTTGACACAATGATATTTTATGATATTATAGTATGCTTTCTAAAATACACTGAGAAGAATCTGAAGGGAGTTGCGCCGCCTGCCTCCTGAGCAATATTGTGAGTGGATGAAAGTGAAATCAATCTTGTATCTTACAATACAGAAAGACTGGTTTCGCTTTCACCCCTCAACATTTAGAGTGTGTATATCTGTAGATAACTGTAGTGTTAGGATTGTGTACTATTGTATTGAGTTTTAAGAACTGTTGATTGGTTTATGGTTTAGTTCTGTGGTATAGTTTTGATTTCTTTGTACATACTTTGTTTCCATTTTAATGATTCTGAATGCTTTTCAACTGAATTTTCTGTCAGTTGGTAACCTATGGTCAATGTATTGGTTTGTGTTGGTCATTGTCCCCTTTCTTAGCTACATTTAACATTGATCTTTGATCATTAGTGTATGCTCAGTTCTTGTTCTTTGACAAGATTAATTCAGAGATCTGTCTCAAAGTCTATCTCAGCATACATATAAAGAGAGAGTCTTAAATAGGATGAACTCTCAATATCTAGACTTTTCTTATTTATTGCCCCCTTTGATATACATGATTTACAATAATTTGATGCAGGAACACCATTCTAGTATTTTTGCAAATTGTGCAAAATGATTGAAAAATGGGTAAATGTTATGCACAGTGAAAAACTAATTTATCAGAAACCAAACTTGTTATGTAAATTTGGCAGATATGTAGAAAGTATGTTCATGGTTTCAGTTTCCTCTTTACTGTTTAATCAATTTATTTAAACATTTTTTAGTTCAATTTATCTCAGAATTTTTGAATTTACCATAAAGTAGGTTAAGATACAAAACTTTGAGTTAGGTAATTATTTCTCTTGTGTAATTGTTTTGTTTAGGTGTCTTTCAAGGGTATTCTGGATTTGCATCATATGGCAACGTTTCGGCCAGACCCTATTCCAAATTTCATTCTAAGTTGGTTAAAAGAAGACATATTGAACATGGTAATGAGGTTTAAGGACCTTTTGGAATTCTGCACTTAATGCTTCAAAATTTCAAGCAGCAAATAACCTCACTTAGGATTTCAATAATATTATAACTATTTCATTAACTTATTGTTGTATTAAAAATGTCAGTTATAAGGGTTAAGATAGGTTTAGGGTACTTTTCGGAACCCAATTTTACTCAAAATTGCATATTAGGGTTCATTTAAGGAAACATGTGGAAGCTATTTTGCATCAACATTTCAATTTAAGTGCATGGTAGGTTTAGTGGATATGTTTGAAACTATTTAATACTAAAATTTCATATAAAGGTTTAGGTTAAGGAACTTTTCGGGACTTTTTTGCATCAAAATTTCATTAAAATTATTCCAAATACTTCATCTGCATATATCTTATTCTTGCATAAAGGAGCGGTTATGGTCTGAAGCTCATAACGGCCATAATTTATCCTTTCAACTATTCAATTTAAATAAGGTCATGTTCAATGCAAACTCTGTTTCCCTTAGGAAAATTGAGGGGTGGAAGCGAAACTGTTCTATCTGCTTGTTTATAAATAGGCAGTTAGACAATTCTAATTTTACACCTTGATTTTAACCTCAGATTATGTATCAACAATCAACGACTCTTCAACTTTTCATTTACTTTTCTTAAATTATTCAAGGTTCAGGGTCTTAATGTTTTAGGGATTTAGGTTTACTTTAAGGTTGTGATTAAGGGTCATATGGTCATTTCCAGTATACAAGGTTAGGCAGAGGAGTTGTAAGTCCTCTAGCCTCATTTAGGAGTTTGTATTAATATTGCATTTTTGCTGTTAATTGATATCATGAACATACTTGTATTATTCTGATGAATGATCAGATTACAAATTTACTGATTATCTTTGGTATGGTGGTAATCCCATTTTCCATTACTTATACATTTAAACAAAGGCCAATACATATCCCCTTCCCTGTATGTGTGTATCTTTCTTGACAGGAGGTTTTTCTGTTGGCCTCTGTTATTTGTGAACGACATTTTTTTTGTTTATTGACACAACTTCTGTCCCGTAATCCCTTCCAGTGTGCTCTCCCTTTATCCCTTCTCCATTGTGTTTTTGTATATAAAATACAGATCTCACATATCCTTGCTGTATGAACATCTTTCTTTTTTGATGTGTTGTCCATTCAACTGATGCATATGATTCACTTGTTTATGCTGATTCAGTTTCCTCCTGTGATAATGTTACATGGTTGTTACTCCATGTATATTTTGACAATGACCAATACATCCCTTCTGAAAATGCTTTGTCTATAAGTTCTCTTACCAAGATGGTTCCATGTGGCTGTCAGTGTTTTGGGTTTGGTTGTGAAGCTTGTAGTGTAGATATCGATATGTTAAGTTATCAGTAGTGTAGATATAAAAAACATTGTATATAACTAATATATTAATCATTTAGATAAGAATATCATAAATATTACACCTATATATTATTTTTATTAATGTTATTCCTTATTTAGATTACGGAATGAAGCAGACACTCACACAGTCTCTTAGTTTATATGTATTGCTTAAAACATGTTTTGGTTTATTTTGTCCATGTACTGCAACCACCTGAATATCAACAATGTGGGGTGTTTGGTGCGGAATGATGGACAAATTGTTTAGTTGGGAATCAGAGACCTAAGATAGCAGGTAAATTATTTTTTATCATATTTTCTACACTTACTTTTACTGTTGTACAATAATACTTGAAGTTGGCCAGAAAAAAATCAGAACCTTGAGCAAATGGCAACATGGCAGTTTTCTTGCTGTTTTACAGCACAAACTGCTCAATGGTGAGCTATTTGGATCTTTGGCTGTCAGTCCATCTGTCATCTGCTATTTAATTGTTTACACTTAGCATCCACATTCCTTGAGCAATCCTAATCAAACATGGATACAATGTATATACAGTTGAACCCCGTTATGTCGACATCAGTTATATCGACATTCCGGTTTAGTCAACATATTTTGTA
Organism: Mactromeris polynyma; assembly: GCA_032209605.1. NCBI lineage: Eukaryota > Metazoa > Mollusca > Bivalvia > Venerida > Mactridae > Mactromeris > Mactromeris polynyma. The sequence continues at coordinate 55,323,361 of JASFXZ010000001.1, forward strand.
AAGTCCCGATTTCTGTCGCTATAATATATTGTATATGGAAAATGATTTGGATCTTTGGCTGTCAGTCCATCTGTCATCTGCTATTTAATTGTTTACACTTAGCATCCACATTCCTTGAGCAATCCTAATCAAACATGGATACAATGTATATACAGTTGAACCCCGTTATGTCGACATCAGTTATATCGACATTCCGGTTTAGTCAACAATTTCGGCTATGTCGACGTGATTTCTCTGGCCCAAAGAGTGTTTTCACATCTTAATGTACTTGTTTGTGTCGACATCCTCTCGACGTGAATGAAATTGAAGAGGTGTCAATTGACCGTGAAGAGATAAACAATTTTATCTCGACCTATTGTTTGTGTCACAATTAATTTGTTCACAGTTTGTAAAACTGATCTTTAAATTAACATCGTAGTTTGCAATATGATTGATAAGTGTCGCAGCGAATATTTACCAGTTTCAGTAAAACTGAATCTGTCCATTTATCACACAAATGTCACAAAATAAAAAGGATGCAATGATCTGGGTATGTATTAGCTGCACATCGTTAAAAGACTGTTGCTGACCTGAGGAAGTGATAAAATATCAGCTTATGGTAAAATCATAAACAAGATTCTGAGTAAAAGTATATTCAGGACAGTGATCATCAGGGCATACTGATCACCAGAGGAAACCAGTAATGTCCGATTACTGTCCTTAGTTTTTGTTGCACATTAGTTTAATGTAATAAGCTCAACCCTAATTAGTGTAGCCCAAAGCATTAAAAAACACTATGTCAGCATTCTGTAATAGCAATGACGTCACCAAACATCTTCGTGCATCATTTAATCAATGTACTGGTGTAAACTTTTAACCAAAATGATTGGTGTTTAAGTGCTAATAACCTGCCAGTGTGTATGCCATTTTAGTTTTTGTAACACCTTCGTTTATATTGTAATTTTGAATCACACAGTTCTAAAATTTCACAAAATTACTTGAGATCAACATTTGCAATCTGATTGGTCAATTACACCAGTCAGTCAAATGTTGGGGTATAGTCAGTTTTTAAAGTGTTTTGATATGCAACTACTTGCATTTTACATAATTACAGCAATAGAAATGCTGATATTTTAATATTTAATATTTTTATCAGTCCAACAAACCAATTTCAAACGCTCTTGAGATTTTGTTGTGGAGTAATTTTATGAAAGAGCATAGTAAAAATTGTTTGGATTGAGATATAATAAGGAAGGAATTGCCTACCATAGACTATGATACTGGTTGGTAACCTAGCAACTAACCTTGTAGATAATGATGCAGAAAATGCTATGGGTTTTTTCTAGCTGTCCTTTGCCTGTATGTTTTTTAAAAGGCTAGTGCAGTTTTTTCATTTTTTTTCCAGGGTGGAAATGTATGTCATCAACAGGTGTGCATAATGTATCCCAATGTGTTATATAGGACGAAAAACACCTCGATTGGTGAGTAATTTTGCAATATCTTCATTATTAACAGATCACTGTAGAAATGCACGTATCAGGGGTGTAGCTAGGCCTTTTTGAAGTGTATGCACAATTTGGGATTAAAGGGGCGTTTTTTGTTTCCATGGGAGAGAAACCTATTTGCATAGCAGAATTGAGGCTTGTATAACTCACCTTGTATACTGCATGTAATAAAAAACGTTTGTTAAAATACAAGGTAAACAAGGCTTTTTCTATTATACTTTTTGAGCGGTTATTGTCTCATGAATTCAAAATATAAGGCCTGCAAATGATTCACCCATTTCCCCCTTAGTTTTATTATGCCCCAACTCTGAAAGGGGGGCATAAAGATTTACCCTTGTCTGTCTGTTTGCCCGTCCTTCTGTCCGTCACAAAATCTTGTGTCACTCATATCTCCAATACAATATGAGCAAGAGCCATACAATTTTACTGGAGTGATAATCAGCCTGTGTAGTTGTGAATCAGGGGTTTCATGATATGCTGTGCCCAGTAAGTGCAAAGTTATGGCCCTTGACTTAGTTAAAATATAGCATACAGCGCATGCAATATTGTGTGGCGTGTATCTCCAAAAGTATAGGACCCTGAGTCATAAAACTTTACAGGAATGTTGACAAGCATGTATAGTTGTGCACCTGGGGTTTCATGTATGACTTCACCCAGTAAGTGCAAACTTTTGGCCTTCGACTTATCACCATAATTAGTACAGTTGTTCACTTGGTAATTTTGATACCCATTCACAAACTATGAGCAGAATAATAACATTTGCTTTTGTGACAAAAGCTGCAAGTGGGGACATCTGTGTCCTATGGACACATTTCTAGTTTAATTTTAGCCTCTAATATTTTTTTATTCCAATTACGAATTGTATGCACAGGCATATTGTGCATAACGGCAGCTACACCACTGTATGTGATATCTGCATGTATAACTAGTTTATCATAAACATGCGCATTTTTCAAAGTAGCCTCCTGTTTTTGAGTCCACTTCATGGAAGCACTCCCCAATCCACCTCCCAAACAGTATGGATTGTGTGTGAATGTTCCAGAAAGCCAGAGCTAGAGGCTGCTTTGTAAAATACACAGAAGGGTGTTTGTATTGTAAATATAGCTTAAGGTAAATCTTACAGTGACAAACATATATTTTATTGTATTAAAGTAGTATTATGAAGCATTCTCAGGTTAGGCACCTGTTAACTTTATGGGCACTATTTAAAATAGCATGTGTACAGGTGTCCTATATAACAGCAGCAGGCTCTCTCTGTAAAACATATGACAAGATTCTGTGTTAAATACAATGTTTAGTCTTGTCCAGATTGTGACAGTTTGAGAAATACTACATTTACTCCAAATAAATATCAGCTTACAAATAGCTCCAATTTTATTAATCCTAATTAAATGTCTAAATAAATAGAAAAGAAATTGTGTAATGTATTAAATACTGAAGATATTGAGTACAGTCAAATAAGAATATAAAATAAACAGTTAATAGCATGTCACATTTACATTGAGGTAATAGTTTCCTCCATGCCTTTAATAACGCAACTAAAAATTGTCCACAGTATACTATAAACTCAAACATTTAAACTCTACATCATGAGCATATTAAAATGAGATCAAATTCATGAATCTTTTTCCTTATACAATATAATAGCGACAGAAATCGGGACTTTACAAATATGTCGACTAAACAGGAATGTTGATATTACCGATGTCAACACAATGAGTGTCGACTGTATATTTAAGTTAAAAATTCTGCTGATATAACCCAGTTTCAAAGTCTAGAATCTATAAGTCATTAGACAGTTATTGTATTAAGGAATATTTTCTAATTGACGAAGCCACTTGAATAACGAGATGATAAAAAACAAACCATTAGGTAACAAAGATAGTTCCCTCACCAACAAAATTTACCACCCTTAAGTTCTGGTCAACTATGCAGAACAAGGATGGTAAATATTGAAAATGTGGGAACTATCTATAGCTGCTAAATTTGGAGAAGAATTTTAACATCCTCTGTTACCATACATGTGAACTCTCCAGATTTCCGCGGGAGGCTCCCAGATTTGACAGCCAACTCCCGCTCTCATCGCCAGGAGCCGTGATCTCCCGATTTTCAAAGTAAACAATGTGAATTTTTGTTATGGGGTATTTTTTAGTTCATTCCCGACTGGTTCGCCGAAATTACTTGTCAAACTGATAACCAAAAGTGTAAAATCGGGATACCAGTCCGAAAAAAACATGGAATCAAGCGCTTGGTGACACGGATCAAAATACGACGCGACTCTCGCTTGTCATGTTGTTTATTCAAGTTTCACATGTTTCTATTGTAGTCAGATATGACAATTGGCAATAAAATTGTTAATTGGCGACTCTTTTAAAGGGTTGACCCCCAGATTACGAGTTAAATCGCAGAATATTGCTTTAATAGCTTAAAATACGGATGAAGACACGATGTTGACAAAATTTCGGCCACGCAAAGAAATCTCCCGTTTTGAGTCTCAATCTCCCGCTTTTCGAGGGGCAATCTCGTGATTTGCCTTCAGAAAAGGTTCACATGTATGTGTTACTCATCAATTCTGATTTATGTGCATAAAATCACATTGTTTAAAATCTTTAAATTAATTTCAAAATATTGAAATACATTTCCATTGTTTGTAGCCTACATTTCAAGACAATAATACTAAGCCTGATATAAAGTGAGTTTGATAATTATGCAATAATATTGCCAATTTGAATGTACTAATATGAGGCAAAAATATTAATCATGATAGTTAAAACACAAGCACCCTGTCTCTGTGATTTTTAAAAATTGTTTACTGATGGATATAGGCTGTTTCGCCTTATAAATCAAAAAGTGTCCATTTTCCCCAAAAATCATCATTTTTTCCCAATGCTTTGTTCATTTGTCCCCCTCTGACTGAATTTCTTTCTTTGCGTATTTAACATTTTATAAAAAAATATTTGCTCTTACATCACCTCATTATGAATATGTATAACAAACACCAGCCACAGCTGAAAAGTTAATTTTATAAGCAAAACAACCATAACCTGATTTTCCCAATTTTGGTATCAATTTATCGGAGCTATTTTACAACTGTACCAATTGAAAAGGCACAGGCAGTAAAATTATTTTAAAAAATCACTGGGAGTTGTACAAATGTGTCCACTCCTGTACATTGCAAATCTCTGTGTTGGCTGAACACAGTGATTGAACATGCTAGGCCACCATTATCAAATGAAGAATTTGGGTCTGCCCTGCAACATTGAGCAGTGATGATTTTAATGAAACTGACGACTGCAGATTTGTAACAAAGATCCTCCTTTACTTTCAGGTCTCCATTCAATGATATGTTGGTGTATCTGCTAGTCATTGTTGTGAAAGGTTTCTGGTGCTGAGATACTGACACACATCACATGGTAAGTTAGACTGTCACATAAACCTTCATATAAACAGCAAATATTAATCAAAAGAGCTAACCCACCAGAATTGATTATGGATAGTTTGAAAATATTAAATTGATATTGTATTGAGTACAATATTATGACAGAAGTGAACAATGACAAGGGAGGTAACGATAAATAAAAAGTGGTGGGTTAGTTCTGTTATTTGATATTTGCTGTGGAAATTCTGCTGAAACTAGTTGAATGCCTATATATATAGTAAAAACTAGACCACCTCAATAATACAACCACCTCAACATTAAGAACGCAAACTTCAAGTTGATAAATTGACCACTTTTTCTTAGGTCCCAATGTTGGTCCAATTATTGAGGGTTTATCATATAGAGATGAAGCTGAAGATGAACCTTTTACACTTTCATCCCTCCAGATGTTTTCATGAATTGAATTGAATGCACAATATAAGTAGGGTTAGGGCTATAAGTTGTATAGAAGAACTGACATCAGAGTGGGATATCATGTATAACATTTTATGCCGGCACCGGTAAACAACAACTGCTTTCGAAAGAGCAAGTGAGTACTGGTTAATAATTATTTCCAGGAAAACTGGTTAGGTCAACTGACATGCTTGAAATGAAAAAAAAATGAAAATTGAATGCATTTATTAAAATACTGTGGATTCATAACATTAAATTGTTTTAGTAATTTACAACTACTAAAAGGCCATGACCAAATATTTATTGCTTGTTGACCATCCTCTCTTCTCTGTTTTCATATTACCTATACAGTTGTGAGACAGCTAAACATTGTAAACTTCACTATAGACTCGGTCTTATGAAAAATTGCCAATTCGAATAATACAAAGTTGAATTTTCGACTTTCATATTTGCTAGTTTTATATTCAGCATTGCTTGAGGTCATGTCTGCTAGGTTTAATTCCGAAATGGTTCAAATGTAACTCAAAAGTAAAGTACATTTTTTTTATTTAACATGTGCCACTATAGGTTTTCCAAGGACACTATTATAATTAAGCCTTCCCAAGTTAAAAACAATAATACCAACCATGTACCTCTTTCATCACATGGGCAGTTAGCAGGGAAAGGTTTGCAGGGGTAGTAACTTGGGAAAATAACACAAGATGCAACAAAAAATATTTTATATTTTGTGCTTCTTAACTTTAACATAAATATAAGAATAATGCAATAAAAATACTATTACCCCAGTTACAAATAACCTTTGTCACCTGCCAACAGAGGCATTTCTGACGGGTCAGTCTAATCTGTCTCAACAATTACCTCTTATATTCAGTCACCTGCCAACAGAGGCATTTCTGATAGGTCAGTCTAACCTGTCTCAACAATTACCTCTTATATTCAGTCCCCTGCCAACAGAGGCATTTTTAATATGTCAGTCTAACCTGTCTCAACAATTACCTCTTATATTCAGTCACCTGCCAACAGAGGCATTTCTGATAGGTCAGTCTAACCTGTCTCAACAATTACCTCTTATATTTAGTCACCTGCCAACAGAGGCTTTTCTGATAGGTCAGTTTAATCTGTCTTAAAGGTCACCTCTTATATTCAGTCACCTGTCAGTAGAGGCTTTTCTGATAGGTCAGTTTAACCTGTCTCAACAACCACCTCTTATATTCAGTCACCTGTCAACAGAGGCATTTCTGATAATTAAGTTTCACCTGTCCCAACAGTCACTGCTTTTATGCAGTCACCTTCTAACAGAGATATTTCTTATCAATCAGTTTAGCCTGTCTCAACAGTCACCTCATCTATGCAGTAACCTTCCAACAAAGTCATTTCCAATATACAAGTTTATCTTGTCTTAACAGCAACCTCTTATATGCAGTAACCTATCTACAGAGGCATTTCAGATGAATCAGTTGACCCTTTATCAAGCACAAACTCTTATATTCAGTCACCTGCCATCATAGGCATTTCTCATAGGTCAGTTTAACCTGTCTCAGCAACCACCTCCTATATGCACTCACCTGTCAACATAGGCATTTCTGATAGGTCAGTTTAACCTGTCTCAGCAACCACCTCCTATATGCATTCACCTATCAACAAAGGCATTTCTGATAGGTCAGTTTAACCTGTCCCAGCAACCACCTCCTATATGCATTCACCTGTCAACATAGGCATTTCTGATAGGTCAGTTTAACCTGTCTCAGCAACCACCTCCTATATGCATTCACCTATCAACATAGGCATTTCTGATAGGTCAGTTTAACCTGTCCCAGCAACCACCTCCTATATGCATTTACCTGTCAACATAGGCTTTTCTGATAGGTCAGTTTAACCTGTCCCAGCAACCACCTCCTATATGCATTCACCTGTCAACATAGGCATTTCTGATAGGTCAGTTTAACCTGTCCCAGCAACCACCTCCTATATGCATTCATCTATCAACATAGGCATTTCTGATAGGTCAGTTTAACCTGTCCCAGCAACTACCTCCTATATGCATTCACCTGTCAACAAAGGCATTTCTGATAAGTCAGTTGCACCTATCCCCAGTCATCTGCTCACAGAGAAATTTCCTGTCAATCAGTTTAACCGAGGCATTACCAATAAAAGTGAAATAATGTGAAGTATGTAATTTATTGAAATGTATGGGGAAGGGGTCTGCCCTGCAAGCTTGTTAGCTCACCTTAGCACAAAGTGCTCATGGTGAACTTTTAGGATCATTGGATGTCCATCATTCCCTATATGTATATAAACAACATTTCAACTAAATTTCACCAGAATGGTCCTCTTTTGAAGTTATATAAATGGTTCCAGTCTTTGCATAAGTATGTCACAGGAAGTGAAAACTTTGAAAATCTTCTTGTCCAAAACTATCGGTTCTAGAGCTTTAATATTTGGTGTGTAGCAATTTCTGGTGGTCCTATTACAAAATTGTATAAATTATTAAGTTCTGTCAATAAAGGTGGTTGCTAGGAGGCTGGGCCTATTTAAAAGAAAACTTACAAAATCTTTTTGTCCAAAACCATAAGGTGTAGAATTTTGATATTTGGTGTGATCCTGGTGTGGTCTTCTTCCAAAATGCATAAATTATTAAATTTTGTCAAAAAACATGGGGCCAGTGGGCATTGCCTTGTTGCTTATATGTAAACATGTAACAACATTTCCTGCTAAACTGCTGAATGGATTTTTCTAACATATACCAATTTATTGGCACCTTAGTCTAATTCAGTCAGAATGGCAATGTACTCTGGTGAGCAATATAGGGCCATCATGGCCCTCTTGTTTATTAAACCAATGACTGCAGATAATATGACAGATTTTCTACTTTACTTTCAGGTCTCCATTCAATGATATGATGGTGTAGATGCTAGTCATTGTTGAGATACTTGACTGATGCTGAGATACTGACACCATTGCATGGTAAGTTAGACTGTCACAGAAACCTTCATATAAACAGCAAATATTCATCCAAAGAGCTTACCCACCAGAATTGATGCTATAATCTTACATGGTTTGTAAAAATTAAAATGATATTCTGAGTATGTCCTACTAAATTATGACAGAAGTGAGACATGACAAGGGAGGTAACAATCATTATACACTTTGCTACCAGTCCCTGTGTGTTTAGTAATAAGGCAAACTTTCAGAATGGTATGATATATAATGTAAAAAATGTAAATACAAAATGGTGGGTTAGCTCTGTTAGTTAATATTTGTTGTAAAACTTCTGCTGATAATCAAATTGAGTGGTGAAAGTAAAGCTAGTCTTTAAGACTCTATATGCATATACTGGGAAACCTCAATAAGACCGCCATTGGATCTGAAGAAATTTGATCTTATCAATGAGGTGGTCTGATTTTTGAGTTAAAATGTGGATGACAATAGAAAACTGGGCCCTAAAAATATGGTCTCATTAATGATACTTTTGAGGTGGTCTTTGGAATCTCTGTCTCAGGGGGTGAGAGCATGCTCTCTGATGAAGAAACTTAGTCTTTTTTTTTTTTTAACTTATTTTTAATAAATCTGGACTGTATTCCATGAAATACGCCTTTCACAGTACATTTTTTCTTGTTGGCTGACCTTCAACCAGTCCACTAACTAGTTAACATTTACAAGTATATCATGTTACCTTTTTTAGTTTCACATAATTTCACATTTCTTGCGCGCTAAATGACCAAAGCTGTCGATGCGCCATAAAACAACATGATAATAATAATTGAGGTGGTCTTACTTTTGAGGTGGTCTTTTTGTGAGCTTTTACTGTAGATGAAGCAGCATATGAGTGTTGCTGTACGATTTCCAACCTCTTTAAGTGAGATCATTTACAGAAAAAGTCGCATGTGACGTCGCCATGTACTGACAGCAATATTTGCCCCATACGGATATGAAAACGAAGTGACCCTAGAGAGTAAACAATTATTCCTGTTTTCAAATAGTGCGTCACATATTGCTTTTTCATGAAATGATGTCACTTACAGAAGAGGTTGTAAATCCAATAGCAGTGCTGTATAGACTTCACTTTCATCCCTCAAAATTGTGTCAAGAATTCTATTGATCTTTAAAATTTTGATAGTGGCTTATATAAATATCTCTTTGCCATACAAAGGCTCTTGGTTGTGGGCAACACCAAGCGTTAACTAAACCTAAGGGTCTGTTTATTTAAAAAGATAATACCTAAATTCCTGGATATCTTGGCATTAAGTTTATTATAAAAATTGCAATTAATAGGTTAAAATAACATATCACTTGATACTAGATTAACATTATGTAGTTCAAAGCCTTTTCAACCAAATGTACTGATAATAGATAAAGCATTCTTCAGAAAACTAAATGCAATTTGGAACATATTCAATAAATATTTGGTAAAGCAGTATTACACTGAACAAAAATATGTTTCAAAACATTCTATTTGAATGCAAACCAATAATTCGCCAATGGCTAATGATAAATGATATATTAGTTAATTATTTAAATAGAAATATTTGGAGACATAATACAATGTATATTAACATTCAGATATATATAACAAATTATACATGTATACATTGTAGTTGTAAATCTGTGACAAAGCTGTATTGATGTTGGGCACATACCTTTAAGCATATGGATACCATTTCACACTAATAAATAGAGGATATTTGTATGTTTGGGTGTAAGATCGAAAGTTATTTCACCAAGTAAGCAGCCCATGCAATACTTTCACAAGTGGAGTAGGTGAAAAACATTCCATCTTGCACCGAAACATACAATAATTCTATTTATTTCATGCTTCATTTTGGTATCTTGTGGAATTTAACTTGTTAATGACATTTTATTATCCCATGCCTCAATAATTGATTTGACTTAATTTGCCATTGAACGCACTTTGGCCATCAAGTAACTAGTTCTTTTTCAATAAAACAGTTAACTCATTACTTAATTTAATCATGCTAAACATCATAAACTCTGCTATAGGTCTTAACCATCCTAAAAATCATAAACTCTGCTATAGGTCTTAACCATTCTAAAACCGTAAACATTGCTTTAGGTCCTAACCATTCTAAAAATCATAAACTCTTCCTTAGGTCCTAACCATTCTAAAAATCATAAACTCTTCTTTAGGTCCTAACCATTCTAAAAATCATAAACTCTTCTTTATGTCCTAACCATTCTAAAAATCATAAACTCTTCTTTAGGTCCTAAACATTCTAAAAATCATAAACTCTGCTTTAGGGCCTAACCATTCTAAACATCATAAACTCTGCTATAGGCCTTAACCATTCTAAAAACTGTAAACTTTGCTTAAGGTCCTTACCATTCTAAAAATCATAAACTCTGCTTTAGGTCGTAACCATTCTAAAAATCATAAACTCTGCTTTAGGTCCTAACCATTCTAAATATCATAAACTCTGCTATGGGTCCTCAACATTCTATGTTTTAGGTCCTAACCATTCTAAATATCATAAACTCTGCTATAGGTCCTAACCATTGTAAACATAAACTCTGCTTTAGGTCCTAACCATTCTAAACATCATAAACTCTGCTATTGGTCTTAACCATGCTATGCTTTAGGTCCTTACCATTCTAAACATCATAAACTCTACTAAAGGTCCTTACCATTCTAAATATCATAAACTCTGCTATAGGTCTTAACCATTCTATGCTTTAGGTCCTAACCATTCTAAACCTCATAAACTCTGCTATAGCTCCTAACCATTCTATGCTTTAGGTCCTAACCATTCTAAACATCATAAACTCTGCTATAGGTCTTAACTATGCTAAACATCAAACACTCTGCTAAAGGAAGGTCTTAACCATTCTAAACATCTTAAAGGCTGCTATGGGTCTTCACCATTCTAAACTTCATAAACTCTGCTTTAGGTCCTAACTATTCTATGCTTTAGGTCCTTACCATTCTAAACATAATAAACTCTGCTATAGGTCTTCACCATTCTATGCGTTAGGTCCTTACCATTCTAAACATCATAAACTCTGCTGTAGTTCTTCACCATTCTAAACTTCATAAACTCTGCTATAGGTCCTAACCATTCTATGCTTTAGGTCCTTACCATTCTAAACATAACAAACTCTGCTATAGGTCTTAACCATTCTATGCTTTAGGTCCTAACCATTCTAAACATAATAAATTCTGCTATAGGCCTTCACCATTCTAAACTTCATAAACTCTGCTATAGGTCTTAACTGTGATAAACATAATAAACTCTGCTATAGGTCTTAACCATTCTTAACATCATAACTTCTGCTATAGGTCCTAACCATTCTAAACATCATAAACTCTGCTTTAGGTCCTAACCATTCTAAACATAATAAATTCTGCTATAGGTCTTCGCCATTCTAAACTTCATAAACTCTGCTATAGGTCTTAACTGTGATAAACATCATAAACTCTGCTATAGGTCCTAACCATTCTAAACATCATAAACTCTGCTTTAGGTCCTAACCATTCTAAACATAATAAATTCTGCTATAGGTCTTCGCCATTCTAAATTTCATAAACTCTGCAATAGGTCTTAACTGTGATAAACATCATAAACTCTGCTATAGGTCCTAACCATTCTAAACATCATAAACTCTGCTATAGGTCTTAACTGTGCTAAACATCATAAACTCTGCAATGGGGCTTAATGCTGCATAACATTATAAACTCTGCTATAGGTGTAAATTGTGCAAAACATCATTAACACTGCTATAGGTCGTATCCGTGCTTAACATCATAAATTCTACTATAGGTCTTAACCATGCTCAAGTTCAGAAACTCTTGTATAGGTCTTAACCATGCTAAACATCATAAACTCTGCTATAGGTCTTGACTGTGCAGCTATAGGTCTTGACTGTGCTAAAAATCATACACTCTGCTATGGGTCTGAACTGTGCTAAACTTCATAAACTCTGCTATGGGTCTTAATGCTGCTTAACATTATAAACTCATCTGTAGATGTAAATCGTGCAAAATATCATAAACACTGCTATAGGTTTTAACAGTGCTCAACATCATAAATTCTGCTATAGGTCTTAACTGTGCTAAACATCATGAATTCTGCTATAGGTCTTAACTGTGCTAAACATTATAAACTGTGCTATAGGTCTTAACTGTGCTTAACATTATAAACTCTGCTATACTGGTAGGTTTTAATTGTGCTAAACATCATACACTCTGCTACAGGTCTGAACTATGCTAAAAATAATAAACTCTGCTATAGGTCTTAACCATGCTAAACATCATACACTCTGCTACAGGTCTGAACTATGCTAAAAATAATAAACTCTGCTATAGGTCTTAACCATGCTAAACATCATACACTCTTCTATAGGTTTTTACACTGATTAACATAATAAATTCTGCTATAGGTCTTAATGCTGCTAAATATCATACACTCTGCAATAGCTCTTAATGCTGCTAAACATCATACACTCTTCTATAGGTCTTAATGCTGCTAAACATCATACACTCTGCCATAGGTCTTAATGCTGCTAAACATCATACACTCTGCTATAGGTCTTAATGCTGCTAAACATCATACACTCTTCTATAGGTCTTAATGCTGCTAAACATCATACACTCTGCTATAGGTCTTAATGCTGCTAAACATCATACACTCTTCTATAGGTCTTAATGCTGCTAAACATCATACACTCTTCTATAGGTCTTAATGCTGCTAAACATCATACACTCTTCTATAGGTCTTAATGCTGCTAAACATCATACACTCTTCTATAGGTCTTAATGCTGCTAAACATCATACACTCTGCAATAGGTTTTAACACTGATTTACATAATAAACTCTGCTATAGATCTAACCATCTTGAACATCATAAACTCTGTTATAGGTCTATAAATGCCACTAAACATCGTAAAAGCTGCTATATGTTTTAACTGGGCTAAATACATGTACCACCGCTTTGTCAGTGCAGGGTTTGATCACAACCTACACAACCTCTGTATTTGATATGAGTACTGGTTTGTTACCCAGGAAACGGTCATCAAGAGTGAATTAAGTTTGATAATTGTAAGGACTTGTTTCTCTACTGATGTAAGATAAATAAGTTTAAAGTAAACTTAAGCTGGGAAGTCGTCGATGTATTCTGTCAAATACAAATATATACAAAGTAAACATACAAAAACAATGATATAAGGTAATGTCAAACCCCATTGATGTTAAATATGGTAAAAAGAGATAAATAAAGTTGTACAAATGTAATTAACTGTCAGCCTTATACTTACACTAAAAAACTAAATATTGATCGATTATGTCTAATTCGATTATCGATTATGAAATTTGTCTGATTATCCATCACTGATGTCTACTGTAATTGAACAAATTTTGTTGGAGAGGTCTGCATGCCAAAATTGAGCTGGAAGGATATTTTTAGTTTATTATTTACTGAAGATTGTGTAACAAATTTACTCTTTAATTTCAGGTCTGCATTCATTAATTGTCGGTGTATCTGCTGGTCATTGTTGAGAAACATGTCAGGTGCGGAGATCCTGGGATACATTTCATGGTGAGTTAAATAAAACGGTCACAGAATTCTACATATATAAACAACAAATACTGATGAAAGAGCTAACCCACCAGCATTGATACTGATGTCTTATATAGTTTGTAAAGATTAAAATGATATTTTGAGTACTTTCTATGAAATTATTACAGAATTGACCAATAATGTCTGTGGTAACATTTTTTTTCATTTCTTGCCTGCCTTCAGAGATGTGCTTAAGTTTCAGTATGGTATGATACAATAACATGGAGATAATGTCAAAAAAACTGATTTGGTTAGCTCTGTTAGTCAGTATTTGTTGTAGTGATTCTGCTGATAGATAAATTGAGGGATGAAAGCAATACTCAGTCTATAACATTCTATATTGCATATAGATGTAGCAGCAGACAGACTTTCACTTTCACCCCTTCAATATTGTAATGAATCCAACTGAATAAATAAGGCACTTGGCTATTGGCAACACCAAATACTAACTTAACTTAAAATCTAAATGTAAGGTTAACATCCTATTTTATTTTGAGCTTAGTTCATTTCGATAACATCAATGTGATTAGGTGCTTGAAAATTAATTTTGACTTCAGCGAGTACTTATAAAGATGTATATTGAGGTACATTATGGGGTATATACAAAATGTAATACAGGCAATATACGCGCGAGTGAAATAAAAGAAATTTGATCTAAAGAAAGTATTTCTGTTACATTTGGAAGGAAAACATTTTAATTATTGATTTTCTATTCATGACTAAATCAGACTAAATATTTTATAAAACAAAATAATACATATGTGTAATTATTAGATCTAGACTAGATCTATGCAGATTTGAAATTCAAAGCTAAAACTTAAAACCTTGCTCGTTGTACATAGTTCTACTGAAAAATTGGATTTGCAGTATTATAAATTCATTATACAGGTTGCTGACAGGGTATTTGGGGGAATATAACCTGTCTGTGATTCATATAACCCTTGGCTAACACCTAGGGTTATATGGCACACAGTCAGGTTATATTCCCTCTATACCCGACTAACAACCTATATAAGATGATTTAGTTTCATTTGTCATATTCACACCAAACTTGGTGTATAGCAAAATCATGTGGAGAGCTCACCTGGGATTGCTTTAGGGGTCTGTTCGGTCCAAGGTCAGAATGAATGTGTACCGTCATGTATTCCTTTGCCATACGTAATACATTGTGATATACATGAATGTTGGAAAAAACCATGACGGTTTTGGTTGAATTATTTACTTCATGGATTTCATAATATCTAGGCAGGAATTATCAATCAGTGAATAAATTTGTACGACATTAATATCAAATGATACTTTTTGAGTATAAATGTACATGTCTGAGAACTAAAGCATACTATGTCATATTATGTAACGGTCCATTAAAGATCTGTTCCTTCCGGACAACAACTCCCTCTCTACAACAAACACTGTGTCTGTCTCTGTAAAATGTTGTTCAAGAGAGGGACCACTGTTTGTTCTAAATCAGACAAGCATGGGCTTGAATAAGAGTTCGCGATACCTAGCTACCTATTCAAAAAAACAATCGGTAATGACCAATTCAATTAATCTGAGATTTTTTATTTCTGTGCGGTGTTATGTAATTGGCTTGATTTCAATCAATCAGCTGTATTTTGTGCTGATAATTAGTAGAAGCATTACAGATAATAATATTGGTCTTTCTGTGTGTGAATTTTCTATTGGATTTATTCATATTTATTACAATATCCTAAATATGAAATCAGACTACTTATAACTTTTGCTAAGTGTACTTCTATGAAACTGTAACTAATAATAGATGGATCTAGAATTACACATAAACTGCATTCTTGTAGTTACTATATTGTATATTATTAAGATGACTTATACGAAACTTTAATGTAATACATGATATAAATAACACTGTTAACAGAAACTAAAAATGTTGCACCCACTATGGTGCATCATTCAAAATCACTAAAGCAATTTAATAAATTCAAGCTCAGCATTTAAACTACAACATATGAGCAACGCTGTACGATTTCAAACCTCTTCTATAAGTGACGTCATTTTCAGAGAACGTCACATGTGACATCACCTTATACTGTACAGTAAGCAATATTTGCCCCATATGGAACTATGAAAAAAGTGACTGAATGGAGTAAATATTGTTTCCTGCTCGCAAATAGTGACATCACTTGTGACTTTTTCTGGAAATGACGTCACTTACAGAAGAGGTTGGAAATCGTACAGTGGGGCTCATATATAAAGTGACGTCAATATCTTTTAATCATCAAACAACAATAAAAAAAGACGCAAGGCGACGTTCTATGGTGGTGCGCCATTAACCTCAATGACTGGCATTAACAATTGTTATTTGTCAGATATAAAATGAACAACATGCTGATTTATTGATTAAATCTTAATGATGTAAAGTATTAAAACAATAAGCGATGTCAGTTAAACTTTCAAATTTGGTTGACCTCTTCTAGGCACTGTCTTATGTATGTCAGGCGTGCCCTGTAGCATCTTATTCTCTCTCTTTTAGAATTTCTAAAGTTTTTAAAGTACATGTAATAAGTAAATGTATCTAATAATTAAACAGCATTTATTACAGTCAGTTTAATTCTGTATTAATAAGTACAATAAATAAGTTTAATAAGAAATTCAAAATATGATACAAAAATTCCATGATATTTAATAAATATGATTGTGAAAATACTAAGATAAAATTGTTTAGTATGTCGTAATGCTTAGTAGGTTGATAAAAACTTCAGTTGATAAACTTTAATGCATGTATTATCAAATACAGTAAAACCTCACTTAAAGACCACCGATATTTAGAGCACCTCAAAATTAATAACACAATATGCAAGTCCATTTTCACTGTTTTGCTCCTTATTCAACCTCGATATTAAGACCATATCAATAAGAAGACCAGTTTTCAAGGGTTCTAAAGGTGGTCTTATTAATGAGATTTTACTGTATATAGGTTTAAGTCTCATTTTCTTCATTATCTAACTGTCTACCTGTAGAGTTGTCTTTTTAAAATTCAGGGACAGATGGTGTTGCCAATTAAGTGCTGAGTATGCTTAGAGTCCATCTGTATAAGGCTTATATCATTTATTCACCTGTCACATTCCAATGTGATGTTTTTATACCTCAAAACCATGGCAATCTTTACAGTGAATGGCTACTACATTGTAAAATTAGGCATAACTTTCTCTCCTCAAAAGCAGATATATAATTTTAGTGTAAAAACCCAGGAAATTCTTTTTTGTTGTTGCTTACTTTGAAAGAATATTTTACAAAGTTTAGTCTGCAAAGGGGAAATTGGTGTTTCCATCAGAATATTAGAATGTTGTTTGGCAGGCAGGTAATTGGGCTAGTGGTCATCAAACTGGGGATTTCTGGTGATTATCTCAAGTTTCATTTATCATATTCTCATCAAACTTGGTACATAGTGAGAACATGTGATTGGTTTTGGGGCCGTTCTGTCCAAGGTCACTGTAACTAAAAATAGCAAATAGGTTTCCACTCCATATCTCAATTTTGCTGATCCATACTGTGTCATTATTGGTTTCGGCTTTGCATATTTTCATGCCCTGACCTACTTATGAACTGACAATTTCAAGTGATGCCTATGCATTTATGCTTAGATCAGTCTGTTTTAGCATCCCCTATAGAGGCCTTCCTATCCCATGGGTTTTCTATAAAAAATGTTGGTGGTATTGCCACATTTCTTGTTTTATTGGGTCACATGTTTTCTGTATAGTTGGAAGGGAATAACTTCATAAATGGTCTTGTCCAGAACTAACTTTCAACTAAGCTTATTGAAGTTCTATGTGCACAATGTAGCCCTTAGAGCCCCTGGGTTTTTGGGTCTCTTGTTGTTAATTCAAAATTCTAAATCTAGATATTTTGGAAACAAGAAGAAATGTTTTGTAAAACACCATATTTTTTCATTTCATTCAGTTTTTTATTTCAATTCAATTTTTATTTGAAGTTGAATAAAATTGTTAAAGTAAGACAAAAATCTACAGTCATAGATGAGATTAATGAAACAATATATCGTGGTACATATTGCAATGCACTGCTAAAGTATTGCAATATATCATGGTACACTATAGACATAACATGACACCCCTATAAAAAGTTTTATATGTTATATACAAACTTTTATTTTAGTTGACACAAACTTATTTATTTGTGATTTCTTTTTCAGGCTCAAAAGACAATGATGATCCATGTAGTGTTACACAAAGCCATGTATGTGTACTTGGTTGTGTTGTTGCTGCATGTTGATTTACTGAATAAGGTAATATAAAATATTGAACAAAATGTCAAATAATTGATTTAAGGGAGACAACTTGCATCTTTTTCAAGATCATTCAAGAACATTTTCCAACATTAGACATCACTTCAAAGAAAACAGGCTTTCTAAGGTCAAATACTTATATTTTTTTTACCAAAAACAAATATTTTATTAGGAGTTGGAAGTTAAATGGCTAGTTTATTGCAAATTATGACAAATTCAGCAAAATAAAAAATATTTTCATTGACAAGAATATCATTCCATACTAAATTCCTGACAAAAGTTATGTTAAATACATTAATTTACATACAATTTGTATTGCCACTTTAATAATATCACAGTATGTTAAATTAACTTCATGATGTTGTCAGAAAAAACATGGGCAGTAGAATATACCAAATACTAAGCAAAAGCCTTATGAAATGTAGAGCAAACTATTCCTTTTGAATCATTAATACTTACTGGTATACATGTACTTTCCATAGTCAGTCAGTGGGTCAATCGGTCAATAAAACTTCAGAACATTGAATAATTGTGAAGTGAATTAATAAATGAAAGAATTGTATTCTGAACATCAAAAGTTTGAAATACTTTGGTTGGTATTTGAGTCTGCCAGTATTTCACAATATTGTGGAATTATAACTGGTTTTGGTTTTTGTAGCCAAATGAAGACATACCATCAAAGAATAAATATCATATTTTTCTTTCATTTGATGCATTTAGGTGAAAACTATCACACCTCACTTATTAAGCACATTTCAATCTGAAGAAATCTGAACATTGACAATTGATTTTCTGTTCATATAGGCCAGTGAAAATAAAAAAAAATGGGGAAAAAAATAGTAGAAAATGTTATAGAACAAACTTTGGATTTCTGTTGCAGATGTATGTCCCTTCATAAATTGGATTTTTTAATCAGTTACCGAATAAATCATAAGTTTAGCATCATTAAAATATTTTGGACAATCAAACTATTTTACAAAACCTTTGGCATTCAATATGCATGTTCTTGAAAACCTAAATCAAAACTAAGTTATTGCATATATTTAATAAAATAATATCGCAACGCGAACAAACACTTCGAAGTTGAATAAATTTATTTTAAATTTAAAAACATATATTCAGATTCCACATTTTAATAATTTCACAATAATAAATAATATCAACATACATTTACCACTTTATGTCCAGTAGAGTTTCAATTGAATAATTTTATGAAATTAAATGCACATTGTGACACAAATATAATATCATGGCATTGTGATAAAATTAACTGTTCATACAAAAATATTGATGATTACTATTATTAGTAAATTATTAAATTTCCTGGTATTTTAAACTTTGTATTTTAGTATATTTGAGTATTCTCGAGAAATCAGGGTCAGGAGTATCAAATTTGTGACAAATAATAGTGAAATATTTCAAATGAACTCCTTTGTCTAAGGTTATAAAACTTGAGATTGATTTCAAATCTTGTTTTGTGTGTTTTCTTAGATTAATTCTGTTGTTTTATAATTGATCATGCAGTAATTGCCATATAACATAAATAATAACCTAAAAAAGTACTGAAGCATTTAACAAAATATCTATTTGACAAAATAGGTTGTGACTGAAATGAAGCTTTGAGTACAGCAACTGATCTCAAGTTTATAATCTCTGGCCGTTGGCATTGATGGATTGCAGATTCACATTAGATTTAAAGCAAAGCTAAAAATACAGAAATAAGTTTATTATCAGAATTTTTTCTTGTACAAAATGATGGGGGAAAATAATAATAGAGAAAATTAACACACAATTTGATAAATTCTTTGCCACTGAGATTACAGTAAAAAATAACTGGGGCTTGTTGATTAATTAACCAAAATATACTGACTTACTTTAAAAAGTAAATACATGTAGTAGAATAATTAGGGATGGAAATAATCAGTTATTTTGTAAACTAGTTAACCGGAAAATCTTCCGAACAGTTTATCGAACGAGAATACAAACATTTATTGCATTAGTAGATTAACACACAGTTGGTACATATACTGACATTTGCAATTTTGCGTAATCAAGTAGTCATTCTTGATGAGTTCTTTTGTAAATGTCCTTTGAGTTCAGTCTGTGTAGACACTAATGCCATTGACATGGTCAGAGGTAATGTACAATG
This sequence comes from Mactromeris polynyma, assembly GCA_032209605.1. Classification (NCBI taxonomy): domain Eukaryota; kingdom Metazoa; phylum Mollusca; class Bivalvia; order Venerida; family Mactridae; genus Mactromeris; species Mactromeris polynyma. Next base: position 55,343,673 of record JASFXZ010000001.1, read on the forward strand.
TATATTGATGATTTGCCATCACTTTTATAACTTAGATTATTAACATACAGAAATGTATTCTCTATAAATAGTTATAGTAAAATAGTAGCTGAAAATTATCTCAAGATGTCAGACACACCGTATATACCATGTACTGAAGTAACGACAACCATATCAGGGTCATTTGAATAACCGTTTTTGAGGTTTCTTCGGTGGCATAGTGGGTATGGTTGCAGTTTCTTCAGTGCTAGGTGCTGACGTCATAGGGGTCATAGGTTTGAACCCCTTTGGGTTCACTAATGAATTTCCAAAATTTATTTGAAAGACATTCATTAAAGTCAAGTCTGTCAGTTAGACATTTAAGTAGCTAAAAATTATCACCAAACTCAAGTTGTTTTGATGAAAAATGTTGGATTTTGTCTTGAATGATAATTGTACTAGGTTGTTTCTTGCATTTTAATAAGCAGAAAGTCATATTTTCCCATCATGCCTTGGCATCAGCAATGACTTGGCTCATTTTGCATTTCTCATGATACTTATACACTTAGCAATTAAATACAGCTATAGTAATTTACAGTCAGACCTCATTCATTCAAATTCATCGGGTTCAAAATTTTAAGTAATACTTGGTTTCAAATAGCCCATTTCAATTTGACGCGCATAAGAAGATACACCAGGACCTGATATTTATTTCCGATTATACCTAGTATTTGGACAGAAGGTTGTCGAATAAACAAGCTACAAACCCTAACCCTCTTTGTTATTTGAGGATATTTTCGATATAGCTGTGTTAATTGTGACAAAATTGAGACTAATTTTGATAAAAAAGTTTTAAGACCATCCTTTTTTATATTTCAGGTATGGAATGAATCTCATCACACAACTTCATCAAGTTGGTGCATTTGTCCCATCAATGAATGGTTGTCCAGAATGAATGGTTGTCCAGAATGAATCGTTTATTTTTGAACGTTATTAAATAACAAAAAGTGACATATTAGACATGAATGATATGTTTCAACATGGACCAGAAGACTTTTGTGTTAGAAAATAGACAATTTATGTACTTTCCATTGTGAAATCTTGTATATTATGTTTGTTTTGTCCATAAAGGACGACCATGGTCCGTAGAAGTGACCAGATATAATTTGTTGCATCTTGTTTCTTACTTACTGCTATCTACTTGCTATAACCACCCACTGACATCCATGACTGATCTATTCTCTTAACTGCTCCATCGTCTTTGGGTTTTAGTTCACATTTTTCATAGATCAAATACAAACCATTAATTGGTTTTCTTCATCATAAGATGAAGAGTTTTTACCGATCACATGGCTTATTCTATGATTGAAAGTATTGACCCACAGTTGATGACAGCGGTTAAGTATGATAGTCAGTTTCAAGTTACAAAAGACTACAAGGCCTGCCATCGATTAAATGAAGCAGCCATTGGATAATATATGGATTGTCAAGTATTGGTGGCCAAGTAGGGCTAGACTTATGTGTCCCCAGTTGTCAAAGGGGCTAACTCGCCTATGAAGTTCTGCCACATCTTAAGCAGGGGAGAATGGAGGCTACTCTTGTTTAGAATGGTCTCCTAAAGGTACAGTTATGCCCCCTGCTTAAAATGGCCGCTATTATGAATGAGAGTAATGTCCCTTTATTACAAAATGGATGCAATTTTAGACATGATTTATGTCCCTTGATGTCAAAATGGCTGCCATTTTCGCGGAATATCAACCATTTTGAAATCAGGGGAAGTAATCCGTGCTGTTAATTTCCACCATTTAGAAAGAAGGGAGGCTACTCTTGTTTCAAATGTTCGCCTAAAAGGTAGAGTTATGCATCTGCTTAAAAATGGCCGCTATTATGAATGAGAGTAATGTCCCTTTATTTCGAAATGGAGGCAATTTAAGACATGAGTGATGTCCCCCTGATGTTAAAATGGCAACCATATTTGAGGAATATCCACCAATTTGGAAGAAGGGAGGCTACTCTTATTTCGAATGGTCGCCTAGCAAGGTAGAGTTATGCATGCTGCTTAAAAATGGCCGCTTTTATGAATGAGAGTAATGTCCCTTTATTACAAAATGGATGCAATTTTAGACATGATTAAGTCCCTTGATGTCAAAATGGCTGCCATTTTCGCGGAATATCAACCATTTTGAAATCAGGGAAGTAATCAGTTCTGTTAATTTCCACCATTTAGAAAGAAGGGAGGCTACTCTTGTTTCGAATGGTCGCCTAAAAGGTAGAGTTATGCATCCTGCTTAAAAATTGCCGCTATCATGAATGAGAGTAATGTCCCTTTATTACAAAATGGATGCAATTTTAGACATGATTTATGTCCCCTGATGTCAAAATGGCTGCCATTTTCGCGGAATATCAACCATTTTGAAATCAGGGGAAGTAATCCGTGCTGTTAATTTCGACCATTTTGAAAGAAGGGAGGCTACTCTTGTTTCGAATAGTCGCCAAGCAAGGTAGAGTTATGCATCCTGCTTAAAAATGGCCGCTATTATGAATGAGAGTAATGTCCCTTTATTTCGAAATGGAGGCAATTTAAGACATGAGTGATGTCCCCCTGATGTTAAAATGGCAGCCATATTTGAGGAATATCCACCAATTTGGAAGAAGGGAGGCTACTCTTATTTCGAATGGTCGCCTAAAAGGTACAGTTATGCATCCTGCTTAAAAATGGCCGCTATTATAAATGAGAGTAATGTCCCTTTATTACAAAATGGATGCAATTTTAGACATGATTTATGTCCCTTGATATCAAAATGGCTGCCATTTTCGCGGAATATCAACCATTTTGAAATCAGGGGAAGTAATCCGTGCTGTTAATTTCGACCATTTTGAAAGAAGGGAGGCTACTCTTGTTTCGAATGGTCGCCAAGCAAGGTAGAGTTATGCATCCTGCTTAAAAATGGCCGCTATTATGAATGAGAGTAATGTCCCTTTATTACAAGATGGATGCAATTTTAGACATGATTTATGTCCCCTGATGTCAAAATGGCTGCCATTTTCGCGGAATATCAACCATTCTGAAATCAGGGAAGTAATCGGTTCTGTTAATTTCCACCATTTAGAAAGAAGGGAGGCTACTCTTGTTTCGAATGGTCGCCTAAAAGGTACAGTTATGCATCCTGCTTAAAAATGGCCGCTATTATAAATGAGAGTAATGTCCCTTTATTACAAAATGGATGCAATTTTAGACATGATTTATGTCCCTTGATATCAAAATGGCTGCCATTTTCGCGGAATATCAACCATTTTGAAATCAGGGGAAGTAATCCGTGCTGTTAATTTCGACCATTTTGAAAGAAGGGAGGCTACTCTTGTTTCGAATGGTCGCCAAGCAAGGTAGAGTTATGCATCCTGCTTAAAAATGGCCGCTATTATGAATGAGAGTAATGTCCCTTTATTACAAGATGGATGCAATTTTAGACATGATTTATGTCCCCTGATGTCAAAATGGCTGCCATTTTCGCGGAATATCAACCATTCTGAAATCAGGGAAGTAATCGGTTCTGTTAATTTCCACCATTTAGAAAGAAGGGAGGCTACTCTTGTTTCGAATGGTCGCCTAAAAGGTAGAGTTATGCATCCTGCTCAAAAATTGCCGCTATCATGAATGAGAGAATGTCCCTTTATTACAAAATCGATGCACTTTTAGACATGATTAATGTCCCCTGATGTCAAAATGGCTGCCATTTTCGCGGAATATCAACCATTTTGAAATCAGGGGAAGTAATCCGTGCTGTTAATTTCCACCATTTAGAAAGAAGGGAGGCTACTCTTGTTTCAAATGTTCGCCTAAAAGGTAGAGTTATGCATCTGCTTAAAAATGGCCGCTATTATGAATGAGAGTAATGTCCCTTTATTTCGAAATGGAGGCAATTTAAGACATGAGTGATGTCCCCCTGATGTTAAAATGGCAACCATATTTGAGGAATATCCACCAATTTGGAAGAAGGGAGGCTACTCTTATTTCGAATGGTCGCCTAGCAAGGTAGAGTTATGCATGCTGCTTAAAAATGGCCGCTTTTATGAATGAGAGTAATGTCCCTTTATTACAAAATGGATGCAATTTTAGACATGATTAAGTCCCTTGATGTCAAAATGGCTGCCATTTTCGCGGAATATCAACCATTTTGAAATCAGGGAAGTAATCAGTTCTGTTAATTTCCACCATTTAGAAAGAAGGGAGGCTACTCTTGTTTCGAATGGTCGCCTAAAAGGTAGAGTTATGCATCCTGCTTAAAAATTGCCGCTATCATGAATGAGAGTAATGTCCCTTTATTACAAAATGGATGCAATTTTAGACATGATTTATGTCCCCTGATGTCAAAATGGCTGCCATTTTCGCGGAATATCAACCATTTTGAAATCAGGGGAAGTAATCCGTGCTGTTAATTTCGACCATTTTGAAAGAAGGGAGGCTACTCTTGTTTCGAATGGTCGCCAAGCAAGGTAGAGTTATGCATCCTGCTTAAAAATGGCCGCTATTATGAATGAGAGTAATGTCCCTTTATTTCGAAATGGAGGCAATTTAAGACATGAGTGATGTCCCCCTGATGTTAAAATGGCAGCCATATTTGAGGAATATCCACCAATTTGGAAGAAGGGAGGCTACTCTTATTTCGAATGGTCGCCTAAAAGGTACAGTTATGCATCCTGCTTAAAAATGGCCGCTATTATAAATGAGAGTAATGTCCCTTTATTACAAAATGGATGCAATTTTAGACATGATTTATGTCCTCTGAAGTGAAAATGGCTGCCATTTTCGCGGAATATCAACCATTTTGAAATCAGGGGAAGTAATCCGTGCTGTAAATTTCCACCATTTAGAAAGAAGGGAGGCTACTCTTGATTCGAATGGTCGCCTAAAAGGTAGAGTTATGCATCCTGCTTAAAAATTGCCGCTATCATGAATGAGAGTAATGTCCCTTTATTACAAAATGGATGCAATTTTAGACATGATTTATGTCCCCTGATGTCAAAATGGCTGCCATTTTCGCGGAATATCAACCATTTTTTTTTTGAAATCAGGGGAAGTAATCCGTGCTGTTAATTTCGACCATTTTGGAAGAAGGGAGGCTACTCTTGTTTCGAATGGTCGCCAAGCAAGGTAGAGTTATGCATCCTGCTTAAAAATGGCCGCTAATATGAATGAGAGTAATGTCCCTTTATTACAAAATGGATGCAATTTTAGACATGATTTATATCAACCATTTAGAAATCAGGGGAAGTAATCCGTGCTGTTAATTTCGACCATTTTGAAAGAAGGGAGGCTACTCTTGTTTCGAATGGTCGCCAAGCAAGGTAGAGTTATGCATCCTGCTTAAAAATGGCCGCTATTATGAATGAGAGTAATGTCCCTTTATTACAAGATGGATGCAATTTTAGACATGATTTATGTCCCCTGATGTCAAAATGGCTGCCATTTTCGCGGAATATCAACCATTCTGAAATCAGGGAAGTAATCGGTTCTGTTAATTTCCACCATTTAGAAAGAAGGGAGGCTACTCTTGTTTCGAATGGTCGCCTAAAAGGTAGAGTTATGCATCCTGCTCAAAAATTGCCGCTATCATGAATGAGAGAATGTCCCTTTATTACAAAATCGATGCACTTTTAGACATGATTAATGTCCCCTGATGTCAAAATGGCTGCCATTTTCGCGGAATATCAACCATTTTGAAATCAGGGGAAGTAATTCGTGCTGTTAATTTCCACCATTTTGAAAGAAGGGAGGCTACTCTTGTTTCGAATGGTCGCCAAGCAAGGTAGAGTTATCCATCCTGCTTAAAAATGGCCGCTATCATGAATGAGAGTAATGTCCCTTTATTACAAAATGGATGCAATTTTAGACATGATTTATGTCCTCTGAAGTCAAAATGGCTGCCATTTTCGCGGAATATCAACCATTTTGAAATCAGGGGAAGTAATCCGTGCTGTAAATTTCCACCATTTAGAAAGAAGGGAGGCTACTCTTGTTTCAAATGTTCGCCTTAAAGGTAGAGTTATGCATCTGCTTAAAAATGGCCGCTATTATGAATGAGAGTAATGTCCCTTTATTTCGAAATGGAGGCAATTTAAGACATGAGTGATGTCCCCCTGATGTTAAAATGGCAACCATATTTGAGGAATATCCACCAATTTGGAAGAAGGGAGGCTACTCTTATTTCGAATGGTTGCCTAGCAAGGTAGAGTTATGCATGCTGCTTAAAAATGGCCGCTTTTATGAATGAGAGTAATGTCCCTTTATTACAAAATGGATGCAATTTTAGACATGATTAAGTCCCTTGATGTCAAAATGGCTGCCATTTTCGCGGAATATCAACCATTTTGAAATCAGGGAAGTAATCAGTTCTGTTAATTTCCACCATTTAGAAAGAAGGGAGGCTACTCTTGTTTCGAATGGTCGCCTAAAAGGTAGAGTTATGCATCCTGCTTAAAAATTGCCGCTATCATGAATGAGAGTAATGTCCCTTTATTACAAAATGGATGCAATTTTAGACATGATTTATGTCCCCTGATGTCAAAATGGCTGCCATTTTCGCGGAATATCAACCATTTTGAAATCAGGGGAAGTAATCCGTGCTGTTAATTTCGACCATTTTGAAAGAAGGGAGGCTACTCTTGTTTCGAATAGTCGCCAAGCAAGGTAGAGTTATGCATCCTGCTTAAAAATGGCCGCTATTATGAATGAGAGTAATGTCCCTTTATTTCGAAATGGAGGCAATTTAAGACATGAGTGATGTCCCCCTGATGTTAAAATGGCAGCCATATTTGAGGAATATCCACCAATTTGGAAGAAGGGAGGCTACTCTTATTTCGAATGGTCGCCTAAAAGGTACAGTTATGCATCCTGCTTAAAAATGGCCGCTATTATAAATGAGAGTAATGTCCCTTTATTACAAAATGGATGCAATTTTAGACATGATTTATGTCCCTTGATATCAAAATGGCTGCCATTTTCGCGGAATATCAACCATTTTGAAATCAGGGGAAGTAATCCGTGCTGTTAATTTCGACCATTTTGAAAGAAGGGAGGCTACTCTTGTTTCGAATGGTCGCCAAGCAAGGTAGAGTTATGCATCCTGCTTAAAAATGGCCGCTATTATGAATGAGAGTAATGTCCCTTTATTACAAGATGGATGCAATTTTAGACATGATTTATGTCCCCTGATGTCAAAATGGCTGCCATTTTCGCGGAATATCAACCATTCTGAAATCAGGGAAGTAATCGGTTCTGTTAATTTCCACCATTTAGAAAGAAGGGAGGCTACTCTTGTTTCGAATGGTCGCCTAAAAGGTACAGTTATGCATCCTGCTTAAAAATGGCCGCTATTATAAATGAGAGTAATGTCCCTTTATTACAAAATGGATGCAATTTTAGACATGATTTATGTCCCTTGATATCAAAATGGCTGCCATTTTCGCGGAATATCAACCATTTTGAAATCAGGGGAAGTAATCCGTGCTGTTAATTTCGACCATTTTGAAAGAAGGGAGGCTACTCTTGTTTCGAATGGTCGCCAAGCAAGGTAGAGTTATGCATCCTGCTTAAAAATGGCCGCTATTATGAATGAGAGTAATGTCCCTTTATTACAAGATGGATGCAATTTTAGACATGATTTATGTCCCCTGATGTCAAAATGGCTGCCATTTTCGCGGAATATCAACCATTCTGAAATCAGGGAAGTAATCGGTTCTGTTAATTTCCACCATTTAGAAAGAAGGGAGGCTACTCTTGTTTCGAATGGTCGCCTAAAAGGTAGAGTTATGCATCCTGCTCAAAAATTGCCGCTATCATGAATGAGAGAATGTCCCTTTATTACAAAATCGATGCACTTTTAGACATGATTAATGTCCCCTGATGTCAAAATGGCTGCCATTTTCGCGGAATATCAACCATTTTGAAATCAGGGGAAGTAATCCGTGCTGTTAATTTCCACCATTTAGAAAGAAGGGAGGCTACTCTTGTTTCAAATGTTCGCCTAAAAGGTAGAGTTATGCATCTGCTTAAAAATGGCCGCTATTATGAATGAGAGTAATGTCCCTTTATTTCGAAATGGAGGCAATTTAAGACATGAGTGATGTCCCCCTGATGTTAAAATGGCAACCATATTTGAGGAATATCCACCAATTTGGAAGAAGGGAGGCTACTCTTATTTCGAATGGTCGCCTAGCAAGGTAGAGTTATGCATGCTGCTTAAAAATGGCCGCTTTTATGAATGAGAGTAATGTCCCTTTATTACAAAATGGATGCAATTTTAGACATGATTAAGTCCCTTGATGTCAAAATGGCTGCCATTTTCGCGGAATATCAACCATTTTGAAATCAGGGAAGTAATCAGTTCTGTTAATTTCCACCATTTAGAAAGAAGGGAGGCTACTCTTGTTTCGAATGGTCGCCTAAAAGGTAGAGTTATGCATCCTGCTTAAAAATTGCCGCTATCATGAATGAGAGTAATGTCCCTTTATTACAAAATGGATGCAATTTTAGACATGATTTATATCCCCTGATGTCAAAATGGCTGCCATTTTCGCGGAATATCAACCATTTTGAAATCAGGGGAAGTAATCCGTGCTGTTAATTTCGACCATTTTGAAAGAAGGGAGGCTACTCTTGTTTCGAATAGTCGCCAAGCAAGGTAGAGTTATGCATCCTGCTTAAAAATGGCCGCTATTATGAATGAGAGTAATGTCCCTTTATTTCGAAATGGAGGCAATTTAAGACATGAGTGATGTCCCCCTGATGTTAAAATGGCAGCCATATTTGAGGAATATCCACCAATTTGGAAGAAGGGAGGCTACTCTTATTTCGAATGGTCGCCTAAAAGGTACAGTTATGCATCCTGCTTAAAAATGGCCGCTATTATAAATGAGAGTAATGTCCCTTTATTACAAAATGGATGCAATTTTAGACATGATTTATGTCCCTTGATATCAAAATGGCTGCCATTTTCGCGGAATATCAACCATTTTGAAATCAGGGGAAGTAATCCGTGCTGTTAATTTCGACCATTTTGAAAGAAGGGAGGCTACTCTTGTTTCGAATGGTCGCCAAGCAAGGTAGAGTTATGCATCCTGCTTAAAAATGGCCGCTATTATGAATGAGAGTAATGTCCCTTTATTACAAGATGGATGCAATTTTAGACATGATTTATGTCCCCTGATGTCAAAATGGCTGCCATTTTCGCGGAATATCAACCATTCTGAAATCAGGGAAGTAATCGGTTCTGTTAATTTCCACCATTTAGAAAGAAGGGAGGCTACTCTTGTTTCGAATGGTCGCCTAAAAGGTACAGTTATGCATCCTGCTTAAAAATGGCCGCTATTATAAATGAGAGTAATGTCCCTTTATTACAAAATGGATGCAATTTTAGACATGATTTATGTCCCTTGATATCAAAATGGCTGCCATTTTCGCGGAATATCAACCATTTTGAAATCAGGGGAAGTAATCCGTGCTGTTAATTTCGACCATTTTGAAAGAAGGGAGGCTACTCTTGTTTCGAATGGTCGCCAAGCAAGGTAGAGTTATGCATCCTGCTTAAAAATGGCCGCTATTATGAATGAGAGTAATGTCCCTTTATTACAAGATGGATGCAATTTTAGACATGATTTATGTCCCCTGATGTCAAAATGGCTGCCATTTTCGCGGAATATCAACCATTCTGAAATCAGGGAAGTAATCGGTTCTGTTAATTTCCACCATTTAGAAAGAAGGGAGGCTACTCTTGTTTCGAATGGTCGCCTAAAAGGTAGAGTTATGCATCCTGCTCAAAAATTGCCGCTATCATGAATGAGAGAATGTCCCTTTATTACAAAATCGATGCACTTTTAGACATGATTAATGTCCCCTGATGTCAAAATGGCTGCCATTTTCGCGGAATATCAACCATTTTGAAATCAGGGGAAGTAATCCGTGCTGTTAATTTCCACCATTTAGAAAGAAGGGAGGCTACTCTTGTTTCAAATGTTCGCCTAAAAGGTAGAGTTATGCATCTGCTTAAAAATGGCCGCTATTATGAATGAGAGTAATGTCCCTTTATTTCGAAATGGAGGCAATTTAAGACATGAGTGATGTCCCCCTGATGTTAAAATGGCAACCATATTTGAGGAATATCCACCAATTTGGAAGAAGGGAGGCTACTCTTATTTCGAATGGTCGCCTAGCAAGGTAGAGTTATGCATGCTGCTTAAAAATGGCCGCTTTTATGAATGAGAGTAATGTCCCTTTATTACAAAATGGATGCAATTTTAGACATGATTAAGTCCCTTGATGTCAAAATGGCTGCCATTTTCGCGGAATATCAACCATTTTGAAATCAGGGAAGTAATCAGTTCTGTTAATTTCCACCATTTAGAAAGAAGGGAGGCTACTCTTGTTTCGAATGGTCGCCTAAAAGGTAGAGTTATGCATCCTGCTTAAAAATTGCCGCTATCATGAATGAGAGTAATGTCCCTTTATTACAAAATGGATGCAATTTTAGACATGATTTATGTCCCCTGATGTCAAAATGGCTGCCATTTTCGCGGAATATCAACCATTTTGAAATCAGGGGAAGTAATCCGTGCTGTTAATTTCGACCATTTTGAAAGAAGGGAGGCTACTCTTGTTTCGAATGGTCGCCAAGCAAGGTAGAGTTATGCATCCTGCTTAAAAATGGCCGCTATTATGAATGAGAGTAATGTCCCTTTATTTCGAAATGGAGGCAATTTAAGACATGAGTGATGTCCCCCTGATGTTAAAATGGCAGCCATATTTGAGGAATATCCACCAATTTGGAAGAAGGGAGGCTACTCTTATTTCGAATGGTCGCCTAAAAGGTACAGTTATGCATCCTGCTTAAAAATGGCCGCTATTATAAATGAGAGTAATGTCCCTTTATTACAAAATGGATGCAATTTTAGACATGATTTATGTCCTCTGAAGTGAAAATGGCTGCCATTTTCGCGGAATATCAACCATTTTGAAATCAGGGGAAGTAATCCGTGCTGTAAATTTCCACCATTTAGAAAGAAGGGAGGCTACTCTTGATTCGAATGGTCGCCTAAAAGGTAGAGTTATGCATCCTGCTTAAAAATTGCCGCTATCATGAATGAGAGTAATGTCCCTTTATTACAAAATGGATGCAATTTTAGACATGATTTATGTCCCCTGATGTCAAAATGGCTGCCATTTTCGCGGAATATCAACCATTTTTTTTTTGAAATCAGGGGAAGTAATCCGTGCTGTTAATTTCGACCATTTTGGAAGAAGGGAGGCTACTCTTGTTTCGAATGGTCGCCAAGCAAGGTAGAGTTATGCATCCTGCTTAAAAATGGCCGCTAATATGAATGAGAGTAATGTCCCTTTATTACAAAATGGATGCAATTTTAGACATGATTTATGTCCCCTGATGTCAAAATGGCTGCCATTTTCGCGGAATATCAACCATTCTGAAATCAGGGAAGTAATCGGTTCTGTTAATTTCCACCATTTAGAAAGAAGGGAGGCTACTCTTGTTTCGAATGGTCGCCTAAAAGGTAGAGTTATGCATCCTGCTCAAAAATTGCCGCTATCATGAATGAGAGAATGTCCCTTTATTACAAAATGGATGCAATTTTAGACATGATTTATGTCCCCTGATGTCAAAATGGCTGCCATTTTCGCGGAATATCAACCATTTTTTTTTTGAAATCAGGGGAAGTAATCCGTGCTGTTAATTTCGACCATTTTGGAAGAAGGGAGGCTACTCTTGTTTCGAATGGTCGCCAAGCAAGGTAGAGTTATGCATCCTGCTTAAAAATGGCCGCTAATATGAATGAGAGTAATGTCCCTTTATTACAAAATGGATGCAATTTTAGACATGATTTATATCAACCATTTAGAAATCAGGGGAAGTAATCCGTGCTGTTAATTTCGACCATTTTGAAAGAAGGGAGGCTACTCTTGTTTCGAATGGTCGCCAAGCAAGGTAGAGTTATGCATCCTGCTTAAAAATGGCCGCTATTATGAATGAGAGTAATGTCCCTTTATTACAAGATGGATGCAATTTTAGACATGATTTATGTCCCCTGATGTCAAAATGGCTGCCATTTTCGCGGAATATCAACCATTCTGAAATCAGGGAAGTAATCGGTTCTGTTAATTTCCACCATTTAGAAAGAAGGGAGGCTACTCTTGTTTCGAATGGTCGCCTAAAAGGTAGAGTTATGCATCCTGCTCAAAAATTGCCGCTATCATGAATGAGAGAATGTCCCTTTATTACAAAATCGATGCACTTTTAGACATGATTAATGTCCCCTGATGTCAAAATGGCTGCCATTTTCGCGGAATATCAACCATTTTGAAATCAGGGGAAGTAATCCGTGCTGTTAATTTCCACCATTTTGAAAGAAGGGAGGCTACTCTTGTTTCGAATGGTCGCCAAGCAAGGTAGAGTTATCCATCCTGCTTAAAAATGGCCGCTATCATGAATGAGAGTAATGTCCCTTTATTACAAAATGGATGCAATTTTAGACATGATTTATGTCCTCTGAAGTCAAAATGGCTGCCATTTTCGCGGAATATCAACCATTTTGAAATCAGGGGAAGTAATCCGTGCTGTAAATTTCCACCATTTAGAAAGAAGGGAGGCTACTCTTGTTTCGAATGGTCGCCAAGCAAGGTAGAGTTATGCATCCTGCTTTAAAATGGCCGCTATTATGAATGAGAGTAATGTCCCTTTATTTCAAAATGGAGTCAATCTAAGACATGAGTGATGTCCCCTGATGTCAAAATGGCAGCCATTTTGAAATCAGGGAGGCTACTCTTGTTTCGAATGGTCGCCTAAAAGGTAGAGTTATGCATCCTGCTCAGAAATTGCCGCTATCATGAATCAGAGTAATGTCCCTTTATTACAAAATGGATGCAATTTTAGACATGATTTATGTCCCCTGATGTCAAAATGGCTGCTATTTTCGCGGAATATCAACCATTTTGAAATCAGGGGAAGTAATCCGTGCTGTTAATTTTCACCATTTAGAAAGAAGGGAGGCTACTCTTGTTTCGAATGGTCGCCAAGCAAGGTAGAGTTATGCATCCTGCTTAAAAATGGCCGCTATTATGAATGAGAGTAATGTCCCTTTATTACAAAATGGATGCAATTTTAGACATGATTTATGTCCCCTGATGTCAAAATGGCTGCCATTTTCGCGGAATATCAACCATTTTGAAATCAGGCAAGTAATCCGTGCTGTTAATTTCGACCATTTTGAAAGAAGGGAGGCTACTCTTGTTTCGAATGGTCGCCAAGCAAGGTAGAGTTATGCATTCTGCTTAAAAATGGCCGCTATTATGAATGAGAGTAATGTCCCTTTATTACAAAATGGATGCAATTTTAGATATGATTAAGTCCCTTGATGTCAAAATGGCTGCCATTTTCGCGGAATATCAACCATTTTGAAATCAGGGAAGTAATCAGTTCTGTTCATTTCCACCATTTAGAAAGAAGGGAGGCTACTCTTGTTTCGAATGGTCGCCTAAAAGGTAGAGTTATGCATCCTGCTTAGAAATTGCCGCTATCATGAATGAGAGTAATGTCCCTTTATTACAAAATGGATGCAATTTTAGACATGATTTATGTCCCCTGATGTCAAAATGGCTGCCATTTCCGCGGAATATCAACCATTTTGAAATCAGGGGAAGTAATCCGTGCTGTTAATTTCCACCATTTTGAAAGAAGGGAGGCTACTCTTGTTTCGAATGGTCGCCTAAAAGGTAGAGTTATGCATCCTGCTTAAAAATGGCCGCTATCATGAATGAGAGTAATACCCCTTTATTACAAAATCGATGCAATTTTAGACATGATTTATGTCCCCTGATGTCAAAATGGCTGCCATTTTCGCGGAATATCAACCATTCTGAAATCAGGGGAAGTAATCCGTGCTGTTAATTTCCACCATTTTGAAAGAAGGGAGGCTACTCTTGTTTCGAATGGTCGCCAAGCAAGGTAGAGTTATGCATCCTGCCTAAAAATGGCCGCTATTATGAATGAGAGTAATGTCCCTTTATTACAAAATGGATGCAATTTTAGACATGATTTATGTCCCCTGATGTCAAAATGGCTGCCATTTTCGCGGAATATCAACCATTTTGAAATCAGGGGAAGTTATCCGTGCTGTAAATTTCCACCATTTTGAAAGAAGGGAGGCTACTCTTGTTTCGAATGGTTGACAAGCAAGGTAGAGTTATGCATCCTGCTTAAAAATTGCCGCTATTATGAGTGAGAGTAATGTCCCTTTATTACAAAATGGATTCAATTTTACAATCGGAACACCTCGGAGATATAAATAACCTCGGAGATATTATGGTTATAAAGTAGTCCGCAAGATGGCCGCCTCCGAGATATGTTGTATCTGTCTTATTATGGAATCGAGACATATACGATATTTCTGGGAAACCAACATCAAATAAATTTGTAACGACAAATAAATATTTCCCTGTTAATGAAATAACATCAATTTGTAGGAATTGTTGGCGAAAAATAGAAAATTTTGATGCATTCAGAAGGTAATCTCGTGATTATCTACTCGGCGTTATTCGCCGGGGACACATCACATTGGGTGTATCCATCCACTTACTTACGAGGTATGTATTCCGAGCTCTACCGGATACCGCCGAGTAGTTACGATTGGCAATTTTAGACATGATTTATGTCCCTTGATGTCAAAATGGCTGCCATTTTCGCGGAATATCAACCATTTTGAAATCAGGGGAAGTAATCCGTTATGTTAATTTCCACCATTTAGAAAGAAGGGAGGCTACTCTTGTTTCGAATAGTTGCCTAAAAGGTAGAGTTATGCATCCTGCTTAAAAATGGCCGCTATCATGAATGAGAGTAATGTCCCTTTATTACAAAAAGGATGCAATTTTAGACATGATTTATGTCCCCTGATGTCAAAATGGCTGCCATTTTCGCGGAATATCAACCATTTTGAAATCAGGGGAAGTAATCCGTGCTGTTAATTTTCACCATTTAGAAAGAAGGGAGGCTACTCTTGTTTCGAATGGTCGCCAAGCAAGGTAGAGTTATGCATCCTGCTTAAAAATGGCCGCTATTATGAATGAGAGTAATGTCCCTTTATTACAAAATGGATGCAATTTTAGACATGATTTATGTCTCCTGATGTCAAAATGGCTGCCATTTTCGCGGAATATCAACCATTTTGATATCAGGCAAGTAATCCGTGCTGTTAATTTCGACCATTTTGAAAGAAGGGAGGCTACTCTTGTTTCGAATGGTCGCCAAGCAAGGTAGAGTTATGCATCCTGCTTAAAAATGGCCGCTATTATGAATGAGAGTAATGTCCCTTTATTACAAAATGGATGCAATTTTAGATATGATTAAGTCCCTTGATGTCAAAATGGCTGCCATTTTCGCGGAATATCAACCATTTTGAAATCAGGGAAGTAATCAGTTCTGTTAATTTCCACCATTTAGAAAGAAGGGAGGCTACTCTTGTTTCGAATGGTCGCCTAAAAGGTAGAGTTATGCATCCTGCTTAAAAATTGCCGCTATCATGAATGAGAGTTATGTCCCTTTATTACAAAATGGATGCAATTTTAGACATGATTTATGTCCCCTGATGTCAAAATGGCTGCCATTTTCGCGGAATATCAACCATTTTGAAATCAGGGGAAGTAATCCGTGCTGTTAATTTCCACCATTTTGAAAGAAGGGAGGCTACTCTTGTTTCGGATGGTCGCCAAGCAAGGTAGAGTTATGCATCCTGCTTAAAAATGGCCGCTATTATGAATGAGAGTAATGTCCCTTTATTACAAAATGGATGCAATTTTAGACATGATTTATGTCCCTTGATGTCAAAATGGCTGCCATTTTCGCGGAATATCAACCATTCTGAAATCAGGGAAGTAATCGGTTCTGTTAATTTCCACCATTTAGAAAAAAGGGAGGCTACTCTTGTTTCGAATGGTCGCCTAAAAGGTAGAGTTATGCATCCTGCTCAAAAATTGCCGCTATCATGAATGAGAGTAATGTCCCTTTATTACAAAATCGATGCACTTTAAGACATGATTAATGTCCCCTGATGTCAAAATGGCTGCCATTTTCGCGGAATATCAACCATTTTAAAATCAGGGGAAGTAATCCGTGCTGTTAATTTCCACCATTTTGAAAGAAGGGAGGCTACTCTTGTTTCGAATGGTCGCCAAGCAAGGTAGAGATATCCATCCTGCTTAAAAATAGCCGCTATCATGAATGAGAGTAATGTCCCTTTATTACAAAATGGATGCAATTTTAGACATGATTTATGTCCTCTGAAGTCAAAATGGCTGCCATTTTCGCGGAATATCAACCATTTTGAAATCAGGGGAAGTAATCCGTGCTGTAAATTTCCACCATTTAGAAAGAAGGGAGGCTACTCTTGTTTCGAATGGTCGCCAAGCAAGGTAGAGTTATGCATCCTGCTTTAAAATGGCCGCTATTATGAATGAGAGTAATGTCCCTTTATTTCAAAATGGAGGCAATCTAAGACATGAGTGATGTCCCCTGATGTCAAAATGGCATCCATTTTTGAGGAATATCCACCATTTTGAAAGAAGGGAGGCTACTCTTGTTTCGAATGGTCGCCTAAAAGGTAGAGTTATGCATCCTGCTCAAAAATTGCCGCTATCATGAATGAGAGTAATGTCCCTTTATTACAAAATCGATGCAATTTTAGACATGATTTATGTCCCCTGATGTCAAAATGGCTGCCATTTTCGCGGAATATCAACCATTTTGAAATCAGGGGAAGTAATCCGTGCTGTTAATTTCCACCATTTTGAAAGAAGGGAGGCTACTCTCGTTTCGAATGGTTGCCTAAAAGGTAGAGTTATGCATCCTGCTCAAAAATTGCCGCTATCATGAATGAGAGTAATGTCCCTTTATTACAAAATCGATGCACTTTTAGACATGATTAATGTCCCCTGATGTCAAAATGGCTGCCATTTTCGCGGAATATCAACCATTTTGAAATCAGGGGAAGTAATCCGTGTTGTTAATTTCCACCATTTTGAAAGAAGGGAGGCTACTCTTGTTTCGAATGGTCGCCAAGCAAGGTAGAGTTATCCATCCTGCTTAAAAATGGCCGCTATCATGAATGAGAGTAATGTCCCTTTATTACAAAATCGATGCAATTTTAGACATGATTTATGTCCCCTGATGTCAAAATGGCTGCCATTTTCGCGGAATATCAACCATTTTGAAATCAGGGGAAGTAATCCGTGCTGTTAATTTCCACCATTTTGAAAGAAGGGAGGCTACTCTTGTTTCGAATGGTCGCCTAAAAGGTAGAGTTATGCATCCTGCTTAAAAATGGCCGCTATCATGAATGAGAGTAATACCCCTTTATTAGAAAATCGATGCAATTTTATACATGATTTATGTCCCCTGATGTCAAAATGGCTGCCATTTTCGCGGAATATCAACCATTCTGAAATCAGGGGAAGTAATCCGTGCTGTTAATTTCCACCATTTTGAAAGAAGGGAGGCTACTCTTGTTTCGAATGGTCGCCAAGCAAGGTAGAGTTATGCATCCTGCCTAAAAATGGCCGCTATTATGAATGAGAGTAATGTCCCTTTATTACAAAATGGATGCAATTTTAGACATGATTTATGTCCCCTGATGTCAAAATGGCTGCCATTTTCGAGGAATATCAACCATTTTGAAATCAGGGGAAGTTATCCGTGCTGTAAATTTCCACCATTTTGAAAGAAGGGAGGCTACTCTTGTTTCGAATGGTGTACAAGCAATGTAGAGTTATGCATCCTGCTTAAAAATTGCCGCTATTATAAGTGAGAGTAATGTCCCTTTATTACAAAATGGATGCAATTTTACAATCGGAACACCTCGGAGATATAAATAACCTCGGAGATATTATGGTTATAAAGTAGTCCGCAAGATGGCCGCCTCCGAGATATGTTGTATCTGTCTTATTATGGAATCGAGACATATACGATATTTCTGGGAAACCAACATCAAATAAATTTGTAACGACAAATAAATATTTCCCTGATAATGAAATAACATCAATTTGTAGGAATTGTTGGCGAAAAATAGAAAATTTTGATGCATTCAGAAGGTAATCTCGTGATTATCTACTCGGCGTTATTCGCCGGGGACACATCACATTGGGTGTATCCATCCACTTACTTACGAGGTATGTATTCCGAGCTCTGCCGGATACCGCCGAGTAGTTACGATTGGCAATTTTAGAATAGTTGCCTAAAAGGTAGAGTTATGCATCCTGCTTAAAAATGGCCGCTATCATGAATGAGAGTAATGTCCCTTTATTACAAAATGGATGCAATTTTAGACATGATTTATGTCCCCTGATGCCATTTTCGCGGAATATCAACCATTTTGAAATCAGGGGAAGTAATCCGTGCTGTAAATTTCCACCATTTAGAAAGAAGGGAGGCTACTCTTGTTTCGAATAGTTGCCTAAAAGGTAGAGTTATGCATCCTGCTTAAAAATGGCCGCTATCATGAATGAGAGTAATGTCCCTTTATTACAAAATGGATGCAATTTTAGACATGATTTATGTCCCCTGATGTCAAAATGGCTGCCATTTTCGCGGAATATCAACCATTTTGAAATCAGGGGAAGTAATCCGTGCTGTTAATTTTCACCATTTAGAAAGAAGGGAGGCTACTCTTGTTTCGAATGGTCGCCAAGCAAGGTAGAGTTATGCATCCTGCTTAAAAATGGCCGCTATTATGAATGAGAGTTATGTCCCTTTATTACAAAATGGATGCAATTTTAGACATGATTTATGTCCCCTGATGTCAAAATGGCTGCCATTTTCGCGGAATATCAACCATTTTGATGTCAGGCAAGTAATCCGTGCTGTTAATTTCGACCATTTTGAAAGAAGGGAGGCTACTCTTGTTTCGAATGGTCGCCAAGCAAGGTAGAGTTATGCATCCTGCTTAAAAATTGCCGCTATTATGAATGAGAGTAATGTCCCTTTATTACAAAATGGATGCAATTTTAGATATGATTAAGTCCCTTGATGTCAAAATGGCTGCCATTTTCGCGGAATATCAACCATTTTGAAATCAGGGAAGTAATCAGTTCTGTTAATTTCCACCATTTAGAAAGAAGGGAGGCTACTCTTGTTTCGAATGGTCGCCTAAAAGGTAGAGTTATGCATCCTGCTTAAAAATTGCCGCTATCATGAATGAGAGTTATGTCCCTTTATTACAAAATGGATGCAATTTTAGACATGATTTATGTCCCCTGATGTCAAAATGGCTGCCATTTTCGCGGAATATCAACCATTTTGAAATCAGGGGAAGTAATCCGTGCTGTTAATTTCGACCATTTTGAAAGAAGGGAGGCTACTCTTGTTTCGAATGGTCGCCAAGCAAGGTAGAGTTATGCATCCTGCTTAAAAATGGCCGCTATTATGAATGAGAGTAATGTCCCTTTATTACAAAATGGATGCAATTTTAGACATGATTTATGTCCCTTGATGTCAAAATGGCTGCCATTTTCGCGGAATATCAACCATTTTGAAATCAGGGAAGTAATCGGTTCTGTTAATTTCCACCATTTAGAAAGAAGGGAGGCTACTCTTGTTTCGAATGGTCGCCTAAAAGGAAGAGTTATGCATCCTGCTAAAAAATTGCCGCTATCATGAATGAGAGTAATGTCCCTTTATTACAAAATCGATGCACTTTTAGACATGATTAATGTCCCCTGATGTCAAAATGGCTGCCATTTTCGCGGAATATCAACCATTTTGAAATCAGGGGAAGTAATCCGTGCTGTTAATTTCCACCATTTAGAAAGAAGGGAGGCTACTCTTGTTTCGAATGGTCGCCAAGCAAGGTAGAGTTATGCATCCTGCTTAAAAATGGCCGCTATTATGAATGAGAGTAATGTCCCTTTATTACAAAATGGATGCAATTTTAGACATGATTTATGTCCCTTGATGTCAAAATGGCTGCCATTTTCGCGGAATATCAACCATTTTGAAATCAGGGAAGTAATCGGTTCTGTTAATTTCCACCATTTAGAAAGAAGGGAGGCTACTCTTGTTTCGAATGGTCGCCTAAAAGGAAGAGTTATGCATCCTGCTCAAAAATTGCCGCTATCATGAATGAGAGTAATGTCCCTTTATTACAAAATCGATGCACTTTTAGACATGATTAATGTCCCCTGATGTCAAAATGGCTGCCATTTTCGCGGAATATCAACCATTTTGAAATCAGGGGAAGTAATCTGTGCTGTTAATTTCCACCATTTAGAAAGAAGGGAGGCTACTCTTGTTTCGAATGGTCGCCAAGCAAGGTAGAGTTATCCATCCTGCTTAGAAATGGCCGCTATCATGAATGAGAGTAATGTCCCTTTATTACAAAATGGATGCAATTTTAGACATGATTTATGTCCTCTGAAGTCAAAATGGCTGCCATTTTCGCGGAATATCAACCATTTTGAAATCAGGGGAAGTAATCCGTGCTGTAAATTTCCACCATTTTGAAAGAAGGGAGGCTACTCTTGTTTCGAATGGTCGCCAAGCAAGGTAGAGTTATGCATCCTGCTTTAAAATGGCCGCTATTATGAATGAGAGTAATGTCCCTTTATTACAAAATGGAGTCAATCTAAGACATTAGTGATGTCCCCTGATGTCAAAATGGCAGCCATTTTTGAGGAATATCCACCATTTTGAAAGAAGGGAGGCTACTCTTGTTTCGAATGGTCGCCGAAGGTAGAGTTATGCATCCTGCTCAAAAATTGCCGCTATCATGAATGAGAGTAATGTCCCTTTATTACAAAATCGATGCAATTTTAGACATGATTTATGTCCCCTGATGTCAAAATGGCTGCCATTTTCGCGGAATATCAACCATTTTGAAATCAGGGGAAGTAATCCGTGCTGTTAATTTCCACCATTTTGAAAGTAGGGAGGCTACTCTTGTTTCGAATGGTCGCCTAAAAGGTAGAGTTATGCATCCTGCTTAAAAATGGCCGCTATCATGAATGAGAGTAATACCCCTTTATTACAAAATCGA
Organism: Mactromeris polynyma; assembly: GCA_032209605.1. NCBI lineage: Eukaryota > Metazoa > Mollusca > Bivalvia > Venerida > Mactridae > Mactromeris > Mactromeris polynyma. The sequence goes on from JASFXZ010000001.1 coordinate 55,364,712, forward strand.
TGCAATTTTAGACATGATTTATGTCCCCTGATGTCAAAATGGCTGCCATTTTCGCGGAATATCAACCATTCTGAAATCAGGGGAAGTAATCCGTGCTGTTAATTTCCACCATTTTGAAAGAAGGGAGGCTACTCTTGTTTCGAATGGTCGCCAAGCAAGGTAGAGTTATGCATCCTGCCTAAAAATGGCCGCTATTATGAATGAGAGTAATGTCCCTTTATTACAAAATGGATGCAATTTTAGACATGATTTATGTCCCCTGATGTCAAAATGGCTGCCATTTTCGAGGAATATCAACCATTTTGAAATCAGGGGAAGTTATCCGTGCTGTAAATTTCCACCATTTTGAAAGAAGGGAGGCTACTCTTGTTTCGAATGGTGTACAAGCAATGTAGAGTTATGCATCCTGCTTAAAAATTGCCGCTATTATAAGTGAGAGTAATGTCCCTTTATTACAAAATGGATGCAATTTTACAATCGGAACACCTCGGAGATATAAATAACCTCGGAGATATTATGGTTATAAAGTAGTCCGCAAGATGGCCGCCTCCGAGATATGTTGTATCTGTCTTATTATGGAATCGAGACATATACGATATTTCTGGGAAACCAACATCAAATAAATTTGTAACGACAAATAAATATTTCCCTGATAATGAAATAACATCAATTTGTAGGAATTGTTGGCGAAAAATAGAAAATTTTGATGCATTCAGAAGGTAATCTCGTGATTATCTACTCGGCGTTATTCGCCGGGGACACATCACATTGGGTGTATCCATCCACTTACTTACGAGGTATGTATTCCGAGCTCTGCCGGATACCGCCGAGTAGTTACGATTGGCAATTTTAGACATGATTTATGTCCCTTGATGTCAAAATGGCTGCCATTTTCGCGGAATATCAACCATTTTGAAATCAGGGGAAGTAATCCGTGCTGTTAATTTCCACCATTTAGAAAGAAGGGAGGCTACTCTTGTTTCGAATAGTTGCCTAAAAGGTAGAGTTATGCATCCTGCTTAAAAATGGCCGCTATCATGAATGAGAGTAATGTCCCTTTATTACAAAATGGATGCAATTTTAGACATGATTTATGTCCCCTGATGTCAAAATGGCTGCCATTTTCGCGGAATATCAACCATTTTGAAATCAGGGGAAGTAATCCGTGCTGTTAATTTCCACCATTTAGAAAGAAGGGAGGCTACTCTTGTTTCGAATAGTTGCCTAAAAGGTAGAGTTATGCATCCTGCTTAAAAATTGCCGCTATCATGAATGAGAGTAATGTCCCTTTATTACAAAATGGATGCAATTTTAGACATGATTTTTGTCCCCTGATGTCAAAATGGAATATCAACCATTTTGAAATCAGGGGAAGTAATCCGTGCTGTTAATTTTCACCATTTAGAAAGAAGGGAGGCTACTCTTGTTTCGAATGGTCGCCAAGCAAGGTAGAGTTATGCATCCTGCTTAAAAATGGCCGCTATTATGAATGAGAGTAATGTCCCTTTATTTAAAAAAAAATCAATGAGGAATTTCCAGACCCTGCCCTGTCTCAATTAACAGTCTTGAATTGATGGAATAATACATCTAGTCATTATTTTTACCAGGGTATTTGAAATTATCTCCATTCGAGGTTTAATAGTGAGAATTGCATTCCATGCGTAGTAATCGGACATATTTACTTCTAACGAGACATTGAACTCTGCCTCACTATTGTATGTGATGCATAAAATGACCTAAGTGCATTAAATTCGGTTATCCCGTAAGGACAACTAAATACCATGTTACATCAAAGGATTCCGAAAAGCTCAAAATAATATTTTTCAATTCGCAATTTATTAATTTCATTTATAATCAATAATCGATATTGGCTCCATGCTGTAACCGATTTAATACATGTATACTCTAATATAGCGTCTCCTGATGATTATCGTTAGAGACTAACTTACCACCCCGCAGTGTTTAGCCAGCATGTTGAAACTGCCTCGGGCTATAGTTTGATTTTATATATATTATTTACTATACGTTGAATTGACAGTAATAAATAATATATTCATTTTCTACCACTTACGGCAACAATAAAATACTGCAGTAGAACCTCACATAGACAACACCTGAACATTAAGTCCACCATCTTTTCATGGACCAGGTTCAGTTTTACTTTCACAGCTTAACCCAGTAATCAGACCATCTTATTAATGAGACCGACTTTCTTCAGAACCAATTATGGTCTTATTATAGACGTGTTGGTGTTCATTTAATCAAGTATAAAATAACAAATATAAACCGTATTTCTGGGATGACTTATACAGTCATTGCAGATAATATAACATAGCATCTATACAATACATTGTACTAAAATTGTTAAACGCGCAGTTAACACTCTTTAATGAAAGCAACAAGTACTCATAGAAGCATTAAAACAGGATAAGACAACACAGTTTAACATTGTGCGATCGTTATTAAAGTACAGTTTTATAATGTAACTGTATACTCAAGAGTCGATTTAAACAAAATGAGATAACTCGGCCAACAAACTGTTCTGTGGAATATTGAATATTAATAAATGTTTGAAATTTGTAAATTGTCAGACACCTTTGATGATATTAGGCATGTATGTACATCTTATAACTCACGAAATTCACAAACTGATAATAATTAAATATCTTTTAATGATTTGGGATGTATGCATTTAACGTCCTCATGTGCTATTCAAATGTCAATAAAATTAACGGTGCTGTGATTGTTTGCAATATTTTCCCTTTATGTTCGATAAATAAAGTGCAATAACTGATAACTGATAATTATCGTGTTTTGTAAATTTGATTAATAGTATTGAGGCTGTGTTATTTATTCCGCATTCCCTATCTTCCAGTTTCGAATCACGGCTATAAAAACCTTATGACAGATACCTCTGCAAGGGATTCTTTCTTGCGTTAACACCACATGAATTAAACATGGCTGTATTATTATTTCTATGGTGTGCCATTGTTCTAAAGGTTTCAGGACAAGTTTATGAATTTGAACCAAGTTATAAGGTTTGTTATTATAGTTCTTAACCTCGCTTTTTTTAACTGTGCGGGGGTCTTATGGATTCGGGTTCAGATTCCTCCGGGGGTAATATGAAATTGATTTCAGTTACCGGAAGTAAGAGGAATAGGGAGGGTAGCTTGAACTCCTTACGGCATTTGAGTTTCGTAAACAAGTAATATTATGGCTGAACGGACCACTATAAGAAAACATAAACTTCCGATCCAACTTAAATGTGTACTTATTTAAATTTTATGTTGGTGTTAGATTACAAAAACAATATGTTTCAAACAAACGGTTTCTTGATGTGTTGAAACACGAGGGTCATTTATAATTGGTATTATAGTCATGTACATGTATATACAACCTTTTTCTACATCAAGACTGATATACTTTTGCTGATTTTAATTTAGTGTAGAGGTTTGGAATTCCGTCGAACTATTTTATTCCCACCCCCAGCCTTTGCAGCGTTCTTGGATGAATATAAGAAAGTGGAACATTTCTGTGAAGTCACGGCATTATCGAGCCAGTACTAGTTTTTGACGATGTTTAAAGTTTTTACTCTCCGTTGTCATGGCAACCAGAGTTCTGCGTGCAATGGAATTCTGAAAAAGAATTGAAGGGTTATTTCTATGAACTTTTGTCAAAGTTACCCTGTATTTTTAAATCCCACCTTTTCAGTTCCTTGTACACCTCCTATTGTTTAATTGCATTTCGTAACCTAAAGTCTATGTCGGAGGTCCTGTTTTGTAATTGCGACCTTGAAGGCTTCCCTTTGTTACCAGATTATATTAATGTTTTCAGACGCATGGTTTGCATACCTCTTCGGGAACATTTTCTTGGAAAAACTGTGACAACAATACTCATCCATTGATTTTCACACACGTGTCGATGTTACCCGACCCTCTACTACTGTCTGGAGAACACTTGAAGATAGTCGTTGCTCTTGGTTTCAATTTGACTACGATACTTGGAGCTAACGGCGATAAAATAGAGGTAAAATATGAATCCATGGACTCCTCCTGTATTCAACGTCACAATGCCATGTACCGTGCTTTAATATTGTTGTGAACAAACTGTGAATCTCTTGCTTTTACTGTAACACCGTAGGCCTAATTATCTACTATCCCGTTTTTATACATGGTATATACGTGTAATTAAAGTGTTCTTCAATTATTATTATCATCATTATTATATTGTATATATTATATATAGGATAATACATCTGTCATTATACAACTTTAAGGAGCGGGTCAATTTGTATAAAAATGTATACATTGTACATGTATATCATATAGACTAGACATGAACTGCATCTTACAGTTTATGTTACATTGTATTTATCATTGTAAAGCATTGTGCTTTGTGTACGAAAATTATCAATGAATAATAAGTATAGATGATGTATGGACATGTTTCTATAAAGGTATGTACATGTACATATAATACATTTGAGCTGCAATGTACAAAAAAGTGCTCCAGAAAAGCGTCTCGCAATAAAAGCAAGTATATATATATTAAGATTCCGGCTGGTTGTTGTATATTTTAGGTTGATCTAAGTTTGCGATTGAAGACGCCTGGTGGTTACACCGAACTATGTGGGCTTGTATGGCTTGAAGATATCTGTCATTACGATGATCTTTGCTCTTTTTTAAAGAATCAGACAGAACAATGTGAAAAATTCAAAGTTCCGTGCACGTGCCCCTTTAAACCGGTAAATCATATACTTTTGCAAATATTTCCCCCAATTTCTTCTTGATGTTATATGTTTATCATTCATGATTTCTCAACCGTGAGTTAAATGTCATCATAGAACAGCTGAAATGTGACATTCTTACAGTTAGGTGTTAAAGTGTCTATACTGCAAATTCAGTATTAAATAATATACAAATAGCTATATCTAAATAAGGCGATTAAGCACGCCTGGGACACCATGAATGAATCATCGCTAATTCCAACACACATGGTGGTATTCTCATATACATGTATATATAGTCATATAGGGAGTCATGTGTATTCTAATTTTGGAATGTGAACTGACATAACATTCTTTGGGCACGGGATTACTCTAGTTTTGCATAATCTTTACGACTGCAAATTTCCAAATATAAAATTCTAATCAACCGATTGTCTTGATATTTTGTCATTCATCTAGAGGAAATAATGATTAGGAATTAGGTAAACCTACCATGTTTTCTGTTATTAATTAGTGTTCGCTTTTAAGGCCGAATTTACGTTGATACCATGTAAGAAGCTTCAAGAAAAGATAACCCTCAATCAACTTCAATATGACACGTGCGATGATTCGTAAATATGTATAAGTGACCTGCAAGGAATGTTATTTGAGTGAATTCGATGTTGTGAATATAACGCATCAGAAAAGTAAGGAGTGTTTTTTTTCTTTATAGGCAACATTTATTTCGCCCCCTTTGACATTTACAAAATTACAACCACTACCCTTCTTGATCAAGGGAACATTTGAAGCAACGTTGTTTATCAAGCAACAAGGTAAACATGTCGGATGCCTGGACATACATGTTTGTGTAACGTAAGTACTGTTGTTGAATACTTAGTTCATCACCTGATTGTAGATTATCCTATTAAAATGTTTTAATGACGTATTGTTTTAAGTTATTCCACCACATGATTCGATCAGATTAAGCCCAAGCACAGTCAACCTTGCTCCTTTGGCATCGGGCGCTTATTCTGCTACCTTCAGCATCACCCTCTGCTACCACAATTGGTATTTGCTACTTTTATACTGACGAATTGAGCTGCGTCCATAGTCATTCAGCGAACCGCTTACAGCGATTCGCGTATGTCCCACAAGTAGGACTAAATCGAACATAAGTGACTAACGATATGTCGACATGTCACAATTATTCCGATACCTTTGAATATGTAAAAGTAGATAAAGGCTATTCACACAGCAGTCGGTGCAGCGGAATCTGTGCATATTTTAAAAAGCGTCATTCCGTTTGGTACTGGGCATTATGTGATGTCTGAAAACGTCGCGGCAATATTTTATTGCGCACCAGTACAATCCTTGATGGAAGAACGAAACACTGCTTTATGTAAAGGCTAAATGATTTGAAATAAAACCGATTAGTAAGAGCGTCAAAAATTCACACGACATCAAAGGCCATTATATTGCATACACATTTGATCGGTTCTAACTAGGTATGCCAACGAATGGCAATTTTGATATTCGAATATTCGGTCATCCTTCTGAACGAATATGCGAACATTCGACCTTCTTATTTGATAATAATTCATTTGAAGTTCGAACTTTTAGTTTATAAGAACAATTGTGTGATTTAAACTGGTCAATCCCCACGATAACTAATAATTTCAGGGCCAAACTGTTATCACCAGAGTGCTATATATCTCTCTTGTACCCAAACATTCAACATGACATGTCAATTAACGCATGTAGATATTATTTTCGCGCGAAAAATGTCTTTCTAAGCGATAATGCCCATCATTGAAATTTAATACACTTACATTCAGCTTTAATATTGAAAATGTATATTTTATCGAATAATCGAATGCCGAATATTCGTTGACATCCCTAGTTCTAACCGATGAATAAATACTCGTCAATTTTAAACTAATTAGTTGTTATGGTATTTGAATGTACCATATAAATAATAATAAATAACCAGGACTCGCACTATAGTATATTTTAATGTGTACTTATCAGTATGGCAGTCATACAGCAGCTCATGACAAAGAGGCAGGCATTTACATTTTATACAAGCACTATATGCTATTCAAGAAATGCATTTGATGCAAAGCATCCAAGGGCGCCGCAAAACTGGTGCACAATGTTTTGGAATAGCGTAATGGCGGGAAAATGTTTTGGAATAGTCCATTTTCATACTATCATTGGCGTGTATTTCCTTTTAAACACCGTAACTTGCATAAATATCCACGTTACAAGTACCAATGTGTTAATATTGATATAAGTAAATTGAAAATGAAGTTTTTTATAATTAATTATTCTTTATTTTATCTTCGACACCTAACACACATGCTGTTTATGTAGAATCGTCCTATTTTTCGGGGATCAGCAAGTATCTATCATAAACATATTGTTTTAACTCAAGTTGTAAAAGACATGTATTCGACAATACAAATGCATTAAAAATATTTTATTTCTAAATCATAAAAGTACAAAAAGTAACGTGTAATATTTACTGCAGTTTAACCCTTAATACAAAAATAGATTCAGTTATAATTAGATGCTCCTACCATAGTCTCAAAAAATTCGTGATTCCCTTTAAGGCCCCACCCTCATGGGCGGCGCCAATAAACATGATGATAAAACAAAAGAGACAACTCTAGAAACTTTCGTTGGCTATTTACATTTCAAGAGTTAACTTATAATATAACAGTAGTCACGTGCATAACCGACCAATGAAAGAGAGTATCACGGAAAATCGGTAGCATTATTAATTATTAGACACCATTAAACGGACTCTCGTTAGTATCTTCGTACACACTTGCCGTTCTTGTCGAGGAGGCACGTGATAATTAAACTCTGCCTCCAAGTCGCTCTTCGTATTTCACCGACGAAAATCAAAGCATTGTACGAATATTCAGTGCGAGGTATGTATCGCGCCAATTTGATTTAAACCAAATCACTGTCGTTAATAGGCAAGAAGGAGAGGGTCTCGGTGAGATTATTTTCTTAGAGTCATATTGTCCGACTATACATGCATGTATGCAATTATTTAAGTTTGCTTATTTCTTAACAAAATGGTGAATAACGAAACATGTATTTATTTTGGGGTTATTTCAGTGAATGTATGTTCTGAATGGAGGATAACAGCGACAACACGTGACCCCGGACTTACAGATTATACCGGTATCACGTGATCGTCTTCTAGGAAGTATTGTATTCGCTAAGTACTGTGAGCATTGATTCCAATGCATTTAACAGTGTACAGCTTAACCTGTAATTTACCATACAGACATATCAAACAAAACAGTGTTATGTTGTTGTGCTGAATTTTTTTTGTAGGTTTCATTTGTTATATATTTGCATATCTGATACAGTGTATCCATTTCCGTATTCTTCCTTTTCTTTTTACAACTTTGTAGTACATGATGCGTTTTTATGTAATAAAGGTGAACATTCGACTTTGGTCAATCCTTTGAAGTTGCAATTAGTGCATGCACTTAAAATAAACTTCGTTGTGATTGTGACAGCACAGTTAAAATAGGATAAATCGAGCAGGATATGTCCCTTACAACGCACACCGCGGCCACATAAACACGAAGAGACACACTATTATAAACATAAACATTTACAATGGCAAAAGCAATATATGTATAATAATGATATATCTATGTACAACAAAACCTCAATAATAAGACCAGCTTTTATATAATTTATATGGGTGAAATTTTTCGATTTGGCAGGAAAATGAGGGTAAATACGGTCGAACATGTCAAAATGAGCTCCTATAGTGGCTTCTTGCGTTGACAGGTCACCATCTAACTCTTATGTTACAACGAATAATCACCATTAAATGTAGATTATTAAATAACCTTACAGTTCATTAAACATTACAATAACAGTGGTTTGTTGTCACAGCTGTTTCGTTGTGATTTCGCTCAGGTTATACATAAAGGATCATGTTTTATTGAATTTGTTAGACATGTCTTCTAAAACCGATAGAACCTCAACAAAACGTACCTCGTTTTGTCGATTTTAGATGACGATTTTAATAAATTTAATACAAAAGACTGCAAATGTAAGATTCTATTTATGAGATAATAGCGTCAAAACATTAACTTTACCTCCCATATGCAAGCGAAGCATGGCGTGTGTAATTCGGTCTTTGTAAAACAAACGATGTCGCAACAAAATGTAGTTCCGACAATTGTATTTTTCAACCACAAGATACGAGTTCAAATAACTCTCTCACAGATCATATTCAAATTAACTTAACAATAATTATTCAATGAAATAAAACTATAAATATATGTACTACGTAGAAAATAAGTATTTAACAGTGTCAGCACCATTTGAGCGCATCTACATCACACATGTTTTGTTGTGACGTCACCCACGTGAGTTATTTCACAAGACAATTATCGAAAACAAAACATGGATGTTATTACAACGAAGTTTCGGGGGGGGGGGATTCCATCTGTGTAACAAGATGCAAGATGAAGGAAGCATTTCGTGCGCACTGCTCTCTGAACGGCGCCATCTTGGAAATACAATGTTGTTTAAATGACGTCATCAATGTCGTCATGGCGTCAATGTTTTCCGAAATTTATACATAAAAAATGTATTGTCTCCTCGTCAAATTAATATATGAGCGCTGCTGTGGGATTTCCAACTTCTTCTGTAAGTGACGTTATTTCACTAAAACGCAACATGTGATGTCACTATTCGCAAGCAGGAAACACTATATACTCCATATGGTCAACTTTGAAGATATTTAGGCATATATGTACATCTCATAGCTCACGAAATTCAGGACGAACTACTACAAACTGATAATCATTTTCAACTAAAATATGTTTTAATGATTTGGAATGTATGCCTTTAACGTCCTCATATGCTATTCAAATGTCACTACAATTTACAGCGCTGTGGTTGTTTGCAATATCTTCCCTTTAGGTTCGATGAATAAAATGAAATAACTAAGGGAAGAACTTGTAAAAAGTGTGTATTTGTCGTGTTTTGTAAACTGAATTAATACTGTATAGCCTGTGTTTATTTATTTCCGCCTTCCCTATCTTCCGGTTTCGAATCATGGCTACATAAACTGTATGATAGATACTTCTGCTAGGGATTATATCTTGCGTTAACACCACGTGAATTAAACATGGCAATATTATTATTTCTATGGTGCGCCATTGTTCTAAAGGTTTCAGGACAAGTTTATGAGTATGAACCAAGTTATAAGGTATGTTAATGTAGTTCTTAACCTCGCTTTTTTCACATGTATTTTCATAATTCAACGATTACAGATTATACTTATCAATGCACTCGTTTTCATACATTGCAGTTTGATTTGAGTTGTTGCGAATATCATTTGTATGTCAAAAACAGCAACAAGGACGCATAACGTTTTGTTAAGGATGAGCGTCAGTGGCGTATTCAATGTTTAAAATTTAATAATGGGATTTGGATATTAGTATGTTTACAATCGCTGACTGTTATTTTTTTAACAGGAAGAAAACATAAGTTTAGGGCGGGTTCACAAAATCATGACACACATGAAATAGCAATATATGTTTGTTGTTTTGTCCCAGTATAGCAATCTCTAACAACTCCGTTGAAATTTACCACCTATAACTTCCGTTTTCCGAAAGGTAAGATTGAATCAATTTTAAATTACACCTGAGAATAGTTAGCAGGTAAATTCAGACTAACCCCTACGCTCTCATTCCCTTATCTATGCTTAGTCAGATAGAAAAACTCGTTGGAATTTATCACTTCCGCTCAATCAGCGGTGGGATAACTGCGCGGGGGTATTATGGATTCGGGTTCAGGTTCCTCAGAGGGTAAACTTAAATTGATTTTCGTTACCGCGAATAAGAAGAATTAGGGGTTAGCTTGAACTCCTTACGCCATTTGAGTTTCGTAAACAAGTAATAGAACGGACCACTATAAGAAAACAAATAGTTCCGATCAAAAATAAATTTGGATTTATGTAAATTTTGTGTTGGTGTTCGATTACATAACGGAATATGTTTAAACCAAATAGTTTCCTGCTTTGATGAAACACGAGGGTCAATTATGATTGGTTTTATAGTCAAGTACATTTATATACATCTACGAGAATCCCTTTTCTACATCAAGACTGATAGATTTTTAGTGATTATAATTCAGCGTCAGGGTTTGGAATTTAGTCGAACTATTTACCCCCCCCCAGCTTTTGCAGCTTTCTTTGACAATTGAAGATGGTCTTCCTTGAATACTGATTAGCGGCTGTGTTAAAGGCCCTTCCTTTGAATGGGTTGTCTCCCTTCAACGCGAAAAGGATACCTGTCATAAATGGTCAACAATCAGTGACTGATAGTTCCAAAGCTGTGAGGTCGTTATATTGCTCAGTTATTCTTCATTTTTACTAGTTGTGAAGTTTTGTGTATCCCTGGACGTTGCAGGTCTTGTCTTTCCGTGATATTTGCCCCCACCTCTGATTCATCAAGGATGTTGTTAGCTGCTTAGGGAATATCAATTTAATATGGTTGATAATTGATTCCAGGCAAACTGATAAGGCCAACTGACCAGTATGTATAACTGAACCACGAGGGACATGTATTATGGTATTGTGACACAGGGTGCACACTTTCGTTGAAGTGAAAATGCCCGTAACGTTAGCAAAGTGTTTTTAAAAGCATGTACACATATCGGGAAGGTGACTCGCCACATGCCAGCCATATTATGTATTGACTCACACAATTTTAACAATCTTGGTAGAGGGCCGACAATGGAACATTTGCGTGAAATTATTTCAAAATTGGGCCACAAGACGCTTTTTAAGTTTCTACTATATACAATTTGAAAAATTGGTTTCTCCACAGGCTGTCGTGACTTTTACGAATCCAAATAATTTGAACAATCTTGATGGAGGATTTTCACTATATACCTATAGGGAAAAGGAGCTCTGTCCCCTGGCAGCCATATTGTTAATGAATCACACAAATCTTGGCTGAGGGTCACCAGTGGAACATTTGTGTGAAATTATATCGAAATTGGGTCAATATTTCTTGACAAAAAGGTTTATTAATTTTGCACTACAAAGATATAGGAAAAGGGGCTAAGACCCATGATTTATGGATGAATCCAAATAATGTTGAGCAAGTAGTTTTTGGCAAAGTTTTAAGTATTAACTCTTCGTTGTCATGGCAACCAATGTTCTGCGTAGATTGGAAAAGCAACGTATTATCTATATAACAGAAATAGAACCTTTATGTGTGTGGAGACTGTTATTTAATGTACACTTTCATAATGTAATTTTAAGCTCCAGAGTGTTTTTTAAGGTTTTACTCTCCGTTGCCATGCAACCAGAGTTCTGCGTGGAATTAAATTCTGAAAAAGAATTGAAGGGGACCACATAAGGATTATTTTTGGGAGGAGTAGAAGTTTAAGATAAGTACAGACGAACGATCGGACGGTGGACGATCACAATAGATCACACTGAGCTTTTGCTCAGGTGACTGCTAAAAAGTTGAGAACATGGCGTTAAATCTAGTAAAAACAGTTCTGTGATGTGTCATAGAATCCTACCTTTTCAGTTCCTTGTACACCTCCTATTGTTTAATTGCATTTCGTAACCTAAAGTCTATGTCGGAGGTCCTGTTTTGTAATTGCGACCTTCCCTTTGTTACCAGATTATATTAATGTTTCAGACGCATGGTTTGCATAACTCTTCGGGAAACTTTTCTTGGAAAAACTGTGACAACAATACTCATCCATTGAATTTCACATACGTGTCGATGAAACCCGACCCTCTACGACTGACTGGAGAAAACTTGTCGATAACCGTTGCTCTTGGTCTCAATTTGACTACGACACTTGGAGCTAACGGCGATAAAATAGAGGTAAATATGTACCCATGGACTCTTACCTTTGTATTCAAAGTCACAATGCCATGTACCGTGCTTTACGATTGTTGTTAACAAAATGTGAATCACTTGCTTTCACTATAACACCGTTGGCCTAATTATTTACCATTTGTTTTTGGACGGTACCGCTGAGGTAGTAGTGTGGCAATTTGAGAGCCATCAATTGGTTCCCGTTTTCAAAACACAAAAAGACTGAAAGTCGGGAACTAGCTAAAAACGTCCACATCCTACGTTCTCACAACGAAGTAGTCTCAAAATTCACACAACGAAGTAATACGAGTATCATAAGTGATTCAAGACAAAGTGGTTTGTGAACTAAAAAGCTGTTTCCATCAAGTTCAAAGGGTTTAAAGACGATTTCGGTAACGATGGTAGTTTTTGCGCATTGATTAGCGGAGGTAGATGGGAGAGGCGGAGTTACGTCTGGATGAGCGGGACTTTATCTAGTTGTTACCGTGTATTTGAACATACGTTGCACCAGTCTTCAATGTATTGCATCAATCTATGGACGGACCGACATTCAACCAAAGATGCATCAATAGGCGCATAACTTGTATGGTGTTCGTCATTTTATATAGTTGATAGCGTATGCATGGTGGCCATGCTTAAACGACGTGCATTTAACGATCTCCATTGTTTTCGAATAGATTCGTTTTCGAGACTTAAAGTGCCAGGTTATCGCTATAAACGCGGTAAACTCTCTAGATAAGCGAACGCACAGAGAGAGAGTGTAATCGGGTTCAGACTCCATTTTAAGGATATATAAATCGATGACAAGTGATTGCTGTTGTTGTTGTTCTTTATTGTAATTTATAGTAGATATGGTCTCGTTGTGCACGACTACGAAAATTAGCGTTGCCCTCTCTCTATTGACATCTCACTCTGTGCTTGGAAAATTACTTATACTACTGAAAATACCCCACCAGAACAAGATAACGCATAACCTATGGCAAGCTAGTGTTTTCTTAACTTTATGCCAGGACACACTGATTTTACTCTTATTTAGTGCTGATTCGATTTAATATGTCATTTTATAATTAAATATTCGCAAACGTTACAGGGTCGGATATCTTTGTATTGCATTTATCGTGAACAATTTTCTCTATTTCGGTTTGAAATCTAGCATTTCTAGAACAAGTCGGATTGAAGATCTCTTGGGAAAATGTTTTCTATTTTTTCAATCATTTTTTATTCTTTTTCGCATTTCTGCCTTTTGTTTTTAATTTATTCCATATTCCATGCAAACCATCTGACATATTTACACATACTTTGATATTATAAAACTGCTTAGTTACAAAACGGAAGTATGCAGCGAGTTGCCAGCTTGGCTACAGAGACGAGTGGTACCGTCCCATAGCACCTTTTGTGCTTTGATTATACATGTTATGTTTCGTCTTATTATTATTATCATATCATATAAAGGATACTATCATTATACAACTTTAAGAAACGGGCAAATTTGTAGAAAATTAGTATACATGTATAATATATAATATATATAAATTTTATATATATATCTATAGGATAATGGACATGTTTCTGTATAATTATGTACATGTAGCACGTTTATGCTGCACTTTACAAAGAAAGTGCTCGAGAATAGCGTCTCGCAGTAAAAGCAAGTAACTATATATATATTAACAGAGGCCTGTTGGTCTCTAGCGGGCAATGACCAAATATGGTATTATCTCACGGAAATATACGGAAAGTGGCGGCCACAGTCGGAGTCTAGTGGCGGGAAATACTCGAATCGTGGATACTCTTTCTTTCGGAGGTTTATACCGTTGATGAAAGACACGTTACACTTTGCTTATTGCAATTTTCACGACTCAAAGCGATATCGAGACGTATATAGTTGCTTAAAGTGTACTGTGTGTGAGATCTGCCCTCATTTCTTCCTGGCATTAGTCTGTTTGAGCACATAGTTTCTCTTACTTAGAAGATTTGGTTTTGCGGAATATTTGTATTGTATTTTCGCGATCCTTTCTTTTTGTGCTCAAAAAATCGTTCTGTAGATTATATTGCTCTGAATAAGGCCTCTGCCTTATACCGGACGTCCGAATCTGTGATTGGGATCATTTCGTTTGTTGTTAGATTAGTGTAAAAGCTCTGGAATAGGTGACTACCTACTTTTGGGGTAAGAACTTTTTGTTTTGACAAATTATTGTTGATTTTGTTTTCTTTAGACTATTGTTGATTCTGTTTGCTTTACAATAGGTACCTACCTACTTTGGGGCGTGAGAATCAGTTACTAATCATTAAGATCAGTTTGTTTTGTGATTAAGATTAGTTAATCGTTTTGGACTAGGCTGCTACCTACTTCCAGACGTGAGAATAGTTTGTTTTGTTTTTGATATTGTATTGATATTTAATTATTAAAGATTCTGACTTCTCAGTAGTAGGCTGCTACCTACTTTCTGGTGTGAGAATTGATATAAGCTTTGAATTTCTGATCTTTTACTGGCTTTCTATAGTAGATTTGATACAGTATGGATTATGTTGATCGGTTGGAGGAAGTTTTAGTTTCAGGTTTTCCGTTAGCATTGGTTGCTGGTGATTCCAATGTTCATCGAATCAACAATGTTGTGGATGAAGATGCAACAATAGAGTGTCTACCCGTCTCTGGTGAGTCTGTTTAATCTTTTTGAATCTATTGCAAATGGTTTTTACTTAACCACCACCAACACCACCAATTGCGTTAAGAGGGGGCATATATAGATTTGTCATCTGTCAAATTGTTTGTCTCCAATTTGTTGCATTTAACTTTAGTAGTGTTTGAGCTACCATTACACTGTTCATTCATCAAACTAAACAGGAATATTAGTCTGCATCTGTAGTTACTAGGGGTGCAACGATACAGCCAACCCGTATTGCGATATGTATCGCAATACATTACACACTTTTATGTAAAGAAAAACACAATGAAACTGAACCCATAGATTTATTTCCTTGTAGCTATAGCATCAAAATCAAACAGGAATCAAAGGGAAACACTGAAGGCGGCATTGCCTTATACATCGGTTGGCTGTGGTGGCAACTTTTTGATGTCTCTACAAACGGCGACCCATTTGATCTAAGATACTAGACATTCTAAAAGATGTAGCGGTCTTCAATAGTTTTAAAAGTCGGCTACATTGTTTGCAATATGTGCTGAAATATTAGATAAAATATCGCAATACAGGGAAGTCGTACCACAATACGTATTGGCCAGACGCTGTATTGCAATATACCGGTACCGGTATATTGTTGCACCACTAGTAGTTACCCAGCGTCTGCTTCGAGAGTGAAAGGTCCTCTGTCAAATCTCAGGTCGCAACAATACCACACAGTTATTTAAAATGGCACTGCAGGTAACTGGTAAATATTCCGTGTTTAATACTCATCATAGGTTAGTTCAAGGTAAATGCTCGTTCAACAGATTTGTAAAGATACCATTTTTGAAAACTGCTCTTGTTCATTGTATAATTATTGCTTAATTTCATAATTTGTAGGAGCTAGATACATTGATGATAAGAAAATGTTCAGGAATCAGCTGAGTGTGTGTTTGAAGAAGGTCAGCTACAAACAACTGTACTTGTTCCTGGGATCCAATGATGTGCTGAACAATGATATTTTGTTCTACAGGTTGGTTATATAAGCACTACTTTGCTGATGTTTGATTGCCTTTTTTGCATTGAACTGTTATTTCTCAATCAACCAGATTTTGTTTTGATCTTCATGAACAGCTGATCTTAATATTTCTCTATTTATGATTTCTAAGAAGAAATTTGAAATTAGGTAACCTCATGATTTCAATTACCAAGCAGAGACTGAAACATGAATGAGTCCTGTTAATCATTAATGCTGTATTATTGTATCACCCTTATTTCATGACTGACTGACTGACTGACTGACTGACTGACTGACTGACTGACTGACTGACTGACTGACTGACTGACTGACTGACTGACTGACTGACTGACTGACTGACTGACTGACTGACTGACTGACTGACTGACTGACTGACTGACTGACTGACTGACTGACTGACTGACTGACTGACTGACTGACTGACTGACTGACTGACTGACTGACTGACTGACTGACTGACTGACTGACTGACTGACTGACTGACTGACTGACTGACTGACTGACTGACTGACTGACTGACTGACTGACTGACTGACTGACTGACTGACTGACTGACTGACTGACTGACTGACTGACTGACTGACTGACTGACTGACTGACTGACTGACTGACTGACTGACTGACTGACTGACTGACTGACTGACTGACTGACTGACTGACTGACTGACTGACTGACTGACTGACTGACTGACTGACTGACTGACTGACTGACTGACTGACTGACTGACTGACTGACTGACTGACTGACTGACTGACTGACTGACTGACTGACTGACTGACTGACTGACTGACTGACTGACTGACTGACTGACTGACTGACTGACTGACTGACTGACTGACTGACTGACTGACTGACTGACTGACTGACTGACTGACTGACTGACTGACTGACTGACTGACTGACTGACTGACTGACTGACTGACTGACTGACTGACTGACTGACTGACTGACTGACTGACTGACTGACTGACTGACTGACTGACTGACTGACTGACTGACTGACTGACTGACTGACTGACTGACTGACTGACTGACTGACTGACTGACTGACTGACTGACTGACTGACTGACTGACTGACTGACTGACTGACTGACTGACTGACTGACTGACTGACTGACTGACTGACTGACTGACTGACTGACTGACTGACTGACTGACTGACTGACTGACTGACTGACTGACTGACTGACTGACTGACTGACTGACTGACTGACTGACTGACTGACTGACTGACTGACTGACTGACTGACTGACTGACTGACTGACTGACTGACTGACTGACTGACTGACTGACTGACTGACTGACTGACTGACTGACTGACTGACTGACTGACTGACTGACTGACTGACTGACTGACTGACTGACTGACTGACTGACTGACTGACTGACTGACTGACTGACTGACTGACTGACTGACTGACTGACTGACTGACTGACTGACTGACTGACTGACTGACTGACTGACTGACTGACTGACTGACTGACTGACTGACTGACTGACTGACTGACTGACTGACTGACTGACTGACTGACTGACTGACTGACTGACTGACTGACTGACTGACTGACTGACTGACTGACTGACTGACTGACTGACTGACTGACTGACTGACTGACTGACTGACTGACTGACTGACTGACTGACTGACTGCTTTCACTATTAATTATTTCCTCATATATTTTTTATGGTAACTAATGAAGGAAATATTGTGCAAATTTAGGAATGTGACTGAGGTGTGTGACCTAGTTCATGAAACTAGTCCAAGCACTGAAGTTATACTGTGTGAGATACCACAACGGGGACCCAGCCTGAGGAAGAACGTACCAATAACAACACTGAAGGCAATGCGGAAGTGGATTGTGTGTGCTAACATCACATTGAAGGAAATAAGTGCATGTACACCTTATGTTCGATTCCTCGCATGTGGTAGATTTCTGGTAAACAATTCTTTTATGAATTATGTCTTGACATTGAGTAGGAAAAATGAGTTCTTTTCTGTTAAGTAAATAGTATATATTGAAGATTAAATTACACCAGCTTTGATAACTCGGCTCAGTAGAGCTTCTGAGTGTGGGAGATTAGATGTTTGCTCCATAGTCCATAGCAAAGTCATACAAAAAAACATAATCTTAGTACACATGTTTTCCATTGCTCAGCATGAAGATGGAAAACATGACTTCTTTTCTAGCATACTGTTGTGGTGATATTATGTTCCATCACAAATGAGGTGTCTAGAGTGATATGAAATTGAAATATCTCACATTCAATGTCTTAAAATAAATTGTGAAAATAGTCTTTTAAAAATCTGGTATACTTAGTGGCTCTATTAAAGAGGACTGGTATATTGTTTTGCACGTCTGTCGGTAGACCAAAACCTTTTTAATTATTAAAGAAAACTTATACTAAGTACTCACAGTTGAACATATTACATGTTATGATTTGTTATAAAAGCCATATTGTTAAATAATTTTTTGATATCATTAGGTTGCTCAACATTTGGGCTCTGATGGCCTTCACTTGAGTGTGGAAGGGGCAGAGTTGTGCCACAGGGCCATTGTAACCAACATTAGTGTAGAGGAGGAGCCCTTTTCTGTTAGCTCCCCATCCTTCATTGTTGAAGAATGGCCTGTTCTTGGAGACGTCCACACTGACAAGGACTTGGAGTCTAGAGCTGAGAACTACATTTACCACACTCCATATGCTGATATTGCTCGAGCTGAGGTAATTCCATATATTATGTCTGTATTTTGGGATATATCAATTCATTCATGGAAAAAGAAATTTTTAAAGGGTAGTTAATACTGATAATAGTACAGTCCATGAAAACATTGTCAGGAAAACCCACAACCGTATATAACTGAAATACTGCTGAAAAACGTCAGGAAACCTAATAGAACAAGTATATTGTATGATGATTGACATGTTCTTACTCTTTTTCTTTGTTTTAGTTTGTTTCAGGAGATATGGAAACTATGGAGCAAGTTGAAAAATGTAGGAAACCCAGAAATAAGAAGGTAATCATTTATACATTAACTTTGTTTATTGACAGGATTGTATATAAGTTTTCTGCATTTTAAGATAAGAAAAATCTTATTTATTTGTAATACAGTCAGGACTCGATATAACAACACTGTTTGTTACTGAGAAAAATAGTGATAAATCGAAAATGTTGGTATACTGAATTTCAGTAGAAAAATGTAGAATATTGAATGGGAGTATATATTGACATTTCGTGAGCTGAGGGTTCATGTACATATTTCCAAGTATAGTTACAAACTAAAATCATCCTACTGAAAATTTCATTTACATTGCAATTTTGGTTTCCGACTTTTTTGTCGGTATACAAATATTCTGTTAAAACCAATCCAAGTTATGTTGTAAAAGATTGATCCCCATCAAATTGATATTGTTATGTGAATTTGTCAGTATGACAGGTGTCATTGTAATAAGATTTGACTGTACCATAATCTTGTATATGTTATGTGGCATATAGAAAATTATAAATATAAAGCATTCGTTTTGTCTCAGGTTGTGAGTAGGAAGCGCAAACATCACAGAACAGGACAAAGTGAGAAGCGCATATTTAAACAAGGTCGCAAACGATGGCTGAAAAAGAAGGTAATGAATTGAATTTTCTATTTTCTTGGACTTGTTACCTATATTTTATTGTTATAAGTGCCCTGTAGTAAGCCTCTGTCTGTTGGTCCACATTTTTCATTCATGAGATTTCTTTATAACTTTCTAACCATTTAATGTATCATCTTTAAACATAAGGTAACAGAAGTACACTATTTATGACAAGTTATGCTTCAACTTCAAAACTGTTCCTACATGTATACTCCTGTTAATGTCATAATTATGTATAATATTCATAATACAATTTTCAGTTTGCAAGGAAATGTGACATGATGTATAAATTTAAAGAAGTTGTTATTATTGAAGTTAAATTTAGCTCACCTGTCTCATAGTGACAAATGTGTGTTTTGTGATCACTCATTGTCTGTACAAGTGTCAACACTTGATCTGCAGGATAGAAGTGCTGATGACATTTGATTTAAGACTTAAGCATATGACCCCAATTTATTCAAATGACTACCATTCCACTATTGTTTCTAGAGTAACAGCCCCTGCAAAGACCAGACATTAAGTTTTGTCTGCTCAAAAGAAGAATGAGGCTATACTTATAACAAAACCATAAGATCTAAAGGTTCTAGAATAACAGCCCCTATAAGTGCCTGAAATTTGATATTTTGATCTATGGGCCATATTTTTGTTTAATCTTCATGAGTCTTAGAGATGAGCGGCTCTGAGGTCCTCTTGTTTGTTTAATTGTTAGTTTGATTCAAGTTTTGTTACTTTGGAATGTTTAATCCAGTTTGATTCAAGTTTTGTTACTTTGGAATGTTAAATCCATTTTTGAATGTTATATATCCGTTAAATCATGCCGACTGACTCGTCTTACCAGTATAATTAGACTGTATTGTAACAAGTACCACCTTTGCAATAAGCAAGCAAGTTATGATGAGTCTTTCAATAACTACCCTTATTGTGTTGGCCTTTGTTACTGTGATTATCTGTTATAATAAATAAATTTGACAATAAAGTTTGGTTACTTTGATAAGCATACCAGTAAAATGGTTGTATAAAGCCCGCATAAGTAAGAGTAATGAATTTGGTATGTGGTGGCCTGGGTTTGAACCTGGTACATTTGGCAATCATTAGTAATCTTCAAGCTTAAAAGTGTTAAATAAGTTTTTGTCATCAATATTGTAGGAGTGTAAAGCAACCACTAGATTATGTAGTTGTTTGCCTGACCAATGATGTGGCAATAGAGATTCCAGCTTCAATGACATCAGGAGCATGTTCAGTAAGTATAGATTTAAATAATCTTTAGTTGTCAGGAATACAACAAAGAATATTTTACTTCTTGTAGTGCTGTTGATTAAAGTTTTAATGAAATGTATATAGTCCCCAGATTATGATGAATCTTTATTATATAAACAATGAAAGAACATATGTTGATTCACATAGTTAAAGTGAGTTATGTATTTCAAGATTTTTAAATTTATTTTCCTTTAAAACATAATGATTGAAATTGTTTTGTAGAAAAGAAAGGAATCAACCACGCCTTGTGAAACACAGCCTAAATCGAGACGCATTGTTAACCAAAGGACCAGATTGTCAAGAAACCAGGTAATTAGTTGGCTTATGCATAGTTATGTTTATGGTAAGATTATGATTTGTAATAAAATATTCCTGAACCTATCTCAGGGTGAAACAATGCAGTGGTATGTTAGACATTATGTCTTTTATGTGAACATGATAAAAGTACCCTGCTAACTATGAGAAATGTGAAAATTGAATGACCAATCTGTGACTGCATGTGACTACTGTATAAAAAGTATTAATTTAAAACTAGGGACAAAGTAAGTCTAACCTGTTTGCAAATACTAGAAATTATTAATGGTAAGTTTAAGGTCTTAGTTATGCTGTCCTTGAATCAGGTACCTCTGTCCTAGAATTCACATGGCCTTTATTCTTATTAAATTGTAAAACATTAAACAATTTAATAAGAATAAAGTTTTACTCTATAATTATGATGAATTTATGAAATTATCTGTTTTTATGAAAGATATGGTTGCCATGTCCAGAGTGTAAAGTCAGATGTTCGAGGGAGGACTTTCTTCTAGACCATGTGATCCGGCGCCATGTCAACCAAAAGGCTGCACCTGAATCTTCTTCTCAGAAAGCTGCATGTAGACTTTCACAAACTACAGTATGTTTCAACAATTTATTTCTCCAGACAATTGTGCAATTCAGAAAATATTTATTATTTAATGTGTGCTTTAGTCAGGAACAGGCATATTTGTGTTATATAGTTTATACTACATTACTTTAGGTTTTGTGTCAACAATTTCTTACAGCTTATACTTATCATGAGCCACACCTCAATCCTGATGGTGTTCAGTGACATGAGGATATGACTGGGAACCTTTTGATGCTGAGCATATATCAATCTTTTGCTCATCATATTTAAAATCGTTTGTGACAGGATGCTTACACCCTTGTTTATTGCAGTTAAAAAGTGTAAACCCAAAACAAACAAAAACATCAGTAAAGTGTCCAGGTTCTAATTCAAGCAGTTTACAGTATGGGGTATCACTGTTTTATGTAAAATGTTTTAGTTTAGTGACTAAGATTATATCCAGGTTAAGATTGAGGTTATAGTTTGGATTCTTGGTGTTCACTGATAATGATGCTTCTTGTTTCCTACAGACAGACACTACTACAGATGAGGTATACACTAGCAGCAGCAAGGAGAACATTACCTGTCCTTCCACTGATCTATGTATGTATCATCATTTCAAGTAATAACATTCACTGGTCTTCATATCATTTTGTCTTTAACACAGGGTAATACAAGATACAGTGCAGGGCCTTTTTTCCAAAAATTGGGAAGGTGCCTTAGCCTTTCATTTTTTTTAGCGCGATTTTTGGCAAAATTGGGAAAAGGTTGACTGACTTTCAAAATACATCAATTAACAAAAGGCAGTCAGCATTCTATATTTGGTACTGATTTCCAACAATAACAACACTAAAAGTTCATGAATTGTATTTATTTCAAACATGTTTAGTTTATTGGCTTCATCAGGATATATTTAACACCAGTAGCCTGCTGAAAACTAAATTTCCCAAAAAAAAAAAAAATTTGGAAAAAAATGATGTTTTTGCAATTGGGAAGCCACCGAAATTCGACCCCTACTATAGAAGGTAAAAAGGCCCTGCAGTGTAGTAATTGGGATCAGTTAGCCCTTGTTAATATTTGTTCTGATTCATATATGTCTATCTGTTTAAAGACTGTTTTAAAAGAGAGACTGTTTTGTTTCAGTATGTTTAATAGCACAATTAAACATGATAATGCTTGATTTTAAGGTACTGCAGAAGAAGTGAACTTGTCAGGAATAAGACTTCTCTTATCTAATGATGTGGAGACCAATCCAGGCCCGGTAAGTTACATTATTAAACATGATTCAATTTGCTGTAGCAAAAGTAAACATTTGCTTGGCATTGATGGAGATTTTTTTTAAATAAGTTGGCACTTTAGACATTAATAATTTTGATTAAACATTAAGTTGTCTTGTTAATGTTAAATAGTTCTATTATTATTAAACATGGTTTGTTTACTTAACATTTTTATTAATCAGTACTATAGGAAATTTTGTAATTAGTTAGTAACTTTTTCTTTATATTATCAAAGGTATTTGCTTTCACTTGTTTACTTTAAAGACTCGCTTAGATAAAGCATCTCTGATACATACGAGTGTGCTTAACAGCGAAAGCTCTTGTTTATACGTATATATTTACTCAAAACTTATCTGGTATAAGGAAAAAAAATCATTTTTCAAATCTAGTATTTTTATTCTGTAGATCTTTAACTGCAAATGGGAGAATTGTCTGGAGACCTTCTCTACAGCTGGAGAATGTGACGCACATGTTGTTGCACATGCTGCTAGCGATAAATGCTGCAGATGGGAAGATTGTCAGAGATTCAAAATTGAGACCCCAATTCATCAACTTGAGATCCACACCATCCGACATGTTTATGACGTATGTGTTATTAAATGTTCATTGGTTTATATCACTATAATTTAAAAACCAAACAATCATCATATTTCTAAATTAATTTTTGACTTATAGCCTTCTTCTATATCATAAGTTTGTGTTTCTAAGATTGTGAAAAGAAATGAAAAAGCAGAAATTACTTATA